>JAEOAD010000004.1:69572500-70315000 GCA_036365145.1 Orientallactaga sibirica | reverse complement strand
CTTATATACAGGTTCTATTTTTAACAATAAAAATCATAAATGTTTACCAGACTGGTACAGGTATAACACTGCATGGATATAATAGACTTCATGGACATAAAACAAAATTAGTAAACTCAGGGTTAGGGAGGTTTCTCAGTGGTCAGATGTGCTTGCTTGCAAAGCCTGATGACCTGGGTTTGATTCTCCAGTATCCACATAAAGCCAGATACACAAAGTGTCACATGTATCTGGAGTTTGTTTACAGCAACAAAAGTGCCTGGTATGCTTACTGTCTGTCTATCTCTCCCTCTAAATAAACAATAAAATATTCTAAAAATTAATAAACTCAAGAAGGTATCCATAGAGAATGTCCAAACTGAAGCACAGAGACAAAAATAATGGAAAATGAGAATTAGATATTAAGACCACGTCCTCTGCCAAAAGGTCACATGAAGGTTAATAAGACACTTAGAATGATGAAAATGACACAAGAATAAATATTTTTGTGTTAACATCCCAATGAATAATAACAACCCCCACCCAAACACACTGACTGTGGCTTTTAGGAACCTATACTGAATAATAGAATGGTTTTTACCCAAATATGCAGATATACCCAGAATATTTCCATTCTCATACCACCTGACTATTGACATTTCATTATAATGAGGAAACATGACCTTAGACACTCAGACCTTCAGATTGAAAGATCCAGAAATAAAAAGAGAACAAACAAACAATCAAAAACAATGTAGGGCTGGAGGGATTGCTTAGCAGTTAGTGCATTTGCCTGCAAAGCCAAAGGACCTGGGTTTGATTTCTCAGGATCCACATAAGCCAGACGCACAAGGAGATGCATGCGTCTGAAGTTCATTTGTAGCCGCTAAAGGCCCTGGGGTGCCCATTCTCTCTATTTGCCTCCTTCTCTGTCTCTCCAATAAATAAAAAAGTTATTTAAAAATGTACATGTGAATAGAACTTGATATTAACTCTGAAGTTATACTATTGTGTTAGTTAAGTTTCATTGACAACTTTACTAGATTTAGCAATGCCTAGGAAATGAGTCTCTGGGCATGCCTATGACGGCATTCCCAATGTGGTTTAAATGAAGGTGGATGGCACCCTGAATGTGTGGGGTACCTTAAAGGAGTTAGTATCCTGAATGGTTTTCTACTTCCTGGCTGCAGATGATTTGTGACAAGGTGCTTCATACTTCAACTACCATGACTTTTCTACCATGATGGACTGTAAAACTTATTAACTTGTAAGCCAAATATTTATGCCCTTCTTTAAAATGCTTTGGGCAGGTATTTATTTCAGTAATGAGAAAAGTAAATAATGTGGGAAATCGGTGCATCGGGAGTGGAGCCACTGCTGTGTTCTTAGGGGAAAGAGTTTGGAGTTGGAGGCAAGAGAAACTAGAAGTTACAAACAGAGCGGAACTGGCTTGCTGATTGGAGTGCGGAAGACCCATATTCTGTAAGAACTGTCAAGAGTACAGGCTTAGGGGAGGTTTTAGAGGAGAAGGACTATGTCAGGAACAGAGTTAGAAATCATTCCTACTACATTTTGGCACAGAATTGGGTCACCTGGATCCTCAGACTTGAGAGAAGCTGGATTGAAATGAAATGAACATTTTTGTCGTTATTGTAGAAAATGCACCCCCTCTGACCTCTCCTGCCCCCCCTACACACACATCTCCATTTTCTTAGCCATAGTATATATTTTTTATTTCTTTGGAAGTCAGTCTCAAGGAATTCAGGCTTGCCTCAAACTCCCTATGTGGCCAAGGATGACTTTGAACTTGTCATCCTTCTACATCACCCTTCCAAACCCTGGGATTATAGATATACACCAACATGCCCGGTTTTCTGAAAACACTCGAATTTGAATCCAGGGCTTCTTGTATGCTAAGCAAGCACCTTATAAACTTAAGCAAACCCCCAATCCCTAGAACATCATTACAAAATAAATGTTGAGGATAAAAGCCACTTTTCCTTCTGCCTGAAAGTAGCCACATGGCTCGGGTCTGGCTAATGGGATATAAGTAAATCCCTCCCCAGAAACTCCACAGGAATGCTTCAATAAGAAAATGTGTTTTCTCCTTAACCCATTCCTTCTTTGGTACTCAAATTTGAGCAGCTAATTTGAACCATAAAATAAAAGCTACATTTTTCACGTAGAGAAATAGAAAAGAAGTGCAATGCCTAATACCACATGGCTGTCTTTGAATGTCTATCTCTGAGTTTCATGCAAAAAGGAAAGGAAATCAATTTCTCTTTTTCAATGCCCATTACTGACTTTGGGTTGCCTTTCTCACAAATCTTATCCTAGTCCTACTTAAAAAATTACTTTTCAAGATGACCTAGTATTCCAGGTCAACCTGGACTAGATGGACTAGAGTGAAACCTTACCTCGAAAAACAAACAAACAAACAAACAAAAAACAAAAACAAAAACAAAAAAACTTTTAGAAGAGGGATGACAGCAATATCATTGTATTGCTATTTAGAGGAAATAAGCAGAATGTGGAGAGTTGGGAGCTAGTAAAATGTAATAGGCTAATTTATTTGACAGAGGAAATTGAAAGGCAGTATACTACTAAGAATATGACATGGTTCCTCACATACAGGTCTACAATGAGAAAGAGGAACAAGTGGAGTGGGGAAATTTGAAATATGTGCAGTTTTGGAAGAAAAGAACCATGAGTGAACTTAAAAGTATAGACAAGGGGATTACTGAGAAAGTTCTCTAATAGCAAATCTCTAGGTACCAAGGAAGAACACCCAAAGATGAATTATCCTGACAGGCCCCATAGTGGCCACCATCAGCACCCACCTGACATCCACATCTTCTTTACAGTAGCGAATATATGGACTATTGGAGGTTGAACAATTACACTGAATACCATGACAAAACTGATTCCCAACCAATAATGTGAGATCATTGAGAGGAAGTTGTTTAACTTATAGTGGAAAGTCTCAACCTTCACAGACAACAGACACCAGCTCATATGCTAATTAGAAGTGTTGCTACAGGAAGCAGTGAAAAAAAAACCAGATCCAGACAAACTCCTCTGTAAGCTTTGCCCCACAGTCTTCCATCAGCTCTCTCCCCGGCCAAACTGAATACTGAGCCAATAAGAAAAAGTGTAACACCTACAGGAGCTGGATCTATTCTCACCAGAGAAGGTAAAGCAGGCCAGGTTTGGAGCAGAAAGACAATGCATGCAAAACTTAGAAAGTGGCATATAATGAAGTCATATATATATATATATATATATATATATATATATATATATATCTCCTAGTTATATAATTACTATACATACATAAATAATATGTCTGGAGGACATATAAATTACCCGATGATAATATTTTCAAGTATAATATTCATGGGAAGTAGGATAAAAAGCATATGAAATCTTTTTATTTCAGAAATAGTAAAATATGCCCTGGGTCCACAATTCCTGGATATCCTGTGGCAGGCACAGAGTGAGTAGGCCATAACCCTGTTCCCCAAGACTCCTCCCAGTTTTCTGGATTGGGGAGGGCCCCCTGCTGCTGACTTGGGGCTGCTTGCACACTGCCTGCTTGTTGTAAAAGCAGGACCCTTAGGCCACCTCCTGATCCAGTTGTTCCTAGGTCCCCAACTCCCAGATACCCTCCTCCAGAGGGTGCACACAAAATGGTGCATGAGGTGCTGAGTTAGTAGGTCAGATCCCTGTTCCCTCCCCCTTCCCAGTTTCCTGGTCCCTACAGGTCCCCCTGATCCTGGCTTGCCGAGGCCTGGTCCCTGTGTGGGGGGTGTGGAAACAGAACATTTTCTTTGGTATCCTGACTGGCTCCTGGGTACCGACATCTATATTACCCTGAGTCAGAGGTGCACAGGCCACTGTGGAAGCAGACCTCTTGCCTCTGGCTCTCCAGCTTCCCAGTTCCTGGCTCCCCATCCCATGATTCCCATGTGCTGAAGAGTATGTGCAAGTGGAATGAGTAGGCCAGATGTCCTAGTTCCCCAGGTACCTTTGATGTATCTGCAATCTCTACAATCTATACATCTGTGATTATAACCCCATTGTACACTAGTACACCAATCTGGTTCACATTGAAAATGTGAAGAAAAATGAAGAACCTACAAGGACAAAAACTTGCTTCCTCCTCAATAGAATAAAATGTCTCCCCAAGATGGGTAAACCACAACACAAAAAAGCCAGTGAAAGTCAGAAAACAGAGAGATCAAGAAGGATGCCTAGTCCAGTAATGGAAGACTCCAATAAAATTATAGAGAAATGAACAGAAATTCAATCCCAGAATGAAAACACAACAACCAATGAGACCCTGTTCAAAACAATAGCTGAACTGGAAGCAAACTGTCAAAGAACCAATAAATGTATCAATGAAATTGAACAGAATCATCTCGTAGAGCATTCCGCTTTTGACAGTAGACTTAACTTGATTAAAGAAAATGTCAGAACCCTCAAAAGAGGTATGAATGAATGAAAGATGGGTCAAGAAATGGAAGAGCTCAATAACTGAGTGATTAAGCTTAATGAAGACTTGATCAGAGAAAAGAATGAATTCCAGAAAGCCAGAATTAGAACTGAAATCATACCACAAAAAAAGAAATGGACATGATGCAAAATATCACAACAGAAAACAAAAATAAAATTGAGCTTAACAAAACCTCTCTAGAACCCCTTACCAACAGAGTTACTCATGTGGAAGACAGAACCTCTGACCTGGAAGACAAGACAGAAGAAAATGATGAGGACACCAAAACTTTGAGAAGTTCAAAAAAATCAAGTGAACAGAATATGAGGGAACTGTGGGATACACTAAAATGACCAAGCATCCAGATCATGGGTATACTAGAAGGAGAGGAAATTCAGGCCAGAGGCATAGAGAGCATATTCAACAAAATTATCAAATAAAATGTTCCCAATCTCTCAAAAGAGAGGCTCATCCAGATATAAGAAGTCCACTGAATACCAAACAGGACCAAAGAAGAAACTCTCCAAGGCACATCATAGTTAAAATATCTTAACAATGAAAATAAAGAGAGAGTGCCAAAAACAGCAAGAGAGAAAAAGCTCACTACATACAAAGACAATATCAGAATTACATCACATTTCTCACTGGCAACCCTGAATTAAGACCATCTTAAAACATTTTTACTTCAAATAGTGGAAAATTTACTCATAAATTTAAGAAATATGTGTGAGATTATTAGATAATACACTTCATAATCCAGCAGTTCATATGCCTTTTAAATATTTTATTCTTTTGTCAAAATAATTAGTATAGATGTGGCTTGTCATCATGCAGCTGTCATTAATGAGTGTAAATTTCCCAATTATTTTATATCCAAAATCTATACCATTACTTTTAATATATTAATCAAGGTTTCATAACTTGATGTTTTTATTTTGGTGTCCTGACGTAAAGTAACCACAGATGGTCCCCTTAGTTGATTGGTGGTTGAAATTAAAGGACATGCATTACATCTGAAACTCAGAAAAAAAAATGGCATCAATTTTCATTCCACCAAAAGCCCATCTTTATCTAAACAGTCTTGTTTAATGTTAATTAAAAAATAGAATCTGGTAAACCAGGTGAACCTTTTTTTATTTTGTAATTTCTCTACCATTCATCTTTTTAGGTTTTTTTTTTTTTTTGGTCCCAAAGACAATAATCAAAAATCAAGCATTTTTGAATGACTTCAAGAATAACTACATTAATCTATGTGGTAGTAAATCTGAGAAGAGACTAAAATTACTACAAAGTTGCTTCGCTTAAAAATTCTGTTATTTGTCCAAAGGAACTTTCCAGAAAGAGGGAACATTTCATCTAGCATAGTTCCAGAATGGCTGAGAGTTGACAGTGATGAATGGACTTAAAATTTCATGGAGGAAATTTGCCTACCCAGTAATCTCCACATGTTTCCTAGATGTGAGAAGTTTAAAAATGGGAGTTAGCACCTGAAAATGTAGCAGAATAAAACAAGAACAAAAACAGCCTTGCTTGACACGCACATGTTCCACAGGAAGGCTTGAGACTGCCACTCTAGGTCATGCTCCTTTTTCCTTCCATCCAACTCTGTGAACTTCTGTGTCATTCTTCCAGGATTTCCCAGCCAACTTTGCTTTCCCTAACAAGAATCTCCTCTGAGATTATAAAGACAGATCCTATCACATTTGTTCCTTTCCTACTACCATTGATAATGCCCAGAATGATACTTTGGTAAAAAAAGGGGAATTAAAAAAGTATTAATGGATGTTTAACATTTATTATTATTGCTCATAATATAGGTATAAATATACCCAATATAGGTATTCTGTGACCCAATATGGCAAAAATAGAACATAAATAAATATTCTACTTAATATAATCCATAACTCCACTTCTAGGTTTTGCAAAAAAATTTTATATAGCAGATTTATAAGTACTAACTCTAAATTATGTTTCTCTAGCATATTCTAATATCTATATAATATGTATATATAATATAAATTATATATATATATAGTGTTATGATACCTTAATTCAGAAAAAATAACATATGCATATGCATATTGGAAAAAAATGGTAGCTTTAAGTGTGACTTAGTCAAATATTCCTTTACTACAATTTATATCTTTTACAATTGATTGACAAGAGAAGCCAAACATCTACTTTATTATTTCTGTTGGTCATACTCCAATTTTGTCTATAAAGTATCCTTACTTCAGATCTGTGGCACATGTAAATATTCCTTGGCCCTTAATAATTTGCAATTGCTATTGTTCTCATCCCTTACAATAAAGATAGCTCACACTTGTTTTCATTGATTTGGTTTGGAGACATTTATAATTTATAATTACTGTACCTAGATCTTTTACACCTTTCTCTTCTACTCTGAATGCCTCCAAGATTCTCTGTTTGATTGGGCTTTCACCACATTCCTTACCCAAAAGCTAACTTTCATCTAACTGCCCTATGCAAGTTGACATCAATTATCTCCACCCTGAAAGTCACGCACTAGTTTCTCTTGGGATCTTGGAGATAACCCTTCACTCTTAAACATCAAACAGGGAATGCAGGCCACAACAATCTTCACTATTCTCTATTTGCTATTAAATATCAAACAATATGGAGGGTGGAATGTGGGGAGGGTAAGGGTGGGAGAGAGTGAGAGGGTGGAAGGAGGACAGGGGTGGGGGGATACAAATAGGGACCCAAAAGGAAATGAAACTATAAAACCCTTTATTCAGAGTAACAGGCTAAAACATTGATCCTTCAGCAGGCCCCAGAGGGAACACCTGAACCACAGGAAACTGGAGAGAACATCATGAAAACCAACCTTAATCTTTTCCTGCATCTCTCTCTCTTCTCTCTCTCTCTCTCTCTCTCTCTCTCCCTCTCCCTCTCCCTCTCCCTCTCCCTCTCCAAAAGAGGGATTTCTGTCAGAGTTCTTGATGACCCACCAAAGGTTAAAGGTAACACCCTACTGTTGAAGACAGCACACACGTGTGAGACAAAACATGGACAGAGCTGGCCAGAATCTGGAAGAGGGTCAGTACACAGACAGTTAGCTAGTCTAGTGCCAGAGGGTGCTACATGAGCAACTGGGGGAAAATGACTGGCATCTTTCCAAACAACTCACAGTCTAAGATACCCAGCAGAAAACAACCTGACATAATTCTCAAACAAGTACAGTAGTGGCACACAGCAATGGTGGGTAACCAATTGCTTTTGATTTGGCTAATAGAGCCACTCACTGGAATGGAACTCATTGCTGGAACTGGGAAATAAGTCAAAACCATGTACAAAAAATGAGCTCACTCTCCAAGATCAAGATACCACCAAATGTGGGCTAGAAGAGGGCCTATGCATATAAAATTCCCTCCAAAATATCTATGGCCATCCCATCTATCTAGTACTAATTTCTCTCTCCATTGGAAAATTTGCTTATCTTTTTCAGATGGACAATGAACCCAAAGGGAGGATCAGCCAATCATACCTCACCAGGGCCCCAGCTGAAACCACAGAGTAATGCAGGGTGTGGTAGTTTGAATATATGGCCCCCAATATATTCAGTGTTTTATTAGTTTATAGTTTGCATCTGCTAGAGGCAATGTCACTGGGCATTAAGATGTGATGGTGGGTTTGAGATTCCATTGCAAAGATGTACAAACTGTGCCTAGCGGGAATTCCTGAAGTGTGCTGTGGCTTTTGTCTGTAGCTTTGCTCTGTGTGCTTTGTGGCTGGTTGGTTTTTCTCTCTCTGCTTGGCCCTATGAAGGCAGGCCAGCTTCTTCTGCCATTATGGAACTTCCTCTGGATCTATAAGCTTCAATAAATTATATCCCTTCCTCCATAACTGTGCCTGGTCTGGAAGTTCATCTCATCGAACCTGAAGCTGTCTGCTACCATATGAGGTAAGGGCAAGAGTACAGCATTCTTGATGATCATGACCAGAAAAAGGCTGAAGGAGATAAACACAGGGAACATCCAACTCCTACTAAGTCAGATATCCAGAGACACAGAGGCTCCCAAAACCTCATCACTGAAGTAGAACTAAAATGACCCCAATGTGGCTCAGGGAAATTTGCAGAAGAGGGGGCAGAAAGAATGTTAGAGCCATAAGTTGGGGCATTATGCACAGAGACTTGGCCTACCCCCCAGAACTCTTGACTAACCCCACGATGCATGAACCACATTCCCCATTGATGAGGGTCCCTTTGACAAGGGAGGACAGGGAGGAGGATAATGGAGTTACCATTATGAATGTAAAATTAGAATAATAGGAATAAAAAATAAATTATTATAAAAAGATTAAACAGACAAAAAAAGATCAAACAGACAATGCAAACTACAACATCCTTATGGTTGTTGAGAGTGATTAGTTTTTGTTGTTGTTGTTGTTAAGTTGCCTGACTATATGTGTGTGTGTGTATGTATATGTGTATATTTGTGTGTGTGTGTGTGTATGTGTACACACTACACACGTATGGTTAAGTTTTAGATTTTTTTCTTTTTTCATGTATGCTTTTTTCCATCTTTATGTTTTTTTGTCTTTTTTATATTATAGCACCTTATTTATTTGTTTTTTTTAAATATTTGCAATTATGTACATTAATTCCTAACCACTTTTCTATTGGTTATCATTCATAAGTCTTTCTCACCTTGGTTTTCTTTGATTGGAAGCTTGACACTATGTTGATGATATATTTAGCTATAGTTTTGAACCTAGAATTCTCCAGTTTTGCATCTGGTGCACTCCCAACAGTGGCTGTAAATTTCTCAGAATATACATATATATATGTATTGCTCATTAAGCAGTGCATGAATGTACTTCAAGAGTAGTTCATAGATGCAGGAAATGCAATAAGAGTAATCAAAGGCTTATAAACAAAACAGGGGTCAGAAATTTGAATTAATTGATGAAAGTCACTTGATTTTAGTGATGGAATATAAAGATTAATAAACCAAGAAATAATTTATAAAGAACTAACTCTGCAACATTCTGAGAACTTACAAATCTGTGCCAGATTTGTAATGCATGACAATAAGCATTATTCCTTGCATGGGAATACACATAAGGATGTGTTCCATCACTACACACACATACACACACACACACACACACACACACACACACACACACACAGTTTTCAGTAGTATACTAATGTGAAACTCATTTCACATATATTTATGTCTATGATTTAAAAACTTGTAAGAACACAACAATTTTTCATTTGACTAAAGTATATTACTGGGGAAAATGCAATGCCTTTTTTTTCTTTAAATTCAAAATAGTTTATTCTAATTTGGAAAACAAGACTCACACAATTTGTCAATTAATGAATTCTGGGATGCATGTAGAATTCCAAAGTTTTAAACATGTTACTGACATTGTAATAAAATTAAGGCATGATAACTAGACATTATACCTCTCTTCACAATGTCTGGACAGCCTTTCAATGATTGGGATGACAGTAGTGACTTTTTGTTGCTATGACAAACACCTGACCAGAAGCAGCTTATGGGAGGAAAGAAGTAATTTAAGGTTCACAGAATCCAGTGTAAACATCACCATGGTGGAAGAAGCTGGCTCACTTCCACAGATTTCTAGCAGAGAAACACTACCAACAGCCAGGAAACAGGAACAGCCAGAGCTTAAAACTGGCTCTCCACTCACCTTAAAGCTAGACTACAGGATCCCCTGCCCCAAGCCCCCCAGTGACACCTCCTCCAGCAGGCTGCTGGAGACTCAAGTTGCAAGCTTACTCAGGAACTTCTCAGGCTCTGGGGTACATACATTCACGGTCAAACCACCATAGGAATCAGAACTACCACCTAGCTTCTCAGAGAATGGAAGGCATGAAAACACACCTTTGTTTTATATATGGATGGCTGTTTTTATTCTTCAGTTTTGTTTTACAATTCACGTTCAATATAAAACATATATTGAAGACCATCCAAAGAGAAAAAAAAAAAAAAAAACTATGATAAATTTGAATAAGATATGTCAGTTTTGCAAAAGTTTGTAAGAGGTTTTATTGTATTTATCTCATCCTAAAGACTATAGAAGAAGTATTTCAGAATGAACATGGACTTTTGCATTTGTTAAAACAGAAATAGGTTTGTAAGAATAGACACTTAACATTCTGCTCTTAAGAGTGAAATACAACCTACAGATCAGAAACGTCATCAATTTTAGAAGTTCAAGAAGCACAACACAATTAGTTTATATTGTTTTGGAATTATGCTTTTATATTTATTATACAGTAAATTATTAAAATATTTATAAGTTGTTTCAACGAGGAAGAATGTTCTATTTGTGATTTAGGTTTATGTTTAAGTATTTCGGTAAAACAGGATGTTAATTCTGACTGCTTGTGATCAACAATGTGGATGTGTAAGGATAAATTCTTTAAAAAGTGTTTTAATATGTATCTTTCAAAAAACTGTTTCCAGGCTTGTAGGAGTTTAGAGAAATGAATGGAATAATTTTGTGAAACAAATTGCAAGTTACATTAAAGGAGAGTGCTTAGTTGTGAATATATTAAATCAATTCACAATCTGTAGTCTTTATGACTGAAATTATGTAATGTTCAGCTCTGTGTGTGTTTTACTTGATTGATACCCAAATGAATGTTGCATTGATTATATAATATCCTTCCTAATCCACTTAAATCTAAATGTAAAATAGCACAAATACACATACAATTTCTGTGTCCCAGAAGAACTATAGGGCATATGATATTTTCAATTAAATTTTATAAACAACAAAATGTTCACAAAAACCTCTTTAGTCTCTTTTGTTAGTTATGCAAGAAATTTAAATGAACAATAGGAGCAAATGCCATCATGCTATGATATTCTGAGAGTCTGTGAATGCATTATCTTCTATTCACTGACATGTTTCTCTTAGTCCTTCGGCTTTTCAAACTGTAAAGCTGTCTGTATTTTCTCACACAATAGATGGCCTGTATAAGTCTGTCTTCTGAAGTGATGAGACAGAGAACATTGCAAGAGTACTTGCCAAATCACAGTACCATTATTAACTCAAGCATGATGAAATTGTTCATTTTAACTATAATCGTGTAATTCATCAGAATATCACTAGAGCATATCATTCTCAACTATGCATTGATATCCACCTTCTTCTAATACCAACAGATGCAGAAACATTATTGATTTTATGTACCAAACTAGTAATTGTTTTGGATTTAGATGCCCTTGTTTCATATTTTCATAAAAGAAATTTAGACATGTTTTAATGTTCTGACTTGAATGTAGTTGTTTTGCATTTGAAAAACTTTAGCTATTAAGCCTCTATGTCAGAGTGTTAGGAACTAAAATGGTATATTTCTCATGTCAGTTTCTTTATTCTCCATGATGGCTAAATTAAAAACAGAAATAGTAAGAAACTAAGTCTTAAGCCATGAATCACTGGAGTCACACACAACTCTTCCTTAAAAGTTCCTTTGGCAATCAGTGCTATAAATGTCCAAATATGCTAGAAAATTAAATGTATAACACAATAGCACTATTTATTGTCACTTATCCCAAAACAGAAATCAAGGAACAATTAACTTGAAATCAAAATTAAGTTGTAATATCTTTGTACCCTTTAGTGCACTCAAATGTCCAAAGTTGTTCATTGTCACAATCAAAAGAACCATTAAATACTTTTGAAACTGAAATGTAATCAATAATAGTTATCACATCTTTGAATAGTGTGATCAGATTTCTTGACTGTGAAAAGGCAAGATACCTACTGAAATCCTGAGACTTCCAAGGCAGCACTCCACAACTAAGACCACTGAACTATTCCATGGCCTGGCTCCTATATTCCTCTTCTTATGATTCCTGCTGACCAGAGATTAACTCCTATGTAACAAATCTGACATAAGCAACCTTGAGGCAAAAATGAAGATAGGAACTAATGTATACCACAGTTTAAGAATGTTAAGAGAAAACAATGACATAATCCTTTCTTGCAACATAAGTGCCAAAAGTTCTGCCAAGTTCACTTAGGTAGATGTACTTAAACAGATCTTCCAATTTTAATTTAAAAAAAAAAATAACAGGGCTGGAGAGATGGCTTAGTGGTTAAGACGCTTGCCTGCAAAGCCTCAGGACCCAGGTTCAATTCTCCAGGTCCCACATAAGCCAGATGCACATGGTGGTGCATGCTTCTGGAGTTCATTTGCAGTGGCTAGGGGCCCTGGCACTCCTATCTCTCACTCTCTGTGTCTCTAATAAATAATAAATAATAAATAAAAATAAATTTAAAAAAAAATAACATTAGGCTGGAGAGATGGCTGAGTAGTTAAAAATTGCTTGCTTTTGGGCTGGAGTGATGGCTTAGCAGTTAAGTGCTTGCCTGTGAAGTGTAAGGACCCTAATTTGAGGCTCAACTGCCCAGTACCCACATAAGCCAGATGCACAAGGTGGCACATGCATACAGAGTTCATTTGCAGTAGCTGGAGGTCCTGGTGTGCCCTTTCTCTTTCTCTCTTTCTGCCTCTTTCTCTCTCTGTCTGTCTCTCTCAAATTAATTAATAAAGAAGGGGAAAAAAAGGTCCTTGCTTGCAAGACATGCTGGCTCAGGTTCAATTCCTCAGTACCACATAAATCCAGATGCACAAAGTGGTGCATGCATTTGGTGTTTATTTGCCATAGCAAGAGGTCTTGATCCATTCATACTCTCTCTGCCTGCCTCTTTCTTTTCTCTCTTTCTCTCTTAGATAAATAAATAAAAAATAATTTTTAAAAAATGGACACTGACCTTTTTGGAAATATTTCTATAAGATAATTCTTTGGAAGCATTTAGTTTAGTAGATGCTGCCCTAAGAAAGTACAAAAATTGTTTACAAGTCTCTTGACCAAGTTGCACAAAAACTGAACTTATTTATGTAATGAACCCCAGCATGCAAAATGGGTCAGAGAGGACTTTCCCTGCAAGATTTCAGGATTCTCATATCAGAATTTTATTGTACTATGATCTGTCCCCACACTTTTCTTTCTCCCTCTTTCCCTCCCTTTCTTTCTCTCCTGCATCAGAATTTACATGTATATATTTTTTATAAGTTTCAATTAAGAAAAATATTTTTGTACTTAACAAAAGTGAATATATAATCTGGAATAAAATAAGTAATAGGGGCTGGTAAAATGGTTTAGCAGTTAAGGGGTTTGCTTACAAAGCCTAAGGACCTCATTCTGATTCCCCAGGACCCACATAGGCAAGATGCAGAAGGGAGCACATGTGTCTGGAGTTCATTTGCAGTGGCTGGAAGCCCTGGCACACCCATTCTCTCTGCCTCTTATTCTTTGTCTCTCTCAAAGAAATAAAATATTTTTTTAAAAAATAAGGAATAAAAACTTTGTATTAGGTCAATATTTATAAGTCTACTGTCATTAAATAGTTGACTCGAGTCTTTCATAAAATGCAACATATAACATAATACTATAAATTTTATTAGCATAAAATGAAATCACTTTATTCCCTGTTTTTTTATATTATAGAAAAAAATTCAGAGAATTGTGGGAAAACTTCATTACATGAAGTATAATTCCTTTTTTTTTTTTTTTTTGTTTTTCGAGGTAGGGTCTCACTCTAGCCCAGGCTGACCTGGAATCAACTATGTAGTCTCAGGGTGGCCTTGAACTCACAGCAATCCTCCTACCTCTGCCTCCTGAGGTGTGTGCCACCACTCCCGGCTACATGAATATATAATTTTATATACCTATCTGTTTAATAATGCACTACAGTTCATTTTATGTGTCTGAAATAATAAAATGTCCTTTGTTTTCACAGGTAAATGATACTCCATTGTATATATGTTCATGCTTCCTAAATATACACTATCACACAGAAGCAGTTGCCTGATAGAACAGGGAGGCCTAGAATGCATAGTTCTTTGAAAGTTCACTCTTACCTGATTACATGTCAATACTTCCTAAGGGCCCAGTCCATGGTGTCATGTACAGAATTGCCTAGGACTATGGAAATTATCTCATTGGAAAAGCACCTAAGGACATAAAAATCATTACAGTCACTTCTGAGTATATAGAGAGTCCATGAGATGATGGGAGATTTGCATCTTCGGAGCTCAACCTCAGTGCCAGATCACAAACAGCCCAGTGACAAGTGGTTACTGTCAATGTAAAATTGTGACAACTACTTACAAGAGGGAAAGGCACATTATGACGCCTTCAGGGAAAAAACATTCAGATGAATAGAATAGCTGTTTGAGAAGAAATAATATCATAAAGCAGTAAAGAATATAGTGTGGCATGCCATTACACTGTCCTATTAGAAGACCGAAATTTACTACTGTCTCAAAACTTTACATTTGTGGTTCCAACTTCAGAGAAGTAGTAAGGCTTCCCATTTCTTGATATTGATACCACTGGAGAGTGTGATTAACTTGAGTGATAAAAAATGTCAGACTATTATGCATCCAGATTTCATTCTCAGAACCTGGAATAAAGTGGTGACAGAGAATGTAAAAAAAAAAAAAAATGGAAGCTCTTATTATATATAATTTTCAGGTCATGTATATAACAGAATCTGAAAGTGTGAGAAAGGAAGAATAAGAGGTAATTTTAAAGTTTGTAGTTGGAGCATGTGATTAGAGAATGGTGTTATTTATTTACAGGAGGCAAAATTTAAATATGAACAAAATGTGTTGGGTCAGGTTCAAATTTTTTATTATGGACATGTAATGAGAAGCAAATTTAATGTTAAGTAAGAAGTAAATAAAAATATGTTTTCAGAGAAGAATTTTGTGATCAATAATTACATAATTAAATGATACAAAGATGACATGATATAAGTAACTAGGGATGATAGTGTAGATAGGAAAGAGAAAAGAGACAAAAAAAGACCTCACAAAATGCTAAAATCAGGTTAGTAGAGAATGACAAAAAGATCATGAGGCTTAAAGAGTATAAAGAGGTAGAAATTATTCTATAATGAGAAGACATGGATCCAATTGTTCAACATTCACTGGAAATTAAATAAATAATGTTATCCTATAGATTTTGTATCTAATAATTTGTTATAAATAATTTCTATATAATGATGAGCAATAAATAGCAAGATAGAGAAAAATTAGGTAGAAAATGAGAAAAATAGGTACACATGATAAAAATGTACACATTTTATAAATCCAAATAAATAGATCTTCAATATCCTGATATGATCCATAATACTAACAAGTTAGAACAATAAATTCTAATTTTAACAAAAGTTATGTACAAGGTGCATGCATTTGGTGTGGGGAATGTTCATATATGTGATGGTGAACTTTATAACGATTCCCATTTGATTGAATGCCACTTTATATTCACATTCTTTGATTTCCCTCAATAAATCATTGTAAAATGGAGTATTTAGGTTTTATAAGGGATCTTAATACAAACAGTGGAATTTCCAAACCAAGACTTTTTAAATTCTCTTTGACTGATAAACGCAGTTACACCAATGAAATAGTAAGCCCCTGAGATGCTTTAAACTCCTAAAAAACATTTGTTCTCAACCTAGCACATAGCATGCACTTGATAAATAAATAAACAATGGATTGAATCTTTTATTAGATTATGTGTAACTGAACCTTCTGTCAATATTTCTTTAATCCCTGGACTCTGGCAGATCTCACTGGGGTACCTCTCTGCCACTAAACAACGCCTGTCCTTCAACAGTAGTCTGCGATTTAGGCTTCTTTCTTAGGACAGGATTTTCTTCCCATCTGTGACTCCTCAGACTCCATGAAGCAGCTTTTATTCTCCAATCAACATTTATGAACATAATTTTTTTAAAATTAGCAACCAATTCAATGTATATGTGTGTCCTTTTACTCTTGACAAGAAGGATAAAACTCATTAGTTAAAGGCCCCAAATAAAAGACAGTTTTATAAATATTCCCCATCTTATTTATTAAATAAAAACTTACTAGATATAAAATAAAAA
Organism: Orientallactaga sibirica; assembly: GCA_036365145.1. Classification (NCBI taxonomy): domain Eukaryota; kingdom Metazoa; phylum Chordata; class Mammalia; order Rodentia; family Dipodidae; genus Orientallactaga; species Orientallactaga sibirica. Next base: position 70,298,553 of record JAEOAD010000004.1, on the reverse strand, counting down.
TTCATCATTATCTGTTTGAGACCTAACTATGTAATTCTGGCCTGGGTTGTAGATAACACAGTAAATGCAATTTGTCATCATAAATGTATTATTATTTAATCATATGAAACTTTTGGTTTATCTTGAGCAAACTTTATAGCGGTTTTATTATGCAGGGGCCATTAGTGACAGATATGATGAAACAGATTTATCACTCTTGACAAATTATATTGCAAAATGTCCTCTCACAACTGCCCACAATGAAACCCGCATTGCCAGACTCAACAGGAATGTCACCTGTGATTCTTATTTTACAGCGTTGTTCAGTGACAACCTGAAACTGCTTTTTGGAGGAGCTGCAGAGTACTTAGAATGTGAGATGGTTATAAGAATAATTGTATGAATGAAGGAAACCTGTAGTCCTTTAAATTAAACTAAGTAGTGTTTTATTAAAGTGCTCAGCGAATCAATCTAAATCCTAGGATAATAAAGCCCTAATCAGGTGGTAGAAAAAAAAATAATAGGTTGTCATGCATGAGGAAAAATAGGCAATCATGGAATGTTTTCTTTAATTAGGTCATGTAAAGTGGAAGAACTGAGTGGGAACTGGCAAGACATTCATCATGAGCAAGGTGGGAAATTATTTAGATTACTAAGGAAAGAAAATTGAGTGTAATACACTTACATTTGCCTGGACAGAAAATTAAAGCATTTTTTATTCACTCTATGTACTATTTGGTTGGTTGTAACTCTTGGCAGGTGTGGGATTTAAAAAAAACATAAAAAAACAGAATTGAACCTAATAGTCATCTAGTTTGTTAAATCTACATACATTAATCGTTTGCTAATCATTTTAATTTTTGTGGTGCTTCAGGCCCCTAGATTGTTGCTCTACCATTTTCTTACAAAGCTGTCTCTCACCTCCAATGGAAAGTAGCTCCAAATAAACTTAAGACTGATTAGTAAACCGTTCTCATTGCCTTTGTAACTGAAAGGATAATTAATACTATTTGGGGTCTTTAGTACCCTGCCTATACAGGATGTTGTTACCAATTACAAACAACAGTAGTTAGATTTTTTTGTTAGACATTTTTGCCTTTGCAGTTATGACTAAAAAAATGTATCTCTTTTTAACACCTTAATTTAGGGAATGTAATGATGTGGTTTCGGATATTTGCAGTATTATGACAACTATACCAGGAAAAATTATATTTACCAAATTAAAACTAAGAACTTGGCTTTCACCATCCCAAATAGTGTCATGAAATAATTGGAACATTGTTGGTTTTTATTCTCTACTGTGCAAGTTATTGGTAAAGAAACCATGGAGATGCATCTGGCTCTCTTATATTCATGTCAGTCAACCATACAGAAAGAATATTGCACAGAAAAATTTTGTAAGATTTAGTTTCTGTGAGTTGTAATTATGTGTTTAATACTAAGTTGAGGTTGGCACAAGTCAAGATAACACTCCTCTTGACTCTCCCTCACCCAGTCAGTACTGATTGGACCTAAGAATCTTTTCCAAGCAGATACAGGTGGTGGCATGCCTACATTTTGGCTCAAGCAGAATTCAGTTTGCACTTCTGTAGAAAATGACAGAATTTTCCAGTGTTTTCTGCCGTGAATGCTTGTTTATAAGGAGCTTGTTGACTAGTGCAGAGTGTAGGCCAGAAGTTGCAAGGTGTTAAAAATCCCAGAGGAATCTAGGGAAACCACCCTCACACAGAGCAATGAGAGCTAGTGTTACTACTTACATTCCTCACTCCATGGGGCCACACACCTAAGCAATAGTCTACACAATGTTTTAAAGGGTCTCTAGCACAAATGAGTGCCAGTTGCCCAAAGCAATAATATAACATGAGTTTAGCCATTAACTACTCTCCCTTCCTTGCTTACTTCACCTGCTAAGCAAATTACTCATGTCAGACCTACTTTTGAGGCAATTTCTCTACTTTAGACAGATAATACTAACTACTTCAACTGCCTATGATAAAAGTTTTTAATCTGGCCTAAAGAGATTGATCAGCAGTTAAGATGCTTGCCTAGAATACCTAACGATCTGACTTCAATTCCCCAGTGCCCATGTAAAGCTCAACATGGAACATGCACTGGGATTTTGTTTGCAGTGGCTGGAGGACCTGGAGCACCCATTCTCATTCTCTTTCTCCCTTTCTCTCTCTCCTTGCAAATAATCTTTTTTTTTTTTTTTTTAATTTTTAATCTAGTAGAGGAGAGTGGCGAACTTATATTGAGACTTATTTTTTGCTTGGCTTAGTCCAAGTTTGTCTTACTTAATCAAAAATACCTTTATGGTAGTCAGGTGTGGTGTTGCATGTCTTTAATCCCAGCACTTGAGAGGCAAACATAGGTGGATTGCTGTAAATTTGAGGTCAGTATGGAACTATAGAGTGAGATCCGGTCAGCCTGAGCTAGAGTGAGACCCTACCTGAAAAAGAACTAAACTAAAATAAAATAAACCTCTATAAACAATCCCTTCTACATATTTTTTGGTAAGTCCCCACAGAAAGCACACTGTCAGATAAAATTCCTATTATTTTTAAAGTAAAATATATTTATTTTTGGATTCAAAACTGTTATTTATCATTAACAATAGGAAATGCTGTTTAAATGAAGATAGTACTTCACGATCTATGTTAATTTTCTGAATTTATGAAATACTGTGTAGCCATTATAAACACCACATTTACTATTGTGCTAAGTAAGGTAAGGTAAATTCCCAAATCCACAAAAATTAGTAAATACTAAATAAATCAATAAATCAATGTATTTCAATAAAGTAGTATACACAAATATTATTTCATCAACACAGTGTGCACCTGTTGTAAGTAGTATGGCTTACCATATGGAAAATCCAAATGGGGTTCTTTTTTTTTTTTTTTTTTTTTTTTTTTGATTTTTCGAGATAGGGTCTCAGTCTACCCAGATTGACCTGGAATTCACTATGTAGTCTCAGAGTGGCCTCAAATTCACAGTGATCCTCCTACCTCTGCAAATGGGTTCTTTAAAGTGTATTGGAATGACTCATTAGCCCAAGGTAAGGCATAGGCGTAGTGACAATCCTTGTATAGCTGACATATCATAAACTGCATTTTCTTCTTCAAAGAATTCCTAAACCCTAAGAATAGCAGGACTTTCTATCAACCCACTGACACAGATCAGTTACTTTTTCTCTAAGAGGATCTGTGCTTAATGCATTGGCTCATAAAGTTTGAATTTCATGAGAATCACCCAGCAAAGTTGTGGGAGTGAAAATTTGTAGCCACAATCTCAGGACTTCTTATTAAGCACATCTGGAGGGGCCCCTATAATATATCTTTCTTCAGAAGATGTTGATAGAATCTATGGGCCATACTTAGAGAAAAACGGGTCAATTTGGTAGCTACCTTCTTTTCAGTTGGCATGGAAATGTTCAATCAGATTAAAAATGAGCAATTCTCACCTTGCTGAAAGAGAAGACATAATAAAATATATTAAAATAAATACATTGCATATTGTCTCACTAACAATCAGTGTATATAAGAACAATTAAACTCCTTGCTGAAAGGTAGATTCCTATTAGCCTAAAGGATATTAACCCATAATTGAAATTGCCAGGTTTGTTCTCAGCAATGTGCTCTGTGTTGCATTACCTTCAGGTAATATTAAACCAATGTCATACTTGCAAAGCTTTCATATTTCCATGTGCTGTCTGGCTGGGTGTCACCCTGGGTAACAGCAAGGTCCACTTGATTTAGTGGTTCAACAAGCCCGCCAAAGAGGTCTCATCGCCACTCCCCCACCACTCATGAAGAACCAACCTACAAATCACTTGTCAACAACTTTGATCTACCTTGTTTCAGGTGGTTTACTCTCTGTCTATTATTTCTGCTAAGAGACCCGTGAAAATTAAATACAGACCCTGCTGATGCTTGGCTGACCCTGTGCTCCATCATAGCAGTGGTGTAATAGCAATAAATCATTTCAACTTTAATCTATTGTTATTGATGAATGTACAATTATTTGTCATCTAATATGCTGAAAATGATGACCAAAGAAATAGATCAACTTTTTTCTTCTTCCAAGTGCGGCATTGATGGATGGTATCTCTAAGCTGTTATTACACTTATAATGCACTCCTCTGTGCTGACAGCACGGCTAGTTTTTTAATCATTCCATAGTAATCAACTTAAGACAACATAGCAAGACTCATAACTCATGTTCTTTTCTTTCTTGGCAGTGATGGGAAATGAAAATGTTTTTATTCTTTTGAAATAATTCTTACCTGACTAGGCTGAAGATTGTTTTAAAATTGTAAATAAATGGTTGTTTATTGAGCTGGAACTGAAATGTGACATATTAAAATGTCTTTTTCCAAAAGGGAAAAAAATTATTTGGGTCTGAGTGAGACAGTGAAAAAAGATTATTTTCTCTTTTAACTGGTTCATTGCTAACTTGATAACTTAGGGGAATATTTTTAAAAACCAAGGTTATGGTAAAAAATGCTATGGAGAAATGTGACAATGTGGAAAAAAAAGTATCAATTTCTTTGTAAGCATGACTCTACTTTGTTACTAACTTCCTACACATGTTTGCCAATATTCTCATTTAATACTTCAATTACTGGCTCAGATGGGTGGTAATTTTGATGTCAAACCTGCAAAGATCAGAAACAAACTAGCAATATACTTTTAAAAAGTTAATTCAAAATAGTTTCTTTTTAATCCAATTATTTGTACAATATAAATATATGGTTTAAAATATCACTTCCCCAATCAATCAGTCTCTCCAATAGCATGTTCTCCTGTTATGTACAAATATTTTGAAATTCCTGCTAAACCTTGATCAACCAAAGTTTTGCTATTTGGTTTAAGTGGACAAGATTTTCATTCTCAAACAAAATGTTGTTTTTCTGTCCTTATTAAATTATGTACTCATTAGAAACCTGAATTTTAAAGATATACAGCTCAGGTTTACTATAACTAAGGAATAGATTCTGATTTAAATATAATTCATTCCGGTGATACTCAAATATTAACAGCACCTAAGAACTTGTTAGAATGTAAATCTGTGGTCATAGCCATCTGAAACTCAGTCTCTGGGGTAGGACTCAAGAAGTCTTTGAACAAGCGTCTAGGTGATTTTGATATATGTGAAATTTGATAAGCACTCACTGAAATTGGTTTCCCCTCTGTGCTATTTAATACTGGGAAGGGGCCAAGGTGGATATGGCAGGAGCATCCTTCTACTTCTGGCCATTTTAAGGCAGCTATGGAGAAACTGGCTATCTATGTCTTCTCCTTGACTTATAAGGCAATAAGTATGTGGCCCAGAGACAGTCATGAACACTTTCTCTGCCACAGTTTACACATTGGTAAAATGTGACTAAGAATAATACCGACTCCCATAAGGATGCTGAGATGACCAATGTGAAATCGAAGTAAAGGGCATAGGTAAATGTTTCCTGTATATAGCAAGTACTCAATAAATATTAGCCAGAAAAACCACTCTTGTACCCACATTATAAGAATATTTTAGAGAGATTTAAAGTGTCTGGGAGAGAACAGTGGCTTGAAGGAAAGTGTTGCATTGTCCCATTATTATTGTTGCCATTACATAATATTTTAAATCTTCAAACAAACCAATTTGACAATGATGTTTTAGTCTTGCTAGATAGTTCATGTTTAAAATAGATAAAGAAAAATAATCATCATGTATATGTAAATATATATATATGTAGTCAGTCTAAAATTCTAGAATGTTTTTGGAGAGAGTCAGAGAGAGGGAGAGAGACAGATAGAGAATGGGCACACCAGCGGCCTCTTAGCTGCTGTGAACAAACTCAAGATGCATGTGCCCCCTTTTGGGCAAGTGCTGCATTAAAGCCTTGAGTTCTTAGGTTTAGTAGGCAGGCACCTTAACCACTAAGCCATATCTCCAGCCCAAATTCTAGATTTTTGTAAGTGCAAAGTGATCATGACATTTAACCTGTGACCTTATTGTGACTTGTTGATTTTAATCTACTTTTAGGGCAAAACCCCAGGTATATAGGAACTAGCTTCTTGAATCATGAGTTACTTATCTCCTGTTCATGTCTATGTCTGACAATGGAGTAAGAAGGACAGAATTAGATTGAATATACTCAGGAGAAGTTAGGATCTGTAGCAGACAGCTTCAGGTTCGCTGAGATGAACTTCCAGACCAGGCACAGTTATGGAGGAAGGGATATTATTTATTGAAGCTTACAGATCCAGGGGAAGTTCCATAATGGCAGGAGAAGTGGCCTGCTCTCACAGGACCAGTCAAGAGAGAGAAAAGCCCACCAGGCACACAGCACACAGAGCAAAAAAACTACAGCCAAGCCACAGCACACTTCAGGAACTCCTATTAGGCACACTTTTGCATATCTTTACAATGGAATCACAAACCATCACCAAACCTTAAAAACCAGCCCCCAGTGACATTGCCTCTAGCAAGGTGATTGCAGATGAAAACTATAAACTAATAAAATATTGAATATATTGGGGGCCATATATTCAAACTACCACAGGGTCTCTAAACAAACCAAATCAAACTATGCAAAGTGATCAAGTTATAACATGATTTTGTTCTGCAATTGCAGATTCATAGGCAGAAACTCTCTATAGCAACTATGCAATGACTAAAAGTCTGCAAGTGACTTATGCCCTGCTTTGTCAAACCTGCTTCTGTTCATTTATGTAGCCCATAATAAGCTTATAGGATGATGCAGAATCAATGGCATTTTTCAATTATATTAGCTTCTCTGAAATGTCAAAAATGCATTTAATTTATTCTTTAAGGGTCTTTCTTCACATTTTACATTTTCATTACTGTTCTGTGATGTTCAAACTTTCTGTCATTACTTGTGTCATATCCACTTTCAGTTAGAGATTAGGAGGCAGAACTGTCCATTCACTACCAACAAAAAATTTTTGCTTCACCCATAATCATAATGGGTAAGTATTATTTTGGCTATATCTTAACCACTAAATGATTATGCACATTTTAAACTAATTTGAGTATTTTTTTCAACATGCTTTTGGAATTATCTGTACTGAATTTTGTCCCAGACTTGGAATTTGTACAGATTATAATGAAAGTAGAATCCCTTTTATCATATTTTCCCTGTGCTGATTAAAATATTATTTATTTAGCTTCATTAATATGTCATACTACTCAGTTTATTATATGCAAATGTTATTATTAAAAACTGATTGTTGGCCATTCCAGGGTGGCTGCTTAGGAGTGCATAAACCTGCTGACGGTCAGCTGCTAGTGGTGATACAACCATTCTGAGACTGGAGTGAGCACTGTGGTTGAGCTCCATCATGAGCACTGTGGTTATGCTACAGAAATAGATGCCATTCAGGGGAAGCTGTCTGGGAGAGGACAAACCAGTGGAAGGTCAGTAGCAAGCATCAGACCCATTTGGGTTCTACTTCTCACACCTGTCTTTCAAACCACAACACCCAAAAAATTATCTGAAAAATGGTGGCTTAACCTAGCTGCCAAGAGAAGTCTGGAAGTGATTTTACTCTAAAAATCTAGACAGTGAATAAGACCAGAAGAAAAGTGTTCAGCTTGGGCACCAGGAAACTAAGCTTCCCAAGGCCTTATCCAGATTTTCTGAAGGGTGGCATACATGAAGTAAATCCTGCTTAGGCTCAAGGGCACCCACTCCAACCAGGTACGTATTCTTCAATCCCACACCCACCAAAATCAATTTAGACCAGGACACTCAACACAGGATATACAAGATCTGCTATTGCTACATACTCAGTGAGACAAATGAACTCAAGATGGGAAGACTCAAACTCAAAGCAAATAACATATGGCACCCAGCAAAAGGATACCAACCAAGATTACGTAGTCCCAAAATAGAAACCTCCAATGAAAGCTTGATGAAACCCAATGCATAGAAGCCCAAAATGAAATCTTAACAAACATTTTGAATGAACTTAAAGAGGACAAAAACAAATGGCTGGTTGGGAAGAAACTGGTAATCAAATAGAATCTTTAAAGAATGGCTAAGGGAAACAGGAAAAAAAAAACAGCAAAAAAAATCAAATTACAAATCAAAATTTGGCTTAATGAATTAGAAGAAAGGCAACACAATGAACTCAAGAGATAAATAAATAAAATGGAAGATAATCAACAAGAACATCTCAATATATGGCTGAAAGAAACCAACAAAAATAGGTAAACAGTACTCCATAGATGGTTTCATGAAATTGCAGACAATCAAAGAGAGATAAAAAGAAGTCTAAGGGAATCTGAGGAAAACCAACAACTAAATGAGCTCATGGACCAATGGAACAAGCTCAGTGAGGGAATATCCAAATGCAGGAATCAACTCCAAGAAACAATAAAAAGGTCAAATAATGACATGAAAATGGAATTCAAGCACAAGATGGAAATGCTGAAGAAAAGCAAAACAGAAAAGAGAAATGAAATAACCCTCTTGGAAGGATCCCAAGAAAGCCTGATCAACATAATAGATCACAATGAGGACAGAATTTCAGAACTAGAGGGCAAAACAGAAAAATTAAACAGAGTTGCCAAAACATTTTCACTTTCAATAAAAAAGTGTGAAAAGAACACGAGGGCATATAGAATATCGTCAAAAAAATTATTGAAGAAAATATTGCCAGCCTTACAAAAGAGGCACAGGAGATTCATAGAATACCAAATAGATAGGACCACAGAATAGATATGCCACACAACAGAATAATCAAAACACTAAACACAGGAAAAGAGGAAAGCGTAATAAAATCTGTAAGAGTAAAACAGCTTATTACATATAGAGGTAAGCCCATCAGAATTACCTCAGATTTGTAATGGAAACTCTTTAAGCAAGAAGAATTTGGAATGGAGTAGTTCAAAATAAATAAGAGCTAGAGACGGGGCCTAGCAGTTAAGGTACTTGCCTGAAAAACCTAATAATGCAGATTTTATTCCCCAGTACCAACATAAAGCCAGATGCACAAACTAGCACATGCATCTGGAGTTCATTTATGGAGGCTAGAGGCCCTGGCACATGCATCTTTGCCGTTGTCTCTCTTTTTCTTTCTCCTTGTAAATAAATGAATAAAATGTTTTTTTTTTTTTTAAAGTTAAATGACCATGGCTACCAATCCAAACTACTTTATGCAGTAAAATTATCCCTTATAATAGAAAAACCATTCACAACATAAACAAGCTGTATATTTGCATGAGCATCAAGCCAACACTACAGAGAATATTGTGAGGAATACTCCACACTCAGGTGATGAACCAACATGCATATAGGAGAAAAAAAAAAAAAAAGTCAAAACTAGAATGGACTTTAAAATTTGCAAAGGCTGAGAAAGCACCAAACTCCACAAAACCTTCAATATAACAGGGATTAACTCACACCTCACAATTGTAACTATTAACATTAATGGGCTCAACTTCCCAATCAAAAGACAAAGGTTAATAAGCTGTATCAGCAAAGTGGATCCATTTGTTTGCTTTCTAAAAGAAACCCAACTCACAATCAAGGATAAACACTACCTTTGGGTGAAAGTATGGAAAAAGATATTCTAAGCAAAGGGAAACAAGAAACTAGCAGGAGTTGCTATACTGACTTCTGACCAAATAGATCTTAAAGCAAAAGTAATCAAAAGAGATAAAGAAGATACCCTCATACTCATTAAAGGAATAATACAAAAGAATATTACTATCATAAATTTATATGCACCAAACACCAAGGCATATAATTTTATAAAGCAAAATTTACTAGACAATAAAATAGATATAAATTCCAATACAATAATAGTAGGAAACTTTAGTACTCCACTGTCATCAGTAGACAAAACCTCCAAGCAAAAAAAAAGTACACTATTAATCAATGTAGCTAAACAACACAATAGACCAAATGGATTTAAAGACATGTACAGACCATTCCACCCTAATTCTACTGAATACACATTCTTCTTAGCAGCTAATGGAACCTTCTCCAAAATAGACCATATATTGGGGCATAAAGCATATCTCTATAAATTCAGAAAAACTGACATCATTCTCTGCATTATATCTAACCAATGTACATTAAGCTAGAAATCAACAACAGAAAAACAGCTATTCCTGGAGACTTAACAATTCACTATTAAACAATGACTGGGATGTTGAAGAAATCAGAAAGGAAATCCATAAATTTATTGAACGGAATGACAATGAAACAAAACATACCAAAACTAATAGGACACATGAAGGCAGTTCTATGAGGGAAGTTTATAGAACTAAATGCCTACATTATTAAAATAGAGAGATATCAAAATAATAACTTATTTATTCATTTGAAGGGTGCTGAAAAGACAATAACAGTCCAAGCCCAAAACTACAAGATAGAAAGAAATTATCAAGATTATATTACAAATAAAGGAATTGAAAATAAATAAAAATTTAAAAAATTGTTGAAACCAAGAGCTAATTTTTGAAAAACAAATTAAACAAGGGCTGGAGAGATGGCTTAGTGGTTAAGGTGCCTGCCTGCTAAGCCTAAGAGCCCGGTTCCAATCTCCAGGTCCCATGTTTAGCCAAGGCGCGCAATTTAGCAAGGGCTCAATGCAGCACTTGCCCACAAGGGGGTGCACGCATCTGGATTTTGTTCACAGCAGCTGAGAGACTGCTGGCATGCCCATTCTCTGTCTCTCTCCCTCTCCCTCCCTCTCTGTCTTTCTCTGTGTCTCTCTCCAAAAATAAATAAATAAATAAATAAATAAATAAATAAATAAATAAATAAACAAGATTGATAAATCACTAGCCACAGCTCATGAAATTAAAAAAGAGAATACTCAAATCAACAAAATTAGAAGTTAAAATGTAGATGTCACCCTTGACAGCACAATGAAAACCTATATTTCAAACCTATATTCAAAAACCTATATTTCAGGCTGGAGAGATGGCTTAGCGGTTAAGGCACCTGCCTGCTAAGCCTAAGAACCCGGTTCCAATCTCCAGGTCCCATGTTTAGCCAAGGCGCGCAATTTAGCAAGGGCGCAATGCTGCACTTGCCCACAAGGGGCTCACACATCTGGATTTCATTCACAGCCCCTGAGAGACTGCTGGCACCCCCATCTCTATCTGTCTCCCTCTCCCTCTCTGTCTGTCTCTCTCTGTGTCTCTCTCCAAAAATAATAATAATAATAATAAAATAAAAAACCTATATTTCATAAAATCGGAAAACATAGAAGAAATGGATGAATTTCTTGACTTATATCACCTTTCAAAACTAAATCTCGAAAAGATATAATGTCTAAACAAACTTAATAATACTACTGAAATTGAACAAGTAATTAAAAAATTTCCCAATGAAAAAAAGTCCAGGCCTATGTGGATTCACTGATGATATCTACCAACTGTTCATTAAGAACTAAAATTACTTCTCAACTTGTTTCACACAATTGAAAGAAGGAATGTTCCCAAACTCATTCTATGAAGCCAGCATTACTCAATACCCAAACCAAACAGAGACCCAAAAAATATAGAAATTTATACACTGATATTCCTAATGAAATTAAATGCAGAAAATTTCAATAAAATCCTCACAAACTAAATTAAAAAACACATTGAGGGTAGAGAGGTGGCTTAGTGGTTAAGGTGCCTACCTGCAAAGCCCAAGAATGCTTGTTCAAATCTCCAGATCTGATATATAGCCAGATGCAAAAGTGATGCAAGTGTAAAATGTCACACATGCACACAAGGGGGTGCACACATCTGGAATTCATTCACAGCAGCTGAAAAGGCCCTGGTGCACCCATTCTCTCTCTGCCTCTTCCTATCTCTCTCTCTGTCTCTCTCTCTCTCTAAAAAAAATCAAAAGGGTCATCCACCTCAATCATGTACTTTTCATCCCAGGGGTGTTTCAACATATGGAAACTGATAGATGTAATTAACCACAAAAATAAATAATAAACTTAGGAATAACATGATTATTATAATAGATGCAAAAAAGGTCTTTGACAAAATACAACCACTATTCATGATTAAAACATTGGAGAGATTAGGATGGAGGAAATATATCTCCATATAATAAAGATTATAGACAATGCACATAAGGCCTCATAGTAAATGTGGAAAAAATTTGAAGTTTTGCCATAAAGGTCTGGAACAAGATAAGGGTGCCAACTCTCACTATTGCTTTTTAACATAGTACTTAAGTTATTATCTCAAGCAAGTAGAAAAGTAAACAAAATGAAAGGGATACAAATTGATAAGGTAGAAATCAAACTAGCCCTATTTGCAGATGACATAATTTTCTATATGTGACCCAAAAGACTACCAAAAAACTTCTAAATATGATAACTTCTTTCAGTAAAGTAGTAGGAAACAAAATCAACACACAAAAATCAGTAGCCTACCTAAATGCCAAAGACAGACATATAGAGAGATAGGAATGTTATCCTATTTTCAATAACCACAAAAAATTAAATACCTTATAATATCGCTAACCAAGTAAGTTAAAGTCTTATACAAAGAAAACATAAAAAATCTGAAGAAAGAAAGTGAAGAGGCTACAAAAAGTAGAATGGCCTCCAATGGTCATGGATTAAAAGAATTAATACTGTGCAAATGGCCATCCTATTAAAATAATTACATACACTTAATGCAAGTACAATAAAAATTCCAGCAAAGTTGTTCACAAAGATAGAAAAAAAAAATTGTCTCTAAATTCATGAGGAAGAACTGAAGACCTCAGACAATGAAAAATAACCTCAACAAAAGTAATAAATCTAGAGGTATCATCATATCTGCATTCAAGATATAATACAAAGCCATCATAACTAAAACAGCATGGTACTAGCACAAAAACAAGTAGATCAATGGAATTGAATACAAAATTCATGTCTAAATCCAAGCAACTACTGATACCTCACCTGTGCCAAAGGGAACAAAAATATACACTGGAGAAAAGACAGCATCTTCCACAAATGGTACTGGAGAAATTTTATGACCTCATGTACAAGTACGAAATAAATCCCACTTCTTTTTTAATGAATGGGCACACCAGGGACAAACGAAGATCCTTCTTGTGTCACACTTTTATTGGAGAGCACTTGGTTAACAGATGAGCTGATGGCGGAGGGCCCCGAGCACACCTTGCTGCAACTTTTATGCTATTCAAGCCTATGTGCACACAAGTGATTGGCTGCAGGATTGACGCCACAAGCATATGCCTCGGGATAGGCTGAGAACAAGCTCGTCATGACCATGCGCAGATTGTACAACTAGTAGCGCCAGGACTCATGCCAAATATGGAGTTGCTTACCACATGGCAGGCAGGAAGCCAGCGCCATCTTGTAATGGCGACTGTTAACGGCTCCCTACATTTCCCCCTTTTCTATTTCTTAGCGACAGGCAAGAGCAGAGGTCTGATCTCTGAACAGAAAGAGGACCTTACGATAGCTCCAGACCTGGTGGCCAGCCAAACCCGGTGTCATCCCGGTCCAGTACCTTTTCTCAGAGATGGGATTCTGGTACTAACCCATATGCAATCAAACATGCTCTTCGTGAGGCTAATAAAGGCTCACCTCACGTGCAGTACTTTGTCTCGCATCCTGTGCCAACTAAAGCCCACCCTACTTCCTTGCCCTCCTTGTGCAATGGGTATAAAACCCTAAGGGTGCAAGGGCCAAAGAAAATCAGGGTTTGTTAAGGGCTGCCAGCCAGACCTGAGGGGAAGAGCCATTCTCCAATGCAGCAAGAGCCTGGGAAATAATGACCTTGTCTCTTCTAGCCTGAGCACGCAACCTGCAAACCAACCACATGCATAACACCAGGCCTCCAATAACACAAGCAGCAAACATCCCCACCCCCACCCACTCTTTAAAGTAGGAAAAAGCAGAAGAGATAGCTGGTGATATGGTGAAGAGATGATTTGCATCAGCCCAGGCGACCGAAGTGCTCTGGCACTCTGACCATGGCCAGAGTTCCCCTTTAAACCAGGCAAAACTCTGTTGACAAAGTCTTATACAAGAGTCATCAATCTGATTCCACTGCAAAGTAAAACAAAGAGTTCCTTTTTCAACAAAGGAGCGGGACTCTCCCATGGGGACCACCTGTTGGTCCTCCTGAAGGGAAGGGAGGCCTAGTTCCTTATTCGTGGTGAAGAAACGTGGAAACACAGACGCTTGATGAGGAACTGGCATCGGCTTCGGGAAGGCTGACAAAATTGCTCTGCTTTCCTGAGGAAGGATGGACTGTTCTCACCAACCGGCTTGGAACCCAGTGGGGTGACTCTTGGTCCTGTGGAAAAACACAAACAGCTCCCCTGGATCTTAGAATGACAAGATCCGGTCCCTTCCATTTATTATCCAAGACATCCTTCCACATTACTATTTCTCTTGGGGCTTTTGGCACAATTTGACTATGTCTATCTGCTGCAGATTTATCATCATTGTCCAAAATTAAAAAATTAAGGGTGAAGAGGGCTAAGGAAACCCTCTCCTTATGGGTTGCATCTTCTGCTATCCCCTTCTTTTGCTTAAATAAAATGGCCTTAATACTTTTATTGGCTCTCTCCACAATGCCTTGGCCTTGTGGGTTATAAGGCAGGCCAGTGGTGTGGGCAACTTGCATCTGCGCACAAAAGGCCTGAAAAACCAGCAGAAGTATATGCCGGGCCATTATCAGTCTTTAAATGACGCGGCTTTCCCCAGGCAGCCCAGGCCTCCAAGCAATGAGTTTTAACATGAGAAACCCTTTCTCCCGCCAAGGGTGAGGCAAAAATAATGCCTGAACAGGTGTCTATGGAGACATGCAAGTATTTCAGCCTCCCGAACTCGGGCACATGCGTCACATCCATCTGCCAGAGATCACCAGGTCGAAGGCCCCGGGGATTAACACCCACATGAGGGGAAGGCAGGAAAGTAACACAAGACTGACAAGATTTTACAATGTCTCGTGCCTCATTTCTTGAAATAGAGAACTTCTTCCTCAAGGTATTTGCAGGAACATGATATAACCTATGAAATTCAGTGGCCAAGGCCCTGGAATCATCCAAGGAAAGCATGGCCAACCTCGTGGCCTTGTCCACCAAATCATTAGCTTGTGACAAAGGGCCAGGCAACAGCGAGTGAGCACGAATATGGGTGACATAAAAGGGAGAGTCTCGTTGCAGGATCAAAGACTGAAGCTGTAGAAGAATATTAGAGATTGTGCTAACAAATTTAACGGAAGCAGCAATTTCTAAGCCAGCAACTGCGTTGGCCACATATTGAGAGTCAGTGATTAAATTAAAAGGAGTGGAAAAGGTCTGAAAAACCTCTAAAACAATCATACATTCCACAATTTGGGGGGATTCAAGTCTGTATTGTTTCACCACAGGTTGTGATCCCAGCACTAAATATGCTCCTTGGCCAGATTTTGACCCATCAGTGAAGATGGTCGGGGCTGATGCAATAGGATCCTGGACAGTAATTTTTGGGAAATAAACTAAGTTGTGCTCAACAAAAGAGAGAATAGGACTCTTTGGATAATGATTATCTATAACATTAGGGAAAGCACAACAAAGAATGGCCCAGTCATCTACAGTACCAGCCAAAACCTCTGTCTGCTCTCTAGTATAAGGGATTATGAGCTTGTCAGGAGCTTTGCAAAGTGCATTAAGCAATATTTAAGCCCTAAGCATGCCTGTTGAGCCACTAATTGTGGAAAATACTGAAGGGTACGGGCTCCCAAAGAGCGTCCATGGAGCCAGAGTAGGGGTCCCTCTTGCCAGAGCACCCCTGTAGGAACATTTTTAGTTTTAAGGATACATAAGAGAAGGGGTTGAGAAGGGTCAAAACGAACCAACTGAGCCTTTTCCAATGCTTTTTCAATCTTCTTAAGGGCCTCGCACGCCAATGGAGTGAGCTCACGGGGAGAAGTAAGCTCTGGGTTACCCTCCAATATGGAAAAAAAGCGGCAGCAACTCCGAGCGAGGGACATGTAAAAAACCCCTCAACCAATTTATGTCCCCCATCAATTTCTGAAAATCATTTAAAGTATGTAAATGCGAGGTGCGAATGCACAATTTTTGTGGGCGTATCGCCTGCCGAGTGATGACAGACCCCAAGAAGGTGACAGCATCTGAACATTGAACCTTCTCAGGAGCGATAATTAGCCCACTCTCCTTTAAAACTTGGACAACCTTTTCAAAAGCAGTATGCAAAAGAGATAAGGTGGGAGCTGTAAGTAAAATATCATCCATATAGTGTATCATGCGAAGGAGAGGAAATTGCTTGCGTACAGAAGCCAAAACAGAATCCACAAATAGCTGACACATAGTGGGACTATTAGCCATGCCTTGGGGCAATACACGCCATTGAAAGCGAGCGTAGGCTTCTCATGATTGACCAAAGGCAGGGTAAACGCGAAACGTTCCCTATCCTGAGGGCAAAGAGGGATTGAGAAAAAGCAGTCCTTAATATCTAATACTATTATAGGCCAATCTTTTGGCAAGGCTGAGAGTATAGGCAGACCTCTCTGCACTGGCCCTAAGACCTGCATTTGTGCATTAACAGCTCGCAGATCGTGGAGCAGTCTCCATTTTCCTGACTGTTTTTTAATCACGAATATTGGGGTATTCCAGGGAGAGACAGATGGTTCTAAATGACCAAGATTCAATTGTTCTTGTACTAAAGTTTTTTGGCTTCCAATTTTTCTTGTGACAGGGGCCATTGAGGAACCCACACCGCCCGCGAAGTCAACCAGGGTATGGGCACCTGTATAGTCATGGAAGCTGCCTTATTTTCAATAGCCCCTATGTAAAACCCAATCCATGGCGATCCAACTTCTGTTTAGGAATGATTGGTTCTGCTCTCCCTTGTAAATGTTTACCCAAGCCTTTGTCTGGGACAAATCCCTGTTTTTTCATCATATTTATAGCAGGTCCAGAGACTTCGTTGGTCAGGCGGAGTCGCATCTGGGACTGGACGTCCCTGCCCCACAGATTAATTGGGACAGCTAAAACAAATGGCTGTATTGTGCCCTTTTGCCCTTCCTCAGTACGCCAAGTCAATTCCTTTGCACTCATCTGTGGCGTATTCGCATACCCTAGGCCCTGCAGAGTTTGAGAAGATCTCTGAAGGGGCCAAGATTTTGGCCATAAACTTTCTTGGATAATACTTCTATCCGCCCCAGTATCAACCAGGCCTGAAAATATTTTTCCTTCTATAGTTAGATGTAAAAGCGGTCTCTGATCTAATTCAAGAGACAAGCAAGCTAATTCTATACCAGTAGATCCCAAACCAGCATATCCCCTGTTCTTATGACTAGCGGGAAATGAGGAGTGTAGAGAAGGCAAGATTAACAGTTGTGCAATGCGGTCCCCTGGGGCTATAGAAACTACCCCATAAGGAGAGTGGCACAGGACCTTAATAGTACCCGTGTAGTCAGAATCAATAACCCCTGGGAAAACAATCAGGCCCTTCAGTGTTGACGAGGACCGTCCCAATAGCAGGCCCACCGTGTCAGGTTGGAGAGGTCCACAAACATCTGTGTCCACAATGTGAACTCCCATTTCAGGGGTTAAGACCAATCCGTGGCGGCACAGAGGTCCAGCCCTGCGGAGCCTGAGGTGGCTCTTCTGACTGTGAGATGGGGGGCCCATCATCATCTGAGCCGGAGCCTGAAGGGCCCCATATATTTGAGGGCCCTGGGGTCGAGGGCCCCTCATCCCGTTTTTGAACCTTGTCCTTGTTGAATAGGTGGGATGGGCATTCCATTAATGTCCCTAACTGACCTGCACTCATTGGCCCAATGCTTTCCTTTCTTGCATCTCGGGCAGGTACCCGGGGCTCTAGGCCTAACTTCTGCCTTATCCATCAATTTAGCACTATTATCATTTGGACATTGACGTCTGAAATGCCCCAACTGGCCACATTTGAAACATCCCTTTGATTTATTCTGCTGAGGTGACTTAGCGGCCGCAAGAACGGCAGCGGCAAGACCCGAATTGGTCAGAGGGGTGCCAACCTCACGGCAAGCCTTGACCCATGCATCCAGCCCCTTTTTTCTAACGGGATTGATGGCTCGCTGACATTCTGGGGTAGACTGCTCATAGATTAATTGTTGAACGAAAGGCATAGTGTAATCAGCAGTGCCGACTGTTTTTTCAGCCTCCATCATGCGGGCAGCAAAATCCAAAAAGGCTCAGCAGGACGCTGGAGAATTTTTGTTAAATGTCCAATGACCTCTCCTTTATTAGGGAGTGCCTTCCAGGCCTTATAATGGACTTCACTGACTTGTTGATATACCTCCAATGGATACTGTGTTTGATGAGGCATATGCGGGCCCAAGCCTAGAAGCATTTCTGCTGTCCATGCGGGTCTGCCTTGTTCATAATTTATTTTAGCCTGATTGTTAGCATAGTCTGTGACCAGGGCCCTGAATTCTAAAAATTGGCCTTTAGTAAGGCAAGCCCTAGCTAGTTCCATCCAATCAGTAGGCGTCAGGGGCACCAGAATGATTCTACGCAAAAGGGCAATAGTATATTCAGCCCCAGGGCCAAAGTCCTTGGTAGCTTGTACCAAATCTTTTAACTGCTCATAAGGTATTGCCTCATATCTTCTCTGTTGAGTGACAGGGTCTTCAAAGACCGGGAAGGCTGAGGCTAATTTTGACCAGGTTTTATCTTTTATGAAATGACATTTACCCCGCAAGGGCGCATACGGCGGGGGGGCTGATGGAACTACCGGGCCGCATGCTCCCACAGCCTGAGCACAATTAGGCCTTTTACTAACTATATCCTCAGGAGCGCCTAGGCGCCCATCTCCTTCCTGGGAGGAGCCTGACTCCGAGCCACTGTCATCATCAGTCTCCCCTAATTGTAACCTTGACAATTCTGATATTGGAGGCTGCAGCCCACTCAAAGGGGGATAAATGCCTCTTATGTCTCTCTGTCCTTTCCGAGGGGGCGGGCCTGCGCAAGCCTCACCTATCTCCTCAAGTTCTTCTTGTAAACTTTTCTCCTTGTCCTCTCCTTTTTGACTGGATCCTATTTTTCCCTTTTGTTTCTTCCTAGGCCTAGCATGTGAGTCCCCGCTAGTATCTGACTCTGAAAGACTGTCCTGATGTTGGGCTAAAGCTCTTTGTCCCTTCCCAATTATTTCCGCATGTTTACCGCTATTGAGACAAAAATGAACCAGTCGCCAAAACGGTAATGTGCCCTTCCCTAAACTTCCTTCCTGTTCTGCCTGTCGCAGGACACGCCCCAACTTCTCCCAGGAGGGGAGTGTAAGGGATCCTGAAGCCGCAAACCAAGGGGCTGTTGAATTTATATCTCTAAGAATCCGTCTGATGGTTACTGTAGAAATCTGAATATCACGTTGTTTCAATAGAGCTTTAATCAGCCCAGAAAAGTGTTCAATGGCCACAGAGCCGCTCTGCGAGTTGCCCATGATGAACGCAGTTATCTACCTGCGAGCTTTATCACCAAAGGCAGGACGGACAGAAGGAAAAACCCCGTTATCTACCGGGGAGATTTTACTTTCACTATCTCGTCCCAGGGACAATGCAAACAGTCATTAGCAAAGTCCCCTAAAGATAAGTAGACAGAAACAGAGATAAAACCCCAAACAAAACAGGCAAAAACAGGCGAGGAAAGCCAGGGTCAGTCAAAAATCCATCAGAGAACAAAGCCGGGGATGACTTACCGACGTCTACCTCTCCGTGTGTCAAGTTCTGAATCTTCTTCGGCCCTCCGCCGGGTGTCTTTGAAAGGTCCGGCGTCCCGGGCTTTCGGCACCACTTTGTGGCGACCCTTCCCAAACCAGCAGGAAAGGAACAGCCACAAACGAAGATCCTTCTTGTGTCACACTTTTATTGGAGAGCACTTGGTTAACAGATGAGCTGATGGCGGAGGGCCCCGAGCACACCTTGCTGCAACTTTTATGCTATTCAAGCCTATGTGCACACAAGTGATTGGCTGCAGGATTGACGCCACAAGCATATGCCTCGGGATAGGCTGAGAACAAGCTCGTCATGACCATGCGCAGATTGTACAACTAGTAGCGCCAGGACTCATGCCAAATATGGAGTTGCTTACCACATGGCAGGCAGGAAGCCAGCGCCATCTTGTAATGGCTATCTAAGGAAAAATTACAAATGGCCATTACACTCTTAAGGAGATGTTCAACATCTTTAATCATCAGAGAAATGTGAATCAAAATGACTCTGAGATTTCATCTCACTCTAGTCAAGATGACACTCATCAAAAAATCGAATTACAACAAATGCTGATGAGGTTGTAGGGAAAGAGGAACCCTTCCCCATAGCTGGTAGGATTACAAATTTGTACAACCACTACGGAAACCAGTATGAAGACTCCTGTAAAAGATGAAAATAGATGTACCATTTGATCAAGCTGTACCACTTTTGGACATATACCCTAAAACTCTACTCTTTATTACAGAGGTACCTGCTCAGTCATGTTTGTTGCTGCTCAATTCACAATAGCTAGGAACTGGAAACAGCACTGATGCTCATCAACTGATGAGTGGATAATGAGAATGTTTTCTATACATATACAATGGAATTTTATTCAACAGTAAGGAAAAATTAAATTTGCAGGAAAATGGATGGAGTTGGAAAAATCATTCTAAACAAAGTCACATGGATACTGCATGTATTCTCTCATCTGTGGTTTCTAACTGGGATCAACTGGCAAAGAGTGAAAATGGTAGTACACACCAGGAATATGGGCAAAAAAACTAGAATGAGATGAGTAGATAGAAGAAAGAGGTAGAGGGGACAGGAGAAGTTACTTTCCAGGCTAGGGAAGGGACAGAGTATCAGGTGGGAGAGGAGCTTGGAGGGGTTGGAGACAGAGAGGGTAGAAAGGGAATTACCCAAAAGTTTAGACAACATGAATAATTTACACATAAATCCACATTCTGACTAGCATTCTACAAGATATATCCACTAATAAAGGGGGAGAGGGGACATTCCAGACAGAAGGTGGTAAGAGCTCAACCATAAAACCAGGGACTACGGCTGGTAACTCCCAAGCCCTAAATTGGGTTGCCCCCACCCCCACAGTGAGCTGTTGGCCAGGGAGACACAATGTAGGCCATTGCCAAATACTCGATTTCCTGCCAGAGCTAAAAGGCACTTGTAATGATGTATCCTGTATTTCTGCTCTGCCACCTGAAAGGTAAGACAGACTCTCCAACCAAAAGTGAGAGAAATTTGGATTAAAGGGGATAAGAGTCGCTGTTTGAGAGACTATTGATGTGCATGTCCACTCTTCTGAGCCAAAGATCAGTGGAGGTTCACTCTGGAGTCTATTGATTTTCTATTTATGGGAATCTGACTTGGTTCCCAGTACCAGGTATGGATTCTCTCCCATTGCGCAGGTCTCATGTCCAGTCTGAGAACAATTGGTTACTCACATGAGCTATGTGCCACTATTGCATAGGTGGGTACTTCTGGCTGGGCTGATTGATTTTTATCACCTGCTGGACCTCTTGCTCATTCACTGCTATTGGCAACCATTATCCCTGAGCAGCACCCATAACTCTTTCCAGCACCATGAGGGCAAGCCCAGGGAGAACTGGTTTTCCTTTCAGTTCCAGTGTTATCTCTCCATGTCCTGTAACCACAAGCTGTGGTGTCTGTAGCAAAAGGGTTTTACCTTTTAGTTCTTTCAGGAACCTAAGTGCTTTGGAAATCCCCTGCATTATGTTGAGGACCTCATGTGTTTCCCTGACCAACAGCTCACTGTGGGGGCAACCCAATTCCAACCCTGGGATTTACCAGCTAAAGCGTGTGGTTTTAGGGTTAAGTTTTCACCATCTTATATGGGGCCTTATGTCTAGGTTTCGTCTTCCCCTTATTGAGGGTTATATCTTACAGAATGCTATCCCGGAAGAAGTTTTCTGTGGTAATGATTTATGTTGTTATTAGTTTTGTGTAATTCCATCTAATCTCCTTTTCCCCTACCCCAAAGACCCAACTACAGAGCCCTTTTGAAATGCCTTTAACAGTCATTGGTCATAAATTCTACTTTTCTCCTGGGTTGTTTCTTTAAACCCCCATAATAAACCTAATTTTTTTCTTGTTTTATTTTTTTGCAAGAATATCAGTCATTATGATTAAGGTAACCAGACAGTTCTGTGAAGTATACATTAGAAATGACCAGTGAGAACCTCTGAAGTTCATGGAAATTCATGGAAATAAAAGTACTCCTAAATTATGCTCCAGTATATTTCCTTCTCTATCCCATTTACACATTTATCCTCACCACACCCATATGACAGACATATGTATTAATAAGCAACATTGTAATTGAGCTTCTTTCACCTCATAATCTAAATAGGTTGTAGCACTTCCAATCACACCAATATCTGTATGTGAAGAAATTATGTATGATTGAGTCAATATTAAGCATGTGCTAATTCCTTCTGGTAGAATGGGCAATAACATGAGCATGTAATACCATAATTAATTATCCTAAAACATTTGTGACTTGGTATATGAACAGCCTCACTGTTTCTAGTCACTATGGATTCAGAGCAATGAGTTCCTCTGGATGGATACTCTATCTTCCTTGTTGGGGTAGAAGAAGGGGAGATAAAGAGGAGAGAAGGCTCCCTGATGCAGCAAGGAGATGTTATCCCTGACAACTGTATAGATATTAATTAGATCTCATTTTAATACTTCTTGTACTTGCATGCTTTTATAAGGTATCTATTGTGATAAATTACAGATAGCACTCCTTTATTATCATGTTTTACCTCAAAAAGACTGTCCATTCATTGTGAGCAAAAAAAAAAAAAATAGTGCCATGGTAGTTTTAATTTCTTAGAGTCCAGAGTTGTCCCTCATAAATAGTAAAAAATAAATAAGCATGTACTTCACTTTGTTATTCCATTAAACAAATTTGTTCATTTCTGCTACCATTTGCACTTTTAATAAGCTGTGACCCTAGTTGTTAAAAAATTAAATAGGGATGTAAACCATTTGTAATACTCTGATTTTTCTATTTTTTTTATATCTAAAAGATAGTTAATATTAACAGCTAAGCTTGTTAAGCAGTGTGCTTGAAACCCCTAATCAAATCTAACACTGGCAGAGGCATCAAACTCCTAAGAATGCAAGTAATAATATGGTGAAACAAACATTTTATATTAGTAGCGCTTGATAACATCTACTTTGCATATTAATATTTCCAGTGATTTTTAAAAAATTTCAATACTGTTTCCAACAAATTTATATGATAATGATTTTTTTCTATTTTATATATTGCTTGAAATTCCTTGGGCAATGGCAATTATACTGATCACAGCATCTTAAACTGTCCACATATTTGAAGCAGAAAAGCAAAAGAAGGAGATCCTGAAACCACAGCAGCAATAAACCTTCATGTTAAAATTTATTTTAAAATTTTATGATCAGTTCATATTTCATTTTGTATGGTTGCACATTTTTATTTGTTTCCACATGTGTTAGATAAAATGAATTGCTGTAATTAGTATAAATGGCAGTCTAAGAGAAATACAGAAGGTAAAGCTATCTTGAGGCCACTATAACTCAAAATTTGGTATGGAATGCCTCAATTCTTCTCCATGTGGTATCATTAAAATATTACACACTCAATAAACAAAAATTTTAAAGAAGCCTAACAGCAATGTTTATAACATTAATTCTGGGTTACAAATCTGAATATAAAACCGTATCAGGACAAAATATCTGTTGTCATTTAATTATTAATACTGAAATATTTGCAAATAGTTGTTTGATAAATTTGAATTATTGCTGCATAATTTCTTTATTCTTCCAAAATATTTAAGAATCCATCTTGTTTAATGATCTAAATGTCTCAGTCCCAGTACAAGCCCACAAATATGTATGCATATATGCAAACATGAAACTGACATTGATCTTTAAACTACAACTGTCTTGCAAGTGTATAGATTGAGTATTTTTCAAATCTTTGTCTTTTTGAAACCTTTCTGATGACTGGCACAAAAAGCAATCTAGTTAACATCAGATAAAATAGAACACTAGCATTTTCTCAGCCACCCCAACTTTAAACTTGGCCTATCAGGAATACTCTTTTTTTTTTTTTTTTTTTTTAATTCACCCTTCCTTATATGCTGGGAGAGCTGAGAGGTCAGGTTTAGAGTACCCATGGAATCATGAGTCTGACCAGAGTTTAATTCTTCTGCCTATGGTGGCCTTAAAAAGCAGTTAACTCATTTCTGTGTTTTTGTTTGTCATTCATCGCTCTTCCAAACGTGTAACTACTACTGTGGACCACAGTCTGTACCGACAGTTTAGTCCATTCTATTATAGTAACATACTGCAAACTAAGCTGTTGATAATCAATAAACCTCTTGAGTTCTAAAGCTGCAAAGTCCAAATTGAAAGCCTCAGCATATTTACATGTGATACAGTCTTATTTCTTGATTATATGGGAATTTGGTTATCTTTTGAGAGCAATGGAGCCTTGTCTTGGCTCCTTGGGTAGACAGTAATACAGGAGCTAGGGTTCTAGTCTGTCATGTTCACAAAAACCTTCTACTGAGTCTGTAGTCTCTAAATTTTTGTCTTATGAATTTGACATATGAAATCTACAGACAAGATCATACGATTCAGAAGGATTTAATTATAGCTTGAGCTTTAAGAGGGAGAGCTTTAAGATAAGGGGAGGTGAAGGGTAGGAACAAATTCTAAACTCTTATCAAAGAAAATGGAAATAAGAGACTGCCAGAAAATGGAGCATCTGGGAACTTAAGGAAAGGAAGAAATGCGGAGGTCTTGCCCAAGACATACCAAGTGGGGTGTCAGGAAATGGGGAAAACCACCCTAAGACCTTTGAGAGTATCTTTCATGTGAGCCCCCTGGCTGGGCACCTGGTGTGGTCAGTCTAGTCCTATTGTTAGGTGTCTGGGGTCAGGATTTATGGAAAAGGACAATATTTCTAGAATTAGGAAGAGCCTTATGGTAAGGAAGTTAAAGAGGGCCCCAGGACGTAGAGAAAGGCCAGACCCTTCTGACAGTTTTCACCTATGTGTAGCAAATGTAGCTTATGACTATACAGGTTTGAGGACAAACCCCACATTTAGCCAAGAGAAAGTCATTCCCTTTGGGGTCCTGTTACACTAAGCTGCCTAGTCAATTTCTTCTCCTTTACTTCATTGATTAAAAAATTAAGGCCCTCAATGGAATGAGAATGGGGAGAGAGAACATAAGAGTATAAACCTATAGGAATATAATTAATATGCAATATGTTAAAAATTCATCCATTCATTCATCAAAGTATGGTGTCTCCTCTCTATATCTAAATGTGGTTAAAAAAAAAAAAAAACAGGCCAAGTGCTTGTCTGGGCATCCTTATAAAGAAATTGATTTATGAAGACTACCTTCATAAACTAGTTACTTTGCAAAGAGCCCCCCACATTAAGACTTTGTACTTCAACATACAGAAAATAGTAATTGGACTCCAATTACAAAGTCCAATGGCCCATATCTGGAAGTCTTTTGGGTTCTTGGCCCTCCTGCTCATACACTTTCTCAAATCTGCAAATGTAATATTCTTTTCCTGGTAATGGATAATCCCCTTGTCTAGTGTTTCATAGTGTTTCATATAAGAGCTGGATAATATAGCCCTTATATCCTCACAAGCTACAAAACTACCCTGGGTTTTATCATATCATTGGAGTTTAGCCTGTACTAAGCATATAGCCCTGTGGTACATTGAATGTATATCCCCCATAGACTCAAGTGTGTTATTAAAATTGAGTTTGTAGCTTAAGCCACTAGCAGGCAGATGCCTACTACAGGGAGACATGTCACTGTTGGTAGATCTGAATTCCAGCCTAAAGGTCTTCAGAGAGGTTTGGAGCTCTGGCTGTGCTTGCTTGTGGTGCTGGTCATTTGATGGTGTCTCTCCCCTTGGATTTATGAATGGGAGCTAGCTTCTCTGCCCTTTGACGGAACTTCTCCTAGATCTATAGGCTTTAAATAAATCCCTTCCTCTGTGTCTGTTTTACATGTTCACCCCAGCAAAGTGGAGCTGAGTATTATATAGATAATTCCCTTGTCTAGTGCTTCACAGTGTTTCATATAAGAGCTGGATAATATAGCTCTCACATTCTCACAATCTACAAAATTACCAGGGGTTTTATCATATCCCTGGAGTTTACCCTGGGATATTAAGCATACAGCCCCTAGTCAGAGACCCTCTACATTCACCAACCCAAGAATCTTGGCAATTAAATTGGCTCTTAGATGCTACTGCTTTCCAATCATTGTCATTATTTATGTAGCAAAAATACTTACATTATAAATTAGAAAAATGTAATTAACATTTTTATATCAAATTGCTCAAACCAAAGAACCAATGGACAATGTCTGTGCTGTTGGGTCAGCTTCCAAGGGGAAAATGCTTCCCAGCCAGCTATGGAGACATATACCTACCTGGAAAGCTCAATCATGAATCTCATCTGCTGCCTCCAATACTACAGAATAAGACTGTTATGAATTTGAATTAATAGCTAATTATACCTATGCTGATACCATCCAACAAACTAGCTTCCCAAATAATAATGAGGATATACTGGTGTACTCTTAAATAGTATATAGGATAAGAATACAACAGCATAATTTGTCAAGTCTTATTTATACTAGTCTACATTGCTAGTTTTAGCCAATTTATGCCAGGACATTCATGAGAAAGCTTTTTAGGTTTTTTTTTTTTTGGGGGGGGTGGGTTGTGTGTTGTTGGATGTCGTGGTCAGTTAGACAAACACTTTCTTCCAAGGGATCCATGTCCCAGTGCCATGTCGTCAAAAGTTAAGAGTATGAGATTTCCAGGTGTGTTGTGTTCTACTACTGTCCAGGTTTTGTAAATTTTTTATTTTTTTTGGTTTTTCGAGGTAGGGTTTCACTCTAGTCCAGGATGACCTGGAATTAACTATGTAGTCTCAGGGTGGCCTCGAACTCTCGGCAATACTCCTACCTTTGCCTCCTGAGTGCTGGGATTAAAGGCATGCGCCACCATGCCCGGCCAGGTTTTGTAAATTTTGAAAGTAAGAGCTACATGCACTGCAAAGCAACATTTGTTCACAAAATATCACTGAATACAATTGCAGTGAAGAACTTACCTCTGGAACGATTGCTACTGCTCATTGACAATATTGAGGCCAAAGTTGTTGTCTTTAGGCATATAAGTATCCAAAACATTTAACTAGGCCTCCTTCATATTCACAAATGAGATTATCCATGTTAGAAAAACATAGTCAAATCGGTAGTCTAGTAGTTTTGGCAGGGAGACTAAAAGGAAGTCTTGCAAGGGTGGCAGGGTGAGCATGGGTAACCCCCATAGTGAGGCAGTACTGTGTTTATCCCTCAAATTCAATGCCAAACAGGAGTTAGTTATTATTGATTCCATATGGCTGATTCAGACAGAATTCATTCTCACTGGGACTTGGCCAGAAACATGGTTTATTAAACCTTATATCACTTTATCATCAAGGTTAACTCCTCACTCTAAGGGCCATTAAGAGAGCTTTGTTATTAGTTTGTAATTTTGTATGTTTTAAGTGGAATGACATTATTTTGCCCAAGTGAATAAAATGAAGTACAGTAATTGTAATTGCTATTGCCAGACACTATAGTGAGCCTCACAGGAGTTTCCAAAAGTAAAATGACGATGCATCATCATCAACCTGGCCACCATCCGGCCACAATGATCCCTGGCATATTTCCAACACACTCCAACAATTCTTGGGAGTCTTTGCATTAAGATATATGACACATCAAAGCCCAGATTCATTACATTTCCTTCAGTACAAGATAATCCCTCACCATTGACTCATTTTTTTAATAGAGTCCTCCAGTTAAAAATGTGTCAAGATCTTACCACAGGATGTCTTGACACTGACACATTAGTATAGAAAAGAATATGCGCTAGGAAACTAATGGGTAGTATAATGGCCAAGTGACAGAACACAGCATTATAATACGCGCAAGATAGATTGCATGGACAGAAGATGATAAACTAGAGTACCTGAACATTCATGGTGATTTAAATTGTATCCATTTAAGAAAAGTACAGTTGAAAATTAAGCAGAACCAACACATCACAAAGAATCAGAATATAACAGTTAGTGCCTTGGGCCTATATTACCTGGCCCCTGTCCTGAGAAATAATCTCTTCATTAGCGGCCACTTTGTCACCTCATTCTTCTTATTAGTGTTCTCTAGTTTAATGTCTGTCTGTATTTCCATACTCACATAATATACAGATGAGAACCCATGTGTAGCAGGCCCATTCCATCTTGGAATTTCTTGACTACTTCCTGCTTATGCACATCATTGGGATTTTGTTCTACAATCTTAAAACAATCTTGCTTCCCTTAATCTTTGCCCCAACATAGGCCCAGTGTAAATCTTAGTTCTTCCAGAACTATTTGGTTCATAATGAAAGAAACTAAGCCAGAACTAACATAACCCAAACTGTAAATACCACATATTAAGCTTCTCTTCTCAAAGGACCAAAATATAGCCAGGTGGTTGAAACAGGCTTAGAGTCTATTATCTTTGCTGAGGCTACCAAAGTGAAAGTTCACATCCCTCTCATAAGAAATGATATTTTAACCAGGTCATAAATCCAAACTGCTTTCCGTCAACTGGCTGACCTGCTAAATATACATTTGCAGTGATATCAATGAACAAAATAAGATATAATCAAATAGTATTTGTATGTTTCTCACTAATCCTCAAAGGGAAATGATTTTAATATTCCCCCAAACTGGTACAATAGAAATATATCTTGAAACAAATTAAGCAACAAATAATCCAAAGTCACTGAATTAGAACTGTATTATTTATTCAAAGTACTACTTGCTTCACAACTTCAGAATTAAAGGAATGTGTTTGATTAGTCACTTGACACTGCATAAATTAAGGCAATAAGGGTTCAATAAATAATATAACCAAAAACATGAGATATTATAGTTGCAGGTGGTATATTGGGAGTGAAAGGCCACAACAAGAAAGGGGGCAGGGAGATGAGTGAGGTAGAGTAAGAATTAATCAAAACAAAGTAAGATAATTTAAAATAAATAATAATGACAATGAAATAGGGTTCATTTAAAAAGCAGTATGTGTCTTTGAGAAGTCACAAACACACTAAGCAATAGAACATAGGCTCTACAGAGACAGTTACATAGTTGTTCAAACATTATTTGCTTCTACTCTATTTATTAAATACTTTTAGTTCCTATTTTATAAAACAATATGCAATGATGTATACTTCACAAGATTATTTTAAGAAATATATAAAATAAAATACCTGGGAGATCTCTACCTAGGAAGGAGAACAGAATAGGCCCCATCATAATTTATTATTATTTATAAAACTTATATTGTTTTTTCTAATTTTATATATTTGAGAGAGAGAGAAAGGAGTACATGTATATTTAGAGAGAATGGGTATGTAAGGGCCTCCGGCCACTGCAAATGAACTTCAGATGCATGTGCCACTTTGTGCATCTGGCTGATGTGGGTACTGGGGAATCAAACCTGGGCCCTTAGGCTTTGCAGGCAAATACTTTACCACCAAGCTATCTCTCCAGCTCCTATATTAGTTTTAATTTATACTATTTCACATAATTTATACATAATATCAATGTGCATCAGACCATTTTTATTGACTTTGTGTATGTATGTATGTATGTATATGGTATTGGGGATTGAATTTAAGGACCTGCACATAATAGGCCAGTATTCTTTCTAGTCCAGAGATATACCTTCTGTATTAGTCAGGGTTCTCTAGAGGAACAGAATGGATAGAATGAATTGTATTAAAAGGGAATTTATTGGATTAGCTTACACAGTCCAACAATAGCAGGTTGCAGGTCCGAGAGTCAAGAAACCCGGTAGCTGCTCAGTCCACGAGGCTGGAGGCCTCAGCAGTCCCATTCCAGCACTGAAGGCCTGGAGGCTTCCTGGAGAGATGCTGCTCTTCAGTCCACCCTGCTCTTCAGTCCACAGTGGAAAGCAGTAACACCAAGCAGCAGGTACCAAGCAGAAAACACCAAGGAGCAAGCACCCAGTGGCAGGCAGCGAGCAGCACCAGCAGCCAGGTGAGAGAGAGAGCCTTTCTTCCCAGAGCTTCTTTTTATCAACCAGCCCCCTCCTCCAAGAAGGGCCGCCCACTCTGGGGAAAGGACTTACCCCTGGGGGAAGGATTCTTCCTTTAATTAATTCTTCCTAGAGGCAGCCTCAGAGACACACTTCTGAGGAATGTCTGTGGATTCTTAAACAAATCAAGTTGACACAAACTTAACCATCACAAGTCCACCCCTTGTCAACTTGACACCAAACCATATATCCTTACGTTCTACTTAATTTCCAAATGAAGACAGTAACAAGGTCATAATTCCTCCTAACATGATATAACTATCCCTCGTACAACCGGAAACGTGCAATCATCCCCCCTCCCATACACAAAGCAAGTTCCTTGAGGAAGGCTTAGTCTCATATAATGAGTCAAATATAAATTCAACAGTGGTTAACTAGCAATATGATCTTAATCAGTATTAATTACCTAATAGAGAAATAGAGGAAGAATGAAAGCATGTTAATATTGGTGTACATATGTACAAACACTCTTAACAAGGTAAGACAGGAACACTCATGGCAATTACAGTCCACGTTTTTGTAACTGGTCCCGTGGCCTTAGCTGGTATTTGTTACTGCCTTCTTCTACTACCCATTCAGTATTTCCTCCACCTTCAGCAAGCACCTCAGCAGGGCTTGGTTCTTTACCTGGAGGGGTGACCCATACCTTCATTCCTGAAGGATCTGGGCCATTTATCACATTGCCTTGATTGGGTTGTTGCAGTTGTCCATTGACTTTGTTAACAGGGCATGGTAACACCAAGAAATGCCCTAGAGAATCTCCAACACTCCAGACATACTCTTCCTTACCTCCATTGTGGAGGAGCAGTCCAATTTCCCCCTGGTAGTCTGGATCAATCACCCCTGCTAACACTGTAACTCCTTTCTCAGCCTGTGCACTTGAGGGCATCAGGAGCCCAAAGTGGCCAGGGGGGAATCTTAGCT
Organism: Orientallactaga sibirica; assembly: GCA_036365145.1. NCBI lineage: Eukaryota > Metazoa > Chordata > Mammalia > Rodentia > Dipodidae > Orientallactaga > Orientallactaga sibirica. The sequence continues at coordinate 70,267,473 of JAEOAD010000004.1, read as the reverse complement.
TCCAGTTCAATGGAATGTTCTTTGTGCCTCCTGGCGAAAGCACTCCCCCCTCTGGAGCCAAGACCTCTAGGCCAGCAGAGTGTAAGGTTGTGGGTACAGGAAGCAAAAATTTGGCTAATGGGTCAATTGGGGTGATGGTAAGTGGTACCATTCCCATTTCCACCCCTTGATTCCTGGACCCATGAATCCGGGCTATAGGAGAAACAGCACCATATATAGGATGCTGATTCAGAGCATATACAGCCTGCTGGAGGACACACCCCCAGCCCTCCAAGCTATTGCCACCTAGTTGGCACTGCAGCTGTTTCTTTAAAAGGCCATTCCACTGCTCTATCAAGCCAGCTGCTTCAGGGTGGTGGGGCACATGGTAAGACCAGAGAATTCCATGATCATGAGCCCACTGCTGTACTTCTTTGGCTGTGAAGTGAGTTCCTTGGTCAGAAGCAATGCTGTGTGGAATTCCATGACAGTGGATAAGGCATTCTGTAAGCCCACGGATAGTAGTTTTGGCAGAAGAATTACGTGCAGGAAAAGCAAATGCATACCCAGAATAAGTGTCTATTCCAGTAAGGACAAAACGCTGCCCTTTCCATGATGGAAGAGGTCCAATATAGTCAAGTTGCCACCAAGTTGCTGGCTAGTCAACCCGTGGAATACTACCATATCGGGGTCTCAGAGTTGGTCTCTGCTGCTGGCAGATTTGGCACTCAGCAGCAGCCGTAGCCTTAGTTAGTGGAAGTCCATGTTGTTGGGCCCATGCATGACCTGCATCCCTGCCACCATGGCCACTTTGTTCATGGGCCCATTGGGCAATGACAGGGGTGGCTGAGGAAAGAGGTTGACCACTGTCCACAGAACGGGTCAGCTTATCTACTTGATTATTAAAGTCCTCCTCTAATGAGGTCACCTTCTGATGAGCATTAACATGGGACACAAGTATCTTTATATCCTTTGCCCAGAGAGCTCTATCCACATACATCTTCCCAAAATGTCCTTTTCACCAATTTTCCAATCATGCTCCTTCCATGTCCCGGACCATCCTGCCAAACAATTAGCCACAGCCCATGAATCAGTGTATAACCGCACATCTGGCCATTTTTCTTTCCAAGCAAAATGCACAACCATGTGTACTGCCCGTAGTTCTGCCCATTGTGAAGACTTCCCTTCACCACAGTCCTTCAGAGTTGTCCCAGAAAGGGGCTGTAATGCTGCAGCTGTCCACTTCTGGAACGTGCCTGCATAGCATGCTGAACCAACTTTAAACAATGCCCTGGTCTTCTCCTCTTCAGTCAACTGATCATAGGGCACACCCCATGATGCCATAGGTGCATGCTTGGGGACAGAAGGCATTGAAACAGGAGTAGCAACCATAGGCATTTGGGCAACCTCCTCATGTAACTTACTCGTGCCTTCAGGGCCTGCTCAAGCCCGATCATGGATATACCACTTCCACTTGATGACGGACTGCTGCTGTGCATGTCCAACTTTATGGCCTGCTGGGTCAGATAACACCCAGCTCATAATGGGAAGCTCAGGTCTCATAGTAACTTGATGGCCCATTGCAAGCGTTCGGTTTCTATTAAGGCCCAATAGCAAGTCAAGAGCTGTCTCTCAAAGGGAGAATAATTGTCCGCAGATGATGGAAAGGCTTTGCTCCAGAATCCCAAGGGCCTCAGGGGTGATTCACCTATGGGGACCTCCCAAAGGCTCCAAACGGCATCCCTATCTGCCACTGACACCTCAAGTATCATTGGATCTGCTGGATCATATGTCCCAAGTGGCAGAGCCACCTGCACAGCAGCCTGGACCTGTTGAAGAGCCTTCTCTTGTTCTGGGCCCCACTGAAAACTAGTAGCTTTCCGAGTCACTTGGTATATGAGACGGACTAACACACCCAAGTGAGAATGTGCTGTCTCCAAAATCCAAATAGGCCCACTAGATGTTGTGCTTCCTTCTTAGTGGTAGGAGGGGCCAGATGCAACAACTTATCCTTCACCTTAGGAATATCCCTGCATGCCCCACACCACTGAACTCCTAGAAATTTCACGGAGGTGGCAGGTCCTTGAATTTTGGATGGATTTATTTCCCATCCCCTGATGCGCATATGCTGTACCAGCAACTCCAGAGTGGCTGCCACCTCCTGCTCATTCAATCCAATCAGCAAAATGTCATCGACATAATGGACCAATGTGACAACTTGTGGAAGGCACAGGTGATCAAGATCCCTGCAAACTAAGCTATGGCACAGGGCTGGAGAGTTAATATAACCTTGAGGTAACACAGTAAATGTGTACTGCTGACATTGCCAGCTGAAGGCAAATTGCTTCTGGTGGTCCTTATGGACAGGTATGGAGAAGAAGGCATTCGCAAGATCAATAGCTGCATACCAGGTACCAGGAGATGTGTTAATCTGCTCAAGTAAAGAAACCACATCTGGTACAGCAGCTGCAATTGGAGTCCCAACTGATTAAGTTTCCAATAATCCACTGACATTCTCCAGGATCTGTCTGTCTTCTGAACAGGCCAAATAGGGGAGTTAAATGGAGATGTGGTGGGAACCACCACCCCTGCATCCTTCAAGTCCTTTATAGTGGCATTAATCTCTGCAATTCCTCCAGGGATTCAATACTGTTTCTGGTTCACTATTTTCCTTGGTAGAGGGAGCTCCAATGGCTTCCATTTGGCCCTTCCAACCATAATGGCCCTCACCCCACAAGTCAAAGAACCAATGTGGGGGTTTTGCCAGCTCCTAAGTATACATTCTGGGACTGGGGAAATAACCACAGGATGAGTTCGGGGACCCACTGGACCTACTGTCAGTCTAACATTTGCCAAAACTCCATTGATCACCTGACCTCCATAAGCACCTACTTTAACTGGAGGGCCATGATGCCGGTGGGGGTCTCCTGGAATCAATGTCAATTCAGAGCCAGTGACCAGTAAGCCCTGAAAAGTCTGATTATTTCCTTTTCCCCAGTGTACAGTTACCCTAGCAAAAGGCCTTAGGTCCCTCTGAGGAAGGATAGGACTAAGCTTAATATTGAAACTTTTGGGGATTATGGGAGGGTCCTTCCTCAAAGGGACCTGGCCACCCCTTCAATCAAGGGGCTCAGGATCTGTAAACTGGCTCAAGTCTGGAAACTGGTTAAGAGGCCTTGATTCTCTGTTGCTATAATTCAATGTGGCCTTTTGGTTCTTTGCTCTGGAACTTTTCTGCTTATACAGATCAAGCATGAACTTAGTAGGTTTTTTTTTTTTTTAATCTATTTCACTTCTGGGAACACCATGATTAAGCAGCCAGTACCAAAGGTCTACACGAGTCATACTCGTGTTTTGCCTGTGCTGTCCATTATGGTAAACATGCTCATCTTGCCTTTGGTGATTCAGTGCTGATACTTGGCCCTTGTTACCCCGAGAGGCAGTTAGACCCATTGCATCTATATCACCTAATGCAGCAACTGCGGCTCCCACTGTGATGTCTTCTTTACATAAAAGACCAATGATTGGGGACTTTACGTGTGCTGGTGCTCCCCTCACAAATCTGTTTCTTATAGTCTTAGTGAAGGGCACATCTTCTGCACGCTCCCATTGCGGGCTTAAAGATGATTTTACATGGTAAATCCACTCCAGAATTCCAAGTTCTCTGAGCCTTTTAATCCCTTCATCAACATTAAGCCAAGGGATATCAGGCAGCTCAAGCTCATTCACAGTAGGCCATCTTTGGATTCATACTTCAGCCAACCAGTCAAATAAACTCTTGGCACCTCTTCCAACTGCATGAGCTGCAGTGTTAAATCTAGAATCTCTGGTCAGTGGGCCCATTTCAATAAATTCAGCTTGATCTAATCTTATATTCCTTCCTCCATCATCCCACACTCTTAAAATCCATTCCCACATATATTCCCCATGCTTCTGCCTGTACAAGTTAGAAAGCTCCTGAAGTTCTTTAGGGGTGTATCTCACTTCCTCTTGAGTCATGCTTTCTAACTCCCCTTTAGGGGCATGCCTAGCCTTGTTATAGGCCTCGAGGCAAAGATGGGTGGGCTCTGAGAAGCATCAGCACATCCTGCAGGGAGGGTCATTACTGCTTCCTCAGACAAAGGAGTGATTCCCTCAGGCAAGTGTGAAGAGGGCAATACTTCAGGGGGTGGGGGTGGGGATGCAACTGCAGCTAAAGGAGAGGAAGCCACATTCTCATGCAAAACAACTTCTTCAGAATCTGAGAGTTCAATGTTCCCAGATTCTTCAGGATCTTCCCATACATCCCCATCCCAAGTCATGGGATCCTACTCTTTTCCAACCAATGCCCTCACTTTAACTTCTGATAGCTTGTGAGGCTGGGAAATGAGCTTCCACTGCAAGTTAGCTAATCTTACAATGAGAGCTTGAGTTTGGTTTTCTGCAATTCGAGCCCTGTTCTGACTAGACAGGAGATTTTCCTCCAGGGCACCCTTAGAAACCTTCAGATCATGTATGTGGGTCTTAAGCTTGGAAATTTCCTTTTGGAGCTTCTGCTTTTCTCCCAACACTTTATCTAGAGATGCCAGAAGAAACCACCCAGTATCATCATTCGTCTTACTTTTCCACAAATATTCAAAAGTTCTAGATACAGAGTCACTAAATTCCTTGCTCCTCGCAAGATATGACTCAGAATCACTAAATACATCTATCTCACAGAGTTCTTTAAATAGTGCACACCATGGATTATTAGTGCCCTCCTTATTACCAGTTAAAGTGCCCTCCTTATTACCAGCAGAGCCTTTAGTGGCACTGAAGTAGGAGAACCAACTCCACAGAGCACCAAGCCTACTAGGGAAATCCATCCTTACAATTCTGTTTCTCTAGAACCACTCCTGGCACCACAATCTGTATTAGTCAGGGTTCTCTAGAGGAACAGAATGGATAGAATGAATTGTATTAAAAGGGAATTTATTGGATTAGCTTACACAGTCCAAGAATAGCAGGTTGCAGGTCCAAGAGTCAAGAAACCCGGTAGCTGCTCAGTTCACAAGGCTGGAGGCCTCAGCAGTCCCATTCCGGCACTGAAGGCCTGGAGGCTTCCTGGAGAGATGCTGCTCTTCAGTCCACCCTGGTCTTCAGTCCACACTGGAAAACAGCAACACCAAGCAGAAAGTACCAAGTGGAAAACACCAAGCCACAACACCCAGTGGCAAGCAGCAAGCAGCACCAGCAGCCAGGTGGGAGAGAGAGAGCCTTTCTTCCCAGAGCTTCTTTTTATCAACCAGCCCCCTCCTCCAAGAGGGGCCGCCCACTCTGGGCCGCCCACTCTGGTGGAATGGCTTACCCCTGGGGGAAGGATTCTTCCTTCAATTAATTCTTCCTAGCGGCAGCCTCAGAGACACACTTATGAGGAATGTCTGTGGATTCCTAAACCAATCAAGTTGACACAAACTTTTAACCATCACACCTTCATTCCCTCACTTTTGTATTCCAGTAGAAATATGTAATATTATTTTGGCATATTAATTGCACAAATGACATGTTCTCTTCTGTACCTTCTAACTTTAATCCAACATTCTGAGGAACTTCCATGTAGACTACATAGACATATCTTATTAATTCTGATCATGACATAATATCCCATAGTATGAGTATACTTTGATGCATTCAAAAGATGGAAGAACAGTATGCTAGTTGTCTCTTGTTATGTAGCATATCACATCAAAATTCATTATATATATATATATATATATATATATATATATATATATATATATATATATATATATATGGTTTCTCCCTTTTGAAAACTCTAACAGGAAGCAATGGTTCTGGCTTGCTTATGTCTTATCATCTAAAGAGTCTCAGGTACAGTAACTGAAGTAAGGAACTGAAATGTATCTGGTAGTGAAGCTAATAGTCAACTGAAACTATCAGTGGGAAACTTACTTGTGGCCTGTCCATGACACACTCCTGTTCTTCCTCACAATAGGATATCTGGGTTTATAGGAAGGATAAAAATAAAAATAGAGAAAAGAACTCCAAAAAGACCACTGTATTTCCACTTATGATTTAGTCTTAAAACCATAAACTGTCAAAATAATCAAAGAATTGGTTTAGGCTATCACAGAAATGGTAATACCATTAAGTGAAAATTAAATAAATAAATAAATAAAAGCATACTATTTCTTCATGCAAGTATATCATCAACACATTAGGGTACCCATGTTTGGATATCCAAATTATAAAAGTAGAAATAAGTTGAGTATTTTTTCAATAGATACTATTGCTTTCTAAATGTTCTTTCCAATTTATACTTCAAAAAACAGTAATTCGATAAACTTATATTTATGTTCTTCCATTCTGAATATTAAATCAATGAATGAAGGATTCTCAGGCTTTAGATAAGAAAGTTAGAAAAGGTGAGTGAGAAGATGAACAATATTAATGGTCTTAAATCACCCATCAAAAAGTACAAGTTTTTGAATTTCCCTTCCATATTGTTATCAGGGTGGATCAAAACAATGAACCCTTCTATCTGCCCACCTCACCATTAAGAATAGACACTTCCACAGGGTGAAGAATGGAAAATGATATTCCTAGCAAATGGTAATAAAAAATAATATAGTGTTGCTATATTAATATCTAATAAAATAGAATTTAAGTGAAAAGTAATCAAACAGGACAAAGAAGGACACTTCTTACTCATTAAGGGAATAATCAAATATGAGCACCTCATAATCATCAATACATATGCACCAAACACTGTTGCACCACAGTTTATAAAACAAAATCTACTTGATAACAAAACAGAAATGAACACCATCATAGTCGGAGACTTTAGTACTCCACTGTCATCAATCCACAGATTATCCAAGCAGAAAATCAATAGGGAAATAATAGAGCTCAACATAGATCATAGGTCAACTAGACCTAACAGACATCTATAGACCATATATTAGGTCATAAAGCGTGCCTCCATAAAGTCAGGGAAATTGAAGTAACTTCCCACATCTTGTTTAAAATATCACAATATTTTAAAGCAATCTATCTATCTATCTATCTATCTATCTATCTATCTATCTATCTATCTTTGCCTCTTTCCCTCTCTCTCTCTCTCTCTCAAATAAATAAATTATTTAAATTAAAAAAAAATTAAAAATCAAACAACCCACTCCAAAAGTTGACAGAGAACTGAATAGGGAGTTCTCAGAAGAAGAATTACAAATGTCTAACCCACACTTAAGAAAATGTTCAACATCCCTAACCACTAGCGAAATGCAAATTAAAACAACTATGAGATTCCACCTTACCCCAGTAAGGATGGCAAACATTAAAAAAAAAAAAAAAATCAAATGAAAATAAATGTTAGTGATGATGTGGTGAAATAAGAACACTCATTCACTGTTGGTGGGAATGTAAGCTGGTACAACCACTATGCAAATCAATAGGGAGACTCTTAGAAAGGTTGGCTATAGAGTTACCAACAGACTCTGTTATTCCCTTACTGGGCATTTACCCTAAAAGCTTCACACCTCAGTTAAGAGATATTTGCTCAACCTTGTTTATAGCTGCTCAATTCATAATAGTTAAGAACTGGAATCAATCCAGGTGCCCATCATTGGACAAACGGATAACAAAGATGTGGTATATCTACATGATGTAATTCTACACAGCAGTAAGAAAAAAATGACACAATGAAATTTGTAGAAAAATGATCAAACTTGGAACATATCATACTCAACAAACTCACACAATTACAGAAAGACTAATGCCACATGGTGTCACTTTTCTGCAGTTTCTAAACTGGATCAGCCCAAGTTGCTGACATACGTGAATGGCATTTCAAGGCTTGGTCAATAGGGAGAGTAGGGCTTGGAGGAAAGGGAAGGATCTGGGGAGGCACAAAACTGAGCCCAAATTGAACTGGTACCATTTAAACCTATATCCTGGACGTCTGACTGAAAGTTTGAACCCTCAATAGGACCTTAGTGAGAGAACCTGAACTGAAAGGCCTTGGAGATGGTAAGATGAAACCTAACCTTAATTTTTTCCTGTTTTCCTTTCTTGTCTGCATTTTTTTTTTCTTTTCCCTTGGCTCTGACCTGTAGTTCTCTGTACCAGGATGCAATTAACATCTACAAAGAGCTGTTGATCAGAGAGACCTACAAGGTCTCCCAAAACAAACAAGATAGACTTGTCAGAGCACTTGATTACCCACCAGAGATTAATGGTAAGACCCTAATGCTGAAGACACCATACGCTGTTGCTTCAGACCATGGAGAGACCCAGATGGAAGGGAGCCAGTCCCCAGACAATTAACCCATCTAGTGCTGGAAGGCACTACATGAGTTACCAGGAGAAAGTGGCCAGCATCTCTCTGAGCAACTCAAAGTCTAAGAGACTCAGAAGCAATCTGACATGATGCTTGCACAAGTGCAATAGTGGCAGAAGGCCATGGGGGGTAACTAACAGCTTTTGGATTGGTTAACATATTCACTCAGTGGAAAGGAAACCATATCTAGAACTGGGAAACAAGTCAGAATCTTATTTAGTTAACAATTTTGCTTTCCAATGTCAAGCTCCTGCTAATCTTGGCCTATAAGAGGAAATACACCCTTTAAATTCTCTCTAAATTAATAATGGTTATCTCATTTAACTGGTGCTGACTTCACTCTTCATTGGAGATCCTGCTTCTCTTTTTCAAATGGGAGTAGGACCTGAGTAGATAAATGACCCAGTGCACTTCATTCTGGCCCCAGCTGAAACCACAGAGGAATTGGGGAAATGAGCAGTGCTGTTTCCTTGGTTAACTTGATATCAGCACAAGGGTGAAGGAGACAGACACTGAGGACACTCAACACCTACCAAACCAGAAATCCAGAGGCTCCTAAGAGCCCATCAATGAAGTAGATTTAAAATGCACTCGACATGGCTCAGAGAATTTTGTGGAAGAGGGTGTAGAAAGATTGTTAGAGCTACAAGTTGGGACATTATGCACAGAGCATTGCCTTTCCCCCATAACTGACTGTTGCCACCATAATGCATGACCCACAATCCCCATGGGTTTGACCTGAATCCCCAGTGAGCTGGGCCTCTTTGGGAAAGGGGCAGAGATGAGAGAAAGGGAGATACCAACATATTTTTTTGACATACTAAGTATGTCCATATCCCATATATACAATCTATTTTAAACTTTCTGCTACTTTTGTGTCAGGGCTGAGCTGTAGCAAGGGTAGAACCATAATAATAATGGTGGCTTCCTCAGAGGGAAATACAGCAGAGAAACTGCTGGAAACAGCCTAACAGCATGGATCCTACTTCTCACATTCAGCCTTTTAAGCCTACCTCCCCAAAAAAAAAATTACCTGAAGAAGGAATAAAGTAGAAGGTAACTGTGTACCAGTTTCAGCCCCCAGGAGAAGGGTGGAGCTGATCTCAGTCCAAAAATCCAGACAGCAAATATGACTGGATGAAAACCAGACAGGTCAGACACTAAGAAAGCCAGACCTCCAAAGGTCTTACTCAGATTTGCCTAGAGAAGGCACACTCAAAGCAGATCTCTGTTTAGGCTCAAGTACATCCATCAAAATTCAGTGGATAGTCTTCATCCCACCTTGTTCAACTTAGACAGGGCTACACAACACAGGCTATATAAGAGATGCTATTGCTGCATCCTTAGTGAGGCAACTGTACTCAAGATGAGCAGACTCCAATGCAAAACAAGTAACAACATCCTGCAAAGGGATCCCTACCAAGATGACCTACTCACACAATGGAAGCCTCCAATGAAAGCTTAGAGGAAACCCAAAACATAGAAGCCCAAAATGAAATCTCAACAAACATTTTAAATTAACGTAATGAAATAATGAACAAAAGACTTGTTGAATAAGAAGGAATAGGACAAAGAGCAGTCAATCAAGAACTCCAATAATGGCTGAAGGAAACAGAAGATAATCACCAAAAATTACTCAAATTGCAAATCAAAGGTTGGCTCAATGAACTGGAAGAAAGAAAACAAAAAGAAGTCAGAACATAGGTGAAGAAAATGGGAGATAATAAGCAAGAATATCTCAATAGAGGGCTGAAAGAAAACAAAGAAAATCAGGAAACAGTACTTCATAGATGGGTTAATGAAATCAAAGACAATCAAGAAAAGATCAACAGAAGATGTGATAGTGCCTGGTTCACCACAGTGAACCTAAACTGTCTACAACAGAAATCGGTACCAGAAATGGGGTTGAGATAAATCTGACCTTATTTATTTATTTATTTATTTATTTATTTATTTATTTATTTATTTGGTGTTTCAAGATAAGGTCTCACTGTAGCCCAGGCTGACCTGGAATTCACCCTGCATTCTCAGGGTGGCCTTGAACTCTACAGCAATCCTCCTACCTCTGCCTCCCGAGTGCTGGGATTAAAGGCATGTGCCACCATGCCTGGCAGTATTTTCATCTTTTAAAACTTTTGTTCTAGAAGAACAGATATGGAGTTGGTACTTACAACTGAAGACACCTTCTAGAGTGGCAAGCCAAGTTTTATGGCCTATTCTGATGACAATTTAAAAATACTAAATTCAGTGAGAGTTGTATTTGGAGGCTCAACTTATGAACTTAGATGCTTAGCTTATGAGCTTTCTAAGAGCAAGAAAAGACTGCAGAGGACTTTATTAGAATTGGGCTACTGACATAAGGGCTGGTTGTGTTCTGCTGCCCAGGTCCAGAAAGTTAGAGCAAAGTTAAATCTGTAATGGACTGATGTGCTTAGATAAACATGTAGAACTGAAAGATGTAAGATTTTAAGTTAGAAAACCTCAAACAAGTTAAAATTACAGACACTGAAATTGGGTTTAGGTCAGTAAAGTTGCTATCGTCAACACATTAACAGTCTTAAAAAGGATGACCCAACTGCTTTACATTAAAGCAATAAAAAAAGATGCCTGAAAAAAAGACCATGAAAAAATATAAACTTTTAAGAAAGAGTTAAATAGAAAAAAATCTACTTTCCAAGGCTACGATTAAAAATATGGCTGTGTCTTACACACCTGGTATTAGTTTTAAAAACATTAAAAATACACATAGTGGGTCAAAAAGTACACACATACTTCCAGGAGCTGCAGCTGGGATCTGAAATGAGACAAGACATGATGACCCTGATAGGCTAAAAGAGCCTTTGGAAGATGCACCATGGTTCACATGGAGAACTAAAAACGTTTTGATATACCAGGGTTATACAAGGGCTACAATGAAGGCTGTTAACTAGGGATAGAACTTTTCCCTGGCTTCTCAGCCCCACTGGAGGGGAAGAATTGAAAAATCCAGAGACTGGCAGTCACTGGACCTGGACTACAAAAGTTTGATGTTTGCTTGGTGGTGGTTAACTTTACATTGTTCTAGTCTCCCCTTGCTATGCCTTATACCAATTGAAAATGGTTACTCTGTGCCTTTGTAAGTTGAAAGTATGTAACTTACAGCTAAAAAGCAAACTCAAATCTCAGAGGAGACTTGGGACTTTAAAACTATCTTAAATTGGTCAAGACTGTGGGGACCTTTAAAATTAAACTAAATACAATTTACAGTGTGTGATGGTTTTAAATCTATTGGGGGGGGCTAGGAACAAAATGTGGTAGTTTGAATAGATGATCCCCAATATATTCAGTGTTTTATTAGTTTATAGTTTGAATCTGTAGCCACCTGGTTGGAGGAGGTGTGGTAGTGGGTTTGAAATGCCAACCTAAAGATAGTTCCACCTGGAGCTCCTGAAGTGTGCTGTGTGGCTTTTGGGTGTGGCTTCTCTCTTTCTGCTTGGACCTGTGAAATCAGGCCAGCTTTAGCCATTATGGAACTACCTCTGGATCTGTAAGCTTCACTACATATCCCTTCCTCCACAACTGTGTCTGGTTTGGAAGTTCATCTCAGTGAACCTAAAGCTGTCTACAACAGAAGGCTAAAGGAATTTGAGGAGAACCAACAAATAAATGAGCTCATGGGCCAATGGAACAAGCTCAATGAAGACATATCCAAATGCAAAATGAACTCTAAAAGACAATAAAAGGCCAAATTAAGAAATAAAGATGAAATTTAAGCAAGAGATGGAACTACTGAAGAAAAACATAACAGAAAAGAGAAATGCCATAACCCTCTTGGAAGGCACCCAATAAAGCCTAACTAACGGATTAAGCAACATGTAAGACAGAATTTCAAACTCAAGACAAAAACAGAAGAATTAGACTGGGACTCCAAAAACATTAAACCCAGAAAACAAGGAAAGAATACTAAAAGGTATTAGAGAAAAATAGTTCATAACATACAGAGGTAAGCCTGGACGTATTACTCAGATTTTTCAATGGAAATTCTGAAAGGCAGAAGAACCTAGAATGGAGTATTTTGAAAACTAAATGACCATGGCTGCCAATCCAAGCTACTATACCTAGAAAAACTATCCCTCACAGTAGACTATGAAATTAAAACCTTTCATGATATAAACCAGCTGTATGATTACATGAGCAGCAAGCCAGCCTTATAGCAAATATTGCATGGAATATTCAACACTCAGGAGGTGAACCAACATGACAAAGAGGGAAGAAAAAGAAACGATCAGAACTAGATTGGTTATAAAAGCCTGCCAAGGTCAAAAGAGTACCAAGTCACACAAAATAATCAACATAACAAGGATTAACTCATACCTCACAATTATAACTCTGAACATAAATTGCCTCAATTCCCCAATCACAAAACACAGGTTAATAGGCTGGATCCATCCATTTCTTATCTGGAAGAAACTCACCATACAATGCAAAATAGACACCACCTTAGGGTGAAAGGATGGAAATAAAGACATTCCAAGCAAATAGAAAAAATAAGCAAGCAGGAGTGGCTGTACCTATTCAGCCAAAATTGACTTTAAACCAAAAGTAATCAAAAGAGATAAAGAAGGCGACTTCATACTCAGTAAAGGAACAATTCAAAAGAAGATATTATAATCATAAACTTATATGCACCAAACACAGGGGCACCTTATTTTATAAAGCAAAACTTGCTAGATAATAAAACAGATATAAATCCCCATACAGTAATAGTAGAAGAATTAATATCCCACTATCATCAGTAGACAATATTATCAATAGTATTAGAAGAATATGAACAGAGAAACAAAGGAGCTAAACTAAGCCACAGGTCAAAATAGAGTCCATTCTTTACTACTGAGATACTTGCTCAGCCATGTTTGTGGCAGCTCTATCCACAATAGATAGGAACTAGCACAGATGCCCATCAACTGATGAGTGGATAATGAAAACAATGGAATTCTACTCAAGAGCAAGAAAAACTGAAATAATAAATCTTGCAGGTAAGGTGGATAGAGTTTTAAAAAATAATCCTAAGCAAGGTCATTCAGGCACAGAAAGATAAATGTGGCATGCACTCTCTCATCTGCAGTTCCTCATTAGCAATGAATGTAAACAGTAGTCAGCACCAGACATGAATTTGGGGCTTGTGATTTCATAAAATGAAAACTAATGTAAATGGAAACTTAGATTGGTCTCAATATAATAATAGCAAGTGACATCAATACCACACTATCACCTATGGATATATCTCTCAGAACAAAAATTAACAAAGAAAATTTGGAATTAAGCTACAACATATATTGAAGGTACTTAATAGATATTTACTGAATATTCCATTTTAAATACATAGAATACATGATATTCTCAGATGCTCATGGAATCTCCTCTAGCACATGTTAAGCCATAAAACAAGTCTTAGCAAAAAAATTGAAATAATGTATTTAGTCTTACATAACTATAGAGGAATAAAAGAAGAAAAGAATAAAATAAAAGAAGAAAACAATAGTAAGGAGAACAATTGTAAGTTTACAAATACTTCAAGACAGAATAAGAAACATTTGAATGGTCAGTAGGTCACTGAAGAAATCAGAGAGGAAATGAAATACTTCTTAATACAAAAGAAAAATAAAAGGGTAACATCTCTGAATCTTTGGGAAATAACAAAGGAAGTTCTAAAGATAAAGTTTGTTTCTATGAATACTTAATCAAAGCAGATCATAGTGACCTCAAATAAAGAACTCAATTATGAACTTCAAGGTATGGGAGAAATAAGAATATACCAAAACTGAAAGCAGTCAAAGGAAAAATAATAGATTATGGTGATTCTTTTTATCCTGTTTTTAAATCTGAATTTGATTAATTTCCACCATAATCTATTATCTATTATTTTTCCTTTGACTGCTTTCAGTTTTGGTATATATATATATATATATATATATATATATATATATTTTTTTTTTTTTTTTTTTTTTTTTTTGGTTTTTTGAGGTAGGGTCTCACTCTGGTCCAGGCTGACCTGGAATTCACTATGTAGTCTCAGGGTGGCCTCGAACTCCCGGCGATCCTCCTACCTCTGCCTCCCGAGTGCTGGGATTAAAGGCGTGCGCCACCATGCCCGGCCTTAAAAACAGGATAAAAAGAATCAATAAAACAAAGAGTTAGTTTTTTGAAATAATCTATACTAAACAAATTCATAGACAAGCTTACCAAAAGGAATAGAAGAAATAAATTAATAAAATTTTATGAAAATGTGTCATTATAACAGATACCAAAAGAAAAAGAAAATCTGAGGATCATCAGACAATATGTTGAAAAACACATATTTCACTTTAAGGAACCTGAAAAATTTAGGATCTATTGCTTCATATATGGGCATACCAAAAGAGTGTGTATTGAGGGGAGGAAAGACAGAGAGTTCCAATTAACACTGAGTGTTCAGGTAGTCTATAGTAAGTAAAGTTATGAAGAATAGTTTGAGCATAAAAGCCACACATAAGTTACAAGGAGTCCTGTATATATAAACAAACTTAGGAAACACATAAGTTACAGAGCTCAAATAATGCAATATTCTGACAATGAAACTGCCCTGAGAACCTGAAAAAGACTGATTTTAAAATGGAATAAAGCATTTGGTGGAGGAAATTTCAAGGCAGAATAACATTGTGTCTGTGATATGGCTTTTGTTGACTGGACATTTTCATATCTACAATGGGAGAGTGCAATAGATAGAGCAGAAAGATGTGAAAACTGTAAAGTTTGTCAAAGAAAGGATTGTAAGCAAGTTTAAAGTTCAGAAAAAATTGGTTACATATGAACAAGCTCTTGTGATGTTTAAAGAGATTATCACCATTAAAAATGAGTCTACTGTTCTGAACTAGGACAAGAGGCAATTTGCCCTGATAGCAAGACCTGCCCACTAAAACCTTTAGCTTGCAACAATGCAAATTCTTCTGAAAGGAGAAGGCCTGAAGAGGGAATTCCACAGAAATCATTCCCTACCCAAAAGTAGCTACTAAGCAAAGTGTTTTCACAAATGCAAAAACCCAAGGCACATAAAAGATACTACAATTTAGGTCTCAGGTGTCAGACTCTATCCTGAGATGACAGCAGAACTTGGCAGAATTGTCCATATGGTAGTGAATTTAAAGGTATGAAAAATACAAAACTTAGTGCTTCATGGAGTATTGTATCTCAAGATCCACTGAAATTCCTGCAAGGAGCTCATGAGAGATAAATGAATGAAGCTATAATAGTTAATCATAAATTACAATGGAGACCCCATGATGTTAGAGATGGACCATGGAACATCTGTCAAGATAGGCTGTAGAATTAGACTGGATCCCACCCAAGGAGAAGCTGTGAGTGCTACAGTCAGCAATTCTGGAGTGGTAGAGCTATCCAAGCTTTTTGATGCCCAGGTAATTTCATCTTAACTTCTAGATATTGGACGCTGATTTGGAAAAATGGGTGTTAGCACAGCTGTATTTTTGTCTTATTTTCATCCAATCTTTTCTATCTATGCTCTCATTATTCCCCCATTGGCATAGGAATATTTAGTCTGTGCCATTATATGTTAGAAGTGTGTAACTTGTGTTTTCATTTTACAAGAAATCTCATTTAAGTGATTGGCTTGAGTCTCAGAAGAGATTTAGGGCTTTGTAGTTTTGAACCGTGTAAGAACTATTAAATTCCATGGGGACTTCTTAAATTGGATTGAATGTATTTGCTTCATACATCCTATGGATACCAAGGATAGAATGTGATAGTTTAAATGTCTTCTACAGGCTCATGTATTTCAACAGTTGGTTTCCAGCTGATTGTGCTATCTTGGAAGGTTGTGGAACTTACAAAAAATGGAACATTATAAGAGGAAGCATTTAACCAGTTTGCGTTGGGGAGTTGAAGTCTTATAGCCCTAAACCAATTCCTGTTTGTCCTCTATTCCTGACTGTGGTCACAAAGCAATAATTTGCCCTGCTGTGCCTTCCCCACAATGATGGAATGTAAAACTCTGGGACTGTAAGCAAATTAAGCTCTTTTTTTCCTTAAGTTGATATTGGCCAGGTATTTTTCTTAAGCAACAAGAAAGTAACAAATACACAAGGCTATCATGCAACAAGGTGATATAATTTTATATGATCTCCATATGAAAGCTGTTGATTAAAACAAGGCTTATATGGCACATATATTAATATACAATATTCCAAAAATTGTAAAATGATTAGTGGTTTCCAGGGGTTGAAGATGGGAAAGGGATGAACAAAAAGATCACACAAGAGTTTTAAACCAGTTGAAATAATATCTATCATGCCATTATAATGTTTAGCAGTAAGTCTAAACTGTAGAATATTCTACAGCTCAAATGAATACTTAGCTCACCTTTGCTGATAAAATATTAATTTACAAATTATATGCCTGGAGGGAAATTCTGGCCTCTCTGGATATTAATAAAACCCAACTTTATGAAGTTAATAAAAATAAAATTGG
The DNA here is from genome assembly GCA_036365145.1 of Orientallactaga sibirica. NCBI lineage: Eukaryota > Metazoa > Chordata > Mammalia > Rodentia > Dipodidae > Orientallactaga > Orientallactaga sibirica. The sequence goes on along the minus strand of JAEOAD010000004.1, from coordinate 70,250,675 downwards.
AATTTATTATGAGTTCAACATCATATAAATGCTTACTTTTTTTTTAGATCATTATATCTTCATAAGAATTCCACAAATCGCTGGTCAGGTGCAGCCCTTGCTGGCCAGACCTCTGTGCACCACTGCAGGTCAGGTCCCTCCAGGACTGCCTGAGCCCCATTGCTGGTCAGGTGTGGCCCTTGCCAGCCAGAGCTCCGTATGCCATCACAGTTCAGGTTCTGCCAAGCCTGCCCCATTGTTGGTCAGGTGCCTCCCAAGCCTTCTTTTATGCACCAAACATAGGTGCACCACAATTTATAAATCAAAACCTACTTGACAATAAAACAGAAATAATCACCAACACCATCATAGCTGGGGACTTCAATACTTCACTATCAGCAATAGACAGATCATCCAAACAGAAAATTAACAGGGAAGTAAGAGAGCTCAATACCATAGATAAATTTGACCTAATAGACATATATAGAACATTCTGCCCAAATTCCAGAGATAACACATTCTTCTCAGCAGCACATGGAACTTTCTCTAAAATAGACCATATACTGGGTAATAAAGCCAGCCTCCAAAGATTTAGGAGGATAGGCATAATTTCCCACATGATATCAAATCATAATGCTTGATTGCTAGAAATTATGAAGAAAAGATGTGCCAGGAAACCAACCAGCTCCTGGAAACTGAACAACACACTCTTAAACAATAAAATGGTAGTGGATGAAATAAAAAATGAAACTGCAAAATTTCTAGAAATGAATGACAGTGAGAATACAATGTACCAAAACTTATGGGACACAATGAAGGCGATCCTCAGGGGAAAATTTATTGTGCTAAATGTCTTCTTAACAAAGACAGAGAGTCCCAAATCAATAACCTAACCATCCCCCTAAAGGCATTGGAAAAACAAGAAGTATCCAACCCAAAAATCTCCAGAAGGAAAGAAATAATTAAGATCAGAGCACAAATTAATGAATTTGAAACTAAGAAAACAATTTTAAAAATTGATGAAACAAAGAGCTGGTTATTTGAAAAAATAAACAAGATTTATAAACCCTTAGCCAATTTGATCAAGCAGAAAAAAAATACAACTAAAATTAATAAAATTAGAAATGAAAAAGGAGAGATCAAAACAGACAAAAGTGAAATTTGGAGAATCATCAACACTTCAAAAACCTCTGCTCCACAAAACTGGATAATATGGAGGAAATGGATGAATTCCATTAAACTCAGAGCAGATTAATCTCCTGAACAAACACATTACAACCATTGAGATTGAAAGGGTAATCAAAAATCTACCTCAAAAGACGAGTCTAAGACCAGATGGCTTCTCAGCAGAATTCTATCAAACCTTCATGGAAGAACTGAAACCCATATTTCTCAAATTGTGCCACACAATTGCAGAACAGGGAAAGCTCCCTAACTCCTTCTATGAAGACAGTTTCAACCTAATATCAAAACCAGGCAGAGATGCCACAAGAAAAGAAAATTACAGGCCTATTTCCCTGATGAACCTAGATGCAAAGATCCTGAACAAAATCCTCACAAGTCAAATTCTACAGCACATCAAAAGCAATATCCCTCCCATCCTTTCATTCACTCCCACCCTTACCTTACCCCCATCCCACCCTCCCAATTGTTTGGTCCTCAGGGAATTTATTAGGTATGTCAGCATTTTGGGCAAAATCAGGTTAGGAGCCACAGATGAATGAGACCATGAAACAATTATCTTCTTTGTGATTGGGTAAGCTCACTGAGAATGATCTGTTCCATGTTCAACTATTTTTTTGTTGTTGCAAATTTCATTGTTTCACTTTTCCTTACTGCTGTGTAGAATTCCATAGTGGAGATATACCACATCTTTGTTATCCATTCATCTAATGATAGACATCAGGGTTGATTCCAACTCTTATCTATTATAAATTGAGCAGCTATAATCATGGTTGAGCAAATCTCTCTGATCTGAGGCTTGGGTAAGGGTGGGGGGAGGGTAAGGGTGAGAGGGAGTATAAGGGTGGGGGATACAAATAGGGACCCAAATGGAAATGGTACCATAAAATCCTATATTCTGAACAACAGGCTAAAACATTGATCATTCAGCAGGCCCACAGAGGGACCACAGGGACCTGGAGAGAGCATCATGAAAACCAACCTTAATCTTTCTCTGTTTCTCTCTCTGTTTCTCTCTCTCTCACTCTCTACCTCCCCCTCCTTGATATACTCTCTCTTTTATATTACCTGTATTTTTCTTCCTTCACCTTCCTTGGCTCTGAGTTGTAACTTCCAGTACCAGCATGGGGTTAACTTTTATGATGAGCTATTGATCAGAGAGACCTACAACATTTCCCCAGAAAAGACAGATTTCTGTCAGAGTTATTGATGACTCACCAAAGGTTAATGGTAAGACCCTACTGCTGAAGACCTTGTATGTGGTTGAAATGAAACATGGAGAGACATGGTCGGAATGTGGAAGAGGGTCAGTCCCCAGATAGTTAGCTAGTCTAGTGCCAGAGGGTGCTACATGAGCGACTGGGGGAAAATGACCAACATTTGCCCAAACAACTTGCAATTTAAGCTACCCAGCAGGAAACAACTTGACATGATGCTCAAACAAGTGTAATAGTGGCACACAGCCATGGTGGGTAACCAACTTCTCTTGATTTGGCTAATAGATCCACTCCGCGGAATGCAACTCATTGCTGGAACTGGGAAACAAGTCAAAACCATGTACAAAAAATGAGTCCATTCTCCAATATCAAGCTCCCACCAAATCTGGGCTAGAAAGGGGCCAAAACACATAAAATTTGCTCTAAAATAACTATGGCCATTCCATCTATCTAGCACTAACTTCTCTCTCCACTGGAGAATTTGCTTCTCTTTTTCAGATGGACATTGAACCTGAAGGGAGGATCAGCCTATCGCACCTCACCAGGGCCCCAGCTGAAACCATAGAGTAATGGAGGAAAAGGGCAAGAGTACAGCTTTCTTGGTGAACCTGACACCAGAAAAAGGCTGAAGGAGATAAACACAGAGAACATCCAACTCCTAATAAGCCAGATATCCAGAGACCCAGAGGCTCCCAAGAATTTATCACTGAAGTAGAACTAAAATGAACCCAACGTGGCTCAGGGAAATTTGTGGAAGAGGGAGCAGAAAGAGTGTTAGAGCCACAAGTTGAGTCATTACAAACAGAGTCTTTGGCTGTCCCCCATAACTGTTGACTACCCCCATAATGCATGACCCACATTCCCCAATGATGAAGGTTCCTTTGTAGGGAGGAGGACAAGGAGGAGGTTACTGAAGTCACCAACATGAATGTAAAATTAGAATAACAATAATAAAAAAGCATTATCCACATGCTCCAAGTAGGTTTCATCCCAGGAACACAGGGTCGGTTCAATATGTGGAAATCTGTCAGTGTAATACACCACATAAGTAAGCTTAAACACAAAAACTACATGATTATTTCTATAGATGCAGAAAATGCCTTTGACAAAATACAACATCATGTCATGATCAGAACATTGGAGAGAATAGGCATGGATGGTCTATATCTCAAGATAATAAAGGCTATATATAAAGAGCCCAAAGCCCTAATAATACTTAATGGGGGGAGATTAAAGGAATTGTCAGTGAGAAAAGCTTTTTCACAGACAAACATACAATAATTAGAGCCAATAGATTTCACACAGAGTGGGAAAAATTTTTTTTGCTGGATACACATCACACAGAAGCCTAATTTCTAGAATCTACAAAGAACTCAAAAACCTAAACAATAAAAACTCAACCCACTCACAAAATGGGGCAGAGAACTGCACAGGGAGTTCTCAGAGGAAGAAATACAAATGGCAAACACACACTTAAGAAAATGTTCAACATCCCTAATCATCAGAGAAATGAAAATTAAAACAAGTATGAGATTCCACCTTACCCCAGTAAGGATAGCAAACATTAAAATGTCTAATGACAACAAATGCTGGCAAGGTTGTGGAGAAATAAGAACCCTCATTCACTGTTGGTGGGAATGTAAGCTGGTACTACCACTATGGAAAGCAATATGGAGACTTCTAAAAAGGATGACTATAGATGTTCCAAAAGACCCAATTATTCCCTTACTGGGCATTTACCCTAAAAACTCCAAGCTTCAGTTCAGAGATATTTGCTCAACCATGTTTATAGCTGCTTAGTTCATAATAGCTAAGAGCTGGAACCAACCATGATGTTCATCATTACATGAATGGATAATAAATATGTGGTATATCTACACAGTGGAATTCTACATAGCTGTAAGAAAAATGACACAATGCAATTTGAAGAAAAATGTTCAAACTTGGAACAAATCATTCTCACTGAACTCACCCAATCACAGAAAGATAATCATCACATAGTCTCACTCATCTGTGGCTCCTAACCTGAATTTGCCTGAGATGTTGACACACCTAAGAAACATTTTTAGGACTGGACAATAGGGATGGTGGAGTGGGAAGGGAGGGTAATGGGGGGGCAAAAAACTGGACTCAAAAATCCTATAACTTTTAAGATATACTAAAAGGCTGAACCTTCATCGGGTGCTTAGAGAGAACACCTGAATCATAGGGGCCTGGGGAGGGTAGGATGAAGACTAACCTCTACCTTCTCCTGTTCCTCTCTCACACACCCTCTTCTTACTCTTCTCTCTCTTTCTCTTTCATAATACCTATATTTTTCTTCCTTCTTTTCCTGTGGCACTGATCTGTAACTCCCAGTACCAGAATGTGATCAACATTCACAATGAGCAGTTGATCAGTGAGACTTACAAGGTTTCCCAAAAGAAGACAGATTTTGATGACCCACCAAAGGTTAATGGTAAGACCCTATTGCTGAAGACACCATATACTATTGGGATGTAACATGGAGTTACCTGGCTGGAATCTGAAAGAGACAGTGCCCAGAGAGTTAGCTTGTCTAGTGCCAGAAGGTACTACATGAGCAACTGGGGGAAAATGACCAACATCTGTCTTAGCAACTCGTGATGTAAACTTCCCAGCAGCAATCAACCTGACGTGATGCTCACACAAATGCAATAGTAGCATACAGCCATGGTGGGTTACCAACTGCTCTTGATTTGGCTAAAGGATCCGCTCAGTGGAATGGAACCCATACCTGGAACTGGAAAACAAGTCAGAACCATATCGAAAAATGAGTTCACCCTCCAATATCAAGCTCCCACCAATAGTGGAATACAAGAGGGCCTACACCCATTAAATTCAATCTAAAACAATAACAGCTATCCATGTACCTTGCACTGACCTCACTCTCTGTTGGAGAATTTGCTTCTCTTTTTTCAGATGGATGTAGAACCTGAGGAGAGAATCAGCCCATCACACTTCACCAGGGCACCAGCTGAACCCATAGAATAATTGGGGAAATGAGCAAGAGTGCTGCTTTCTCAATGAACCTGGTATCAGCAGAGTGGTGAAGGAGATAGACACAGAGAACACTCAACCCCTACCAAACCAGAGATCCAGAGATCCAGAGACTCCCATGACCTTGCCACGGAAATAGACCTAAAATGAACCCAACATGGCTTAGGTAAATTCTTGGAAGAGGGGGCGGAAAGATTGTTAGAGCCCTAAGTTGGGTCGTTATGCACAGAGACATTGCCTTTCCCCCATAACTGATGGCTATCCGCACAATGCAAGACCCACAATCCCCAAGGGGGAAGTACAGGGAGAAGGCTAACAATGGTACCATCATGGCTCTATGCACATTATATAGATAACTAATAATTTTTTTTAAAAAAAAGAATTCCACAAACTTGGTATTTGTGTTACTCTTAGTATATAAATTCAGAAGTGGTATAGAAGTGCAGGCAGAGATATATCCTCAGGCAGACTGTTAGTAAGTGGCAAAGCAGAATTGCAAGGCCAGAGGGTCTGACTTCAGAGAGAACAAGGCTCTCAGTGTCAGGCTGATTACATGGATGTTGCCAATCTTCAACAAATGTTAAAGACAGTTGTTTTAAAACCCAGTAGTAACCAATCTGTTGCTGAAAACTGAAAATTTCTTTTAGGCAATACACATTTATTCTGAGAGTGGGGATTTCAGGTACCAAAGCAGGTACTAAAGATACAATAATCAATATGTCAACTGCTTCCTGAGGGTAGGCTCTGAAATAAAGCATGCAGGTTATTTTATACTGCTCTCCCCTTAGCAGATGGTCAATCAATAGCTTTTGGCTGACACTTTGAGTGTTTAATATTACATTTGTAAATATGTTTGCTGTATATTAAATGAAGCTCTAAGGAAGTCAGAACCTTCAACTTCAAGGGTCATAACATTAATTCTGAAACATACTATAATCATTACATTTTAGGAACTGGAGATATGCAAAATCAGTGGAATTAATACATCTGAGAGAGAAGAAACTATGAAAGTGAGATGTTTCGTACCCTGTACAAAGCATATAAAAGGAACAGCAACAAGGGCAGGATCTACAGAGATCAATGTACCTTGGTTTCTCTGGTTTGAACCAAGAATTTATTGGCTACACAAAGAGCCCCCAAACCAACAAACTATAGATCCCTTTATCTTTCACAACATTCACGTCAATATACCATGTCTGAATCAGTGCTCTCCTTCCTTCAATGCCTTTAAGTCCTTTTCTCATCTTCTCCCAGAACTCCCTCCTGTGCAGTTCCCTGAATGTTTTCAATATGTGAGGCAATGTTGTACACTGTTTCTGTTTTCCTTTCCCACTTATCCTTTATTCACTTTCCAAATTTACTCTATGTGGACGGAAGCAGGAAATCTTTTCATCCCTCTTCACTTTCAAGCCTTTCCTACCATTCTACCAATTCTATAATCTTGAATTTTATCACAAAAGTCACTTGATGTTGCTTCAAAAACTGAGGCAGAGAGAGGGAAAATTGCCAACCAGCCACCACAGCACACAGAGCAAAACAAACTACAGCCAAAAGGTCACACAGCAGACTTCAGGAATTCCTGCTAGACACATTTGCATATCTTTACAATGGAATCTCAAACCCATCACCACACCTTAAGACCAGCCCCCAGTGACCTTGCCTCTAGCAAGGTGATTGCAGATGCAAACTATAAAGTAAAACACTGAATATATTGGGGGACATATATTCAAACTACCACATTCCGCCCTGGCCCCAATATATTTAGCTCCTGGCCCCAATAGATTAATAACTATCACACATTGTAAATTGTACTCAGTCCAATTTCAAAGGTTCTCACAGTCTTGATCAACTTAAGATAGTGAGTCCTGTAAAATCAAACAAGTTAAATACTTTCAACATGTAAAGGCACAGAGTAAACATTTTTAACTGGTAAAAAGCAAAGAGAGACTAGAATAATGCAAACTCAACTATCATCAGCCATCATCAAACTTCTGCAGTTCAAGTTCAATATAACCAGAGACTAACAGTCTCCATGTTTACCAATTCCGCCCCTCCAGCTGGGCAAAACTTTCATCCCATGCCAACACTGCACTCCATGGTAGCCCTTTTGCACAGTCCTGGTATATCCAAAACATCTTCAGGTCTCCATGCAAACCACAGTCCATCTTCCAAAAGGCTCTTGCAGCCTATTCCTCAGGAACTTCATGCCCTGCCTTCATGCTGCAACTCAGCAGCGGCTCCTGGAACCGTGTGCAACTCATGACCACTCCATGCATTTTTCATATTTCCAAAACTAATACCAGGTGTGCAGGACACAGCCATATTCTAAATCCAGGGACAAAATAAACCATTGCCTTGAAAAGCAGGTTCCTTCTCCAGTCAACTCTTTCCAAGAATTTGCATTTTTAACAGTCTTTCCTCAGGCATCCTCTCCATTGTTTTAATGTAAATCAAGTCTGGCCACCTTCCTTCCACCTTCCTTAAGATTGCTAATGTGTTTGACAATAGCAGTTAAACCAGCCTCAATGCTTCTACTTTTAACTTGCTTCAAGTCTTCCAACTTAAAATCTTAAATCTCTCAGTCCAATATCTTTAGCCAAGTACATCAGTCCATTACAAATTTAAGTTTGATCAAACACTCTGGGCCTGGATAGCGGAACGTAGCCATCCCTTATGCCAGTAGCCCAGTTCCAACAAAGTCCTCTGCCTTCTTTCCTTCCCCTTAGAAAGCTCATAAGCCAAGCCTCAAGTTCAATACTATCTGCACTTAGCATTCTCAAACTCTCATCAGAATAGTCCATAAAACTTGGCTTACCACTCCAGAAGGCATCTTCAGTTGCAAGCACCAAGTCCATGCCCATTCCTCCAAAACAAAGGTTCCAAAAGACGAATATCCACACGGTCAGGTTCATCTCACCCCACACTCCTCGGTACCACTTTACTGTTGCAGACAGCTTCAGGTTCGCTGAGATGAACTTCCAGACCAGGCACAGTTATGGAGGAAGGGATATTATTTATTGAAGCTTACAGATCCAGGGGAAGTTCCATAATGGCAGAAGTAGCGGCCTGCTCTCACAAGGCCAGGCAGAGAGAGCAAAAGCCAACCAGCCACCACAGCACACAGAGCAAAACAAACTACAGCCAAAAGGTCACACAGCAGACTTCAGGAATTCCTGCTAGACACATTTGCATATCTTTACAATGGAATCTCAAACCCATCACCACACCTTAAGACCAGCCCCCAGTGACCTTGCCTCTAGCAAGGTGATTGCAGATGCAAACTATAAAGTAAAACACTGAATGATAATCAAAATGTAGAGAGTAAAGACTCCAGAGTCAGACACTGCTTGGATTAGTGGCACATTTTCTACTCAATCAAGATAAATTTGACAATCTAATCTTTGAGCTGGCCTTGTGAGACAAGGATAATAATATCTAAATAAAAAGTTATTGTGATACTTGGCTTATAAAATTAAGCCTTTAAGAGAAGAGAAATATTTGGATGATTGGCAAGGAAAATGGGTACTTTGTTATCTTCATATGTGAGTACTGTATATTTCATTCAGTGAGAATTCATTAATAATAATGCAAGTGGAGTTTTTTAGCAAAGGGCCCTTTTAAAAATATTTTATTATTTATTTGCAAGCAGAGAGAGAGCTGGAGATAAGAGAGACAGACAGAGAGAATGGGTGTACCATGCTGTAGCAGACAGCTTCAGGTTTGCTGAGATGAACTTCCAGGCCAGGCACAGTTATGGAGGAAGGGATATTATTTATTGAAACTTACAGATCCAGGGGAAGTTCCATAACAGCAGAAGAAGCTGGCCTTTCTTCACAGGACCAGGCAAGAGAGCAAAGCCAACCAGCCACCACAACACACAGCAGAACTACAGCCAAAAGGTCACACAGCACACTTCAGGAACTCCTGCTAGGCACATTTGCATATCTTTACAATGGAATCTCAAACCCACCATTAACACCTTAAGACCAGCCCCCAGTGACCTTGCCTCTAGCAAGGTGATTGCAGATGCAAACTGTAAGTAACAAACCACTGAATATATTGGGGGACATATATTCAAACTACCACACATGCCCTCCAGGACCCACAAAATACTGTAAATGCATGTGCCACTTTCTTCATATGGCTTTATATAAGTACTGGGGAATCAAACTCAGTTAATTGGCTTTGTAGGCCAAGTGTCTTAACTGCTGAGTCATCTCTCCATCCCCAGTAAAGTACTCTTATCAACGTGTCTAACCTCCCTTATCCAAAAGCCTTATCCATACATATCTACCTCAAGATCGCTGAGTATTCACCACCAGCATACTGAGAAAATGTGCCAGATAGCTAGAATTCTCATAGGTACTATGTGCCACCTAACTGGTATCTTTTTTTTTTTTTTTTTTTTTGGTTTTGGTTTTTTTGAGGTAGGGTCTCACTCTGGCCCAGGCTGACATGGAATTCACTATGTAGTCTCAGGGTGGCCTCGAACTCACAGCGATCCTTCTACCTCTGCCTCCCAAGTGCTGGGATTAAAGGCGTGCACCACCATGCCTGGCTCTAACTAGTATCGTTTGAACAAGACATCCAATGCAGTGTTCAGTACATACCATGAGAATGTGAAGAAGCAGGGCAGTGTTCTTCCTGAGAGGTCCTCACTCTGTCCTGTTTCCAGTGATGCCATGGTTTTGATCTTCCTTCTTTCATATAAGGAAATAGGATACTTCTTTTATTTTCTTCAACATACCTTTGAGTAATATTTCTCATCACAGTCCATACTACATGTTAGACACACATATTTCACAACATTATAGAGCTGATTTTTGTCTACCTTGCCACATAAATGTATAACTCATGATTGTCTTCTCTGAATCACTAAAAAATGTATGTATAATATGATTAATAATGTGTTAAAGACATTGTCATACTTCGATGACAGACAAAGTTCAACATTTGAGTGTTGACCTCTTGCCCACAGCAGCAAGAAGGAGTTTGAGAAGGCCACTTTGAGACTCAGATGAGGGTTTTTTTAATGAGGAGTTGTTACATGAGGAAAACCAAGTGTACAGGGTTTTTTTTTATGAGTCTCATAGATGGGTGGCTGGTTTAGCCAGTTTTCCCTTAATGCCTGGAGTCTGGGGTCAGGGATTTTGGAAAGGGACAATCTTACCAGCAGGTTAAACACCTGAACCACAGGAAACTGGAGAGAACATCATGAAGACCAACCTTAATCTTTTCCTGCTTCTCTCTCTCTCTTCTCTCTCTCCACTCTATACTCACCTTCTCTTTTATATTACCTATCTTTTCCTTCCCTCACCTTCCTAGGTACTGACTTATAACTCCCAGTGCCAGCATGGGATTAACTTCCACAATGAGCTGTTGATCCGAGACACCTACAAGGTTACCCAAAAAAGACAGATTTTTGTCAGAGTTCTTGATGACCCACCAAAGATTAATGGTAACACCCTACTGTCAAAGATAGCATACGTGTGTGAGACCAAATATGGAGAGACCTGGCCAGAATCTGGAAAAGGGTCAGTCCCCAGACAGTTAGCTAGTCTAGTGCCAGAGGGTGCTACATGAGCAACTGGGGGATAATAGCCGACATCTATCCAAACAACTTGCAGTCTAAGATACCCAGCACAAAACAACCTGACGTAATGCTCATACAAGTGCAGTAGTGGCAAACAGCCATGGTGGGTAACCAACTGCTCGTGATTTGGCTAATAGATCTACTCAGTGGAATGGAACTCATTGCTGGAACTGGGAAATAAGTCAAAACCATGTACAAAAAATGAGCTCATTCTCCAAGATCAAGATATCACCAAATATGGGCTAGAAGAAAGCCTAGGCATATAAAATTCCCTCCAAAATATCTATGGCCACCCCTTCTATCTAGTACTAACTTCTCTCTCCATTGGAGAATTTGCTTATTCTTTTCAGATGGACAATGAACCTGAAAGGAGGATCAGCCAATCACATCTCACCAGGGCCCCAGATGAAACCATAGAGTAATGTGGGGGAAGGGCAAGAGTTCAGCATTCTTGGTGGATCATGACACCAGAAAAAGGCTGAAGGAGATAAACACAGAGAACATCCAACTCTAACTAAGCCAGATATCCAGAGACACAGAGGCTCCCAAAACCTTATCACTGAAGTAGAACCAAAATGACCCCAATGTGGCTCAGGGAAATTCGCGGAAGAGGGGTCGGAAAGAATGTTAGAGCCACAAGTTGGAACATTATGCACAGAGACTTGTCCTACCCCCCAGAACTCTTGACTACCCCCACAATGCATGACTCACATTCCCCATTGATGAGGGTCCCTTTGGAAGAGGGAGGACAGGGAAGAGGATAAGGGGGCCAACACTATGAATGTAAAATCAGCATAATATAAATAAAAATAATATGGGAAAACAAACAAACACACAAACAAACAAAGAAAAACAAAACAAAAAAAAGAACTCTCTAAGGGGCAAAGGTAAGGAAAGGACAGATCCTTCTGATATTTCTGAACTATAGTAAAATGTAAAGACCTATATCTTCTCCTATAGGATCAAGAATTCACTTTGGGGTCCATTATCCCTAATCTAACTAGCCAATTTCTATCTCCTATCAGTAGAATAGTATCAGGGCAATGGGACCAACACATGATTTATTCATAAACAAAGTCCCTAATTAATTTAATAAAAAAGACTGGGTAGCTATGTATGTTCATGGCCACAATCTTCACTGACAAGCCAGGCTGGACTTCCCAATTTCTAGAACTTTAAGTTATACATTTTGTCTTTACAGGTCAGTGTGTGTGTGTGTGTGTGTGTGTGTGTGTGTGTGTGTGTGTGAGATTTGGAGCTACAGCATATCTGTACCTGGCACACTAAGACAAGGGACTGCACTACCTTTCAGAATATCCAGCAGCAACCTAGTGATGTCTGTTGCCATCGCAGGAGTTGTGAATGCTCCATTGTGAACATTATTTAAATCTGTAATTTAGGTAAAATTCATTCCTTCAACCATCAAAAGAACTATTTTGGAGGCTGGAGAAATGGTTCAATGTTTAAGATGCTTGCATACAAAGACTAACCACCTAGATTTGATTCCCCAGCACCCACATAAAGCCAATTGCATAGGTGGTGCATGCATATGGAGTTTGTTTGCAGTGGCTCTATGCTCTGGTGTACCCATTCTCTCTGTGTCTATCTGTCTCTTCTCTCTGTCTTTCTCTCTCTCTCTCTCTCTCGGCATACAAATAAATATAAATAATTTTATAAACTATGTTTTTCATTCCATTACAGTCCTCTATGAATTGCTATTAAAAAGTAATGTAGATTACATGAAGGGACTTATGGGAAGACATCAGAGGAATAAGTCTTGAGACACTATCTTTCCTCCTACTTGCAATTATTTATGATTTTATCACCTCTCTATGGAACTTGGCATATGATCATCAATAGAACTTTTTTCATAGCCCCGGGAAAGCCCTAATCTAACCATGGCCACAAAGACACAATTTCTCTAAATAAGGAAATACTATTTAAGAGCTAGCAATGTAGGTATACCTGTTAGGAGAAAATATAAAATAAATCTTCAAGACAACATAAAATATTAATTAATTATTTAATTAATTTGCTTTTTAAAGGGCACCACCAAAAAAAAGGGAAGACACCAATGAGTAGAAGAAATATTTCCAAATAGTGTATGTCATCAAGATTTGCATCAGGATTACACAAAGCACTCAAATCTCTATAATAAAACTAAATAGCAAAAAAATGATCAAACAATTACAATAGATATTTCTCCAAGGAACACAAACAAATAGATGGTAAATACATTTAAAAATCTGAATATAATTAACCATTAACAAAATGCAAATCAAAACCATAATGAGATCCTATTTCATACACACTAGGATAATGTGCTAGTCAGAATTGTCAAGGCTGTTACAAAGTTGACAGAGTAGATGGCATAAACAACATAAATAAGAGTTTATCTTTGGGTCACAGTTATAGAGGTTTCTGTGCCTCATGGCAGAGAGGATGTCAAAAAGCAGAGAAGCTCACATCATGGAGGATACAAGGAAGAGACACAAAATACCTATGCTCATGATGATGAAGGATTTTGGGGTTCAGGATCTGTTTCCCAGAATTTATGTGCCCCAAGCTTTGGGTTCTGTCCTATCTTTAATAAACAATTAATAAAGAAAGACTCAAGAAGGATAATTTATGAATAATTAAGTTTATTTAGGGGGAAATCACAAATGGTGGGATTTAGAGGAGACTGGGGTCTAGGAAGGAATGTTAAACATGTGGTGAATAGGAAACACACTCTCATGTGGAAAACACAACATTGTTTAGGAGATCCATTTAAGAGAAGTTAAAAGCACAAAGGGTGGTGACTTAAGGAAGAATACCAGAAAGAAAATATCAAAGCAGAGACCAGGAGATTTGGAGGAAAAGGGAGTAATAAAGAGAGTTACACTCATGATTACCTCAAATTTAGAGTAATTACACAGGCAACCTGTCTACAGTTAGAGGGAGCACCCTCATTGTAGACCTTACAGTGTAAGGAGAATATGTATATGGTACATTCAGAGACCAGGGGAAAATCACACACTTAATGAAAGAGAGAATTTACCCCAGACTATAAAGCAGAGGCAAGTAGAAGAGTTTCCCCAGACCAAGAAGCAGTTCCATGTTTCCCCCACATACACCCAGCCAGGCTGGGTGAGAGGGAAGCGAGACTCACATGTGTCTCTGTGGAACCAGCTAAAAGTCACACACACACACACACACACACACACACACACACACACACACACACACAGAAAGTAGCCAGAGAGGGCAGGGCTGAAAGGCCACACCTTTCACAGCATCAGATTCAGGTATGCAACGGAAGACCTGACTAATTAGTAAGTTGGGTGGGTGGATTCCAGAGCTGCCCACTTGAGCCATTTTATTTAGATAGAGTGGTAGACTGTGAGAGCAGGGGGTGCTGTGAAACAGGCTTAATCAGAGTTCTGTTCTTGGGCCATGTGAAGTGACACCTCCTAGTTTTCTTTGAGCTTCAATCCCTAAGAGAAACTTATTTTTTTTAAAAAAAGTTAGCTTTCCCCTCTATTCCTCCCATGAGCTCTCTTCTTTTTCTCCTTTATTCCATCCAGGCCAAAAGCTATGAGATGGTGCTGCCCACATATTCCTCCCTTAGTTAATCCTCTGTAGGAACACCCTCATAGACAAGCCCAGACATGTACTTTAATAAACTCCTATTGGCATCTCAGTCTCAAGTTGACAATAAAAATGAACTATTGCTCATAACTGTAGTAAAATTATTAACACAAGGTATCTAGAAAATGTGGATAAGTTGGAACCTACACTGCTGGGGAGAATGCAAAATGTTGAAGCTGCAAGTACACCTGGCTATTCCTGAAGCAGAGATACCAAGTGATTCTAGTCCTTCCTGACTATAACCCAAAATTAAACCATGAAAATAGATTTGTTAGATTTCAAGAAAGTTGTCTGCCCTTCCCCAACACATAACTTCCAACAATTACTCCACAGCAGGTCACTCCTAGCTACTATTATGTACATTGAGTAAGCCCTACTGTCCCACATTCCAAACCCCATTTTCCCAAGGGAGTTTAATGTATGGTTCAGATAAACTGATCTCATAGGCTTGATTTAAAAGATCTCAAACCCACCCCACTCAAGTCCCATATGTTCCATTCTGTGCTCCTTTCTCACAATGTGCTATTCCCCATCCCCTCTCCAAAAACCCTTAAAGCCTGCTCACCCCTTAGACCCTGAGTTTTGAAACTTCTTTTCATTTTGTTTTGGATCCTGCATTTTCCTATGGCATTAAAAAAAAAAAAAAAAAAAAAAAAAAAAAAACTGGGATCCAAGTAAATGTCTGTCTCAGCCCTCTATCTAGTAAACTTGAACATTACAATATAGCCACAGAAATACCTTTTATAATTTGATTAAACTGATGCAGAATTTTGGAGTCCTGGGGGGACCTGTAAGACCTATGAACTCCAGCCTTAGGGTTCTTGTTCATTTTAACAAAGAATTGAGAAAACAGAATTTGAGAAGAGTAAATTGTGAAATATAAGATATATTTATGGAGAATAGGTATCTAGAGGAATTCTAGAAAGATTCAGGCCAGGAAAGAATCCCCCTCCTTGCCTTGCTGGAAAGGGAGATGGGAGAACTGAGAGTTAGGGAAATCTCCAAGAGAGAAGCCCATGAAGGAGGCAAACACAGGTAGAAGGCAAAACATGACAACCTATGCCAAAGGCCTTAGAAGAAACATATGCACACACATGTGGGAGCAAAGCAAAAGAGCTCCAGCCCTGTGCCATTACACTCACATAGGGTCCAGGAAAAATCACGAAATAGGATAGTCAAGAACTCAGGGCTTAAAGAAAGATCACACATGTAACAGAGTGAGAAATCACACCAAACCAAGACAGGAAAGGGTCGAAGGAAACAGAGCATCTCAAGCAGACATAAGGAGAGTTTTGTGTCCCGAGACTACAGGTAAGAGAGTCAATAGAATTACTTATCACACCTGTTGCAGACCCAGAGTTTAGGAGAAAGTGATACATCTAACAAAGCAAAAAGACATCTGGAAACAGAATACATGTAATAATCAAACAGAAAAATACCCAGGCAAGTAACAAGGGCCCTCACCTCCCCCAGCCAAGGGGGAAAACTTACACACTGGTGTTCAAGTACAAAGCCACTGGATGAATGGCCAAAATGAAAGTGAGATAGTAATGCCCCTTCCCCTCTCCCATTCTGGCTGGGGAAGAGCACAGACCAGAAGAGCTGGACCATTGGAAATAAATGGGGAGTGGCTGTGATTAAGTTTCAGGATTTTTTTTTGAAGTCATAAAAGTTTTCTAAAATCTTTGTATGTCATTTGAATACCTGGCCAATGACAGTGTGCTACTGCTGGAGTTCAAATGTCATCAGAGCATAAAGCCAAACATTCGTCTTCATAGAAAGAAAATCCAAAAATGGTTTCTAGCATTGATCTAGATATTGCTAATCTATGCATAATTTATAAGGCTTGAGAGAAATACGTAGCCTTCAGAAAAGCCATGTCCAAGGTTTGTAAGGCTTGTGCTGAAAGCTTTAAGAACCACATGAATCAGGAAACAATCTCCTATGTTTCTTCCTGCTAGATTCAAGAAAGAAAATGTAGGGCTTAAAAATTGGTTTATGGTATCAACTCCTTTGAAGCAATGAGACCATCAAAGATGTTACCCCTGAACATGGCTTTATATAGCTCATTCCAAAATAAATATAATGTGTATGTCAGTCTGGAATAAAAGGTGGATTATGTTAAATGATCTCTCATTGAGGCCCCGAGGCATTACTGACAGTGGATAAAGGTCAATAACTCTAACCATATGATGCTGAGAGGAAATTCAGTATCATTATTAAATGCATCTTAAAGGTTAGAGGCTCAGAGAGAATTTGTAAATGTGGAATGATGGCAGGTGGATGAATATGAAGACGTATAATGTATAAAATTAAAAACAACTCTCCTTAAAGTAATTTATATTTCAATGTATACTTTGTAATGCTTTTTAAATTTTTTATTACTTATTTGCAAACAGAGAGAGAGAGAGAAGCTAGAGAATGGATATGTCAGGGCCCCTGGACACTACAAATGTACTCCAGATGCATGCACCACTTTGTGCATTTGGCTGTACATGGGTACTGGGGATGCGAACCCAGGTCATTATACTTTGTAGGCAAGCACCTTAACCACTGAGCAATCTCTCCAGCCCCAAACTTGGTATCGTTTTTGACCTGAATCCAAAGTTAACTGTTAAATATACTCATCAAATCAATTACTTTGGAAATAAAGGGAATGATGATTCAAATATATATTTACATGCACATGCCATCAAGGAAGTATATTGAAATGAACTAATTAAATGAATACTAAAGGGACCTGATTATAAATATTGAAAAAAAATCAAATAGACCTTCATCAGTTGAATATAGTCAATCTACAAAGAAAATCTTTTTGTTGTTGTTATTAATCTATTGGCAAGATTTAACCATTACTGTTCCACAGGGAATCATTGACAATTGATTCTTCTTCCTCACAGTTCTGCAGACAACCTGATGAAACTAAAGACAGAAGAAATGGATTTGTCATGTAATAGCTTCTCTATTGCAGCTATTTTCTTATGGAGACTTAAGTGAGTAGTTTGCATCACTACATTCATTGGTCCCAGACACAGTGTTAATCTCTTTTCAATAGCAATTCTCATTTTTCTTAAAATCATGACCCATTTGATATCTTAAAAACAGGAACATTAATATTAATTTGTCATATTGTAGGGGATAAATTGACTAAATGTTAATAGCATTCTTCTTGAGTAATCAGTTCTACATGATTAACCTAAAAATTGCCAAAACACTGTTTACTCCTCATTTATATCTGAAGAAAAAGACATGATGAGTCAGACAGAGTTGGATTACTCTACTTTCTGATCTGTATTAAGACTCGCCACAATGATTCATAATCATTTTCTTTGATATTTATCCTGATAAACATCTTTATTTTGAAAGCTGCTCATTGGATAATATTTCAGAGCAAAAGGTATTCCACTTCATAACTACAGATAAGTTGCATGGAAAACACCATTCTACTTTATTTTTCTTTCTTCCTCTCCATTTAGTAAAAATGGGCAATATGCAAAGTCTAAATCCTTGAGAAGAAGAAAAAAAAAAAAAAAAAACCTCACATTTACAGACTTTTTAAAAACTAAATCAAATCAGTGCATAACTTGTGGTTTTAACACCATCTAGTGGACTGCTCCTGTGACAACAAGTGAAAATTAAGAGAAAGCCACAACTCCTTACACTGAAGTCTTCCAGAATTTTCTAATGAGAACCAAGTTAAAGAGTCCATACAAAAAAGGTGTCCACATTAAAGAAGACACCTGGTCTGTTTAAATTGGAAGTAAAGAAAGCTTCATGTCTGCTCTTGAGAAAGAGGAAACAAACTGAGAAGTCATCACACAAATGCCCTTCTTGAAAATGTGTAGGAAAATTAAATAACAAGATGGTTACCTTCCAAAATCTAAATCAATAGTGTCCATTTTAGGCAAACAACTGTGACCAAAGGTTGTTTATAAACAAGGTCAAGATATGAGTAATAAAAAAAATAGGATTTTTACTGTGTTTCAAATGAGTAAGATCCTAACACAGCTACTAAAACATCAGCTAATATTTTAAAGGATGCATTACAAATAACCATTGGGTTACAGGCACTGTTCCATCTTTTTTCAAAGCTGTTTGGTGCTAAAGTTAGATAGTATCAAAGGCATCATGATCTGCGTATATTTCCCACTACACTTTATCCAATATGACCTAGGTACAAATGATAGCAGTCTATACATTCAGACTTGGCCTTTCAGAATGGGTTCTTAATTTTCAGCTGAAAGAATTGAAATCTAATGTTTACCTTTAATGATTTTTGTCATAATGTAGTTGGTCTCTATAGTTCATCCTACTGAACAGCTTTCTCTCACACTAACAATTAACTACTACACATTGAATTTAGTACATTTTTAAATAGCAGTTTTCTAACTTTTAAAACATGTATCATACTTGCTAAAATTCCATAAATACTTTAATTACTGGTTTATACAACTGAAGAATATTATGTCCTGGATCTTTTATTATTTTTTATTTCTTCAAATTTTATTCCCTACAGTATCAATTGTTCAACATATATGTAAATCTAAAATTTAAAATCTGAGCAAATGTTTTTACCACCATTAATTATATTCTCCACCTCTTTCTTCCCACCTTCCTTTCTTCCTTCCTTCCTTCCTTCCTTCCTTCCTTCCTTCCTTCCTTCCTTCCTTCCTTCCCTCCTTCCTTCCTTCCTTTCCTCCTTCCTCTGCTTCCCTTCCTCCCTTCCTTCCTTCTTCCTTCCATCCTTCCTTTTTGCCTCCCTTACTTCCTTCCTTCCTCCCTTCCTTCCTTCTTGTTTCTTTCTGGGTCTGGTATGGAGGGAAGCAGATTTGCTCCCCATGCATAAGCATGCAGAGGTCAGAGGAGAATGTGATTTGTCTTCGTCTGGACAGTTTATTTCCTTGAAGCAATGTCTCTCATGAACCTGGAGCTGCCATTACTTGGTCAGATGGCTGGCCAAGGAGCCTCAGCCACTCTTCTGTCTCAGCCTCTCCTAAAGACTGGGATTACAAGCATGAGTGGCCATGCATGATTGTTTACATGTGTATTGAGGATAGAATTCAGGATTTTATCCTTGTAGAACAAACACTCTTACCCACTGATCCATCTCCCCAGCCCCTTCTCTTCATCAGTGAGTCAAATATATCACACAGAGCTTGACCAATACTCTGTTTATTAAGTATACTGAATTTCTTATGTACTTTAAGGGCTAGATATAAAGAAGACACACACACACATAGATATATACAAACATACATACATATATGCATGTATGCTTATCTCTTTACCACACAATCCTACAGGAGAGATTTATGTTAAACAAATGATTACAACAAATAACAGTAGCTAATATTTCCTAGGCATGATGGGTTTATGGAGTTTAAATACATTATAACTTTCAACAGAATATGATTTGGATATTATTTTCCCCATACACAATGAAACATATTAAAAATCTTGCCCAAAGGCCTCAAGCAGGTAATTGATTGCTAACATTCCCATTCAGTCAGTTTAACTACATAAAGAGCTCATCACGGGTTTGTTAGTGATGAGGTTGGAAGGCCTTACAGAGAAATTTGACTACAGTGTAATAGACATTAATGAAAATATCACGGACCCCTGGGTGAGAGAATGTGACCTTAAAATACTCACACAGCCATGGAAGTTATTGTAGCCCTCTATAGAACATTATTATATGACCATCTGTAGAACATTACTGATCCACTTATGAAAGTTAAATTATCCTGGTTTTACAGATAAAGAAAGTTAACTGTGTGTTAATTAAATGTGTTAGTTAAGTACTGAGAGAACTGTAAGTTTACCAAAGTTCTCAAAGAAGTAAATGAGCAATGATGAGATTCAAACTCAAATTTCCTCACACTAAATCCTGGTTTTTATCTGGCAATAACAGAGCTATCATTTGAGTGGGAATAGTAAAAATACTAGGGCATTTAACTTTCATAGAAGGGGTTCTTAATTTTCAGCTAATATTTATTATACAGTGTTTATTTTCAATCACTCTTCTAAGTGTTTTGGTTCTTCACAAATTTATGGAGAAAACTCGGGAAAAATGCATATATATAAATATCTATAAGGTAGTATATGACAAGTTTAAGTGTGAAGGAGCGTGTTTCATTGGACAAGTGTGCCAGAAAACCCATGTACTATTTGGTTTAATCCCGTTTATTATTATTATTATTAGCATTGCATGCACTTGTGAAAATTTAAGACTGGCACTGTCAATAGGAGGACCTCATACTTCAGATCTAAACTTTGTATCCTCGGGTGACTGATTTACACATATGGAAGGTAGAACAGAAGCACAATGTGCTCCACGTTATGACACCTCACAGTATGTTTTGATAACAAATATTGGCAATTTCTCTGATAGCTACAGAACTATACAAACTTCTAATCTCGGCTCCATGTGACAATGGGGATGTTATAATTAGACATTATCATTGTCAGTCAGCACAGTAAACACTGGGCTCACCAATCTGACTTAACGGTCAGAGAGTAAAATGTTAGTGTGAGCACGATGTGACAACAACTTAGGTTACCTTGAGTGAAAATTCAGGAATTTTGAAAACCATTCTAAATTTATATTTCTTGAAAGTGATCTTGTGTCTGAGAGTTTGGTTTAGAAAAGCTCCTAAACTATTATGGAGCCTGAAGAAAACGGGTGCCTCTTCTCATACCTCTCCATTCCTTAAAACATCCCATAAGGGGGATAAGGAGATGGCTAGGCAGATAAACAGCACTTGCCAGAGAAACATGACAACCTGACAAGGCCTAAAATGTCACAAGCTTGATTCCCTAACACTGAATCAAAAAGCTGCAACCCTAGTCTGCAAAGGGCAGGAGATCAGAGACCACAGAATAAACTGCTGGTATTCACTGACCAAAAACAGCAGCTCCAGATTAAAGTGAGAGACACTGTGTCAAGGAAAGATGCAGATGAATAACTAAGGACTCCTGATGTTCTTCTCTGCCCTCCACACATGCCCACACAGGGTGCGTGCATCTACACACATTGCATCACATACCACACATGCTACACACGTTCATACCAAAAAAATAAAATCAAGAAGAAATCTGGGAAAAAAATAATGTGTCTGTAATCTAAAAAAGAATAAGATTTTGATAAGCCTTAGCCAAATAATAAAAATGAGCAAAAATAGGGCTGTAGAGATGGCTTAGCGGTTAAGGTGCCTGCCTGCTAAGCCAAAGAATCTGGTTCCAATCTCCAGGTCCCACGTTTAGCCAGATGCAAAGTGAGGCAAGGGCGCAATTCTGCACTTGCCCACAAAGGAGAGCACACATCTGGATTTTGTTCACAGCAACTGAGAGACTGCTGGTGCGCCCATTCTCTATCTGTCTCCCTCTCCCTCTCTCTCTGTCTGTCTCTCTCTGTGTCTCTCTCCAAAAATAAAAATTAAAAAAATATGAGCAAAAATAAAATGTTTTAGAGTTTATTGTTTTGCGTGTTGCTCTTAGGTCATACTGCAGTTTTGTATCCTCTAGTAGATATTTCTAGAAAAGATGTGAGTCATATGGCAGGAAATATAGGGTGACTCCATAGTGTGAAGTGTGAAGCAATAGCACAAACTCAAAAATCTATCAACACACAATCATCAGTACTTCAGAGATAGGTGATGAAATCGTAGATATATTTCAGTACAACTTGGAGAAACTTAGCTTGGTATGAAGTGATTATACAGGGCAAAATATCAGAGGCAGAGAAACCTGAGAATCAACTTCTCAAGCTTGATTAAGAAATCTGTAACAGGGCTGGTGAGATGGCTTGGTGGTTAAGGTGCCTGCCTGCCAAACCTAAGAAGGCTGGTTCCAATCTCCAGGTTCCACGTTTAGCAAGATGCAAAAAGTGAGGCAAGGGCACAATGCCGCACTTGCCCACAAGGGGGCGCACGCACCTGGAGTTCCTTCACAGAGGCTGAGAGGCCACTGGCATGCCCATTCTCTCTCTCTCTCCCTCTCTTGCTCAATTTCTGTCTCTCTCAAATAAAAATTAAAAAAAAAAAATTCGTAACAAAGAATAAAGGAAATCTCTGAAGATAAAACTGTATGTAATGTATAGAAGATTTTAGCAATTGTAGAACCAAAAGGAATCCACATATTACAATATAAATCTGTGTTCTGTTAGTTTCAAGAGATATAATGAAGTTTTTTTTTTCATGGTAATAGCAATATTTATTAGGCACTTTTTGTTAGATTCTGTAGTAAGTAACTTACATACAGCATCTCATTTAAATCTTCACACTCTAAAATATATGTACAGGAGCATCCCCAGCTTTTTGTTTTTGTTTTTGTTTGTCGAGGTAGGGTCTCAGGCTAGCCCAGGCTGACCTGGATGGAACTCACTATGTGGTCTCAAGGTCGAACTGACAGCAATACTCTTACATCTGCCTCCTGAGTGCTGGGATTAGAGGTGTGTGTTACCATGCCCAGATGCTGTGTTATTTTCATTTTGAGAAACTTAAATATATCCATATATTCATACTCTCATCTGCACTTGTTTGCAAAACCAAAGGACCTGGGTTTGATTCCCCATTACCTATGTAATGTCATATGCATTAAGTGGCTGATGAATCTGCAGTGGCTAGAGGTCCCAATGTGCCCATTCTTTCTCTCTCTCTATCTGCCTCTTTCCCCTTCTATCTTTCAGATAACTAAATAAAATATTTTTAATAAAATACCATAAAGCCAGGCATAGTGGCACATGTCTTTAATACCAGCACTCAGGAGGCAGAGGTAGGAGTATCATTGTGAGTTTGAGGCCACCTTGAGACTACAGAGTGAATTCCAGGTCAGCATGGAGTAGAATGAAACCCTACCTT
Organism: Orientallactaga sibirica; assembly: GCA_036365145.1. Lineage (NCBI taxonomy): Eukaryota > Metazoa > Chordata > Mammalia > Rodentia > Dipodidae > Orientallactaga > Orientallactaga sibirica. The sequence goes on along the minus strand of JAEOAD010000004.1, from coordinate 70,227,198 downwards.
GAAAAACCAAAAAAAAAAAAAAAAAAAAAAAGGCAGGGGCTGGAGAGTTGGCTTAGTGGTTAAGGAACTTGCCTGCAAAGCCAAAGGATCTTGGTTCAATTCCCCAGGACCCACGTAAGCCAGATGCACACAAGGTGGTGAATTGATTCTAAGCTAACATTCCAGTTTTAGAAAACTACACTGGAACTAAATTTAACACTTGCATTTTTATCTGAATAGGAATGTTTGAGGTAAAAATGCAAACACTGAAACACTATTTTATATTATAGAGAAGTAAAAGTATTTTAAAGCTCATGACTTTAGTCAGAGTTATAGAAACTTCTACCAAAGACAAAAGTACTTCATGTACTGGTAACATTGCTCCAGATATACCATAAATACTATTCTAAAACTTAGATTATTAGCTAAATTTATTTTTAAATTAGCATTCACATAAACATAAGGCAGCTTCTCATCCACTTAGTCATTCAAAATTGCTTCTTGAGTACTTTGGGTGCATCACTGAACAAAGCAATTGAAAATCCCTACTCTGGCACTAGACATGGCTGCAATACCAGACAAGGAGGTTGAACATAAACTAAACCTGTTCCTATGAAATATGGACTCTTAAATTTATCAGTATATTTTTTTTTCTCTTTATATTTAAAGAATATTTCCTCTTGTAACATCTTTTTATGAAATGTGCACAAATCCAAATGATCTTTGTTCCTGTCACCTTTAATAATATGTAAACTGTTGATTCCCACTAAAGTGACCTAGAGATCCTTAACCTCAAAAGTACACATAGTTATTTCCAAACTCAGTTTATGATAAAAGTAAAATGAACTGATCAAATTCCAAACAACTGACCATTGAGATCCGATGTCTGGAAGTTGTCCTTCCTGGAGGGAACATAGATTTTTGTACCTAATTAAGTAGTGACTGTGTGATAGATTAAAGCTCTCAATGATTTTTTTTTTTTTTTAATTTAGTTGACTAACTGAAAATTTCCACAGGGCAGAGTGCAATTTACTTGTGTGCCCCAATTAGCACTGCTAACTGGGGCAAAAAATCAGCATAAACTTGAGCCCTGATTTTCTATCAGCCCCCATTCAGAAAATGCTATCCAGCCAGCAAGACTCAGAGGGAAGTCGTCAGCATCCTTCCTTCTATTTGCTAAATCATACAGTAGCTCACTGTTACTTTTGTAGAAAAGATTTCAGTTTGTGGGTTAGTACAGATCATCAAAAGGAATTTCATTCGAAAGAGGGTGAGGCCTGAAGGTCTAATACTGATTAGGGCACAAGAAAGGCAATAGAAGAATTTGGATTTTTCTGATAAGTTCTTGGTTGCCAACGATGATAATTTCTCTTATAGATAGACATGCAATACGATGCTAGATGTGGTGTTGCATGCCTTTAATCCCAACACTTGGGAGGAAGAAGGAGGAGGATCACTGTGAGTTCAAGGCCAGTCTGAGACTGCATAGTGAATTCCAGGTCAACCTGAGCTAAAGTGTGACCCTTCTTCAAAGCAAAAAAATACAGTAAGATGTTGGAACTGATTTTGTACTTGGCAGAGATTACATGTGCCACATTTCCATAAGTTACTTGTTTGGAAGGCCCACACACACTTATAATGAAATTTTCTATCTATGCTTCACTGGTTTTCTTTGACATCCTGATCTTTGAGAGTCACATTTCAATAACAAAATTTTTGAACTCATTTGTTTGCCATTTGAAAGTTCAACATTTTCTTTAATCTAATATTTCACTTTTCTGCTATTTATTCATTTAATAACACTTCAATACAAACACATAGTAATGTTACTGAAAGGGCAAGTGCAATGAACAGGCTTATGAAGGAAAGCCTGCCAGCTTTTCCTAATGCAAACTGGGAATCTTATTAAAACATGACTGTGCATAGGCCCTTTGAAGAATGAGAACAGCTCTTCACAAAACCATCTCGCTTTTGCTTCAATTGTGTTAAAGCACAGAAATTTCTCCTCTGCTCTGTGCTGCCCCCTCTGCAAGCTGCAGGCTCTGAATCAGTACTACCAAAGGTGAATAATGCTAATGAACAAAAGTACATTTGGAAGAAAAAAGGAGCCACATAACCAAGCAATCTTGGTCTATAAGAACTAAGCCATGACCTCCAATACTGGACAACCTTCTTGCTCATCCAAGATACTAGCACATCAGCAGAGGGAGGGCTTTGTGATTGTGCCTAGACACTGTACTGACATTTTATCACACACACTCCTTAGTGCGATTGATGGAGTTTGCAATTAGGCATACTACTATTATACTCATTCAATTAATTTGTCAATGATAATGTGGTTTCCTATCAACTACATTACTTCAACAACTGTTTGGAACATTTGGAAAATTTGTTAGTTTAGGTAGCTACAAACCAAAAGCATAATTCAAGAAAGTGTCAGCTGAATTCAAATGTATGGCTAAGATGGTTTGTTATGTGCAATGCAACATAACAACTATAAACAGGGTAATTTCTTTCTTTATTCAGTTATTACATATTTTTACGTTTACAGAGGGAGAGAAAGGGAAAGAACAGGCACCCCAGGGCATCCAGTCACTGCAGATGAACTCCACACATATGCATTACCTTTGAATCTGACTTATGTGGGTCCTGAGGAATTGAACCTGAGTCCTTTGGCTTTGAAGGCAAGTGCCTTAACCACTAAGATAGCTCTCCAGCCTGGGTAACTTCTTCTTGCCAAGAAAATAAGTCAGAATTAATAAAGAGATGGACTATATTAAGAATAGATAAACCATTTTGTCTTGTGGCTGTATTGATACATCAATATTTGTATTTTACATCAACCACCCTTACTTTAATGTATAATTATTCTTTGCAAGCCTCACATTTTTAGGGTGTATGTCGAAGACTGCACTCAGGAGAGGGACAAGGAAGGGAATGGAGGGAAATGAAAGGAAATGAAAGAAAGAAAGGAATTTGTCACTATTTTGGGATAGGAAGAAGGGGGATGAGAGGAGAAAGAGAAGTAAAGAAGAGAAGAAATGAAGATCAGCTGGGCATGGTGGCACACGCCTTTAATCCCAGCACTTGGGAAGCAGAGGTAGGAGGATCACTGAGAGTTCGAGGCCACCCTGAGACTACATGGTGAATTCCAGGTCAGCCTGAGCCAGTGTGAGACTCTACCTCGAAAAACAAAGAAAGAAAGAAACAAAGAAAAGAAATGAAGAGAAAAATGTATGGGGTCATATAGATGTATTTAGCTTATGAGTAAAAAAATCATCTACATATAATCCAACATTATGTATAAAATGTATTCATTGCCCTCTCTAGCCTATCTTATAACTCATGCCAGTAGTAGTGATTTAATCTGAATTTGATTTGTCTTAATTTACCATTTTGACATTAGAACAATCCCTATTTTAACTATTGATCAGTAATTGGAATTCATCTGAACAGGACTTATGTTAAAGGTATGATTCTATCATATAAAATAGTTATAAACTTTATATTGTTAGGGATATGGTGTAGTGATAGAGTGCTTGATTAGCACACACAAAGCCCTGGATCCAATCTGAAAAGTTGAAATTTCCTGTTTTTCTTATAGGCTGATCCATGTGTGAAAATTATTTGCCTTTTTTTTTGTTTCACCAATTATATCCATTTTATCTTAGTTAGTATATCAATATAATCTTATCACTTAATGTTGACAAGATGAGATTATAGCCTGAAGGAAATGATAAAGCTTTAAATGCTTTTTACTAACTTACCATTGTCTTCAATATAATAATAATATATTTAAGACCTTTGTGACTTTGAGTTTAATTATCAGTGTATCTTGGTTATGCCTTGGGCTTCATTAGCATGTATTTCTTATTTTAGTTACTTGACAACATCCTCTAAGTTCAATTTTAATTATTTCTGTGTTTAGCTGAATAGAGGAAATCTCATAATCCACAAATGAATACTCTTAATTTGCTAATTGCTCTTTAACATTTGCAAAAAGCTTTTAGCATTTATAAGACTTTTGTAAAGAACCTTGAAGAAACTGGACATATCATATTTTCCTTATTTATATGTAGGTACTGTGCTAAGACAGTCAACTGACTCTTGGTTTGCCACTTGGAACTAGAATCTTGGACCAGGCAACATTTTCACATACATTCTTGCAGTTTTCTAAGACATAATAGTCTTCATTGTGACAACATTATATCATTAGGTAAATGAGGGATCAAAGCACAGTATTCATACAAATTTCTACATGCGACTGCTTACAAAAAAATTATTAAATGTTTGTCATTTTGCAAGATGCTAGGTGACTTTGGTTTTTCTTGGGTTTGCTTGTGACACAAATATATATTTCATGTGTATGGCATATGCTGTGTGTGTCTGTGTATATACCAATCCAGTGCTATGTGGGCTTGTCTGCAGTAGCTGGAAGATATCAGATTTCTCCTTCCAGCACTTACCTACCTGTTTTTCTTTTTCTTTTTCTTTTTTGAGTTAAGGTCTTGCTCTAGCCCAGGCTGGCCTGGAATTCACTGTGTAGTCTCATCGTGGCCTCATGGTCAATCTTCCTATTTCTGCCTCCTGAGCACTAGGAGTAAAGGCATGTGCCACCACACTTGGGCCTACCTGCTTTTCCTTGTGATGGAGACTCTTACTGATTCTGAAATTTGCCACTCATAAGCCCCAGTGAATCTCCAGTCTCTGCTCCTCCAGTGGACTAGTTACAGATGCAGGTGACAATGTGCAGCTATTTTTACATGGGTTCTACAAATTTGTACTTGGGTAGGAGCAGACCCTCATGCTTGTGAAGAAAGTAGTTTTCACTGCTGAGTCATCTCTCCAGCATTGCTTATTATGTTTTTATAATACCTCCAAACACATGAGTTATGAAAGAAAAATGATAAATGGTCTTCATTATAATTAAAGCATTTTAATATTTTATTTATTTGGTTATTTGAGAGAGAGAGAGGCAGATAAAGAGAGAATGGGCATGCTAAGGCTTTTATCCAATGCATTTGGGATACTGAATAGAACCTGGGTCCTTAGCTTTGTAGGCAAGTGCCTTAACCACTAAGCTATCTCCACAGCACTAATTAAAATATTTTGTTTTGTAGAAGACAATGTCATGAGAAATAAAAGGAGATTTACATGGTGGGAGTCTTGCAATATACTAGCAAGGACTGCTATCCAAATCTATACAAAGAAGTCTTGAAGCTCAATAAGAAAATAATAACTCAGTGTAGCCTGGCATGGTGGTGCATGCCTCTGATTCCAGCACATGGAAGACAGAGGATTTATGTAAGTTTGAGGCCAGCCTGGGACTGCAGAGTGAATTCCAGGCCAGCCTGGGCTAGAGTGAGAACCTACCTCAAACAAACAAACAAACCAAAAAAAAAAAAAAAAAAAAAAAAGAAAAAAGAAAAAATAACTCAAAAATAGGCAAAAGATATGCATAGACACATAACCAAAGAAATACATTTATGGGAAATAAACATACAAAAATATTACAAATCTTCTGTCATTAGGGAATCAATTAAAGCAAAAGACAACTATACACATCTACTGGAATGGTTTAGGCCTAGAATGCTAACAATACCAAATACTGCTGTGAAAGTGGAGTGAGAGGCCATTCACTCAGTGCTGGCAGGGATGTGAAATGATTTGCCCACTTTGGCAGTCTTTTTCAAAATTAAACATATTTTTACTATATGATTAAGTGATTGTGTTCTGTAGAATTTACTCCAAAGAGCTGAAAAGTTATGTCCTTATATATGATGGGAAATGAATGTTTGTAGAAGCCTTGTGCATTACGGAAAAGACTTAGGAGCAAGAAAAGTGTCCTTCGATAAATGAAGAAAAGACACCAAAGACATGGAGGACCTTTAAATGAATGTTGATTATTGAAAGAAGTTATGTTATAAAATCTGTATACTCTAGGCATCCAACTACATGGAATTCTGACAAAAGCCAAACTATGAAATGTTAGTGATTGCTAGACATTTAGTGAGATAGAAGGAAGAATAGATAGACATAAATTTTTAAAGTAATAATGTTATTCTACCAATATTATAGTGACAGACACATGTCAAAGTTGTCAGATTTTAAGCACCAATAACATAGATAGTAGGCTGGAGACATGGCTTAGCTATTAAGATGCTTGCCTGTGAAGTCTACGGACCCAAGTTCAACATCCCAGAATCCATGTAAGCCAGATGCATATGGTGGCACATATGTCTGGAGTGGTTAGAGGCACTGGCATGCCCATTTTCTTTTCCATTTTTTTTCTCTCTAGTAAATAAATAATAAAATATTTTAATAAAAAAACAGTGAATTCTAATGCAAACTATTTACTTTTGTTATTAAAAGTGTACTAATATTGATTGATCATTGATATTAAACTTTCCATACTAACTCAAGGTATTGATAAGGGAGAAACTGCTGGGAGTAATGTGGTAACTGAGGAGATATATTGGAACTCTGTATTTTCTGTTCAGTATTTCTTTTAGCTGGAATTTACTTTAAGTTGTATTAGTTAAAAGTTATTAGTATACAAAAAAAAATCATACAAATATATTTCTTTCAAATTTCAAATAGCAAATTTTCTTTTATAGAATTAATAAAAAGAAGAATCACCAATCTCACATTCGATCTTAAAAGCACTCATGAACCATGAACCAGACTGAAAAATGAAGGGACTACTTGATGATATTCTTTACCAAGTCGATGCCCAAATTCTTTGCTGTTCCTGTTCAACCAAAAAATGGTTAAAAATGAAAACTATAATTTTATGTACACTTAACATGGAATGTACCCCATCATCATTCACAGTAAGAGAATGCATGTGCATGCAGTCTGTCTGCATTGCTGTTATGTTGTTCATTTTTACTTGCAGTTCTTATTATTAAAAGTGTAACTGGGTAAGTACAGGGTTAGATGTATCCACATGCAAGGATTCATACACAAAAACCCATATACAATAGTATGTATCTATAAATGCATGCAGTCAATGTCTTTGAGCTTAATTTTCTGCAGGTAAATTCATCTAAATTATGATTTGCATATGAAAATGTTAGAATTGAAGATTTATCTTCCCTTCTGAGGTGGGATAATATCTGTATTTACTTAACTTTGATCATGAAGTTCCAGAAAAGAGACCATGTCATCTTCTGTATTGGGAATAATGGCGGGAATCATATCAGCTCCCACAAATGCTAATTCAGTGTAGTAGTAATGACACTGTGAGAGCCAGTTTAAGCTATAATGATACACTAGATGGAGAAAAGCTCTGCCATCCTTCCTATCATGGCATTCAGCTGGCATGCTAATCAAACACTGGCAGAAGGAACTGGAGTTTAAGTGGCATCATTATTATGATTTAACTGCAAGTTCTTATAAGAGACTGACAGCCTTGGAAAGTCAAGTTATCCATTTACACAAAAAAGGCAGAGTACTCACAGTAACAAAAGTCGCTTCTCTTTCACTGACCTGCCAAGTAGCTGAACTCTTTTCCAAAAGCCACATCTGTTAAGAAAAAGAAACTTAAACATTGGGGATCAAATGCCCACCTCACCACAGCTACCAATGTGGGCAAAAGAGAAAAACCCAAAACCCCATATGCTGTTTTGTGTAGACTCATAACTACCTTGAGCCTCAGGAAATTGGTATATTATCATTTAATTCTCTAGAAATTTGTATGTCATAAGATTTAATTAATGTGTGAGACATATATCAACTTGCGTTTCATCTCCACGGGTCAGTGCATGATAGTTTTTGAGGATCTAATGTTCTATAGGGGCTTGATGGGAGAGGCCCATAAACTCAGTTAGTCTCTCTTCACTCTCCAGTAACCAGGCTACCCAGATTTTATTTTTTTATTTATTATTATTATTATTATTATTATTTTTTTTTTTTTTTTGCATCTCAGAAGTCATGAAGGATCTCATAAACAGAGTAACATATTAACAACCAAATTTTAAGTAACCTTCTCCAAATCAGCTTCTGTTGGGCCCTAAGAGGCCCAGGTGTGAGGCCTAGTGGAACTTCCTGAGCCTGACTAGAGTTTAGGACCTGTCTTTGGCCTACTTCCACTTAGGAGTGACTCAGCAAGGCCTAAGCCAAAATTGCCTCCGCCCAGCTACTGCTGACGTGGTGAAATACTATTGGCCCCTACACCTTTTTCCCATCCTGAGACCCACCCTCTTTCTCAAAGCTATATAAACACCTTCCTATTACAATAAAACGAGTTCCTGCCTCAACAAGACTCCTGGCCCAGTGTGTTTTTCTCTCCAGTGTTTTTGCGGGGGGGGGGGGTCTGAGCCACCGACACTCATCATCCCGCTCAGCCTCAAGAAAAGCCGCTGGTTCGGCTCTTTCTTCAGCTCTACCTGCGTGGGGTGGGGGGGGGGGAACCGCAAGCTTCAAACAATATAATCCAACAAGTTTCCCATTAACAATCTCAAGAATGTTATCCTTTTTCTGTGGAAAATGTTAACCGCACATACATTTTTATACTGTGTATACACTCTATACTGGACACATACTCTCGTAAAAATCTATATGTGACAGATTATTCTACATACCTTTCACATATTAATTCATTTAATTCTCAAAAACAATCTATGGCTCTTTCATTTATAAAAGTGAAGTCACTTTACAGAGTCAGTAAATAATTGAATTCATACATATAAATAGTAATCATTTTCTCTTTGTTCTCTCCTTTCTCAATAATTTTACTCAATATAAAAGCAAGTTCACAAGTTGCTTTCTGATTTATGATCAAATCCCAGTCAATACGAAGTTAAGTTTAAGAAAAGCAGCTTCAACCACTAGGAAATTCTTCCATGTAGATCATCTTACAAATCTCCATGGGAAAATTCCCAGCATCATTTCTACCTCATCATTTCATACCTCATTGTCCACAGCCATTTTAAACCTAAGCTTATTTCATGTTAGTGAAAACCAGTTCCTAATACTTCACAGTAAGAAGCCCCCATGTCGGCACTGCTTGGCTTCTTTCAAAGTACTGGCGATATATACATTTGATGGTAACCGAAATCTAAGAAATCCTTAAGAATCATTATTGCTAAAAGATGTTTCCTATCTGGATATAACAATTTATAGAAAACACACAAAATTCTGGTGAGAAAAGTCAGACAGAATCTACCTCAAAAATATGACAAGTACCATGCATACATAAGGCAGAGATAGTTCTCTATGGCTTAGTCCTTTGAGAACTTCACCTTGTTCAAACTGAAACACAAGCCACTAATGTCTGTACCAAAATACATAGGCACATACATAACGTGACAATCAAACACTGGAGATGAGTATAAAAGTTTAGTAAAATATAAGTGGTTTTAACTGATAAATACTGGATATAAGGGATTTGAAATGAATGTGCTCATTCCAGCATTTCCATGAGCAAATAACATAAGCATTTTAATTTTTATTCCCTTACTCCTCTTACTCCTAGCTTCCTCAATAGTTGGGGCAGAGGCTGGTAGGCTGCCGAGTCTGCCCAACCTTAACCAAGACATCAGAATATAGCCCAGACAGCAGCCTCTGCTGATTTCACCATGCCTTCCTTACATTTGACAGAGATTTCACCCACATCAGGAGTTATTTATTTATTTCATTACAATTTTTAATATAAAATCACTTGCTATAACAGAAAACTAAACAATATTTTCCAACTTATGTAAAATGTTTATGGCAAATACTGATAATTAATTTTACTGGTCTTTCCTTTTAAGCTAGAATAGGCTATCAGAGTTAATTCTCTCTCTCTCTGTGTGTGTGTGTGTGTGTGTGTGTGTGTGTGTGTTTTTCCCCAAGGTAGGATCTCATTCTAGCCAAGGTTGATCTGGAATTCACTATGTATTTTCATGGCGATCCTCCAACCTCTGCTTCCCAAATGCTGGGATTACAGATGTGTACTACCATGCCAGTCCTCAGTTAATTTTAACTAGTACCCCATATAGAAAATTGGGGGCCTAATTGTTAGATGAAATATATTTTCTGTCATTGGTTTAATTGAATGAAATGCTATATACACTTTCTGGGAATGTAAGAATAATGCACCAATTTTACTGTTTGTGAAAAAAGCAGTGATTTTAAGCTTAATATACAAATAAATGAAATAAGTAAAATACCAAAATTTTCAAATTGCTATAGTTATTTGTCATTTTGTTACAAAGAGGACTTAGTAATATCATTTAATTTTACTACTATGTCAAGCTTTCTTTCTTTTCAGATTTTTTTTCTTTAGCTCTTCTTTAGGAAAAAAAAAAACAAAACTGTTAGTACCCGAAAAGTAATTCTTCAAGCTTATTTTTGGAGTAATAAGCTTTCTGATAGACTTGTACATTAGAAGGAAGTATGAAAAACTGGAGCCAGCTGAACTCCAGAAGAGATTTTCCTATAACTACAATAAACAAAGAATTTTCTTGTATTCCAAGGGTTTCCTGTGGAACATAAAATCTTAAATATTGTCAAGGACAGTGTTTGATAAAACAGAGAAGTATATAAATACAAAAATACAAATATTTTCTGTTGAAACAAAAGAAAAAATTCATATTTGTTGAACATTCTACATATTATTTTAATCCTGGCATGGCTCTCCTTGATCCCGTCTAGTATCATCAGGCCCACTATCATCTTTCCAAGAAGTATTACTGTCATGTATGTCTGGATTAATATTATTTAATGTAATAATATAAACCTGACTTTGCATTTGAGGAGTTGTTTATTTAAGGTAGATAACTCCTGCAAGAATAGAATGTCATCCCCTATAGAAAAATATCAGTGATTTTCATCTCCTCCCATATAGAACAGTGAACACATTTCCCCTTCCTAACTGAAAACAATGCTAATGAAAGCTGTTGAATAAGAGGCAGAGTTTAAATGAAAATTAACTGAGGAAATACTTGTGACATTGATGGTAACATTCAAATTTTATTCCATCAGCAATCATGTTTTCTTGCATGTTCTACTGAAACGGTGATCACAACATACTGGGGGAGAGGAGGGCATCAGAGGACAGTTTTTATATCTCTACTCAACTATGGGCAGAAACCTCAGTTGTATTTTTCTTCTCATTTAAATAACTGTATAAATGGAAAGAGATTTGGCGATTTCTCACCAAGCCTTTTTTTTCTAACAACTTGTGCAGAAGTTCATGGCTTTTAACAGTATTAAACAATTATGTAGATGGTTAGCTTCATATCCATGCTTAAGGATAATTTTTTTGTTGTTTTTTGCAGTAGGGTCTCACTCTAGCTCAGGCAGACTGACCTAGAGTTCACTACGTACTCTCAGGGTGGCCTCGAACTCACAGTAATCATCCTTCCTCTGGTCTTAAAGGCATGCGCCACCATGCCTAGCTTAATTTTTAATATCTCCTTTCAATTCTGAAATATATGTAGATTTTATTATTTTAATTTTAGTTTATTTTTATTTTATAAACAGTTAAACTCTAGGTCCCCTCACCCCCACAACCCAGCTTCCCTTTCCCTGAGAGCTTGCCTCTGTGGAGTTGTTGCTGTTCACTATGGGGTCACGAAGGCCATCGGCTCAGTCGGAGTGAACTCATCCCCAGTGCAGGGAACCAAGTCGGCATCCCATGACCAGGAAACTTAGAGAATCCAGAGAAAAGCTCCCGCTGCTCTCTGGATGTCAAGAGTGAGCTTACACACCAAAAAGTTTCTCAAATAACTATGCATATCCTCTTTAATCCAAACTGCTCTTACTCTTGGTTGGAAAATGTTTTGTTTTATAGAGGGCAGAGAATAGCAAGGAAATCCAAAATCCACCATCAAAACAAGAAAAGACAGTGGAATGACCACCACAAGATATTCCTTGTCTAACACATTGTCTAGGGCCCAGGAGACCCTGAAGAAGAAACAGAAACACAAATACTGCTGTCACTGCTACCTCGGCAACCAGCTCCAGTGAGATGTAATGGCCAATCAAAACTCATCAAAGCAGAAACCTAGAGGCCACAGAAAACGCAACCGGAAATCAGAGTGCTAACAAGCCTGTTGTAGTGCAGAAAACTTATCAGGAGAGGGGGAAGAAAGATTGTAGGAGACACAGGGCAGCTAGGAATATCCTGAAGGAGGCACAGTACAGATTTCTAGTAGGTTTATTGATTTATTTTCTATTCACTTTTGGCTTACGCATATGTGAGTGTACATGTTCATGTGTCTGAGAACTGGCTTGTGGAGATAAGAGAACAATTTAGGGTGTCTGCTTCATCTTCCACCTTGTTTGAAATAAGAGTCTTTCATTGTCCACCACTGGATTTGTCAGGGTGGCTGTTGTGTGAGTTTCTCTGGGATAATCCTATTTCTGCCTCTCCTGTCACCATAGACATATTGGGATTACATAGACCACACCCTTGTCCACCTTTTATATGGATACTTGAGATGCAAATTTCAGTACTCATACTTGCAAGTGTTTTATACAATAAGCAACTCCATCATTTTTTAACTTGTATTAAAGAGTATCCGGCACTCACACACTCATAAAGTAGAGTCATTATAGAATACCATGTTCCATATTCCAAGAACTGAAATTAAAAATATGCATATATATTCCTCAAAGTTATAAACAATGTTAATTCAAAGCAACTTTAACAAAGGTATTCATTCAAGAATATGGGCCTCTAATTTGTACCCAATGATATTAATTAATTTTTTAGGTGATTGGATTTGAGAAATGTGGCTACAATATACACCCAGGAATTTGGGGACATGGAAGATTTGTAAAGAACTTCTTATTTTTTCCTGATAAGAAGGCAACTGATTTATATCAAAGATTGTGCCCTACCTTCTCTCTATGCAGTGGGCTTGCATGTACCCTGGTACCTACATTTCAGAAGCCAACAAAGCACAGCGTTAACACTCTGTCTACTCCCCAACCAGGGGAAATTCAGACTGCAGCCCCCATGTTTCTTATCCTCCTGTTTCTGAGAATCAGCTTTGCCTTTACTCTCAGTCCCCAGTCATATTTTTATGCATTAAGAGATACCACATCTGCTGGACATGGTGATGAACTCCTTTAATCCCAGCACTCAATAGGCTGAGGTAGGAGGATCACTGTGAGTTCAAGGCCAGCCTGAGAGTACATGGATAATTCCAGGTCAGCCTGGGCTAGAGTGAAACCCTAGCTCAAAAGAAGAAGAAGAAGAAGAAGAAGAAGAAGAAGAAGAAGAAGAAGAAGAAGAAGAAGAAGAAGAAGAAGAAGAAGAAGAAGAAGAAGGGGGGGGGGGAGGGGGAGGGGGGGGGGAGGGGAGGGGGAGGGGAGGAGGAGGAAGAAGAAGAAGAAGAAGAAGAACAGGAAGAAGAAGGAGAAGAGAAGGAGAAGAAGAAAAGAGACAGAGAGAGAGAAAGAAAGAAAGAGGAAAGAAAGAAAGATACAACATTTGATGTTCTCTAGACTTTTGGGAACAGACTCTACATATGGTTATTTATTTATAAATTAATATTTACCAACTTATGAGTTATTGTTCTAATAATGATTTGCACATTATAAATTATAAATAAATGGAGACTTTAAAAAACTGAGACAGTAACAAACTGAGCCATATTTTATGTGATTTCTAAGTTGTTAATAGTATATAATATTGTTAAGCCCTTGCTAGGAATACTATTAACCATATTTTGGGACAGTAATTAGTTTGGATTCACTATATTATTTTGAAAATATTTTCATCTATATAACAATAGAAATGAGTGGACTAAGTTTGTCTCATTCATTGGTTTCACAGTTCTCAGATGAAGAATATGCAAATGTAGCAAGAACATGTAGCTAGAAATAAAATAATGAATCAGTAGTTTTACTTTCTAAGTAACTAAACCCATTTTCTAAAATACTTTTTAGAAAGAGGGAGAGAGAATTGGTAAGCCAGGGCCTCAGCCACTGCAATCTAACTCAAAATGTTTGCAATACCTAGTGGGCATGTGTGACCTTGTGCTTGCCTTACCTTTCTGCATCTGGCTAACGTTGGATCTGGAGAGTCAAACATGGGACCTTAGGCTTCACAGGCAAGTGCCTTAAGCATTGAGCCATCTCTCTAGCCCTAAACTCATTTTTAATCATACTTGTTATTTATGTAAACATTATTTATGCTTAAATTTTTCTGCTAATTCTCCAATCTTCCTTATGTCACTCATTTTTGCTTTATAAACTAATTAGAAATTTTAGCATTTTTATATAAATCCAAATAAGTTATATTCTCATTCTCATTAAAATTCTTCACTTGGCAGACTTCAAAATTAGATAAATTTCCAAGTTTTTAATAATGATTGCCATCATAATAGATAATGATTGAAAATTTCCTATATATCACAATGTAACCTGATTGATTTCTCATAGCAGTGAGCAATACTGTAAAAGAGGCATTATTTCATATCTATTTACACACGGACAAATATGTGTCCCCTAAGTTAAGCCAGATAAACCAATTCTTCAAAAACAAAAGTTTATTTGAGAATAGCACAGAATTGCATCATAACATATATGTGCTAAACATAGGAATATTAAAAGAAAGTTGAGAAAGGGAATGTTTTTAAAAGGCAAAATAAAAGGAGTCCATATAAGATGCTTCAGAACAAAGACCAGTGTTTTCAGGGGCTTATTGCAAAAGTGGACATTAGTATGTTGATGGCGACAGTTCTGTTAGGCAAATATCCAAATATCCTTGTGCAAGCTGCTTAACAGGAATACTATGATTCTGGGGAATACAATGGAAAGCTACTGTTTTAGGAATAACTCTTAATAGCCTCTCAGCTCTAATCATTTAGTTTGATATCAGTGTCTCCATTTTCGTTCTGACAATGTTCACACATGTCAGGGATTTTATAAGCGAAAGAACTTTTCCCCAATATTTTGTAGTCACTCTACATGAATCAGTTTCTTAGAAAAGTTGTTACTTTCTAGTCATGTGCCTTCTGTGGAAAGAACAGTAAGGTATAAGAGAGCTTGTAGGGTTTTGTGAACACATGTATGTTTTTCATTGTCTATGAAATATTTGCTCTTTGCTATAGCACTGAAAGCTATTTGTCATTCCACAAAACTGCACAAACTTTGGAACACTTCTGTGTAAAATTCAACATTATGTTTTGTTACATATTTATTTGCGTACTTGCTTCTAAAATAATAAAGCATATCTGTGTGGGATAAAGATCTCCATAGCCATTCTCAATCTCTTTTTGTAATATAAAGTATTTATCAAAAACATAATCAAAAGTTAACATTGGGTACCTTACAATTGGTAGTGGTTGTTCCAAGGTGAGTGAAAACCCAAAGGAAAGGCGGGGTGCTCGAGGTTTCCTCCTACTTTCTGTACTCTAGGTCTACAGACATATTCCTGACACTGACTCAGTGCCTCACCATACAATGACACTTTTATTATTTTAGATTAAACAAAATGTAAATTTTTAATGATTAATATTTACATTTTACCTATACATCCCCTGGCGGTTTGAGTCTGTCATGTGAGAATTGCATTATTCTCTGTACTTATCCTGCTCTTGGAAGGAGAAGTATTATTAATTTCTATTACTGTGGATGTATAGACATCTACAGCCACAGAATCTTTTCTAGAGACACTTAAGACTTCTTTAGCTCCAAAACCAATTTCCCACCCCCCAACTGACATGTAAAGAAAACTAAGTATGTTAATTTCAAATCAGCTCTCTACTTTCAGAGAAAAAGTGAGTCAGAAAATGGCTGGTGAGGCTGAAGAGATTGTTCAGTGGTTAAAGGCACTTATTTGCAAAGTCTGAGTCTGGGTTTGATTCCCCAGTATCTGCATAAAGACAGATGCACAAAATGGTACATGCATGTGGAGTTCATGTACAGTGGCAGGAAGTGCTCCTGGTGTACCTCTCTCTTGCACTCTCACATTGTCTCTTTCTCTCTTTCTATTTCTCCAACTCCCTCTCAAGCAAATAGATAAATATGAAAAGAAGAAAATGGCTGGAGAGGACTCAGTCTCATATTTTCTACCCACTTTATGTTAAGATTCATGTCACTTTGGAAAAAAATGATAAAAATGTTACCTTTACTATTACTTCCTTTATTTCTGAAAAAAAAAAAAAGGATTTGAACAACAACAAAAAAAGCATACTTTGACAAAAATAACTCTAGATTACAAGTAGAAGCAGAAATCCCTCATCACCATTTTGGCTATAAAATTTGCATCCTATCCCCCTAATATTCTCAACTATAAAATGGAAATGTTGGTTGTATATCAACTTTTTATTTTACTTTTTCTTCAAACGTCTTTTATTCTGTGATAACCTAGGTGACATGATGAAGTTAATAGGGATGAGAAGCCCAGTGTGGCCCTTCCCTCTCTACAATGGCTTGCAAGGGTCACTCCAGGGACTTTAGAAGTACCACAGATGCAATTGGGAGCAATGACCTCAAGAGCCTGTTCTAGCACTGAATCTCTGTGATATGTGATAATTGAGTTAGGAAATGTCATCACTTTTATACCTTTCCCTTACCTCAACACAGTACGATTCAAAATTATAAAATGAGAAATTTATGTTATTCTGCCACTTAATAAAAACACTGTAGTCCAGCCAATTCTAGTGATAATTTTTTTTCCATCTAAATAGAGTTTATCCTCCATAAGTGCAACAAGGTCACTAACCAGACCTTTTGTACTCAACCATTCCCAAACAAGTTAAGTTGCCATTCATTAACCTTTCTCTTTCGTGTTAAGCAGCAACATTAAAATTATCAATAGATGAGTGTGCAAACTATAGTTCTCTTGATGTGTATTCTTATTTTTGCCTGGCTTTTTGAGGTCAGCAAACAAGTCAAAAGCCGAGGAAGTCACCAAGGCAACAGGGACATGGCTATATAAAGAAGTCTTTCATTAACCTTGCTGACCCACCATAATTTCAAATGCCAGCAGCTAATCAGAGCCTCACTGACATCATCAATGGATGGAGAGGGGAGATGTCCTGCGGGATCCATCTTTTTTTCTAAGTATGAAATATATACTTATAACACCACAGGGTTACTTTTGTTCTGAAGTAATGGTGGGAAAATTTCAGTCTACTATTGAAATACAAGCCTCCAATGCTAAAGTTAATGATTAATTTTGACAGAATAGCAAAAACATTTATTTAAATGTCAGAAACTGACTACATTATTGGCTTCTCTTCTACTAAATTCTCCTGTGGCATCTTGACAACATGGGCAGCTGTAATGCTTGGCTCACTAATCAAAAAAAAAAGGTAAGTTAAGATATATTTCTTTTCTAATGGAGCATTTCTCTCTCATATTTATCCCAGTTGGGAAAGGACAGAATAAAGTATTCATAATTGATTGAATTTCAAAAAGATTTTATATAATAAAATGTCTATTAATTTGTCCATTCCTTAGAGTAGTCATCATATACACAGCATAGAATGTTTAAATGAATCAAACAAAGCTTAGAGAAATGGAAGATGGCAGTCTACCTAAGCAAGGCAAGAATTTTCTATGTGCCTCATATGTTTGGTAATTTATAAATGAGTTTATTTTAGCAAAACATCGCATGAGCTATTAATCCATAAGTTCTGAAAATACAATATAGAGAGAGTTTAGTATTATATATGGACTATCCAATATTCCTAGACAAGTAAATAGATAAATTCTTAGTGTTGCTCCAAATTTTAACAAATATAATGTAAAATTCTAGTCTCCACAAATAATTTTATCTCTCCAATCAATTCATGAAATGATGCTCTTCCTGTCTAAGACAATCATTCCTTATCCCCTCACTCATCAAGAATGGAAGGAAGAGTAGAAAGACTATGGATACATATTTGGTTTGATATAATCATTTGTGCTTTACTCAATCCAATTTACCTCATTCCAAACCATAGTGGTACTTTCTTAGGCATGGTTTTCCAAGCCACAGGTTCAGTTATACACAGTCACCCATTATAAATTCCCATGAGTAGAATTCCAGAAATAACTTGTACATTTTAAATTATGTTCCAGGAAGTAGAAATAGTTCAGTAGTTAAAGGCACTTGCTTAGAAAGTCTGCTGGCCTAAGGCCAAATCCCAAGAAACCCATGTAGAGACTCAGTGGCTTTTGTTTGCAGCAGCAAGAGACCCCGGTGCAAGTACATGCACATTCAAATAAATTTTTAAAACTTGTGTATTGTTCTAAGTAACATGATTCCATATGGCCATAAGTGCCCAGAACATGAAATATATCCTTGTCCAGGGTATCCTTGAAGCATACACTACCTACACAGTAGTAACTTAATTACCTTGGTTGTCACATTGACTCTCATGATGTCACTTTATTTGTGTTTAAATAAAATTCATTTTACTGAACATGGCCCCAAAGAACAAGCATAGGTATGTTGGAAATACAGCAAACAGAAGCCATAAATTGCTTCCTTTAATTGCAGAGGTGCAAGTTCTTAATAAGGGGGAAATATTGCATGTTGTTAAGGTTTATGATAAAAAATGTTCTATTAAAGTAAAAATGAAATCTATGATAATTTTGCTATTATATCTCAAAAGGAAAAATTACTGCCACAATGTGTGATTAGTGGTCATTTAAGATATAAAAATGCATTAACTGTGTTTTATTTTGTTTGTGTTTATGCAGATCAAGCCCAGCCTTGAACTCACAGGCACTTGCTCTACCACTAAGTTGCAATTCAAGCTCCCATACAGTTTGGTGCCTTCTGAAATAACACAGTACCATATGAAGAAAAACTCCATTCACATATCTTATGAGTACATATTGTTGTAATTATCCTTTTTATTATTAGGTATTAATATTTTACTGTAAATTAAGTAAATTTGATGTGTAAATTACACTATCATAAGTATGTAAATATAGGACCTACCCATACATTTAGACATTCAGCATAGATCTTAGAATGGATCTCCTGCAAATTCATGAGGAATTACAATGCTCACTAAAAGCTTAACCTTACACTTGATAACAGTTAAGTCATACAAAATTAGAAGTAGAAATCTTAACTATATTATGTGCCTTTTTATGTAAACTATTTATATATGAGAATAAGAAAGAAGTATCAGTAATACAAAAAAAAAAAAAAAAAAAAAGTCAACTGAAGTAATAAGGGAGAAAAATTTTACAAACCAAAGTTCTTATGGGGATGTTGGTAACTGAAATTTTATTTTCACTTCTAAAAATATAAAATACTTCATTTATTAAGTAGAAACTTTGTATGGATACAACATGTTTCGATACCGTTATTTCCCGACTCCTTGCCCCAACTCCACTGAGGGCCCTTCTTAGTGGAATTGCTGGCATTCACCATGAAGTTGTAGGTTATGAGTTGTGAGAGTAACAGTCAGTCATTGTAAGGGGGGCAATGCCTCTGGATATTACCTCCCACCCTATGGCTCTTACATTCTTTCTGCCCTGTCTTCCACAAAATTCCCTGGGCCTTGGGGGTGTGCTTTATGTCCATTTTTGTGTTGAGCTCTCAGCAACTTCAGGACTTCTGCTTTGGTGCATTTTGAGTATTCTCAGTTTGTGTCTTTATCACCCTGGTGCAGGTTGTCAGGCTCACCACGGAAGCAGCACTCATGCTCATCTTACCAATTCCACTTTGGTTTCACCTGGAACCCTCGCTGTTGTGCTAGTGGTGGTTCATCTGCCTGGGAGTCAGTTATCTATTCTTGCCTTGTTGATAAATTTTGGTTGTCCTCAGTTCTCATTGCTTTCTGGACAAGAAAAACATATTCTCCAACAGAGAATGAGCTCAGGATAGCTTAAAGGGATAAGCATTGCTAATTTTGAGAGATTTTGATGGGTATAGCCTCACTTTTAATAAACATTTTATTTTTATTTATTTATTTAAGAGAGGGAAAGAGGCAGAGAGAGCGAGAGAAAGAAAAGAGAGAGAGAGAGTGGGCATGATAGGGCTTCCAGACACTGCAAACAAACTCCAAATGCATGCTCCACCTTGTGCATCTGGCTTACATGGGTCCTGGGGGAATCAAACGGAGGTTCTTTGGCTTTGCAGGCAAGTGCCTTAACCTCTAAGCCATCTCTCCTACCCTAACATCACTTTTGGATGAAGGCAAGTGGGAGCAATTCATTGGAGTCCATGATTCTGGTCTTCATAGGATTCTGACTTGGTTCCCATGTAACTGATTTTTATGATTAAAAAGTCTCAAAATCTATCATGGAAACATTTGCTCCAAGGCTATAACTTCTGCTGTGAGAGTTCTAGTACAATTGTAATCCACTAAAACATTGATACTAAGGGAATTATTAATACTCACAAAGTTTATAAATTTCTCTTTTATAATCTAGGAAAGGTTAGCTGCTAATGTAGAATTACTCATGGGCTATACTCTATACTTAGGCAGTGATTCCTTTTATCACAGAACAGTGAAAAAAAGTTCTAAATACATTTTTATTTGAATGTCCATGAAAATTGGCATTATTAATGTTATTAACTTTATTGTGGAAAGATATGTTCATAAAAATAGATGGTGTAGTGTTTTGGGAATTTAGTTCAACCTTAAGTTATGTTTGTAACACCCTTGTAATCACTTACTATCCTTGGGGTTTGTTTAAGATTGAAATAATTTCTTAACTTTACATGAGTGACAAGCTCCGTGGGATTGTTTTGAAGAATGAATAAAGTAAAATAAGATATTTTAGAACATTTGAACTAAACTAGATATGGTTAGGTTGTAGAGTGCAAGTCCATTTCTATTCTCGTAATGTGAACCCTGGGTTGATTGTAGGCTGTGTACAACTACAAACAAGATTGCTTATATATGAGGTAATTACTATGGGTAATTTTATTATTTCTAAAATAAAATAATAGAACATAAGTAGAAAAATATCTAAGTGGATATATAAGAGAGTCAAGTATACACATGTTTAAAAGTATGCCCCCCAAAGCAAAGAAAATTTGAAAGGATAGATCAGTGTTGATACAACAAAGGACATTTTAAATCCCAATCAGTAAGCTCAAACTTCAAGAAAAAAAATTATGTTGTTTTGTTGTTGGGGATGAATCACAGGGTCTCATGCATTCTAGGCAAGTCATCTAAAAAAGAGATACATTCCTACCCAATATTTAGCTCTTATCTGAAAATATTACTGAATATAGGTATAAGACTTAAACTAAAATGTATAAAATGTTCCATATATATTTTCCATGCTTCTAGATATCTTACTGATCCAAAATTTTGTCCTAATATCTTTGACTAACAGGAGACAATTTCAGTACCTTCTGTCTTTTCCTAGCTCCTTCTTACATACATATTCATACATGCACATGCATGAAATTGCAAAGTGTTAAATGTAGTATCATTACTTTAAAGCTTTCTAGATGAAACATATGTGAGCCAAGATAATTTAGAAGTACAGTATACCACAGATTCTTCTCAATCTATTTTTTTTTTCCAAATTGGCTCTGAATTTTTAAATGTGAGAAAAAAAAATCACAAAATTCTCAAAATGACATGCACAAAGGTTTAGATTGTCTAAACTCTGGCATTTCTTTTGCAAAGGTGACATTTAGAAATACCCAGCTCCAACATTAATTGCTTTGCATAAAATGTAGAAATACATAGAAGTGGATATAATGATTTACTCTTATAATTGGTTGTTCAGATGTTCTGATCTCAAGTTCACTTGATGTCATGGTTATGCTTCCAGTTTCTTAACTTTTTTTCCTTGGCTTAATTTCCCCATATGTATTAAACAATAATATCTGATGTACTTATTATAATTTATAGATACAAAGTGTCAGTTTAGCAAAAACAAAATTTTTGAAGTTCATAGTATAATTAATAGCACATTATTGGTGTACTTGGAAATGATAGCTTTTATTTTGTCTAGACAATTCTTACTAATTTGGAAAGACATATTGAGAGAGAACTCAGATATCTGAACACTAAAATATATCCTAGCAACCAGCTTATGAGCCTCACTTTCCAACATCCTATCTAGTTTCTTCTTCAGTTGAATGGATGTTATCTATTTTGTTCATAGTGTTGCCCAATTATCTGAACTTAAAAACAAAAAGTTAAAGATTTGAAGCATAGTCAGAAATACCAAAAACCCTTTGCTTTTCCATTAATAGAATTTTCTCCTATTTCTACATTTTTAGTCTAAATTAAAAAATTCTGCAAACAATAGAGATATCATGGTGAAAGCTAACATGTCTGCCTAGGTTACATGTCTTGCTGATGGTCACCATTACACATGTAGAACAGATGTCACTTTTTAATGGGGGAGTCAATAAAGACAAATGCTTTGGCAAATAAATGCACATGAATCCATATTGCCTTTGTAATGCTTGTTTACCTAAAAGTGACTTTCAAATGTACTTATGTATTAAGCAGTCTCTTGGTACCTATTAAGATGACTTTTGTATTCTTAAAATATAATTGAAAATTTCAAAAAAAAATCTATACTAAGTGAACAGCTTCTCTCTCTCTCTAACTCACTTGCTAATGTTGGCATTAAATTCTGTGTAGAATAGATCTTTCTTTAAAAGCACCATCAAGAAAGACATTTACATTCCTTCATTATCCATACTTATTTCATCATTAAAATTCCTGAAATTATCCTTTGTGCTACTCTGCTGATGACCCTTATAAGTTTGTAAACAAATACATTTGTTTTCTACATATGTATTTTTTGCCTTCTGAACATAGTGAAAATGACTGTAGAATCTTTATCATATTCTCAACAGGCTTTGATGATACAATTAAAATACAAAGTAACCAGAAGTTAAATTATCAATAAGTCATTTATTTCACATTTTTATTTTAAAGAATACTTAAGAGAATTGTGATGAATTAGCAGTGACAAACTACTTCTTGCAAGCTGATTTTGTGTGGAGAGTTTAATTAAATATTGCAGCTGTTTATCTCTATGGTGATTAAATTTTCATATGTAAATTACATGTATTAAGATCAAGATACTTATGTAAATGTCATTTGCCTTAATGTTTGGTGTTACCATTATTAACGATCAGCTTACAATCTCCTTGTATTGCAAATCCATTGGCCTATGATACATTACAAAGACAAGTAGATTTAGACTCTAAGAACAAATAAGTTTATTTTGTATTTTACCTACAGCCTTAATTTTATCATTTGATTTAAATATATTACATAAAGTATCTAGGAAAACCAGCTGTCTCCTTTCAAATTCAATCCATAAAGA
This sequence comes from Orientallactaga sibirica, assembly GCA_036365145.1. Lineage (NCBI taxonomy): Eukaryota > Metazoa > Chordata > Mammalia > Rodentia > Dipodidae > Orientallactaga > Orientallactaga sibirica. The sequence continues at coordinate 70,204,014 of JAEOAD010000004.1, read as the reverse complement.
ATGTATTTTCCTACACCACCTAACTGTAATATAAACAGGCTGTTAAAAAAATACCAACAAACACAAACAAAAATTGTTTTCCAGAATTGCAGAATGTGTGAATAAGAGCAACAGACATAGCATGACATAGACATTGGGAACTGTTAGCATTTAAGTACTATCAACATAATACATTTCACAGTGAAAACATACATTTGCTTTCCAGAATAACTTTTCATTCACTGGACAAAGGACATGGAGTATGTAAAGTATTGTTGTGGAAGAAACCCTCAAATCACCATAGTAGTCTTTACAAATCTTATAATAATTCTCCCACCTAAACTAATAAAACTATTAACCCATAACCAATTTACAGTCTTAAGTATAACAAAAGGAGGTAGCTTACCAAGTAGAAGTCACTCAAATTGCCATTGGCAATTACATGCTTTCTTTGAAGATATTAGAATTGTAGTTGAATAGAAGAATGTGTCACCATTGTGTTGGTATTTGGGCTGTCTGGATTTGTTTTACACATTTAGGTATCTCTATTATACCATGTTGAGTTCCATTATCATTATCTGCATCATAAGTACAAGATGGTTAAGGACACAAAACTAATCAAGCAAACTACACATAAAAATGCTATGCAATGGGGCTGGAGAGATGGCTTAGCGGTTTAGGTGCCTGCCTGCTAAGCCTAAGAATGTCAGTTATAATCTCCAGGTCCCACGTTTAGCCAGATGCAAAGTGACACAAGGATGCAAGGTGCGCTTGCCCACAAGGGGGGTGCACACATCTGGAGTTCATTCACAGCAGCTGAGAGGCTGCTGGCACACCCATTCTCTGTCTCCCTCTCCCTCCCTGTATCTCTCCAAGAAAAAAAAAAAAAAAAAAAAGCTACACAATGAATTCCCACTTCCTATAATAGTGCAATTTTTATAAACTCCACTCTAAATGATCAACTATTTAAAACACATCACTGTGAGTAAGCAGGTATCTTGGGGCTGGAGAGATGGCTTAGCAGTTAAGGCATTTGCCTGCAAAGCCAAATGATCACAGTTTGACTCTCCAGGACCCATGTAAGCCAGATGCACAAGTTGGCACATGTATCTGGAGTTTGTTTGCAATGGCTGGAGGCCCTGGCATTCCCATTCTCTCTCTCTGTCTTTCTCAAATAAATAAAAATAAAAAAATATTTTAAAAAGCAGGTATCTTAGTACATTTATATATTTTTAACTTTTTTATGACAGGGTCTCTCCATGTAAACAGGCTGGTAATCAAACTTGTGATTCTCCTGCCTCACATATCATAAATCATGGGATTATAGACATGAATTGCCATATTCAGCTCTCCACATTTATGTTTTCATTAAGTTATAAAATACGCTGTTACAATTGGCTGATACTCACAAAGTCCCTAGTTAGAGAATACAGTTTCTGATTGGTTAAACTTATGTTTCACCTTTAGGGTATGTATGACTATTAACTCTAACTTGTGTTCCAGTTTATTTACATAGGTACTTAGCGTCCTAAAGCTACCTCAGCTGAATATTCTCCCAATATGCACTTTTAACAGCCTTCTTGTCAGTTCTGTGATTTATATATGTTTACCTTTGTCTTCCCAAGCCCCTGATTTCAGCAGTACTGAAAGAAGGTAGAATATTTAGGATGTGAGTGCTCAAGCGTGCTAATTATACCATGCAGAAATTACCCTCAGAAGCAATTCATGAAGTTATCCTAAAATTCTGATTAGTTCTCTTGAGAGTGAATTATCATAAGGAGCCTTGTATGTGCAGTTATTTTCCTTTCCACTTCTCTGTCATGTTGTGACCCAACCAAGAATCTTCCTACTGGAGTTCATCAGATTCTGGTCCCATGCTCTTGAATGTCAAAAGTTGTGAACTAATGCTGGGCGTGGTGACACACGCCTTTAATCCAGCACTGGGGAGGCAGAGGTGGGAGGATCGCCTTGAGTTCAAGGCCACCCTGAGACTACATAATTAATTCCAGGTCAGCCTGGGCCAGAGTGAGACCCTACCTTGAAAAACCAAAAAAAAAAAAAAAAAAAAAAACGTTGTGAACTAAATAATTTTATTTCCTTTATCAGTATTTAACCTCAGGTATTTTGTTGTGGTTACAAAACATGGACTAATGTAGTCAAACTCCTTACTTATGGGCCATTTACCAAAATTCCAGTATAAAAATGATTCTGTCACCATCATGCCTGATTTGCCTTGTCTTCTGTGCAGAACTTATAAGTTATGACATCAGGCTCTTATTTTGTCATTCAAATAACAAAGAAACTATCTGGTATACTGTTGATGGATGCAGGCAGGGTTTTCTAATTCTTGAGGGAGCATAGCACACCAGTAAGATTGCAATGGAACTATTAGAAGGTTGACATCAAATGACTGGGACGGAGTGTACTCCTTAGACAAGGCCCTCACCGGCGCACGCGCGCACGCATGCGCGCGCACTCACGCACACATACACACACACACACACACAAAGAAGTATCATGAGTCATGGCAATTACAATTAATGCAGTCTGTGAGTTCATACAACAAACAGTAATGGCAATTTCCAGATTTAACCATGAAGCATTTTTCAATGGTTGAATGAAAATGGTGGCCAGAATCTGACAATGGTTCTGGTTTGCACAAAGAGTTTTATTTGAAATGGCATTAGTCATCTCTGGGAACTATTGTTTTCTATTGAGAAAATGTTTTTTTTTGTTTGTTTGTTTTTTTCCTCTGCAGTCAACAATGTTTCTACTAAAGATGATCACCTTAAAATCAATTGTTTGTAGAATAGAAGTAGTCTTCTGAAATTTGCCTTTGCCATTTATAAAACTGTAGTAAGAACAGTGACTGGTCACATAGGCTTCTTATTGGGTTCATAGTCTATAAATTTACATTTTTAGAATTTCTAGAAATACAATCTTCTTCATAGCACAAGTGTGTATTATAACATACATGTTGCTTTCTATGAGGCCCAGATGCTTTTAGCACAGCCATAATAAGTAGTCAAAAGTAGATAAATTCAAATTTATGTTACCCAAACATGTTATTTAATACCAGCATTTATCTAATCAAAATTTTAAGGGTGAAAGTTCCAAAGAAAATTTCTGTGCTATTTTTAATTGTTAAAGTGACATTTTTAAATGTTTTGAATGGATTTTTGAGTTTTATTGAAATCTTTCATGAACAAGAAATTGGAAATACAATTACATCAAAGAAAAAATTGTCACAAGTTTGACATTTAAGCCAAACAAATTTTGTAGGACAGATTTCAAAAATGTATGAAGTTATTATAACAATTTAAAACCACAGTAAACCTACTTCTAGGAATGCAAAACATACAATCATAGGTTATTTTCAGTACAATGAAACTTAAATTTGTTTGCTTTTCTTCCTTAAAACTACTAAGACAAACCACTAGGACGTATTCTATTTATAGCATACTTTATACTCCTATGTAATCTATGCCAAATGCAAAAATAAAGAAACTGTCCAAACCAAAGATTCTGCAAAATCATGATTTAACAACTTGTTCTGAAGCTAAAATGAAGCCTGAAGTGATAAAAGCATTGTGACCCCAAAATAAGGAACTCTTCAAGGCCAATAGAGTCCATGAGCATGTGTGAAAAGAAGAAAACTGAAAAGATTTGAGTATATACAGGTGATTTCTTCAGCTCGATACACATGGCAGAAGACTGCTATTTAAAGATGAAACAGTTAAGCCAATTTTATTTCTGAAGAATGTAGATCTAGAGCCAATCATACCTTGTCAGTATCACTTGCAAGCCCTCACTTGTGTATTTCCACTGTTGCCCATAAGTATCCTGATAAAATTCCTGGTTGTCATTATTGTAACCATAGTTACCAGAATAGTCACCAACTTGCTGAAGTGGGTGTTGAGTGGCGGGTGGAACCCCAGTTCTGTTGGTTGTTGCTCTGAGGCGTCGCTTGAAATCAGGCTGGTTGTACCCATTGCCTTTCTCTCATTGCCCACACAACTTCTCTGAGACCCACGGGATCTGCAGCTTCTATGCTATTGTGCAGGACCCCTTCTGTCACCCCTAGAGCCTTGTGGTGGCTCCAAAGGTGCCCCCGCTCTGTGAATAGCCAGCTCCACCTTATGGAGGTGGTGCTGCCAAGCCCCTTGGTGGTGGTGGAGCACCTCACCCTGCCCTTCCTCCTCCTCTTCTTCTTCCTGTATAGCCATCATCATAGTGGTAGTGGGGATTTGCATCACCTCCACCATAGTCATGGTAATCATAGCCATAGTAATCTGGAGGGTGGCCATATCCACCTCTCCCTCCACCACGACCTCAACTCCTAACTGGAGGTGGTATTCGGGGAGGAGGGTGATAGTAATAATCTTCATATGCAGTGCTTCTGGAGGTCTGTTCATCAGCTTGTTCTCTTCTTTTCTTGTCTGGTGACTTAGCTAAAACAATTTCAATTTCTTCCCCTTCTATTTCTTTTCCATTCATTTCATCCATAGCCTTAACAGATGCTTCTCTGTCTTCAAAATGAACAGATGCATAATCTTTTAGCTTCTTTACTCTTTCAAGTTTTCCAAATTAAGAAAATGACTTTTCCAGTATTTCTTCGGTCACTGTAGTAGCCAAGTTTCTCACCAATAAAACTTGGCTTCTGGATTTGGTTCTTCCTCAGGGTCAGCCCATTCAACAGTAACTACATTTCCCCATACTTTTATTTTTCCACACATCAGCTGCATCTGGTTTGTGCTGCTGACTTATGATCCTCATGTTCATATGCAGCAGAACCCTCAATTCTTCTTTTTGCCATCGGGTTGATGGTAGACAATAATGTCCACCAAGACCTCTGTGACTTTACTGAACTCTTACAAGATGTTTTCTTTCATCTTGTTCTATAATTATTTAATGCATTTATATTTATTGTGATCATTTCCTATTTTGGTAGTTATTATCCCATTACTGGGACACTCAAACAGAAGCAGCTTATAGGAGGCAATGGTTTATTTTGGCCTACAGTCTCAAGGGGAAGTTTCATCACGGCAAGGAAAACATGGCAGAGCGAGCAGCTCGTGTATCGTATTTGTCAAAGCTCATAAAATATAACCTTTTGGGGTCAGGTTTTAACTTGGACTGCTGTAACTTCTCCCTGCAATAAACTGAAAGAATTATAAAAAAGAATTCCCTTATGATCTCATCATATTAGCATACCAATTTAATAATTTCTTACATGTTATATTACTACTGCATTATGGTTAATTTTCATTGTTAACTAGGTTTGGAGTCACCTAGGAGACATGTGTCTGGGCAAGTCTGTAAGGGTATTTCATGAGAGGGTTACTGAGGAGTAAAGGCCTACCCTCAGTATGAGTGGCACCATCCCATGGACTTGAGTTGCAAGCTGAATAACAAGAGAGAAAAGGAGAACACCAGCTAAGCACCAGCACTGATCTCTCTCTCTCTCTCTGCTTACTGACTGTAGACACAATGTGACCAGCCACCTCACATTCTTGCCAACATGACTCCCCCCATGATGCACTGTACCCTCCAGCCATAGACCAAAATAAATTCTCCATTGCTTAAGTTGCATTTTCATATATTTGGTCTCAGCACTGAGACATATAACTAATAAGTATAGGAAAACTGCTGCTTTCTTATTAGAAAGAAAAGTCTCCATTATTTTACTAGTGTTGCAAGATGATATTTCCTCATGTGTTTTTTGTTTAATTATATCAAATGACTTAAAGATACAAACACAAGGATACTTTGTGTATCATTACCTTTTCTTAAGGAACTTATGTGCCAAATTGATAGGGAAAATATCCAACAAATGAGATGATCTACATGTCATGAAGGCTATTAGTTACATATGTAAAGATAAAGTTTGTGAGGTGTGATTTTTTTTTTTTCTGAGAGAATAGGTTATTTTTCATTTCTACTTTCCTCTGGACAAGTGATACAAATGAAACACTTTGTGTTCATATTCCTACTTTTCATAAGCTGAAGATTTCATTTGTTCTTTGTCTTGGAGAATAAAAGGATACTTTAGACACTGTAGATTTTTGGAAAAGGAGACAAATAATCATAGTCAACCAACACGAACATGATTTACTAGACACTTCCTCTTCCAAATTTTTTTCCACAGTATATCAATTGAAATATAACAATCTCACAAGTAAAGTTCTTTAAAAATCAATGTTCAATATGGAAACTGTGCCTCAGATATTAATGGAGTTGATTAACACATAGCTAAGTTGACATTTAAATACTTTCATTTTCTTTTAAATTTTTATTTATTGATTTGAGAGAAAGAGAATAAGAGAAATATATATATATATATATATATATATATATATATATATATATATATATATATGAGAGATAGAGAAAGATGGAGAGAATGAGAATGTCAGGTCCTTTAGCCCCTGCAAATGAACTCCAGACGCATGTGCTACCTTGTGCATCTAGCTTTATGTGGGTACTGGGGCATCACACAGGGAGTATTTGGCTTTGTAGGCAAGTGCCTTAACTGTTAAGCCCTCTTTCCAGCCCTAAATTTCTAATTATAAATTTGATCAAGGGCTGGAAAGATGATTTAGTGGTTAAGGCATTTGCCTGCAAAGCCAATGGACACAGGTTTGATCCCCAGGACCCAATTCAGCCAGATGCATAAGGTCATATGTGCATCTGAAGTTCCTTTGCAGTGGCTAGAGGCCCTGTCACACCCATTCTCTGTTATTCTTTATCTCTCTCAAATAAATTTTAAAAAATTTAAAAATAATTATTGACAAAAAGAATCAAGTTAAACTATTTTATGTTAAGAAATAAAATGAAGGCAGTTATTCTACAAAATATTGTTTTGTTTCATAAATTGATAATTGTTACAATATTTAAGATAATCTAATAGATATTTTATACTTAGTACAATTTTATTTTAAGTTGATATTTACTATCACTCATGCTTCTAGAGTAATCATAAGCCAATTAAATATTTGTGTTTTTTTTCTTTTTGTAGCTGAATCACACAAGTAATCTCTGACTCTCTTTTATTATCATATTTCAAATATTTATATGTTGTCCAGAGTCCATAAATGTCAAATCTAGAAAATAACCTTTTTTTTCAGAAATGTCAATCCAATCATTAATGGAAACTAACTGCAATCTTAGTTTTTGTCACACCAATTGGTAACTATGAAATATCACATTATTCTATGAAACTAAATGAAGTTAAAATAAATCTCAGTCATTTGTGTAGCTTTGTTCAGTGCATTCATCTTCATAATTTATGCCTTTTTAATGACATTCATATAATTAAGCACCAAGAACAAGAGACCTGTCATCAGAGAAGAGGCTAATTTTACAGTTAAGCACCTCAAAATTGTTCAATTAGGAAAAATTCTGAAAAGAAAACATATGCATGTATATGTATAAATGTGTGTGTGGATAGATTTCTATAGATCTTTTCTGATATTTTAGGTTCTTGTCAAATATTCCTATATATGGATAATTATTGGTAAATTTTATATTTTCCAATACTAATGAAAAGTTACTCTGCATCAAATTTTATTCATTATAGACTCATTTTATTTATTTGATATCTATTGAGAGCTGTAACGATGAAAGATAGATACTGAGTTGCAGATCTCATCAATTACTAAAAGTTAATTTGAATTATTAAGATAACACACACTACTCCTATTGATAAAGTTTATCTACATTTAAGAAGGATATCTAAGATTTAACCAGTCTTATACATTGTTTCATGATTTGTTACTACTTGTTTGGATTGTCAAATTAAGTGTTGTTGATATCTAACATTTTATAAAGTATTGGACACAGATACTTTATTTTGGAGGCTAAAATCTAAAACAGAGCCAACCTAGAAATAGTGTGTTGACTTGACAGATGTTATATGTTACGAGTGCAATTAAGAGGGTCCCAAGTTTTGGTATACCAGGTGATAGATGATTTTTAGAAGGAGAACAGTGGGAGAACATGCTGGTTCAAGAGAGGCACTGAGACAAATTGCCTTTTTAGAATGAGAGTGTTATTAGGAAGGTGGTAGTTCCATGCTGCTGGAGGCATGGAAGGGTCCTGAGCAAGAAAGAGAGAAAGACTCCAGAAATATGAGGAAAAACCAAGATGTACCTTTTAATTAGTTTTGAGAAGAACAGGGTTATCTGGACCCATTATAGGTGAGAAAGACTGTGAGATAAGGAAGGCCCCTGGTCCTTCAAGGTCTCAATGTGTGGGAGGCAGTTCTTCCTTGCTGCCTTGCTACTATGCATGACAGAGATGGAGTTGGAAGAGGTGGGAAGATGCTAAATACAAAGAAGGTTACAATTCACATTTGCTTTAGCTGGGTTTGCTCACCTGGCCCTGGGCCTGTGTAATTTCACAATCACACTGGGGAATCTTGTCAGCCCTCTGGAGAGGAAAAGGCTGAAGGGGAAGGAAGAGGGGTGTGGTCTGATTTTTGAAGTCATAGCTCCTGATCTAAAAGCCATAAACATGTAAAGATGATAAATCATTTTCTTTCCAATCAAATGAATCAATTGACATCTTTCTAATGTTGATTGTTTGGGTTTCTTTTTTGAGAGTTTCTCCCTATGGATGCAGGTCAGGCTATGCATGAGTTCATGAATCTCTCACTCCTTACTTCTCTTCCCAAGCACTGGAATTATAAGTCTGTACCAGCACACCCAATGCTCAAAGGAGACCATGACAATAAATAATAATAAGGGCAAGTTACTGCTTTTATTAGAGAACATTTATAATTTTCAACTTTGTGCTATGTTTTGCACAAATTTTGAAAGATGTACAATGACAATGATGAAGATAAATGAGAAAGCCATAGAGTTATAGGGGAAATGAGCAAGAGTGCTGGTTTATTGGTGAACCAATGTGGTGACACAAAGAACACTCAACCCCTACCAAATCAGATATCCAGAGACACAGAGACTCACAAAACCTCGTCACTGAAATAGACCTAAAATGGACCCAACATGGCTCAGAGAAATTTGTGGAAGAGGGGTTGGAAAGATTGTTAGAGCCATGAGTTGGGTCATTATACACAGAGTCATTGCCTCTCTCACATAACTGATGGCTATTCCATAAGGCAAGACCCACATTACCAATGGGGGGAGGACAGGGAAAAGGCTAACGATGGTACCATCATGGCTGTATATATACTATCTCCATAACTAATAAAAATATACTTAAAATATGCAAAAGTAGCTATATAACCCCTATGTTTGTGAAAGAAATTCGTTAAAACTTACTTTCAGTTTGACACAAAGAAACATTAGATACTTAACATCTATTTTCAGAGACAATAAGAAATTTAGGTACTAGGAGGAATACAATATATGAAAGTAAAGAACAGACAATTTTCAGTGAAATTGGAAAAGCTTTCTTTGGGAAGAATTTCTTATTTATTTATTTATTTATTTATTTATTTATTTATTTATTTAAGTCAGAGACAGAGGGAGAGAGAGAGAGTGCGAATGGGAGCACCAGGGCTTCCAGCTACTGCAAAAGAACTCCAGACACATGCGCTACCATGAGCATCTGGCATATGTGGGACATGGAGAAAGGAAGCTTTGTCCTTCAGCTTCGCAGGCATGAGCTTTAACCACTAAGCCATCTCTCCATCCTCTTTGGGAAGATTTTCTTTGGATGTTCAGAGGAAAAGTACACAAGCCTGATCAGTTACCTGTAAGTTTTCTCCAAAACTAACATCTAAGAGTCTGAAGAGGAATCTGTAAAAAAGACAGCAGAGAACAGACTGGAGAATGCCGAATGCTGAAAGCAAGACATTATACAAAATAATAGCCAAGGAAACATTTGTTACTAGCAATATAAATAGCAAAGAAATACCAAGCATAATCAAATAAAAATAGATTTTTAAATGTCCAGAATATGAATGTATATTGTCTTTAAAAGTACAAGAGAACTATTTACAATCCAAGATTATAAAGTAAATTGTGGTGGTGGTGGTGGTGGTGGTGATGGCGGTGGTGCAAATGATAGGTAACTTATAAAGAATTTGGCTGTGAATGCAACAAAAGGAGGCCAGAAAGTAGTAAAGTATAACTACTCGGTGCCTTGAAATCAGGATGATGGGTTGAAATTCCAGTCTTTTTATCTATCCGCTCTGTTAACATACATAAGAAAATAACATCTCTGAATCTCAGATTTTTCAATCATAATGTGGGAATAAGACACATTTACTATGTGTCTTTATCTCATTATGATGATAAAATGAAACAAAACAGAGCTAATGAGGTCCAGAATTTGCAAGGAGACATAATGAACTCATATTATAAATATAATATTATTTTGTAAATTAGCTGCACTACCCTTTGGATTTATATAGAGAAAACTTTCATTTGATAACTGCTACCATTAAGACCATTCTAATGATTTTGAATTTCAAAACATCCAAATTCATCATGTGAAATGCTGCTTTTAGAAATTTTCAAAATGTGTGAAGTTTAAAAGAAAGATTCTACAGTGTAGAAAATATTGAATATTCTGAATGGTGGTTCATTATTTTAGAAGAAATGTGCGAGCAGAAGTAGGTAGCCAGTAAGGACAGAAGGCCCAAAGAAAGAACACCAGGCGTGCCTGCTTCAGCAGAACCAGAGTTTAGCATCTGATCCAGTTAGCCAATCAGCTCTCACTGCTTACTCATGAGCCACTTGGGAGTAAGGCCATCCACAATAAGACTATAAATAGATCCCTAGCAAGTGGCTTTTCACCTTTCCTAAACTTCCAGGTCACTGCTCTGATAAGCCTCCTTCTCCTATTGTGTTCTCTACCACTTCTTGCCTTCTCCAGGGCAGGAACTCGCTATACTTGTTTTTTTCTTCTCTTAACCTAATAAATTCTTTCTAAGTGTTACCCTTTAACCTATGGGTTTAATTCTTTCATTCATAAAACAAGCATCAAGGGTACATTAAATTTATTAATGTGGTTGACAAGGCTTTCCAAACTCCAGGTACAGTGTGTATGGTGTTTGTTGATTTAAAAAATTATTAATAATAATTGCTCATTATAATAACTCTGGGCCTGGAAGGTGAACATATCAAGTTAATCCATATTTATTGTGTAAATTTTAGAAATAATTTGAAAAAGCAAAATGATGACTATTTCAAGTTCATTATTTTCATAAGTGATGTAATTATGCTGAGTCTTACACCTTCATAATACTGATTTATGAAGGGTATGCTCTCCAAAGTACCAAAAAGATCTATAGTCTATATTAAGGCAAACTACCAAGAGTGAGAATGGTTGACTATGACCAAGACCCTGGTATTGGATATATCTCTTACCATTTCCCTTACCTGCCACCACGATTAAAATGAATGAAAGCTTTTCCACATGTACAAAACTACTGGTTTCAGGCACCAGAATGTATACAACACACTGCATTATCTGTAGGAAGAAATCACATGAAGAGAGCCTCATCAGCTGTTTGTTCCCCTGAAGATGTATCATTAACTTCATTCAAAATTTCATTGGAGGAACAAAAGACCCAGAACAGCCAACATCCAACTTCATCATCTTCATCACACAGCTTCTGTTACTGACATTGTGATACTGAAAATACATCCTTGTTCTTCTTACTATCAAGATTTCAACCTACCAGAATTTCAGGTCATAGTGGACAGCATATACACCAGGGATATTATGAGTGCAAATATACCAATGGGGATTGTTGTACACATCTTGTGTAGTTTGTATAACTGTTCTCTATAGCACTGCATAATGATGAAATTGTCTACTGACTAGTCTCAGAATTTATTTTCCTTCTGAAGTAACACATGACTTTACTCAAATTCAAAATTAATTATAAAACAACAGTAATCAACATGGTGTGGTTGTTGTAAAAGAACACACAATTAGGCCAGTATGATGGAACAGAAAGTGCAGAAACATACCCATAGAAACACAGCCAACTGACTTTTAAAATCGAAGGAAAAGTCAATAAATGGAGAAAACGCTGTTTGTTTCTTTTCATAAATGGTACTGGAGAGAATAGCCCTCAATATGAAATGAATAATTCCCTTCTCAAGTTCTTTCACAATAAGTCATTTTGTCATAGAGTTAAAAGTAAAAGTTCATGCTGGGAAGATGGCTTAGTGGTTGAAGGCACTTGCTTGCAAAGCCTGCTGGCCTGGTTTCAGTTCCCCAGTACCCATATAAAGCTATATCCCCAAAGTGGCACATGCACCTGGCATCTGTCTGTCTGTCTATCTATCTACTTATCTATCTATCTATCTATCTATCTATCTATCTATCTATTGATATATCTCTCTGTTCCCTTGTAAATAAAAAATTAAAATATATTTTTAAAAAGTACAACTCAAAATTATAAAACTCCTATAAGAGGAAAACTAGAATAACTTTGATTTGTAAAAAAATTTCATGACGAGTACCAAAATCATCAGTAATAAAAGCAAATAAACTCCTCCATCAGATTACTTTTTTTTAAAGTTCTGCCTATTAAATACACTATACAGGAAGAAAGGGCAAACCTTTTATTATACAACTTTCATATAATATAATAAAGAACACTTAAAATTTAACAATAATAAAATAATCACTAAGTAAATAATAGGCACCACCTCACCTGAAAATGAAGAAAAACATATGCCAACATCATAGGCCATTAGTAAACGGACATTTAAATATTAATTAAAAAAACTACTTCCTTCCTGTTAAAGGATTTAAGTATCAAACATTGATTAAAACCAAATGCTAGGGAGGATGTGACCCCCTCAGAAGTCCCTTTCATTCCCATGGAAATGCTATGGTCACTTCACAAGGTAATTTCTTAAAAGCTAAACAATGTTAACTTGCAATCATTCTTGGTAGGTCAAATGAACTTAAAACAATATATCTACATTAAAGCAAATAGATAATACTTATAGCAGCTTCACTTACAATTACCAAAAAATGTAAGCAGCCAAGATATCTTTCAAAAGGTGAATTAGTAAGCAAATTGTACAATGGTACAATATTAAATGCTAAAGGTAAGTAAACTCTGAAGAAACAATCATGTGAAGGGAATATAAGTATATGCTACTGAGTGAGTAAAGCTAGATGCAGAGGTTAATATGATTTGACTACCTGGCATTCTGCAATGGGTAAAACTATGGAGATAATAAGTAATCAAGGGTTTACAGGGAATAAAAAAGTGATAAATAGGTGGAAAATAGCACAGGAAATCATCATGTATATAATACACTGATGCAAGTATAACTATACATTTGTCAAAACACCTTACTAGACAATACAAAATTACATATATATATATATATATATATATATATATAATATATATATTAAATCAAGCCGGGCATGGTGGCGCACGCCTTTAATCCCAGCACTCGGGAGGCAGAGGTAGGAGGATTGCCTTGAGTTCAAGGCCACCCTGAGACTCCATAGTGAATTCCAGGTCAGCCTGGACTAGAGAGAGACCCTACCTTGAAATACCAAAAACAAAACAAAACAAAACAAAACAAAAAGTATGAATACTTGCTGGGAGTGGTGGCATACACCTTTAATCCCAGCACTGGGGAGGCAGAGGTAGGAGGATCACCGAGAGCTCAAGGCCACCCTGAGGATACATAGTTAATTCCAGGTCAGCCTGGACCAGAGTGAGACCCTACCTTGCAAAACCAAAAAAAAAAAAAAAAGATTATCAATGTTGATTCAACAATTGTGACATGTTCACTATAGTGAGTCGAGATGTCAATATAGAAATAGTGAGCTGGAGGCTAATGAGTATATGAGAGCACTATGAGAATGATACATACCAGTTGTTCTATTTTGTGTAAACCTAACACTATTGCAAAGTGAATCTATTAAATTTCCACACTTTGTATGACTTAATTGAATTGTAGTGCTATCCTTAATGGTATTATAAGAAATATTACAAGATAAGACAAACCCATATTATATGTGCTCCATATTCTAGTTACAATTAAATAAAATGAGATCTGTAAAAAAAATCAGGAAAATGAAGATGAATATAAAATGTACAAATATTAATATAGATATACACAAAGAGAATTGACATATAATCTCTGAGGAAATTGACTTCAGAATAATGGTATTGTTTAAAAAGATAAAGGAACTATAGAAAAGAAAAAGAACTGATAGGATATATCAACACAGATGTAGAATCTCCAGGAAAGATATTAAGACTTAGAAACATCTAAAATAACAAGACTCATAGGCTAGCTTGAGCAAGATATTGGAAATAATTTGGGCCATAGATCTTGGGAAATCAAAAGGTAGGTTATTAGAAAAAATTTTGATACAAAAATTCTAAAATACATGTAATTTAGAACAGAAAGAAAACTGTAGGAAAAAAAAAAACACAAAACATTATCCAAAAAACTAATCATCAATGTCTTTTCAAGTTTAATATTAGAAACCTAATTATTTTAATAAATTCAGAAAACTCATTCATGTTAAATAAAAACATATTGCTTAGCCTCAACATTGTTAATCTGCTATTAAGCATAAAAGGAGAATATTTAAGCAACCAGAGAAAATAAAATGTTTTATCTAAATATAAACACTAATGGCAAGTTCCATAACTTTCCAACAGTAGCAACAAAAAAGCAAAAGGTTCTGCAATATTGTTTAATTATAAAGAAAAAATATATTCGCCCAATTGAAAGGTTGATATAAAGTGATATTTCCTATAATGAAAAGTCAAACAAAAAATGTTTTCTCTCCCTCCCTCCCTCCCTCCCTCTCTCTCTCTCTCTCACACACACACACATGCGCATGCACACACACACACACACTCACACTCACCAAAAGGCTTAAAAGCATCCCAGATGGAAGTACAGAACAATAAGAAGAAATGAAGAGAATAAGAAATGTTATTAAATTGAAATAAATATGAACTATTTAAAATAAAAGTAAAACATCTATAATACTAAATATATATCAGCATTATAATGTCTGAGAGGTGGACAAGGAGTGTACCATTTTTGAGGTTCTACACTGTTTGGGAAGTAGTTAATATCTTGATTTTAAGTAGATAATAACTATAACAACCATAACACTATGAATGAAAAATCAAAACAGACTGACAGTAGTTGAATAATTCAAATAGAACAGATAATAAATAAAAAAAGACCTCATAAAACAAAGAAAAAGCAAATGCCAAAATGGGAGAGTTAATTCCAACTCTCACTTAAGCATTATACTAAATATTTATGGCCTATAACTGTTTCAACTAAATGCAAAGGAAAGAGAAACTGGTGTAAAAGGAATCTAAAATGTCAACCATATAAAAACAAACAAATAGGAATCTGAGGTGACTGCATTAAAATAAGACAAAGCAATCATATGCCCAAACTAATGTGGCATCTTTTAATGGTAAGTGAAATGAAACAAAAGCAAGGTATAGCAATTTGAGGTTAAATTTGGCCATACCCCAACTTCAAAGAGACTAAAAATGTCATTTAGTATTTTAAGTACATCTTCTCAATATTTGATAGGACAGATAAGAAAAACTTGAACAATATTATGAATATAGCCTAAGTAGATTTTATAGAACATCATGATCTCTAACAATTAAAGATTGCAATATTTTTCAACAACAAAAGTAAATCTTACTTAGAAGTAAGGATCATGGCCTAGAGATCCAGAGTCCTGCTATGGAACATAGAACAAATGTTGGATAAACTTAGCCTTAAACTAACCTTCACAGGAGCAACAAGAAGTAATTTGTCCACCTGTTAGAACATTCTACATTTGAGAATGCATTACAATAATGCTGCAACATAATGTCCCCACTATCTAGAATACATTTAAAAATGGCCAGGCTAGAGCTGGAGGGGTGGCTTAGTGGTTAAGGGATTTGCCTGCAAAGCCAAAGGACCCAAGTTTATTCTCCAAGACCCATGTTAGCCAGATGCAGAAGGGGGCACACTCATCTGGAGTTCATTTACAGTGGCTAGAGGCTCTGGAGTACCCACTATGTCTCTCTCTCTCTCTTTCTCTCTCTCTCCCCCCTCTTTCTCTGTCAAGTAAATAAATAATTTTTTTTTAAAAAAGTTTTAAAAAATGGCCAGACTTCAAGATGACACACATTTTGTAAATTAGCAGACAATTACATTCAAGAAGTTCAAACATGCCATGATTCTTCAGTCTTTCAACTATGAATACTTCAGAACAGATAATACACAGTAGTGGTTGCTTTACTGTACACACATTGAGGACTGCCTTGACCAGATGGGATAACAGCTCCCTCACTTAAGTTGTAACACTGACATGTCTCATATAACTAAATGTCTTCTAGAGATGAGGAGGGAATTGTCTATTAAGAAATTCTATCTGGGCGTGGTGGTGCACGCCTTTAATCCCATCAATCGGGAGGCAGACGTAGAAGGATTGCTGTGAGTTCAAAGCCATCCTGAGAATTCCAGGTCAGCTTGGGCTCAAACAAGACCTTGCCTTGAAAAACAAAAACAAAAAACAAAACAAAAAAAGAAAGAAAAAGAAAAAAAAAAAAAAAGAAAAAGAAATTCTACTCTAGCATGGTAACACATACCTGTAATCTCAGAACTCAGGTAGTATAGGCAAGAAGCCATGAAACTCTGGCCAAGAAAAAGGAAAGAAGAACAAAGGTAAAAATTAGGCAAAGGGTGGTGGCACACGCCTTTAATCCCAGCACTCGGGAGGCAGAGGTAGGAGGATCGCTGAGAGTTCGAGGCCACCCTGAGACTACATAGTGAATTCCAGGTCAGCCTGGACCAGAGTGAGACCCTACCTTGCAAAACCAAAAAAAAAAAAAAAAAAATTAGGCAAAGGGATGGAGAGACGGCTTAGCAGTTAAGGCGCCTTGCCTGCCAAGCCTAAGAATGCCCATTTGATCTCCAGGTCCCATGTTTAGGCAGCCGTAAGTGATGTAAGGGCACAATGCTGTGCTTGGGGGCGAATAATCTAGAGTTCGTTCACAGCAGCTGGCTGAGAGGCCACTGGCATGCCCATTCTCTCTCTCACTCTCTCTGTCTCTCACAAATAATATTTTTTTAAAAGTAATAAATATGTAGGCAAAATATAAAAAAGCTGTTAAAACCCTGAAAAGTAATGATTATCAGGACTTACAGTTAAGTAAATCCAAACTGAAGCTAGTGTGAGTAAAATGATCACTGTTTATAAAAATGATTTGAATACAGTAGAAAAAGAAAACAAAATTTGATGTAGTAGCTATTCTTGGGAGAGATACACAAGTGTATAGTAGGAAAGAATACAAGTGACACTTCCAAATTGAACTTATTACAAAGTTTGAGAAAACAAACACAGACCGAGCTTGCTGGCACTTGACTACAATCCTAGTACTTGGCAGGTAGAGGTAGGTGAATCACCATGAGTTCAAGACCAACCTGAAACTAAATAGTGAATTCCAGGTCAGCCTAGAGCAAGACCCTATCTTGAAAAAAAAAAACAAAAACAACAACAACAACAAAATAATACTCAAACATAAAATTATATGTAAAGGAAAAAAAAGACCCAAAATTTGAAAACAAATGGAAACTAACAGAAAGAAGCATACATTATAAAAAAAACACTTCCCATAACTTTAGGTCACAGTATTGTGATTTTACGTTTTGAGGATTATAGGTCCTAAGTCATTAAATGAACATGTAAATCTTAGAATTTATCCATGAGTCTACTTGTAGTAATATCATTAATGAAGTTATTATTATCAAGTAATCTTCAATGCTGCAGGATAATGGAAATAAGAACTCAAAGTGTTTAAACAATCACACCAAGTCTAAAATGTGGCACCTACAAAGCCATCATTAAATATTTAATCAATATTTTCTTTTACAAATTGATAACCTCTGTTGAGGAGTGAAAATTTTTAAAAGAATTCTAACCAATATATGTAGGCAAAATTTTAAAACTATGAATTGATATTTAATGAAAGACATTATAATAAAGAAATGAACCTTAAAGAGGTAATTGAGCTTCATTCTGTGTGGGAAAGTAGCTTCCCTTTCTGGAACATATTGGAATGAAAAATGTTCAAAAAGAAAAAAATATATTTAAATGACAGGCAGAAATTAAATAAGTCTAAAATGTAATTTTTTTTTTTTTTTTTTTTTTTTTTTTTTTTTTTTTTTTTTGGTTTTTCGAGGTAGGGTCTCACTCTGGTCCAGGCTGACCTGCAATTACTATGTGGTCTCAGGGTGGCCTCCAACTCACAGTGATCAGCCTACCTCTGCCTCCCAGTGCTGGGATTAAAGGCGTGCGCCACCACACCCGGCTTGAATGTAAAATATTTTGTGGAGAAACCAACCCATTGTCCACAGTAGGATGAAAGGGGAGTATTGGCTACTACAGACTAGAGAATATTTAAGTGACATAAAGGCCAAATGTGGATCTTGAATTGATACACCAAGAGATGAGTTGTCGCACATTTTCCGAGATAATTAGATCAATTCAAGCATACATCAATTGGATCTTCAAGATTTAAGTTTTGTTGACATGTGACTACATAAAATGTCCCTTTTACTTTTTCAGATAAATATCAAAATGTATAGAGATTGCATATGAGTTTGGGCTTAGTTATAAATTATAGCACAAAAAGGGAATAAAGATGATGAAAAGAGTGGTAAAACCTTGGTCAATGGTGAATCCTGGTCATGAAGATAGATGATAGATAGATAGATAGATAGACAGACAGACAGACAGACAGACAGACAGATAGATAGATAGATAGATAGATAGATGATAGATAGATAGATAGATAGATAGATAGATAGATACATACATACATACATACATACATACATAGATACATAGATAGATACATAGATAGATACATAGATAGATGCATAGATAGATACATAGATAGATACATAGATACATAGATAGATAATAGACAAATAGAAAGAAATATAGATAGATGATAGATAGAGCTATAGATCATTGCACTATTATTGGAAAAATCCAAAATGAGACATGAAATTATGTCTTCAAAGATTATTTCTTCACATGGGAAAATGATCCTAGAATAACCACCTACCTTATATAAGCTTAGTTGTATTATGTTTTCTGTGTTATATCACTGAAAGACTTTTTATTAGTATGATCTTGTTTTTATATTTTCAACAAATATTTTTAATAATAAAATGCAGTGATTATTTTAAAAAAATTCTTAAAATCATGTGTGAGATCTGTGCTCAACTGACACAGCTTTTATATCTTTCCCTGATGTGCCACACCTTTGATGATGTTAGCTAAGATTAACTTGTCACCTTCCCATTAACACAGCTGTCAGAAATTTCACCTTTGGTATTATCTACTCCAGTAATTTAACATGTCTGATTATCATCATTATTAATAATTACAATTTTGTAGGATTTGATCATTTTCAGTCACAACACTATTCACTCAGCAAACATTTCCTCTGTGTCTAGTATTTGTTAGGCACTGTTTTAGGCACTGAGGCATGAAATATGTATCAAAGATTCCCTGCATGTAAAAGGACTCAGAATCTCAGGCTGCTGAAGATACCAGTGGATATAACCTCAAATGTGTCAATAATCCTTGATAGCTTTCAAAGCAGAAACAAGTACAACAAATTGGGTCTTACAAAATATCCACTTACAATATTAAATTATATGGAATGCCAATATTCACAAGATGTCCTAGAAAGTGACATTTTCATGGATTTCAATGTAATATTTTTAAAGATGAGATAGACTCTGGAGGATAATGGCTATTTCTCTTCTTGTATAGTTGACAAAAGTCTGCATCCAACAGAAATTATGACTTAGTCATCACAAACCTAGTGTGTCTTCAGTGTTGGGAAACAGATACAGTGCTTAAACCCAATCAAGGGTCCCCTTGTCCAGTTAGTTAGAAAATTAGTTAATTTTCTAATTAATCAGTTAATTAGAGAATTAGACATTATCTATGGTTTACTCACTGTCAGCTTTCTCAGACTTCCTTATTATTATTTTGGTCTTTCTTTTATAACAATGAATACTATTATAAAATGTTTCTGCTCTTTGATATTCTAATAAGTTTTAAAATTCTACCAAGTCATAATTTTACTACTGAATTTACAAAGTTATTTTGTTTGTTAGGTTCTCTTATGCTATAATGTCTCAGGATTTTCTAATTTAAAGTTGGTTTCAGTATCATGTAGTAAATTATCTGTTTTACTCTGTTTACTTTTAGTCCAGTCTATCCTTATATTTTGCCTGTAACCATTGATCATAGTTGTCATGCTGTTTTTACGTTATACTGTACCACTACTAATATATTCCATCCAGTATGACCAAATGATAAACGTTTTCTAGAGTTGATTATAAATACACATTCCAAATATACATATACATATATATGTATACATTCATATATATCTCTAAAATTCTCCCAGAATATAATTTAAACCTATATAAATATGCAACAAGGATACTAACTACAGTTTTATAAATAACATTAAGATATTGGAAACACACTTAGAAAAATGAATAGCCAAGGGCTGGAGAGATGGCTTAGCGGTTAAGCGCTTGCCTTTGAAGTCTAAGGACCCCGGTTCAAGGCTCATTTCCCCAGGACCCACGTAAGCCAGATGCACGAGGTGGCACATGCATCTGGAATTCGTCTGCAGTGGCTGGAGGCCCTGGCATGCCCATTCTGTCTCTCTCTCTCTGTCTCTCTCCTTCCCTGCCTGTTTCTGTATCTCTCTCACAAATAAATGAATAAAAGAAATTAGAAAAAATATGAATAGCCAAATAAATGTTATATGACAATCAAATGTTATAATGGCCATTTGTGAAAATAGTATTCAACTTTTCTATTTTAAAATTACTATCAATTTCATTAAAAGTATTGAGATTGCATGCTAGATTTAATAGATAATAATAATAATAAATAGATTTAAACCTATATTTGATTCTCATATCTTGTTGTTTAATAGCATTCCTGTTGTTCTTTCAGCTGGAGTATCTGCTTTGGATTCACGAGAAGGTCTGGTATTACCTGAGTACAATAGTAATGTGAGTGAGGGACAGATCTTTCTCCTCAGAAGTATTTCTCATCTAGAGCGAGTTGTACTGCAATTCAGAGAAAGGTTCATTTGTTTAAGGGGAAGGAGAATGGAGGCAGGTTGGATAATGGATTCCCAAACACAATTTGATGTAAACAGTAAGATCTAGATTTCCACAGCTCAGTGTAGAGATGATGCTTATTCACAATACCTATTAAGTGCTTTATGATGATATAGAGAAAATGATCTTGAATCACCCAAAATAATGAAATTATTAGGAGACAAAACTCTATTTACCCTAATTTGATTATAGGATGTATGTATGTGTCAAAGTATAATTTGTTAATATGTACTACTATGACATGGAAAATCAAATTTAGAATAAATTAATACAGTTAATTCTGCTTTGAACCACCTTACATCTATTCATTTTTTTAAACTTACAATATATTTAATGTTCTGTTTATGACTTTGGATATAAGTTAAATTATTGGTTAATGAAAACCATAGACAAATAATTAAACATAATGCTATTTATGAGAAGGTTGTCTCTGTGTCACCAGGAGCTTATTATCATGCACTCATTCATTGTGACTTAACTGGAGTATCAAAATAGGCTTCCTGTATGCTATCATTGTTGGAATTTGAAAATACACAGTGTGAACATAATAATTTTTCACAATAAAATCTTTTTAGTACTCTAAAGAAAATGTTGTTCTAAAAAATCTGGAAAGGAAATAATCCAATAGATTGTTGGTACAATTTGCAGTGAATAATTTTTATGTAGCTGCCCAAGAGAATTTTCAGAATACTGTTAGCGTCATTTTACCACATGAGGGCGACCTCTTACCAAAAATGTGTTTGTAATATGACCAAACCTCAGCCAGGAAGGTTGTTTTGTTTTATCCATATGCATTTTGGAAGACATGAAAGGATTTGTCCGAATAAATACTTGTGGGCAGGAAGAAAATGAATATCTAGATTTAAACATAAGTGAAAATATGCTGTGTATATCAGTAAAAGAATGAAAGCAAGGCTTACAAGTACAGCATTGCATAAAGGTTTAAAGTATTATGAAAAAATATAGTTTGTAACCCACCTGTAGATACAGAAGGAGTTGAGTGTATGCACTCATTAAAGCAGCCTCTCTCTGTGTCTTAGTCTTGCCAAGAAAATCAGTATATGTGGAGGTTAGGACCAGAATATATATATATATATATTGATATGCTGCTCCTGGACAATGCTCAGGGACCTCAATGCATTGATATGGAGTCATTTTAAATTATTATTCCTATACACACCAGTATGCATGAGAGTGTTTAATAAATAAGAGGATTCTTTGAATCCCATGTCTACAACTTGAAAATAATTCAAAGAATCTTGCTATGAGATGACTTTTACTTGTAATGCAGTTGTCCCTTTAAAGACACAGAATTGGTAGATACATTTATATGTATACCTGCATACATATATGCATGCTTAATACACACATATAAAAGCTATGTATGTATGCATGCATGATTATGCATAGATAGATGATAGATTATAGATAATAGGTAGATGGATACATGTCTAAAAATTATGGAATATTAGAATTCACAAAGGATTAAAAAGCCTTGCTGCTTCTGAGTGCACATGCTATTCTGTAATCTTCTCCACAGTTAACCTTCTGCACTTTGCCTAAACTCTACCTAAAAAAGGAAGCTTCCCACTGACTGTCAAAGCCCATGTGATCTTGAGTAGTAGTTGAATAGAGTAATGAAAATAGTGTTAAAGGTTAAGGCTAGATCAATTATTTTTTTATTCATTACTATTGGTTGCTTTCTGAATTTACTCATAGTAATTTATTTTTAATTAATATCTCAAAATTTAATGTATCTTAATTTAGCTTAGATGTCTCTGTTTGCTAATTTAACATGGTACCTAAATTATCAAAAAAATTTAAAATATTTTCAGACTCTTTTTCATAGAATGTACAAATGCTTTTCTAAGGCATCACTGCAAAATAAAAAGGTACAGGAAACAGAAGAATTTTAAAGTTCTTAACCTCACTACTATAAGCTGGGGTGTTTTTCTTCTATAAATTCCTCAGTAAGGATGGAAATTTAGCTTAGATATATTTGTTCAAGTTATCTTTATTTGCTTATTTATTTTACACCCATTATTATTATTATCATTATTATTATTACTTTTTGTTCTATTGAGCATTAAACCTAAGATCTCAAGCATACCAAGCAAACATCCTACCACTGTGCTCTATTTCCAACCCTATTTTTACTTTTTATTTTGAAACAGGGCCTCACTAAATTCCCCAGGCTACTCCTTTATTTGTTCTGCAGCCCAAGCAGATTTCAAACTCTTATCCTGTGACTTTCTGGGTAGCTGGAATCACAGGCTTGTGCCAGCAGGCCCAAGTAGAGTAGCTGTATTTATTCATTACTTAATTTGTTCCTATGTAGTTGTATTCATTCACAAGTGATTATTGCATACCTACTATGTGTTAGCAGTATTCTGAGTGAGAAAGTGAACAAAACAGGCAGAAGTTTCTACCACTCTAGAAGAGGGTTGAATATACATATAACTTACATACATATATCAAAATTACAAAATAATATATAATTATGAAAAATTGAATGAATTAACTGTGGAGGTGAGTTTTGGATTGAAGAAGATTACATTTTTTAATAGAAGAATTGGGATAAACCTATTAAGAAAGTAATATGTAAATAAATTTTTGAAGGACATGGTAAAATGTGATACAAGGAGAAGTTGAAGAAGAGCATGGCAGGTAGAGGGCAAATCCCATACGATAGGATTTACCCTGTCCTAGAACAGAAAGAAGTCAGTTTGTGGTGGAGATAACTGTTAGTCAGATATGTGAGGAGTAGGAGAAACCCACCAGGTAGACCATTCAAAGAGATTTTCCGAGTGTATTTTAGATGAGAAGGGGTAACATTAAAGACATGTGAGCTAAGACGTGATACCTACTTGAACACAAAATGGATTACCGACTACAGAATTCAAAGTACATCAAATGCTACCAGTATGGAAACAGAAATAAAAGTTATGAAATACATTAATGTGTGTCACTGTGACCAAGTATCTGACTGAAATAGCTGAAGAGAGGAAGGGTTAATTTTGACCCATGGTTTCAGAGGAATTTCAGTTCATTATGTAAAGGAAGATATGGTCTGGGAAAAGTTTCTGTCATGCAGTAGGAATATGTGGCCAAGCTGTTCAAATCTTGGAAGAGCAAGAAGCAAAAAATGGAAGCAAATGGGCAGGAAGAGTCATACCTCAAATGCCAACCCCTACATACGTCTACCAGCCAGGCTCCAATTCTTAAAAGCTCCACAGCCTTCAAAATATCACCACAAACTGGAGACGAAGTGCTTAAACATGTTTGTGGAGGACATTTCAGAGCCCACCCATATCAAGAGGTCACTGGACTATCTAAGTGAGATGATAGTAGAGTGGGTCATCAAGGCAGAGGTAAAAACATAGGAATTGGATTAAGTATATGGTCAGGATTTTCTATGTACTTAGATTTGGGGTGCAAGTAAAAGTAAGAATTTAAGGATAAGGATGTTTTCATTCCATGTGTTTTATCCAGAACTGCAGAAATGATGCATGTTCCATTAACAGAGGTGGAAAACCTGAATGAAGTACAGATCTTGAAGAGAAAATTGCAAATTTTCTTAGGTTAAGTATGAGGTATCTATTGGAAATTCAAGTACAGAATTCTTACCCAGGTAGATTGCTGGGGGTGACAAGATGGAGCTCAGGTTTGAGATTTAAATATGAATCAAGAAGTAAGAGTTGGAGACAGAAAATGAGGCCAAGAGAGAGAAGATGGCATAGGATTCGTTTACAGTGTGAGAGGAAGACCATGAAACCAGGGAAAAGAGCATGTCAAACAGATGGTATGCAAGCATAGCTTCTATGAGAGCATCCATGTACATAATATCACTCCATCAACCATGAGTTCTAGGCAGTCAATTTACTTGGACTTTTGAGTCTCAACTTCACAACTTCTAAAGAAATCCAAGTTAACATCCCCAGTCTACCCCCCAGAACTCTTGACTACCCCCACAATTCATGACCCACATTCCCCATTGATGAGGGTCCCTTTGGAAGAGGGAGGACAGGGAGGAGGACAATGGAGCCAATATTATGAATGTAAAATCAGAATAATATAAATAAAAAAATTCATCAAGCACCACAATTTTTAAATACTCAACTCATATATATTAAATAATCTGTATAAATCTATCCATTTTTTTTCTAAATACAGACGTATTCTTCTGGCATTAAATTTTTGAGTCCCATTAGATAATTATGTGCATTAATGATTAGTAAGTACTCTTACCTTCAGGCTTCAGAATTATGGTTTTCCTTCAGCTTTTTCATCCTAGAAATCTATCTAAAATGTTGTCAGTGGTGGTTTGTATTTCCATTTCCTATATTAATCTTCCATGTTTTGAGATATGATCTATTTGGGTCAGTACTCTTGGATTGCTGGTGGTTTAGATATCAGTTTAAACATTTTCCCTTTATGGTCCTTCAAACATCCACTGTTTTACTTGCTTGTAGTATACAATTTTCAGCTGCAAACTTATCACCCTTCAACTTTGCTTTTGTCATTATTTGTGAAGATTCCACAACAAAACTTTCTCTAATGACAAAAATTTTCTCCATTTATATATGAGCTATAACTAGAAATACACTTAGTCCAAGTCTTGAACTGAATTTCTGTTCTTCCATTTTAATGAATTTAAATAATCATATATGTTTACTGACTTTCATATTGGATATCACAGGTTTGTACTGTATCATGGAATGTTTTTTTAGTATGTAGATTAGGTTTAGTTCTATAAATTTCTTAATTTTTTTTTTTTTAGAGAGAGCAAGAAAATTGGTACGTCAGGGTCTCAGCCACTGCAATTGAACTCTTGCACCACCTTGTGAGCATGTGCAACCTTTCACTTGTCTCACCTTTGTGGGTCTGGCTTACGTGGGATCTGGATAGTGAAACATGGGTCCTTAGGCTTCGCAGGCAAGCACCTTAACAGCTAAGCCATCTCTCCAGCCCTAAGCACACATATCTTTATGAATTTAACACACAAAAACAAAGCCAGGGGTGCTGAAAAGATCATAAATGTGTAAAGAAATCCAGTGATGACAAGGGGATCCAGCAAACACATGTCTATATAATAATGACACTTAATTTTATCAAAAGGGCCAGTGTCACCAGTCCACTAAAGCCAGGCTCTGAAAGAAAATTAGAAATTCTAAACCTTCTTCTTCTTCTTCTTCTTCTTTTTTTTTTTTTTTTTTTTTTTGATACAGACGGTTTCTCTCGTCCAGGGTGAACTGTAACTTACTCTGTAGCCTAGACTAACATTGAACTCACAGTGTTCCTCCTACCTCAGCCTCCCTATGCTATAATTAAAGGCCTGAGCCACCACTCCTGTATGAGAACTTCTATTTTTTTTAAGAAAAAAAATATTTAAAATGTACTTAAAATTTATCAATTTCAAACATTCAACTATTACTAAAGCATTTTGTATGCTTGCTTGTGATAAATTAATGCAGTTCACTGTCCTGATGGAATACATCATATGTGTGTGCACCCACCTTGATCATTTTTCTTCATTCTCTTGCCATGCCTCCTAATAGGGTTAACTAGTCTGAAATTCTCCATAGTATCACACCTAAACTTCAGAAGATTTTTTTTTTTAATTACCACTTGCCAACAGTTTATGGCTAGTATAAATTTATTTAAGATAGTAAAATATAAAATCTATTTAAAGTCCTTAGTTCTGTCACATTTCTCTCACATCGACCTGAGCTAAGTGTGGATATTCAGGGTAGGCTGAAACTTCAATTTCTTCATCTATAAGGGCTAGGGTCATCTTAGATTTAAATTTTAGCTACCTTCTCAAGAAAATACACATTTGAAATTCTTTTACAATTCAGAGGCAGAAATACTTGAAGTTTTATAAAAGGTATTTGTTATTATTTGACTATTAAAAGGTTCACTTGGTCTACAGATAATGACAATGGACCTTGAGCAGGTGGGGCTTAATTGGAGGAAGCAGGTCACTGAGGCCACCTAACCTGGGGGGATATTTTGACCTTGGCCTCTTCCAAGTGCTCTCTTTGCTTCCTGCCTACAATGAGGTGAATATGTGGTCTCTATCATATGCTCCTGCTACCGTGATGCTCTGTTCAAGGGCACGATGCCAAGAGACCTCTCATTGAACTTATTGAAATCATTAGTAAACCCACATGCATCCACATGCTTGTGATGCACATGCGTGCACACACACACACACACACACACACACACACACGGACAAACTTTCCTCTTTTGAGTTATTCCTGTTAGAAATTTTGGTTATAGCAACAATAAAGCTGACTGATACAGTGTACCTGTGAAATATTATAAAAAATAATTAATGAATTAAATTGAGCAGAAAAGAATGAAAATTAAACTTAAAGCATGCATGTCATTCCCTGCTTATTTACGATTTGCTTTGTAACACACCTCATGCGTGAGCTTTCATGCATGATCTCTTAATTACTTAGGAAACACTCATTACTTAGAACATGTTCATAGCTCTACATCAGGCACTAAAGAGAGATGTTAAGAACTATAAACGTGCTCCCTACACCTAGGAGAGTAAGATGTTGAGAGACCAACCCCCACATGAAAGCATTGCGAAGTCTATCAAATGATGTGTCACATGGATTATACAAGGGCTAGTTGAATTTGTATTTCATTTGTTTCTCATTCAATAAAACTAAATAGGTCTCATTGCATACAAATAATTTCCTATCCTAAATTTTGTTCAGAAATTCTTCTCAGAATTCAATTATGTAATTAATTTTTTTTTTCCTGGAAAGATGTTGACTCTGTACTGCTATTATGAAGAGATCAGGCAGGATATTCCTTGAATTTTCTATAGCCATGGCTTCTCAATGGTTAAACTTAACATTAAGAGTCAAGTACAAAATGAAGAAAATTTTCCAAATACAACTAACACCTACACGAAATTCAAATTGTTCACTTATTTCAAACAGTGCCAGAAGTGTATATTATTTAACAAGAGGTTGAAAGAATGGTACATCCACATGCCACTCTACTTAATACCTCACCTTAAATAACACTTAATGTCTCCTTTTCTGAAACCACCTTACTTAATGAGTATGAAGATTCTGGAGTCTAGATCCACAATAAGAATACAGTATTGGTGACCAAATTACTACCTTGAGGATAAACTCCAGTGAGTTTAATTTATTGGCAAGTCCTACTGCTAACCGTCCTGAGAATCACCAATTTTGTAACCTCTTAAATGATACTTCTACAACAAGGTTGTCTACATTTAAAATAGGACATCATCTAATTTAGCCATTCCAACTTTTATAAAGATAGTTCTGGGCTGGAGAGATGGGTCTGCACTTAAAAGTACTGCTTACAAAGCCTGATGACCTTGTTTGATTCCCCAATACCCACATAAATCCAGATGCACAAAGTGGCAGATGCATCTGTAGTGAATCTGGCTTGTTACTGGAATTCGGAAATCAAACCCAGGCTGTTAGGCTTTGCAAGCAATCATCTTTAATTGCTGAACCATATCTACAGCCCAGCTTTGTGTTTTATAACTGCTAAGGCAACAGTATAAGGTGTATTTTAAAATGAATAAAAATGTAGCTGTGATGAATTTTCCAGCAAGGATAGAGTTAAAACATATTTGTACCTGATTCATAATATGAATTCATAATATGACTGAAAGGTAAAAACTAAAAAAAAGAAAATTGTTGCCAGTTCCACCGACAAATTTGGAAAATCAGGGATGATTAAATGGACAAAGGGTTCAAGAAAGCAAAGTTGTTGTTCAGGGAAGGAGGCTTTATCTAAAAGCTTTTGTGGACTGGACAGATGGCTTAGTGGTTAAGGTGCAAACATGAGCAGCCTAAGGATCCTGGTTTGATTCTCCAGGTCCCACTTAAGCCAGATGCACATGGTAGTGCATGCATCTGGAGTTCATTTGCAGTGGCTAGAGGCCCTGGCATGCCCATTCTCACTCCTCTTCTCTCTCTCCTTCTCTGTCTCAAATAAATAAATAAATAAATAAATAAATAAATAAATAAATAAATAAATATTTTTAAATAAAATCTTTTGCATATTTTAATTGCAGAAATTAGACCAGGAACATTGAAACAAGCATCAAAGATTCCTTATCTCTTTACAATTCAACATCTGTCTCATAGACAGCCTGTTCTATTAACATCACTACTGATAGATGCAATGCAAACAAAAACTCAGAAATTCCCATTTTTAGCCAAAAAAAATGGTGATTATTAATGACATGTGACAGTAGCAAGGGAATGTTGACATTTGAATACAATGGTAATAAGAACTAAAATCTCATTGGTTCTTTATTAGAAGTCATAAAATGTATGGTTCTTTCCACTGATAACTTCATTTCTTTGAATTTTTTTTTGGATCATTTGTTTTTCTACAATGAAGCAACTATATGACGACACTCTTTGCTTATAATCCTGAACTGTGGGGATATGGAGTAGTTGTTTTTATTGATGAACATGGTTTGTTATAATAATTATTTTCTTCAGCAGTTTCTGTATGCATCAGCTCTAGCTTTTCTGGTCCTGGAGACTCAGGCTAGCATTCTTCCAGATCATTCATCTTCACAATCATGTATAGGGAATGTCCATTCCTACAGTGCAGAGGATTCAGCAGAAGAACTGAAGCCCACTGTACTGGATGGTAATGCTGCTTCTATCACTGAACCAAGAAACTTCTGAAAGGTTGTAGCACCCTTGTTCACAGAAGTGCTCAATGAGAAACAACTTAAACTGTATGTAAGTGTGAAACAGGCAAGCCAATAATGGCAAATTCACAGAGTCAATTCAATACAAAACTAAGCTATAAATAAATCAATCAAGAATTTATTTAAAAGGAAAGGGAGAACTCAAATATACACAAAATACACATTGTATGCTATGTGTATTTATATTTATTTAACACATACACACACACACACACACACTTGTGTGTGTGTTTAAAATGCACAAATACTGTGAAATAAGGGAAATTTGGCCTCAACATTCAGACACCCAGAGCTATCCAAACTTTAATAGCTACATTAATCATTTGCTCAGTAGTTTAGTGCTATATTAAAAAAAAAAAAAAAAAAAAAAAAAACCAGTACCACCAGTGGGGCAAGATCCCACATAGAGTCAGATTACTAGATGTGGAGTCCATGAAAAAAATTGGCAACAATAAAAAGTTTCTGAATGTTCAATGAACAAAACTTGATGTAAAATGAAACATGTAGTGAACACAGGTGCTTCTGCAAGTGCTCTGCAAAGGTACAGCTTCACTGAAGCCTTGGCTCTGAACACACTGTGGGGAGCTTGCATCATACATGCCATCACACCAGACAGTGCCAATCAACACAGCCTGAAATATATCACCTCAGATCACTGGATGCTACCAATTACAGTGTTGTCCCTATGTATACAAAGTTTACACTCTTGATTACTTAATTATAGAAAACAAACACATTTTATTTCTTGGCATATATAAATTCACATATATTTGGGTTGTATTACATGATTTTAAAAATTACTGTTTGACTTGTTGACTTGAGTTATATAACATAAAAAAACATTAAATGAATTTTGGCTTGAGATTAGGAGAGAATTTCCAACAATTTTTGATATGGCCCTAAACATACTTCTGCCATTTTGTCCTACATATTTATGCAAAGCAATGTTCTCAGCATTGATGATTATAAAATTAAAATATCAGTCAGCTGAAAACATTGAAGATGCTCTGCAGCCTGCAAAATCAAATATTCAGTGAAGATTTAATTCTTAATGTAAAAGTAAACAAGAACATCTTCCTTAGCAAGCACATTTGTTTTTGTCTTTAATACATGGTAAAATTATATATAGCAAAGGATAGCTTTAAAATAAATTTCTTTATAATTTACTATCAGTAAATGTTTGATTTGTAAACCTATTTTGTACACAGATATTACAAGGGTCATATAATACTTTCTAGGACAAAAATGGGACATGAATAGAAAACTTTTAAGAACTTTAATCTATTGTATATACCTAGGGCTTTTCATATGTCCTTGATGGTAGGCAAAACTTTCTCAACTGGTTCATAATTACATATATTCAATTCAAAGAAATATAAAATCTTCCCTAAAACTTAACAGAGGAGAGCATAATGCCAGTAAGAACATCTCCACAGGTTTCCCCATTTCCTTCCTATTCTCACTTACCCATCTCATACTTTAACCAAAGAGAATCAACTTTCCAATATCTCAAATCTTAGTATTAAAGTGTCTTGGAAAATATCTTTAAGACAACAACAAACCATGTAGGAGAGGGATCTGAAGTAATGATATTGCAGACGACTCCTTTGGTCAAGGCACTGTAAAATTATGGTTGTTACAAATGAAAAATAACTTTAGAATGGGATACATTTTCCCTCAAGTGAATGTAGTAATATCTAAGAACAACAATATGGATGAAGGTCTCAAGCATAAAGCCTGTGCTCTGAATTAAAATGCATTATGAAGTGAGCTAGTAAAAAAATTTGTTTGGTAGTTCATCTGAAAGGATTTTATAGTGTGGAGAGAGTACTGCATGAGAAGAAAATAGATTATCAGTAAGAAACATTGCATGAATGTAAACTTATTGTACCATATAAATATTTTATAGGATCTAGTTTAAAATGAAATTATAATAATGATTAACTTCTATTAAATATTATATCATTCTTACAATGGGTAACATATTAATCCATCAATGCATGGGTTAAGTGGAAAATATCACTAAGAGACTTGTCAATATAATTTCATGTATGTGGGTACACCTGCTCATGTGTGTGTGCAGTGCCCATGTGGATTTTGAAAACAATTTCAGATGATGGTTCCTGTGTGCTCCCCTTCCACCTTTTTAGAGGCAGGATTTCTTGTTAGTCACCGCTGTGTTAGCTAAACTAAATAATCCATAAGATTTTGGGAGGTCCTCCTGTCTCTGCCTCCTTTTTTTTTTTCCATAGGCATGCTTGGCTTACAGATGCTGACTGTAGTTTCCAGCTTTTTACATGGGTTCTAGAGATCTGACCTCAGGTTCTCATGCTTTCATGGTAAGCACTTAACCCACAGAGCTATGCACCACTATTTATGGTCATTAAGAGAAAATAGGGGATTTCCAGGTATGACAAATGTTACCTTCATAAGTTTCTAGTGTTTTTATTATTATCTCCATTTTATTTATTATTATGACATAATAGAAATGGAATTTCTATGTAAGCTACAAAAAGTTATTGAACATATATTTTATGAAAATGCCTTCTTGACATAAACCACTCCTTATTGGATGTTAGAAATAGTTTCTTCATGACAATAGAATTTAGCTTCCTTTGATATGTGGATGAGATTATAAAAATTCCTTGAGGAGTTTCTTGTTAGAATGTTCATAAATAATTCCATTTTCTTCATGACTCTGGACTTTCCAATTTTTTAGTTTGATGGCCTTTCTGCATGTTTGTTATTTTAATTTAACTCATTTTACAAGTAAATGGTGGTAAGAACACATTTTTGGAGTCAGATGGTCTTTGCCCAAATCTCATCTTTACCCCTTGTTGTGGTATGACTGTGGGCAAATCCCAGATTGTTGTACTTTAGCATGTTCTGGTAAAATAAAGTGAAATGAGTAATTACATCATAGGGAATTATTATGAGGATTAAAGGATTTTCAAAGCATGGAGAAAACATAGTCCATGTGGTTAAAGAAATAGTCTATAAATAGTAAATAGAAAGGAACTCTGAATATTATGCATTTTTCATCATCATGAATTGGGAGCACTCTTTCACTTTCAAAATCTCATACCATGGAAAAGACACAAACTTGGCAATTATTAAAAAATAATTAATTTTAAATATATCAGTGTAACAGTAAGTTAATCAATAGAAGCATATTAAACACAGGCACGGAAATAATATAAGATACATTATTTAATATAACTAATATATTGCTATGAGAAAGTTACAATTGTCCATGCGTAAGTTTAGCCACAGACTTAACCTAAATGACTCTAAAAATTATTCCTCAGAGAAAATTTGAAATAGACTCTGAGGTCTCAGATTTTTAGCTAAAACCACAAAGCTGGTGACTATACATTGAAGACCTATCCCTCAAAGCAGTAAATGATGTATGAAACACTGACCAGAGCAGAACAAGACTATGTCCCCCACAGAGTGTATATGTAAGAAGACTAGGGACTTGAAAATGAACTGTGGAAGGGAATCCTGAGGAATTCTCAGAGCTTCAAATCTGCCTTCTTTCAGAAAGCAATGAATGGTTTTCTGCCCCCATATAAACAAAGTGACTTATAAACCACAAAGATCACCTAATTAGAATTATGGTGCATGCAAAGAAAAAAAGAAAAGGAAAGAAAGAACTTGTTGTATCTCCCTTTGTTCTTGTTGTCTGGTTAAAGGGAAAAGAAAATCCAACATTAGTACAGAGCCCTGATGGAGATGCTTACCTTTCGACTGAAGTCTGACAGCACGAACCTGCTGGGTATTGCCTTCAAGTCAGGAAGAGAAACCAAGTCAGAAAGGCTCTACTGTACTTTAGCAAGACAAGCAAGCCTCAGTTTCCAGGACAGAAACAGGGTTCTTTTTTTTTTTTTTTTTTTGAGAGAAAGAGGCAGAGAGAGAGAGAAAAGAATGGGGTGCCAGGGCATCTAGCCACTGCAAACGAACTCCAGATGCTTGTGCCCCCTTGTGCATCTGGCTTACGTGGGTCCTGAAGAATCGAACCTGGGTCCTTTGGCTTTGCAAGTAAATGCCTTAATCGCTAAGCCATCTCTCCAGCCCAGAAACAGGGTTCTTAAAGGACTT
The DNA here is from genome assembly GCA_036365145.1 of Orientallactaga sibirica. Classification (NCBI taxonomy): domain Eukaryota; kingdom Metazoa; phylum Chordata; class Mammalia; order Rodentia; family Dipodidae; genus Orientallactaga; species Orientallactaga sibirica. The sequence goes on along the minus strand of JAEOAD010000004.1, from coordinate 70,170,030 downwards.
CAATGAGAAAGATCTACCAGGAAAAGGACACAGACAGAGGCTTCCAGCATCCTACAGACTCATTCCAGTTTGAGTATCTGCCATTGTAATGGCTGTAAAAACAGAAAAACTAGTCAACAGAAAACCACAAGCAGCCTCAATTAAGGGCACACCACTTTTACTTCTTTCACACTCTTTCCTCCCCACCTCCTGTTGCAAAGCTACTGGAGAAGAAATGGAGGTGGGAAGTGAAAAATAGATAGTTAAAAAGGGTGGAAGACCACTGGTCTCACCTGTGGCATTGAAAATTAAACACAAACCATGCATAAGCTAATGAGAGGGGGAGGGTTTTAATGTGAGATCAATAATTTAACTCAGGGGCTGTTAAGATGACTCAGAAATTAAGGGATATGCCTGCAAAGCCTAACAACTCAGGTTTGATTCCCCAGTACCCACGTAAAGCCAGTTGCACAAAGTGGCACATGCATCTGGAGTTCTTTTGAAGGGGCTGGAGGGCCTGGCATGCCCATTCTTCATTCTTTCTCTCTCTTTCTGTCTCTTTCTCTCATACTTTCTGTTTCTGCTTGCAAATGAATAAATAAAATATTTTTTTTAAATTTAATTCAAGGAAAACCAAACTTTTAACACCCAGAAATGAAACTGTGTATAGTCAAGAGAGATAGGAAAGTTTAAGAATCTGTTTCTGGTGCTGTCTGAAGAAAGATCAGGGAGACTTAATAAACAGTGTTTCATAGCATCATAAGGAGCCAGGAATGATGGCATATACCTGTAATCCCAGCATCTGGGAGGCTGAGGCAGAAGGATTGTGCATTGGAGACTAACCTAGGCTACACAGTACATTAAAGGCCAGTCTCAGCTACATGGCAAAAACCTATGTGTGTGCAAAGGGGTGGCAAGAAAAAATAAAGTTATTTCTTCTTGTAATTTGTTTGAGTTGCATATAATTAAGTTTACTTTACTCCTGTCTTAACAACTAAGGGCAGCTCATTCTCCCAAGATATTTCTTCATAGTTTATGATGTGAATAGTGAGGTAGTGAGACTGTGGAGAAGACTTAGTCAGTAAACTGTTTGGTACACAAGCATGAGAAACTGATGTCAGATCAACCAAACCCATATAAAAGCTGAATATTGTGGAATACACCTATAACCCCAGCACTGAATGGCAACGACAAAAGACTGTCTGAGTCTTGCTAGCTAGTCATTCAAGTCAAATGGAGGAGTTTGGTGGGAGATCATTTCTCAAAAAAAATAAGTTGGAAGGCCTGGAGAGATGGTTTAGTGGTTAAGGCACTTGTGAGCAAAGCCTAAGGACCTAGGTTTTATTCCCCAGTACCCAGGTAAGGCAGATGCACAAGGTGGCGCAGGCATCTGGAGATCATTTGCAGTTGCTAGAGGGCTTGTGTGCCCAATCCCCTTTCTCTTTTACTACCGCTCTCTTTCTTTCTCTATCTACCTCTTTTTCTCTCTCAAATACATAAAAATATTAATAATAAAATAAAAATAAGCTGAAAAGTAAGGAAGACAGTTGATTAAAAAAAAAAAAACATTTGAGAGAGAGAGAGGCAGAGAGAGTATGGGCATTTCAGGGCATTCTGCTACTGAAAATTAATTCCAAATGCATGCACCACTTTGTGTGTCTGGTTTACATGGGCATGGGGGAATTGAACCTGGCCATCAGGCTTTGCAAGAAAGTATCTTTTACTGCTGAGCCATCTTTCCAGCACTGAAAGTTGATTTTAAATTATAGCTTCTACATGCAAACATCCACTCATACATATACAAACATGCATACATGTATGTTCACACAGTATACACAATTCATGTGTTTTAAAATGTGAAAGATATGAGACAAAGGATAATTTATCCAAATAGCTTTAATAGTATAAAACCCTCACTAATCTGAGGCATTTATTCATGAAGATTTGTCTAGAAATAAAATAAGCTACCCATGCAATTTCCAATTAGTGATTAAACATTAGTGCTGGGGAGATCACTCATTAATAAAGTGTTTGCTTTGCAAGCATTTAAAAAAAGAAAAAGAGCCAGGCATGGCAATGCATGTGTGTAAACACAGAGTTGCAATAACCTTCTTATTGTTGGCACAAAGCAACTGACCAAAAGTAGCTTGTGGAAGGAATAGGTTTATGTTGGCTTACAAACTCAAAGGGGAAAGTCCATGATGGCAAGGAAAACATGGCATGGAAAACAGAGGTTGGACATCATCTCCTGGCTAACAACATAGCAGAAGAGTGTGCCGAATACTGACAGGCAAGGGAAAGCTGGATACAACACCCATAACCCAACCCCAACAACACACCTCCTCCAGTAAACCTCCAATTGCCAAACTGCTATTAGCTGGAGATCAACCATTCAGAACACATGAGTTTATAGGGGACACCTAATTCAATCCACCACATTCCATCTCAGGCCTCCATAAACTAATGACCATCCATAACATAAAATGCAATGTACCCAGTCCTACTTTAAAAGCCCCCATAGTTTTTTTTAATCCCAATCCTGTTTAAAAATTCACATTGTCTATGATATCTTAACTTTTAGCTCTAAAATTAAAATAATAATAATAATAATAAACAGAATAAACATTCACACTGCAAAAGATAGCATTAAGCATAGCAAGGAAAAATTGAACCAATACAAGATCTAAAGTAAACAGAGAAAACATCATGTTCCATGACTTCAATTTTTCCATCTCTAAGGGGTCTCTGAGGTTCCAATACTGCCCCTCCAACTGTATTGGTCTAAGCCTAAGGAAAGCTCCATCCCAAGCTAGCAGCTCTTCTTGGCAGCTGTCCCGTAGTCCTGGCACATCCAAAGTCCTAGGGGTCTCCACTGTCACCCATAGTTGATCCCCAAGGCTCAATTGGAATTCCATGCAGGGACTTCCAATAACCCTGCTTCATACTGCCCATGGACATTTCCAAAAAAATAAAATAAAATAAAACCGCATTGCAAATCCGATGACCTTCTCCTTCCTTCATTTGTTATACTCCATAGTACCAGGTGAGCTACCAAATCTGTGAATCCAGGGGGGGACTAAAACTGATTTTGAAGAGCGGGATACTCCTTCAACATTCAGGCCCCTACATTCAAAAGAACCAGCATTCTTCCTGCTTTCACAGCAATGATGTCACACTCGGTTACAGTTTTTCTCTTGCAATTACCTTTTGTTTGCTAACATTATGCAACCGAACAAAAGCAATTTGTGGGAAGACAGGATTTATTTTGATTTACAAACTCCATGATGGCAGAGGAAAACATGGCATGAGCAGGGGTTGGACATCACCTGCCCAACATCAGGTAGAAATAACAAGAGAGCATGTTAAACACTGACAAGGGAAAGCTGGCATAATACCCATATCCCACCTCCAAGTACACACCTTCTCCAATAAGTCTCCAATTCCCAAATTTACATCAGCTGGGGTCCAAGAACTGAGAATATGAGTTTAAGGGGGACACCTAACTCAAAACACCATGCACAGTGTTGGGGAAGCAGATACAGGCAGATCACTGTTTTCATGGCCAAGTAGTTGGTGTTAGTTCTAGGCTGATGAGAGACCTTCTTTTAACACAAATTTTAAAATGTAGACGATGTTCCTGAGGTTGTCTTTTGGCCTCCACATGCATGTGCACATATATGTATTATACCAGCACACACAGGAATAGGCACACTCACACACATACAGAGAAACAAACATTTGGCATTAATTCCACACACCCTCTGCTCAGTTTTGCAACCAAAACAATAGATACAAACATAATTTTCTATTGTTATGCCTATACATTTCTATTGATTTAAAATATGCCATTAATTATGCCAGACATATGAAAAATGATATTTTCCTGATAAAAATAAGTTAATCACTTCTGATTTGCACAGTAACAAAGTTATAAAAAGAATTTTCCAATTATATTTATGTTCATTTTTTTCATTTTGTCTATTTTCTGAATCTGTACTCTCCACTTATATCAAGGTAAGTTTCTTACTTATGTGTTTCCTAAAAATCACTGGCCTTAAGTAAACACCAGTCCAGTTACATTTTTCTCCTCAATTTTCAATCTTTCTCTTTCCAAACTCTGCCTTCTTCTACTCACCTCACTCAGTCACTGCTGCTAAATTTAGGCTTGTGTCTCATCACACCTTCTATATTTCATTGTTGTCTTGTTAGAAAATCCATCCTATATTTTATCATCTTTTTACCTACTTAAAAAGCTTGGGCATCAATGTCAAAATGTATAGTGCATTTGTTTCTATTGAAAATTTTCGACTGTCTCAAATTCCAGTTTTCATTAACCCCTGCAGTCTGCATGTTCTGTTCTGTCTCTAGGGTGGCTGAGTACCAGTGTACAATTCAAATAATTATAGGAGTTTCCCTTTAATTGTAGGGATATATTTCAAGACACCCATAGATGGTACCAGGCCACTATACACTAGAATATCTTCTTTAGTTCCTTGCAGGCTGCCATATCACACAAGAATTAATTATTCCTTCCATTTTTTGTACACTGGGCCTTCATCATATCACTGCTCTTATACTTTGGAGGCATTATTAAATAAAATGAAACAAAAGGATAAGCATTATGACACTATAACCATTGATCTGAAAAATGGGATGGCTCTTGAATAACTAGCTGGTAGGTAGCATATTCTATGCAAATACACTAAACAAAACGATGATTTTTGCCTTGCTTAGGACAATTCATTATTTCTTAAGTTACAATATTCAAGATGGTTCACAATCAAAAATTTTTGAATTGAATGTTTCTGAAACTTTTTTTACTTATTGTAGAACAGGGTTGGCATATAATGGTTACCAGAATGTCATAAACGTGATATGCCATATTTGTATGGCAAAGAATTCCCCTCTGTGGGGGAAAATATTTCTATTCTTCTGTGTTTCCTATATATGCTTGGCATATCAATTGCTTCTCTCTTTAATTCATATTTCCAATCTAAGGCTGGCTGTACCTGTGGTTTTGTTCTCTTCTATTTCCTCAGTTTCTTCTTTTTTAAAAAATTAATTTAATTTAATTTTTATTTATTTGAGAGTGACAGAGAAAGAAGCAGAGAGAGAGAGAGAGAAAGAGAGAGAGAGAATGGGCACACCAGGGCCTCCAGCCACTGCAAACAAACTCCAGATGCATGCGCCACCTTGTGCATCTGGCTTACATGGGTACTGGGGAATCGAGCCTCAAACCAGGGTCCTTAGACTTCACAGGCAAGCACTTAGCTGCTAAGCCATCTCTCCAGCCCCTTCCTAAGTTTCTTCTATGTTAGTATATTGACTTTCCTAGAATGAGTGCTACCTGCACAGTCTCCTCAGGCCCTTTCTCTGTTCTTCCTCTTCCTTTCCTCATGTTGTATTTCTTCACCATTATTTCTCCCTTGACAGCTTTAGGAATTGCATTCCCAAACTTACTAATCCAATGAGCTTGTTCTTCAAAGTTCACCATGATGTCCTGTTTACATGCATCTCTGCGACCGATCTAGTCTATTCTTATCTGTACCTCATTTAGTTTGAATTCTGTCTCCAATGGAAAATACATTAAGTGCTAATGTCCAGCACTTTAAAATATAAAATGTTTGTAAATAAATTGTTTACCAAACTAATCAAGTTAACTTGTGGCTATTTAGCATATGCCCTAATCCAATATGACCAATAGCCATTTTAAAAGGAGAGAAGTGGACGGAGACAGACACACAAAGGAAGACGGTTGAAGATACAGAGGAGAAACCTACAACGTAATTAGGGTGATAAATCTGTGCATCAAGGTCCACCAAAGGTTGCTTTACCTCTTTTCCTTTACCTCACTTCTCATCATGGACCCCTATCGCAGAATGTGTTCCATTCACACTGCCTGATTTAGAGAACTCAAAGGCAATACTTTATTCTATGTGGCTCATAAATAATGAACCGCCTTGGAAAATGAAGCATAAGATGAAGAATTTCTGTTTAAGGTAACATCAAAGCATGTTGTTAATCAACCATTTAGCTCACTCATTTCAATCTCTAATTTTACATGAAAGCAATTTGTTCAATTAGATTGGCTACCATGGAGAAATGCTGAAGCTGTATAGCCTATTCATACACATAAGTGTCACAGAAGAGTTTAAAGCCAGCCTGGGCTACATGAGACCTTGTCTTTAATAAAAATAAAAAAAAAAAATTGCAATAAAAAAGCTTAGTATACGTTCTTTTTTTAAAATTATAAGATAGCATTAATTGATATACCAGTGAATGACTATTCAAAGAAGGAAGGATAATGTCTTGGTAGAATGCTACCATTGTAGGGTGCCTCATGTAACAATCATCTGTTGTTTTATATCACTGTTATTTATTATTATGCAGTAAACCATCCCAGTTCTTAGTGGCTTAAAATAATGGCTCCTCATGACTTTGTGTTTTGGCTGGATGGTGACTCTGCTGAGGTCAAGTAAGCTCCCAGCTGAGATTACTTCCTAAAGGAGAATTATTTGACCAAGAAAGACCAAGAAATCAGTTCCCTTTGATTCTAGACTGTCTTTGTTGACTAACACATACCCTTAATACCCTCATAGGATAAGCTACCTGTGTCATTGCATGCTGCTCTTGGGCTTTCCAGAGGACTACAATGTAAACCACAGGTATCTTCCAGCATGAGCTTCAGAATGCCCACAGAGTACCTCTACCATACATGACTGCTCAGGCCACCCTTTATTTTTGGATGTGCAAAAAGTACTTTCTGAGGAAAAAAGTAGAATACTGGGTCATATTACAAAATAGACAGAATGCAGGGAGGTTTGAAGCCATTACTTTATTTTATTATTTTTTTGGTCAGAGATAGAGACACACACAGAAAGAGAGTATGTAGGGGCACACCTAAGCTGCCTGGCACTACAATGTAACTACAGATGCATGTGCCACTTTATGCATGTTCCTTTACTTGGCTACTGGGGAATTGAACCTGGGTCATTAGGTTTTGCAAGTAAGTACTTTTAACCACTAAGAAACCTCTCCAGGCCAATGAAGCCATTATTATAACACTCCTCAACAAGAGCACTCCAAAGAGAAGCAATCTTCATGGGTATTTGAAGGTTACACGAGGCAGCAGAAAACAAAAACAAGAAGAATCAGGTAAGATTCAAGTGATACAAGTCAACAAATACCAAACAAAGGATTTCAAATGTATTCCTTGACAGTAAGAAGTCATTGTATATTTCTGAACACAGAAATGTCCCATACACATAATCAATGTTCTCAAAAGAGAGGATATAAGTGTGGTAAGGTTTGAATTTTTTTTTTTCCCAAGGAGCTTGTACCTATCATTTAGAAATAACAATTAATGGGAAGTATAACTTTCAAAATATTCCTTTGGTGAAATTTCAAGGTATTCCTATTCATGACCATAAATTTCTCTTTTTTTGACCCTGTTCATGGGAAGTGGTAGAGGCAATCTTTTCCTTTACCTCACTTCTCATCATGGACCCCTATCGCAGAATGTGTTCCATTCACACTGCCTGATTTAGAGAACTCAAAGGCAATACTTTATTCTATGTGGCTCATAAATAATGAACCGCCTTGGAAAATGAAGCATAAGATGAAGAATTTCTGTTTAAGGTAACATCAAAGCATGTTGTTAATCAACCATTTAGCTCACTCATTTCGATCTCTAATTTTACATGAAAGCAATTTATTCAATTAGATTGGCTACCATGGAGAAATGCTAAAGCTGTATAGCCTATTCATACACATAAATGTCATGCTTTACAATAGGAAAAGACCTAATACATTTTCTTAATCTTATTAAAAGTATATGTCTGCAACTTACATATTCTTTCTGAATGGTTATGCCAGGTTTGAACAGTAAGCTCTTTTAGATAGCTCACAGCTTGCTAAGCACAATATTTTCAGCAGTAAACAGCATGAATAACAAAAGGATTTATTGACATTCCTTGTTGGTTGCCACAGGGATAAAGCAAAATAGCAATTCTTAGCATAAAGGGCTATAGATAGTAGCACTCAAACTGCTCAAACTGAATTTAAGACACATGTAAATCTACAACCTTCCAAGTGTTCTCAGTATGTTGAATCCTAATACACTTGACATCTCAATGCTATTGTCTGTTGAAAGGAATCAGGACACTACACTGAAATCATAAAATGAAGCTATAATTTCCTATTGATTCAGAGAGCACACCTATATTTTTAAGTTAGCCTTCATAGAGATGTAAGGGCAGTTCATTTAACACCTTGTGTATGTTTATGTGATTTGTATTTACTCAGTGTTTGGGTGTAACATTTACAAGCATACTATACCCTGCCTATTCTTTTAAATTTCTTTCTAAAGCATTAAAAAAGATAAAAGGAGGGCTGGAGAGATGCCATAGCAGTTAAGGCTCCTGCCTCCTAAGTCTAAGAACGCTGGTTCCAATCCCCAGTTCCCACATTTAGCCAGATGCAGTGACACAAGGAAGCAATGCCGCACTTGACCACAAGCAGGCACACACATCTGGATTTTGTTTGCAGCAGCTGAGAGGCTGCTGGAGCACCCATTCTCTATCTGTCTTCCTCTCCATCTCTCTCTGCCTCTGTCTGTGTCTCTCTCCAAAAAAAAAAAAAAAAGATAAAAGAAAATCATTTACCATGGATCATTGCACAGTATGATGCCTTAGAGGCCATACCTCTAAAGCTCTCATTGAACTTCTTATTTTCATAAACTAAGAAACTGGATATTTTCTGCCTTCTTAGATACTCATAGCACTAAAAAAATTGAATCATAATATTTAAATAATGCTGAAACTCAGGAAGGAATGATAAAATAAACATAACGTCTATGTAATTATATGACCTAATATTCAGTAGGTATGAAATTGATTGAATATAAAGAAAATGCTAAGAAAATGTATCCTCTTTTTAGGCAACATGTAGTGTTGTGTGTAATTTATATCAGGCATTAATTAATTTTACTTCAGCTATCATGCCTAAAAAACAGATGTCATTAATCACACATTTTTAATTCCATTAAACTTGTGTCTAAATCAATCCTTTCTTATAAACTTCAATATCTTGAATGTCACAGAAAAGTCAAGCGACAGATTGCTCCGTTTCATTCAAAGGAGTCAGTGTATAAAGCTACATGTGAAGATGTTAGGATGGTGTTGGTTGATAATGTATAAATTCTTATAAGCACTATAAATTGTCACATACTGGTGGGGTGTACATAGCTGCAAAGATAAGATAATTTAAGGATCTTCATCAGGACATATTCTAAGAGAGTTTAAAGTCACCATGGTATTAAGTAACTTCTAGCAGCCTTAGTAATGTGTACTTACTGAACTGAGTAGACACCCAATAGGTTTTCATTGTCTCCAGAGCAGATAGCTCCTGTTTGCAAACTATATCATCCTTATGCTATTTATTCTGACTTTTGCATCTGTGTTCTCTTCCTGTCATCCAAAGTATACTGTTTCCTTTGCCCAACACTTACTCAAACTCATTTACTTTTCTCATATCTAGCTAGTTTACCTTCCCTACTAGTCCATGTACTTATGATTCATATCCATCCTTGAGGAACTAATTGTTAGTAGCTTAGAGCAACAAAGATAGTTATCCTTTATTGTTTATATTTTGTATTGCTTACTACATCTATTTTTCTGTATATCACTTGTAATTTTCATAATAAACCAATTAAAAATAGGAAGCTGACCATATAGGTCAAAACCTAGTTTTGCTAATTTATTTTTATTTATTTATTTATTTAATTTTTTTTTTATTATTTTATTTAGTTTTGGAGAGAGACACAGAGAGAGACAGATAGAGAGGGAGAGGGAGACAGATAGAGATGGGCGTGCCAGCAGTCTCTCAGTTGCTGTGAACAAAATCCAGATGCGTGCACCCCCTTGTGATCAAGTGCGGCATTGCACCCTTGCGTCACTTTGCATCTGGCTAAACAGGGACCTGGAGATTGGAACTGGGTTCTTAGGCTTAGCAGGCGGGCGCCTTAACCGCTAAGCCATCTCTCCAGCCCTTTGCTAATTATTAACTGTATAAACTTGGTCAAGTTACATAACCTCTCTGATTTTTGAGTGTGTAGACTGATATTAAGAAGCACACACATCTTCTTGGGGACTATTGTGAGAATTGAATGAGTGGATGCATGTAAAGCAGAAGAGCATCTGGCACACAGTAATAGCCAGCATTCATTGACAACATGACATCATTTCAAAATGTATGAGGAAATTGATAGATACCAGAAATTTACTGAAATCGTATATTTAGACAGGGAAGCAGATGAGATGTGAATGCTGCTCAGGGACTCATGAATGACTATCTTTTTCTTAGACATGTCTTTTCATGATAATAGTGACTTCCAGTACACAGAACTATTGCACACAGATTGCTTCATTTGACTTAACTCCTAAACAATTTCAGACCTGTGTTTTATACTCATGAATATGAGGAAACTGACTTAGAGACATTATATTTTTTAAACCTGATATCACAGAAAAAAAGAAAAAAATCCAGTCTAGGACTGTAATTCAGCATTTCTGATACCTTTAAAATTCATGGTTTTTGACTTATTTCCCAGTTCCAGCTATGAGTTCCATTCAACTGAGTGGATCTATTAGCCAAATCAGGACCTGTTGGTTACCCACCATGACTGTGTGCCACTATTGCACTTGTTTGAACATCACATCAGCTTGATTACTGCTGAGTAGCTTAGACTGCAAGTTGTTTGGACAGATGTCGGTCATTTTCCCCAAGTCACTCATGCAGCACCCTTTGGCACTAGACAAGCTAACTGTCTGGGGACTTACCCTATTCCAGATTCCAGCCATGTCACTCCATGTTTCATCTCAACCATGTCCAAAATATGAGCCCATTCTCCAATATCAAGCTCCCACCAAATGTGGGCTATAGGAGGGCCTACGCATATAAAATTCTCTCTAAAATAACTATGGCCATTCCATCTATCTGGTACTGATTTTTCTCTCTGTTGGGCAAATTGCTTCTCTTTTTCAGATGGATGCCATACCTGAAGGGAGGATCATCCTATAGCACTTCACCAGAGCCCCAGCTGAAACCATAGAGTAATGGGGGAAATGGGCAAGAGTACAGCTTTCTTGATGAACCCAACACCAGAATAAGGCTGAAGGAGAGAACATTCAACCCCTACTAAGCCAGATATCCAGAGACACAGAGGCTCCCAAGATCTAATCACTGAAGTAGAACTAAAATGAACCCAATGTGGCTCAGGGAAATTCACAGAACAGGGGGCAATAGAGTGTTAGAGGCACAAGTTGGGTCATTATGCAGATACTTTGCCTCTCCCCCATATGCACGACCCATATTCCCCAATGAGGAGGGTACCTTCAGAGAGGGGAGGTCAGGGAGGAGGCTACCGGAGGCACCAACATAAATGTAAAATTAAAATAAATAATAAAAAGTGATATTGAATTATTATTATTATTCAATATTTTAAAGAATATTTTCCTCAAAAATCACTGAAGAAGAGGGACTAGCAGAAGCCCTTTGTCAAGTCATAGTTTGAAGCCAAATACTTCAATATTTAAAATAATACCTAACTGCCTATAAAGAATTGCATTGAATCAGAAATATATATACCACCTCAAGGAATTCTCAATTTCAATCCTAACAAACCACCTGCAGGTTTATGCTATTATTAAAAACATTAAAAGCACTCTCATCTACTTAAAAAAATCTATTTTAGAACTTCTGTGAAGGAATAGAAGTGATCAAATTAGTCATTACCTCATCTGTATAATAGGCATTGTATATATGTATATGACATGGGATTATGATAATTAAATAAGTTTATGTGTGGAAAGCTCTCAAAATAGTGGCTGGCATATAGTAGAAGCTAATTAATATTAAATAATTATAGGTTTCAGTCAGGGAATTAAAATAGTATCTTTTACTATTCTCAATGGATTACACTGATGTTTATTACTTAATTTTTATAACTAATTCTATAATTCATTCAGAATGAATTTGATTAATTTAGAATCTCTATGTGATTAAAGTTAAAGGTATATTTACAAATTTTCTCTATATAGGTAGCTATTTGTTCTTAACTTATTTATTGACATTCCTTCTTTTTCCATCATTATACAATGAAATTATTGTGCTCATCTCCATATATTGCTTTTGCATTTTCAAAATCTCTCACTACAGTCACTTCTTGATTTTTTTACTCCTATGTTTGGCAAATACTTCTCATATAATATATTAATTTGAGCTTCCCAGAATTTTATATAAATGGAATTGTACAGTACACATTCTATTCACAGGTCATCTCTTTCTGTCAGCATAATTATCTTGAGATCCATCAGCGTTACAGTATGCATCAATTGCCATTCCTGATCATTCCTGTGTAATTTTATATTATATACTATATCAGAGCAATTTTTATGTTATATGTTGATAGACATGATAGACATGTGGTTTCCTTCCAGTTTGGCCTCTTTGAGTAAAAAGGTACAAATAGCTGCATGTGTCTTTCCTCCTGAGTAAATACCTAGGATTTAAATGTGCACATTATATGATGAGCATATGTTAGCATTGATAACATTTAAGAAACTGAAAAAAACTATTTCCCAAAGTGGCTGTCACGTTTTAAATTAATACCAGTAGTAGAGGATTTCTCTAATTCTTCCATGTGTCTTTCAAAATTTGGCATAGTCAGCCTTTTAATTTTTGTCACTGTAATATGTAAATTGTACTATTCATTTTAATTTGTACTTACCTAATGAGTTATAATCTTTAATAATTTTTAATTTGCTTGTCTGCTACCTCTCTTAGTGAAATCCTGTTTTGATTTCTGCACTGTATATGTTATTGTGCAGTAAGAGTTATATTGCGAAATTGTCAGATGATGTCAGTTTGTTGAGATCTGACTCTGGAATGGGATAACGTCTCCCTGCCCTTTTCAGACCCAAACATATCTAACACACAATGGTTGAAAATATTGTGCCCTTGACATCAGCTAGAAGTTAAAGTATTTCCCATATACTGCCCTGCCACCCCCAATCATAATATTTGAACAGAGGTCACAATTATTTATACCAGGTTAAAAAATGTCTGTGGTTGGAATTGCTAATTGGAAGCCTTACCAAGGGTAAAACCTCTGCTAAGTATCCTTCATTAGTCATTCCAGCTGACTATTATGGGACTACTCCAGTCATTTCTGTTGAGTATTATTCAGTGCCAGACTTTATGTTCTATTTGTTACCTGTTATTTGCCATTTCTCCTTTTACTTTTGCTTTCAATAACCCTATCATGTTCATTCATTCAAAACTGAAAATATGGATGCAGTGGTGTAAATGTAAATAATGTCTCCCATAGCCTCAGGGATTTTTGTTGTTGTTGTTGTTTGATTGAGAGAGACAGAAAGAGAGAGGAAAAAGCAGAGATAGAATGGGCCACCTCAGGGATTTTTGAATAAGTTTCCTACATAAGTTTCCAGCAGTCAGAATACTGCTGGAAGGTAGATATTGAGTCCAGCCATACTAGGTGTGTAGAGAGAGAGCCAGTTTGAGCTCTAGCTGTTGGTTCTTACTGACGTTATTATTATTATTTTTTCCCATCTGTGGTGCACCTTTCACCATGGTGAAACTTCACTGGCATTTGTAAGACTGAAATAAACCCTTTATTCCAAGGAGCTTCTTCTGGTTGGATGTTTGTCGCAATAACAAGAAGGTAACTGCAACAATGTCTAATGTGAATCATTTTCCAAAAAAACAAACATATTGATAGAAATAATTTCAAAATGTATTTAAAGGGCTAGATAGATGGCTTAGCAGTTAAAGCACTTGCCTGTGAAGCCTAAGGACCCATGCATAGTGATGAAAGTGCATAAAGTCAAACATGTGCAAAAGATGGCACACACATCTGGAATGCGAATACAGTGGTTGGAGGCCCTGGCATACCAATTCTCTGTCTTTTTCTTGCTCTCCCCCATAAAAAAAAAAAAAAAAATGAGAGAGAGTCAAGATGGCATCCGAGTACACACAGCTCACCTGGCACAGAAGGAAAGGCAAGACCTTTAGGGTTCATTAGGGTTTGGCAGGGGGACATGAGGACCAAAGCATGGAATCCTCAGATTCCCATGCTCTCAGGGGACCCACCAGTCTCCCAGTTCCCCCTCAAACAGCCACCTTAGCCACAGTCCTAGTTCCTCCTAGTTCCTCCTGCACTAGGTAAGTGGACCCAAGACAGCAGGCTAGTGTTCCTGCCCTAGGTTTCCTCCACAGCAGAGCTCCACAAGCAAGCTCCATTACCCATGCCACCCCACCCCCATCCTCCATGCTGGCAGGGAACTTCACCCACTTGATTCCCATGCTGCCCCACCCCCACCCACCATGCATGCAGGAACCTCACTCATGCAGGCCCATGCAGCCCCACCCACACTCTCCAGGCCTGCTTTCCCTCAGTCCCTACACCCCACCTCCACCCTGACTGCTTGTGGTCTCCACATCATCACACCCCTCCCCTTCTGTGCCTGTGGAAACTCCACCCATGAACTCACCCCCACATACAGGATCCCCACACTCCAGCACCATCCCCTTTGCTGCTGCTTGTCCCACCCCTGGGTGTGGGAACCCCATCCTAGGGCACGGGAACTACCAACTCAATGGCTAAACAGCATCCCCCCTTGCCACTCCACCTCACTCCCCCCTTCCCTGACCCAGAACCAGGCCCAAAAGTTATCCTTTACCATTCCCTCCCCTTTCTTGCCACTCCACCTGGACCACCAATCCCCACCCCCATGCACTTCAACTGACCTGTAGAAATCCCATATCCAAGCTCTGCCTTGTCACAGGACCTTGCAATCCCAGCCACTCCCTGGAACATAGTCCCAACGCCCCACTGTCCCATCCTCTCAAACCCTCAGGATCACAGAACAACCATGAATTCCCATACTCCCCAACCCTGCAGCCCAAACACAACACCAGTCTGCTTTGACCCATTGGCCCCCACCACCTTCCCCTCAGGCCACCTGAACACACACTCCTATACCCTGAACCACCAAAGAACAAGCTCCTCAAACAGACCTTCAGATCCTTACCAGACCATCATAGGCTCCCACTCTCTGAGCAGGCAGACTCCACTGTCATCAGAAGCCTAATTGAAATAAACATAAAAGGGAACAATCAGTGAAGACACTTCAAGGTAAACTACAGTTTCAGTTAACAAGATTCCTTCACGGTGATGGGCAGACCACAGCACAAAAGAAATAACATGAAAAATCAAAAGCAAGTAAATCCGAGACTGCCCAGTCCCACAATGGATGTCTCTAACCAAAACATAGAACAGACAATAAGATCCGAATCCCAAAATGAAGACATAAGCAATGCAACCCTAGCCAAGAAAATAGCAGAACTTGCAGAAAATCAACAAACGGCCCATAATTTTATGAATGCTGTTCTCATGAGATTAGACCTGATACAAAAGGACCAGGAAGGACTCCAGAAACAGTTAAATGACCTGAAGGAGAGCAAAAAAAAAAAAAAAAAAAAAAGGTCATCAATAACCAGCTGGCTAAGCTCAGTGAAGACATAAATAAATGCAAGGATGAATGCCAAGAAGCACTAAAATCTCAGAAAATGATGTGTAAAGGGAACTCAAGAGAGTTCCAAACCAAATTGAACAAACCCAAAACTCTATAGAAGCTCACAAGAACAGAGTCAGCCATGTGGAGGATAGAAACACAGAACTATAAGACAGAACAGAAGAAACAGCATGTGAATACAAAAGTTTCAATAAGTTCAAAATGGCAATCTTACCAAAAGCATTATGTAGATTTAATGCAATACCAATAAAAATCCCAACTTCTTTATTCACAGAGATAGAAAAAAAATTCTCAAAATTCATATGGAATGGCAGAAGGCCTCAGATATCCAAGCATGTCCTCAGCAAAAGAAACTCCTCTGAAGGCAACACCATACTTGATCTAAAGGTATAGTACACAGCCATAGTAATAAAAACAACATGGTACTGGCATAAAAACAGGAATATAAAACAATGGAACAGAATAGAGGACCCGGACTTTGGGTCAAGTAACTACAGCTACTTGATATTTGACAAAGGCCCTATCAATGTACACTGGAAAAAAGACAGCATCTTCAACAAATGGTGCTGGACAAACGGGACAGCCATACATAGGCAAATGAAATTCAATCCACACAACTTGCCATGCACACAAATCAAGTCCAAATGGATCAAAGACCTCAATATAAAAGCAGAAACTCTGCTACCACTGTTTCTCTCTCTCTCTCCATCTCCTCTCTATGCTCTCTCTCTCTTTTGTATTACCTATATTACCTATCTTTTTCTTCCTTCATCTTCCTTGACGCTGACTTGTAACTCCCAGTACCAGCATGTGGTTAACTTGTACAATGAGCTGTTGATCAGAGAGACCTACAAGGTTTCCCAAAAGAACACAGATTTCTGTCACAGTTCTTGATGTCCCACCAAAGGTTAATGGTAAGACCCTACTGCTGAAGACACCATATGGTGTTGGGATGGAACATGGAGTGACCTGGTTGGAATCTGGAACAGAGTCAGACCTCAGATAGTTAGCTTGTCTAGTGCCAGAGGGTGCTACATGAGCCACTGGGGGAAAATGATGGACCTCTGTCCAAACAACTCACAGTCTAAGCTACTCAGTAGTAAATAACCTGATGTGATACTCAAACAAGTTCAATAGTGGCACACAGCCATGGAGGGTAACCAACTGCTCTTGATTTGGCTAACAGATCTACTCAGTCGAATGGAACTCATAGCAGGAAGTGGGAAACAAGTCAAAACCATGTCCAAAAAATGAGCCCATTCTCCAATATCAAGCTCCTACCAATTGTGGTCTATAAGAAGGCCTACACATATAAAATTCTCTCTAAAATAACTATGCCCATCCCATCTATCTGGTGCTGGTTTCTCTCTCCATTGGAGAATTTGCTTCTCTTTTTCAGATAGATGCTGAACCTGAAGGGACAATTAGGTTATCGCCCTTCACCAGGGCCACAGCTGAAACCATAGAGTAATGGGGGAAATAAGCAAGAGTGCAGCTTTCTTGGTGAACCTGACACCAGAACAAGGCTGAAGGAGATAAACACAGAGAACACTCAACTCCTACAAAGTCAGATATCCAGAGACACAAAGGCTCCCAACACTGAAGTAGAACTAAAATGAACCCAACGTGGCTCAGGGAAATTCACAGAAGAGGGGGTGGAAAGAGTGTTAGGGGTACAAGTTGGGTCATTATGTACAGAGACTTTACCTCTCCGCTTTAACTGTTGGCTACCCCCACAATGCACAACTCACATTCCTCAATGAGGAGGGACCTTTCGGAGGGGGAAGGACAGTGAGGAGGTGACCAGAGGCACCAACATGAATGTAAAATTAAAATAAATTTTAAAGAAATTAAAAGAGGCCAGTCTTTTAGGCTTGCCTCAAAAAATATATTTAGAATATTTTGTCCTAGTGTATCATATGTCTATTTCATTAAGTCAGCAGTCCTTTATTTTTAAATTTATTTATTTATTTATTTATTTATTTATTTAACAAAGAGTAAGAGACAGCAAGAGAGAATGGGTGTGCCAGGGCCTCCAGCCACTGCAAACGAACTCCAGACACATGTGCCACTTTGTGCATCTGGCTTACGTGGGTCCTGGGGAATCAAACCGAGGTCATTTGGCTTTGTAGGCAAGTGCCTTAACCACTAAGCAATCTCTCCAGCCCCTATGTCAGCAGTCTTTTAATAATGTTCTACTTACGATTTTTTTATGGATTGTACTTTTGGTGTGATCATTAGTGTTTCTTTATATGATTCAATTATTCTGGAATATTGTTCAAAAGCCATTTTTCTAGTTTGTAGTTAGTCTCTACACACACACACACACACACACACACACACACACACACACATATATTGTCCATATATGTGTGACCATTGATATGAAATTAGTTATGTATAGCTGAGTTTGGAATCAGTCAAGAAAATTTGTCATTTTTGTTTTAATTTTGAAAAATATTTCAGGCTATGTTGGTTTCCTTGCATCTCTATATTTAAATTCAAATTAATAATTGTTTCAAACACTAGCTGAGATTTTGAGATTATAAATCTCTGGATTAACTGGTAGATAATTGCTGTTATTAAAATATCACTATTTTTATGTTCACTGGTGAATATGGAATCTCTCCCTATTTATTTTGATCTTCTATAATTCTCTCAAAAAATATTATAGGGAGTAGAATAAAGGACTTATAGATTTTTGTGTTAATCTAAGTATTTGATATATTAGTATAAATGTTAGCTCTTTCCTATTTCAAGTTTTGTTCATTACTAATATACAGAAATATAGTTGATTATACTTGTGAATACATGTTCATATGTGAGTATGTTGTGTGTGAGAGAGAGAGAGAAAATGTGTGTGGAGGTGAGGGGCAGTCTTGGGTGTCATTCCTCAGACACTTTCCACATTTTTTTGAGACAGTCATTTACTGTTCTTAAATTAACCTAAGAGGCTATATTGGCCAGCCAGCCAAGCTCAGGAATTGACCTCTCTTCACCTCCTCAGCATTGGAGTTGCAAGCACAAATTATCACATCTAGCATTTTTTATGCAGGTTTTGGTGACCAAGTTCAGGTCCTCATGCTTATAAAGGAAACACTTTACCAACTGAGCTATCTCTTCAGCAATTTGATTGTTAAACAATAACCTTAAACTCATTCTTTTCCTGAGATTTTTAAAATTAAAATTTTAGATAATCATGCAACTCACACATGATTACACAAAAAATTATGTGTGCCAGGTATTTTGTTACAGCCACAAGAATATTGTCTAACATACTGCATAATTTGTGTATTTGAACACCACCATGATTCTAATCTTGAAGCAAAGCAGACATCAAATACTTCTATCATGACTATAATATTCAACTTAAAAGAATATATTTGTGGCTGGAGATATGGCTTAACATTTCAGGCACTTGCCTCTGAAGCCTCAGGGCCCAGGTTTGACTGCCCAGTACTCATGTAACCCAGATGCACAAGGTGGTGCATGTGCCAGGAGTTCATTTGTAGTGGCTAGAGGCTCTGGTGCACCAATTCTCTCATTCTCTCTAAATATTTAATTTATTTATTTGGAATATAGAGAGAGGCGCAGATAGAGAGGAAGGAAATGGGCACATTAGGGCCTCCAGCCACAGCAAATGAACTCTAGATGCATGTGCCACCTTGTCTATCTGGCTTACGTGGGTGCTGGGAATCGAACCTGGGTCCTTAGGCTTCATAAGCAAGCAAGTGCCTAAACTGATAAACCATCTCTCCAGGCCCCCATTTTCTCTCTCTATCTGCCTCTCTCTCTCTCTCAAAATAAGTAAATAAATATATTAAATTAAGTATATATTTTTAAATAAGAATATCTTCTTTATTTTATTTTATTATTTTTTTTGGACACAGAGCGAAACAGAGAGAGGGAGAGGAAGACAGATAGAGATGGGCAGGCCAGCAGCTTCTCAGCTTTTGAGAATGAAATCCAGATGTGTGTGCCCCCTTGTGGTCAAGTGCAGCATTGCACCCTTGTGTCACTTTGCATCTGGCTAAACATGGGACCCGGAGATTGGAACAAGCATTCTTAGGCTTAGGAGGCAGGGGCCTTAACCACTAAGCCAGCTCTCTAGCCCCTTCTTTACTTTTATTTCCCTTTCAAAGATGGAGTTTGCATTAGTGTAAAATTGCTCTTAAAAACAATTTGTTTACAAACCAAATTCAATATGAAATATCAGCTTCCCATCTATTATTATAGAATCCTTTATTGATTATTAGACAAATGACTTCTGACATTCTCAGATGGCACCTTGATGTGCAAAATTAATATATAATTTAAGTTTTGTTTTGTATAAACTTAGTCTGGTATTTATATTCAGGGTCAAAATATATCCTCTGCCTTATAGATAAAAGCCACACATTAAAAAAAAAAACAAAAAAAAAAAACATAAGATTTCCTATTATTTGAGGGTAACTTTCTAAAATCAGGGAAATATTATTATTTTATCATTTGTGCCACTATCCTGTTCCTGATATCAGTGAACTCCAAATAAACATATTTTTAAACTACTAACAAGAATTACAGGGCAGGGGCCAGGCATGGTGGCGCATGCCTTTAATCCCAGCACTCCGGAGAAAGAGGTAAGAGGATTGCCATGAGTTCAAGGCTAGCCTGAGACTGCATAGTGAATTCCAGGTAGTTTGAGCTGGAGTGACACCCTACCTAGAAAATAAAATAAAAAAAAATGTCTACCAAAAAAATTACAGGGCTGGAGAGATGGTTTAGTGATTAAGGCACCTGCCAGTGAAGCCTAAGAACACTCATTTGAATCTTCAGGTTCCACGTATAGCCAGACGCAAATGTGATGCAAACATGCAATGCTTTGCATGCACATGAGGGGGAACATGTATCTGGAGTTCATTCACAGCACATGAAAAGGCCCTGGTGCGCCCATTCTCTCTCTGCCTCTTTCTCTCTCTCTCTCCCTGTCTCTCGCAAACAAAAAGAAAGAAAGAAAGAAAGAAAGAAAGAAAGAAAGAAAGAAAGAAATTACAAACTTCCCCTCCTAAAGTGATGTCACTAGTTCTCAAGACAAAATTACAAAGTAATTGTGAAAACCAAGTTCATCTTTGCCTTTTGGGAAAAATACAAATATTAACATGGCCAATTGAAATCTATATCCATGGTTCTGTAGACAAAAGTACTTGAATCAAAGATGTGAGTTTAGAGGAGTATAAAGCAGTTTCAAAAGCCATAAAATCTAATACTGTTTGAACAGAAAATCTCCGTGCTTATCTATAAGAGAAATTGTCTTTTTCTAGGTAATAATAGATGAAATTTTATAAAATCATTATGAAAATTATAAAGAAAAAATTAAAATGGTTCTTTATTATTACTGACTACAATTTGCAACCAGATCATAGTAGCAAATTAACTCTTGGGAATGACACTAACATTAAAGTATAAAATCATGCAGAAAATAATAAATTATTAAGAAAATAAATTTTATCTAGTTGTAAAATCTAGAATCAGAAGGCCACACCTCATTAATGACTTGGAGTGATGAAAATGTGAGAAAAATTCAGGTGTGTTTGACTCTTGCCCAAACATATCTGATGCTCACTAAGCTGTGTTTAGAGTACTTTAACATACATGTTATATTTAGCAACTGCAGGTCATTTTTACTCCACACAACATTTTATAACATGAAATAAAATGTTTAAAACCATCAAATCACAAGGCTTGGGCTACTGTGAATTGAAATCCACATGTGTGGTACTTTTGGATAAAAAGCTTTTGAAACCACACTTTTGGCCATTATATCAATATTTTCTTGAATAAAATAAGTTTTTTTTTTTTTTTTCTTTATGGGACATGCTATCTACAGTGGTAGATTCAAAACACAGTGGTGATCTTGACCAATGTTTGTGTCTTTTCACTTAAAATCTATGAAATCCTTCCGCAGTAAAGACAAGAACAATCATCTGGTATTTTTCCCACATAGAAAATGTAACAAAATAGAGAAAAATAAAGTTAGAATCAGGCAAAAAATGCAAGGGAACTGTTAAAAGAAGGAAATAAAACTCATAACATCCTTGACAGTGGGGGCTAGAACAGCAGCTGGAGGGGCTGGAGAAGTTGGGTAGGGTGTCTGGACTCACTGCTGATCACCGTAACAGGCACACTGGCAAAATCCTGACAACCTTACTGACCTCAGATGAAGAAGAAAATAGTAGAAAGTAGCCTCAGGGAATAATCTTTGTGGCCCAAGAAACCACTTGAACAGTAAAATGTTCTATACACAAACAGCATCTTAGATTAAGCAAGATTCTAATAGCATGTCATTTTTATATTTATAGAATAGAAGAGAAAAAAAGAATCATTGAAAAAATGTCAGCTTGAGCCTCAAAGGCTAAGGATTTTCAGTGGTATGGTAGCTTTCAAAGCTGCTATCCATAGACACTGTCTGTCAATCCTACGTGCTATTTGGGAAGCTGAGGCAGGAGAATCTCTGGAGACTGGGAGAGTCAGCACAACCTTGACAACATGGTGAGATCATATCTTTTAAAAATGACTATCTGGACTGGAGAGATGACTTAGTGGTTAAGGCACTTGCCTATGAAGCCTAAGGACCCATGTTCAACTCTCCAGATCCCACATAAGCTAGATACATAAAGGTGAGGCAAGTGCAAGGTCACACATGCTCACTAGGTGGCTCAAGCATCTGGAGTTTGATTGCAATGGCTGAGACCCTAGCTGCCAATTCTCTCTCTCTCTCCATCTGACTCTCTCACTCACTCTAAAAAATATCTGTAGTTATCAGATATTCCTTCTTGGGTTAGGCTTATTTCCTTTCTTAAGCTTCTTGTGTGTATGCCATCATCAACTATGTATGCTGGGGTCAGATGATTACTCTTGCTAATTCACAGATCTTCATATTAAAAAAATAACTATATCTGAAAAGCTTGGCTAAATAAATATACCAAAGGGAGCCTTATGCATACTTCATCCTAATTTAGATGCCAGTATCCCAGAGTTTGAGTTCAGGGTATTACAGAGATGAAAATGTGGAGTCATAGGAAGAAGTGAGAGCATTTTACAATTGAGAAGAATTAAAGTCCATAGGTTGACTGTGGAGGCTCTAAATTAGGCCAAAAGCTATTGCTCTCTTCCTACCCCTCAGACAGGGGTACACCTAATGATTTGTTTTAATTATTGGTTTAAAGCAACTTGATTATGATGTACTTCAGTGTAATTTCCATTTACTCATGCATGCATGTATCAATTTATTCTTTTTGCCTGGGTTTGTTGAACTTTTTGGATCTGTGAGTTTATTTTCACTGTTTGGGATACATTTTCCCATTTTTTCTTCAAACATATTTTACATCTCTTTTGTGTCTCCTGTCACATGCATGTTGGGCCTCCAAGTTGCTCCCCGGAAATCATATTTCATTTTTTAAATTTAGTTTTCCTGTTTGTCGTATATTATTCTATTTATAGTTTTCATGTTTTCAAGTTCTTTAATCTTTTCTCCTGTAATGCCAAATTACTCTCATTCATATCTAGCATAGTATTTCATCTTGGAAATTATAATTTTCTACTGTAAGTTTTTTTTTTTGGGGGGGGGTGGGTTCCGAGGTAGGCTCTCACTCTAGCTCAGGCTGACCTGGAATTCTCAGGCTGGCCTCGAACTCATGGCAATCCTCCTACCTCTGCCTCCCAAGTGCTGGGATTAAAGGCATGCGCCACCACGTCCGGCTTTTGTAATTTTTAATATGATTCAATTTTATTTCCATATATATTTTAACATAATAAATATTTCCTTTAATTTCTTGGACATGTCAAATATAGTGACTTCTATAATGATGAGTGCATCAAATTCTGTCATGTGTTTAATTTCATTATTTTGCTTGTGTCCTTGTTATGGATTATAGAAAACTGGTTTTGCTATCTAGTAACTTTTAATGGATGACAGCATCTGTTTCTAATTACTGAATGATGTTTAAACACTCCTACAATACTATTAAATTTTGGTTTTGGAAACAATTTAATTAGAATTATCTTTAAGCCTTGCTGAGTGGTAACAAGATAGTATCTAGGTTTCAGTTGCTTGCTGACTGTTGGCCAGGGGCCTTACTTTCTGTCAGGTTTGGAGTACACAATAGAAGACCGAGAGAAATAGTTCTTGGACCCAAAATTGGGTCATTGGAGGGAGAATGAGAGAGAGGCAGAGTTCAGAGTGATAGAGAACAGGACTCTGAACCACCCACGAGAAGAAGAAAAGGGGGTCTTGCACTCCCAGGGAAGGAGGGTTGAACACCTGTGACATAAAGTGATTCAAGCATACATAATGAGGGAAGGTCATTCCTTTATGAGATCTGGATTTTATGGCCAGTTTTCAGGTTCTCTGAGATGCCTGTAGAATGTCCTTTAGTGAAGTAAGGTTTGGATTGCCACATCATCACCAGGGCCAAAGATATTGGCTGGGAAGAGAGTCACTCCTCATTAAAGCCCTGAGCAATAAAGGTTTAGCAGTAGATAAGGATTATCTGATCCTGGGCACACCTGTTGGGGAGGCAGGATGGGTAGAGGGGAGGGCAGGCAGCTTTTTTGAAACCTGACAGTTCCCCATTATGCAGGCTGTCTGGGTGGTTGTTAACAAAGTACTGTTGCTTCTGGTGAATAGCTTCCCCAAGTGCAGATCTGCAGGATTGTGAGCAACATTGAAACCACAAGCCCTTCTTTATGTGATAAAGGAAACCATCCTTCATTCTTTTTGCCAGATTCTATTCATGAAAATAAGCCAAATTTAGACTTAATGGCACACACCAGCCTGGACTATGACTAACTAAAATTACTAAAAATAAATGGTTGAGTGAAGTAGAAATATGTAGAACTGAAGATGCTTTGATTTTTTTGATGGACAGGAGTTTAACTATATCACTTTCAAGCTAAATTGTATGTTATGTTCAAAACTATTTTCTGTCCTTATAAAACCTCTTAAATTAAGAAGCAAATGAATATTTTATATTAAATCCAGTAATACTCATATTTTATACCAACTTCTTTTAATATGTTAAATAAAACTAATACTATATTATTAATGTAACACAGAGTGTCAATGTTGAAACTCAGTCTTTGCTATCTCCCCAATCATAACTATGCAAGAAGTGGGCAGAAGGCTGCAACTCTACAAGTGAAGTCTGAAATATTATATGTTGGTAAATATTGAAATTTAGGTTCATATCTTGTCATTTTCTTTTATATCATCTGTTTTTTAAGAGAACATGCAACATTATATTAACAATTAAAATATTTAATAATATAATCTTAAGTAAATCTAATTCATTAGGTACATCTTATCTTTTAATAGAAAATATATTTATGCTCTACAGAAAATAAAGAAGTCCTACTATAAAAAGGATTTTAGGGCTGGAGAGATGGCTTAGCAGTTAAGGTGCCTGCCTGCTAATCCTAAGAACCAGGTTCCAATCTCCAGGTCCCACGTTTAGCCAGATGCAAAGTGATGCAAGAGCGCAATGCTGCACTTGACCACAAGGGGGCGCACACATCTGAATTTCGTTCACAGCAGCTGAGAGACTGCTGGCGCACCCATTCTCTATCTGTCCTCCTCTCCCTCTCTCTATGTCTGTCTCTTTCTGTGTCTCTCCAAAAATAAAAAATAAAAAAAAAATAATTTTAAAACAAAAAGGATTTTAGGGGTCCAAAATGAGCCCATAAACTCCAAATCCTGAGCTCATATCTGTTTCTAACAAAGAATTGAGATAAAAACAGACTGAGGGCTGGAGAGATGGGCTTAGCAGCTAAGGCTCTTGCTTACAAAGCAAAAGAACCCAGGTTCAATTCCCTATGACCCATGTAAGCCAGATAAGGTGGTACATGAATCTGGAGTTCATTTACAGTTGCTCAAGGCCCTGGTGCACCCATTCATATTCGTTCTCTCTCATTCTGTCTTAAATAAATAAAAATAAAATATATAAAAAAACAGACTCTTAAGGACAATTTGTAAATTATTACATTTATTCAGGGAAATATGGAACTAAAAGAAGGGAAAAGGAAAAAGCTGGGGCAGTTCCATACACATGTGGGGGATCAAAGATAGAAGCCCCTTCAAGTAACAGACCAGAAAGGATGAAAACACAGAATACTCAAAGATACAAGATAATCTTACATAGAATCAAAGTGAGAGGGCACACCCAAAGCATGTCACAGACAGAAGGCAGGAAGAAAAATATGCAAGCCAAATTAAGTATCTCCCTCCTCTCCACCACTTCCCAGCCAGGTTTGTCCCAGATAAGCTAGAAAAAAAGGGACAGACTCATGGGGATGTCTAGGCCAGGTCATAGGATAAAAGGAACAAGAGAGAAATGTCATGTCTTCAGGCTTAGGTGTGTAGGCAGAAACCTGATTGGTTTGGCTGGCGTGAAGGGGCTGACTGGCTAATCCAGAGAAGCTAAACTAAAAAAAGCAGGAAGGTCATGGATATCGAAGAAAACGATGAGGACATCAAATTAAAAGAAAGACTAATGGAGAGAGGAAGGGGATATGATGGAGATTGGTGTTCTAAAGTGGAATGGGGGGAGGGCAGGGGAGGGGAAGAGAGAGAAATATGTTTTTTTTTTTTTTTGTATGTAAATATAGAAGGTGTCAATAAAAAAATCTATTAAAAAAAAAAGCAGAAAGTTCCTCCTGGGCATGTGACAACCATCTTGGAGAGACAGGATCAGACCCAAGTTTCAATTTTGTCAACATGCACAGAATGGTGTCACCCTGTTCCTTATTTTTGCTGAAAGAAGCTAGCTTTCTCCTTTTTCTCTTTCAATACTATCTTCCTTAAACCTAATATATAATGAATATTGAATAATAATATAGGAGAAAGTACACTCCAATTGAAGACAAGATTACCCATGAATTATGAGCACTTCCATAATCACCCATGAAACAGCCTATTTTTAACTATCTTCTCTAAAGGCATCACCATTACTAGCTTTGTTATGTTTGAAATTCATATAAAGATTAATATACAAGTACTCTTTTACATATAGCTTCTTGTATGTATTCTTGTATTATATGATGATTGCAAGATTAATCCGTGGTGTTGCTGAAAATAATTGCCTATTTTCATTTTAGTATATTATTCTATGGTGTAAATGTACCACAAACTATCCATTCAACCTGTTGAAAAAGATTTGGCTACTTTTCAGGTTTCGAATATTGCAAATAGGACTCCTGTAAACATTCTTACATATGTCTGTTTAATCATGGTGCATGAGCATTGGGTGAGTACATCACTAGTCCTAAAATGGTGAAAGTTCACATGGAGTAAAAAGGCCTAAAATATTCCAATATGGACTTAACAGTTTGCTTTCCTAAAACAATTTATGAAAAATTTAGCTTATACATATTCTTGCCCACACTTGGAGTTATCATTAGTTTTTATTTTAGTCCTTATTGATGGTTTCCATTGCCTTTGTGATTTAATTTTATATTTTCATAAATACTAATGAGTTTGGACCCAGTTTTGGAGGTTTATCAACAATTTAGAGAATCTGCCTTCTGAACTGTTTATTCCAGTCCTAGCTGCTATTCCTTAGAGATATTTATCATTTTTTATTGATTTGGAAGACCTCTTTATTCTACATATATATTAGTTTAAACACCTGAAGTAGTTACAGACAAACAAAAATCCTATGTGACTATTTCTTCAATGTGAAACCTAAGTCACAAAAGTCAATTGAAAATTAAGTCTGTCTGTCTGTCTCTCTCTCTCTCTCTCTCTCTCTATATATATATATATATGATGTATGATTATGCAGATGAAGTGGGTAATGATGCAGAGTATGTCTATGTATGTAAATATGTACATGTAAATTATATGTATATATTTCTGTCCATTTTTCCTATATATATTTATTTCATATATATAATATATATATACACACATACATACATACACATAATATGAAATCTTAAAAGGGAAAACAGTACTGAAAGCTTTATATGCATAGTTTCCTTAAGTCTTTCAACAATGAGAAATACACATTATGATATATTTCTAGTAGAGAAAATGAAATGGTCTTAAAGAAAGGAAAGTTACCAATGTGATTCCAGATTCTTTACAAGGGGACATTTACTAGTTGCAAATGTAGGGAATGAAGCTAAGCTGAAGCCCGGGAATAGAAAGTGTTAGCTTTGTCTTCCCAAAGGATAATATTAACTATGCAGCCAAGATAAAAAAAAAAAAAAAAAAAAAAAAAAAAAAAAAAAAAACGGTTTTCTTTAAGAAGAAACAAGTTTTCTTGCATACTCCCATGTTGTTAGGAAGAAGAATTAAGTGAGGCAGATATTCCAAATCACTCAATTTGTTGTTGTTGTTGTTATTATTTGATTTTTTGAGGTAGGGTCTCACTCTAGTCTAGGCTTCTCTGGAATTCACTACATAGTTTCAGGGTGGCCTGGAACTCACAGTGATCCTCCTACCTCTGCCTCCTGAGTGTTGGGATTAAAGGCATGCGCCACCAAGCCCAGCTTCAATTTTTTTTTACTTATTTGTATGTGTTTTGCTGGGAGGTGGGGGTGTGTTGGGACTCTTGACACTGGAAATGAACATCAGATGCTTTTGCCTCTTTTTTGTGTCTGACTTACATGTGTGGCTTTGGGAATTGAGCCATGAGTAAGCACCTTTAACCATTGAGTCAATGTGTGGTACAAAATGGACACTTGAAGACATTTCATATATTATAAAGTAGACTTTTAAGTTTACTTTCTCTACAACTATAGAGAGTTTCCAAATTATTGGTGCAGATTTTCTTTTCCAAGCCTTAATATGATAGAAAACAGAAATTAAAATGTCACCTATGTATTCAGTGTCAAGTAAGTATATATTGTAGAATGCAAGGCATGACTTGGTCACACCTTTTCTCTAAAGAACCTGCTTCATTTAAACTTGAAAAGCAATTCACTGACAGAGTAACTGACAAAGAAAAGCTAATTTCTGTCTTTTTAAATAATCATTTGACTAGAAATGCATAAATCAGTCAAGAACTTGCTCCAACCTCAACTAAAAGAAAAAGTCACACTGCAATACTAAAGTTAATATGCTGCATTTTTTTTTCCAAAAATTTACAGGGATATAAATACACATTATAACTTAACTTCTCATTTTCTGCATCTTTCCCAAACACATATATAATGTGTGTGTGTGTGTGTGTGTGTGTGTGTGTGTGTGTGTGTGTAAAGATGTAGAAATATCTAAAGTGAGAAGTCAAAGATAATTCCCCTTGCATTATGCATCTAACCCCATGGCTAACCTCACATGTAGAAGTTTCTTCTGTCTCCTTATCTTTGGAACTCCGGCACAATGTTACCTGTACCTGTCTAGTTTTTCTCAGTCATGCTTTGTGAGAAAACCAGGAAGTTCCCAGTGTATGTAGGCAAGAGACAACAGAGTGGCTGCTGCTCTACAACCTCACTATCAGGTAGAATGTTAGTAGAAAGGCAAGTCACAGTCCAATTTTTCCATACATGTAAATACATTTCATGCACAAATAATATATAACATATTCAAATGCAGTGTAGTAGTCACTCTGCTACAGTACCTCTTTATAGTATAAACAACTAACTCATATACAAATAATTGTTCAAAGACAACATATACTAGAAGTGGATAAACTAATCTTTGAATTGAAACTAGGAGATAGAATCCTCCATTAAGTGGGCAGAATATAACAGCTTGATCTCGGTCCCTTCTCTTGAAGGTTCCTACTTGACCAGACCTATATAACCTATTTATAAAAGCTAAGGTGCCCACACAGTGCCTCCGGCTAACCCGTTATTTCTATGATTTATTTATAATTGAAAAAGAAAGTTTTCCTAATATTGTTTTTGTTAACTACAATATGTCAAATGGAAAACCAGACAGGAATATCTTTTGCTTCAGTAACTTCTCAAATGTGGATTAATGATTAGGATACTTTACATGCTAATTAACTACATCACAGAATAGTGCTAAGTATTTTCAAGAATATTCATCTAGCAAACACAAACAAACAGAGGTGTGATTACTACTTAATCCATGAATAATAATGAATCCTGTCACAGAATTGTTTCTGGTCTAAAAAGTGCAGTGCAAAGCTCCTATAA
Organism: Orientallactaga sibirica; assembly: GCA_036365145.1. Taxonomy (NCBI): domain Eukaryota; kingdom Metazoa; phylum Chordata; class Mammalia; order Rodentia; family Dipodidae; genus Orientallactaga; species Orientallactaga sibirica. Next base: position 70,140,295 of record JAEOAD010000004.1, on the reverse strand, counting down.
TTACTAGACATCTGCTGAGTGTCCTATTTATAGCCTGACTGGATTCCTTATGTGAAGCAGTCAGCTATCTGTTACTGAAACAAAACACTCGAAATCAACATCAAAAGGGAAAAGTTATTTTTATTAAATACTTTTTTTAATTTACAAGCAGAGAGAGATTAAGTATGGGCACACCAGGGCCTCTTGCCACTGCAAATGAACTCTAGATGCATGCACTGCGTTAACAAGACATCTTCCTCACACCCACCAGGCTTTGGGAACATTGTGGAAGAGGTGATAGAAAGAATGAAAAAGCCAGCGGATGGGGAGACCTTTAGAACATTGTATTCTGAACATAAGGGGGCAATTTCTTTTTTATTTTATATTTTTTGGATTATTTTGAGGCTCGGTCTTACTCTAACCCAGGCTGACCTACAACTCACTATATAGTCTGAGAGTAGCCTCTAACTCATAGCAATTCTCATGTCTCTGCCTACCAAGTGCTGGGATTAAAGGTGTGTACCACCATGCCCAGCTTATCATATTTTTAAGATTAACTTTTTATATCTTGTTTTTGAGAAAACTTTTAAGTAGGTAATTTCCTCTGATCCTTATGTTTCTTGTATTGTTTGTTTGTTTGTGTTTTTGTCTATTGAGACAGTTTCTTTCTATGTAGCTATGGTAGACAGCTTCATGTCACTGAGATAAACTTCCAAACCAGGCACAGTTATGTTGGAAGGAATATGTATTGAAGATAGAGAGTTAAATTCCCTAATGGCAGAAGAAGCTGCCCTACTTTCATGGGTCCAAGCAGAGAGAGAAAAGCCACAAGTCAAAAAGCAAGCACACTTGAGGAACTCCAGGCCAATCTCAGGCACTTTACATATCTTTAAACTGGAATTCCAAATCCACCACCACACCTTAGGGATGGACCCTAAGATCAACCCGATGATACCTCCTCCAGCCAGATAGCTTCAGATATAAATTATAAACTTAAATAAACTGATTATATTGGGGACCATCCCTTCAAACTACCACAACATCCCAGCCTCTCCTCAAGATCCTCTTGTCTCTGTCTCCTGACTACTGTGATTACAGGTGTAGACCACCGTGCCTTGCCATGTTGGAGTTGGAGAGATGGTACCACAGCTATAGATACATGCTGACAAAGAATGATAGCCCAGGTTCAGTTCCCCAGCACCCAGGAAAAGCCAGGTACACAACGTGGTTCATGCATCTGGGGTTTGTTTGCAGTGACAAGAGGCCCTGTGTAGAGAGCTGCGAGGTGCCGCGCCTTAAAGATGGCGCTGGCTTCCGCCTTCCACCTTCCCGATGGCGAGTGCTCTCCTGGATAATTAAGTCCTTATTTGGCTTGGGCCGTGATCTAGGCTTGCTTCCGCATATGTGGACCTATCTGCATTCACCACGTGGCACACCAGGGTTGGCTGTTCTAAGGCTACTTAAGTTTCGGGCAGGCTTTGCCCCGGGTCAAAAGATTGTTCAAGGTTCCTGAATAAACTGTTGAAAGAAGAGTCCGAGCGGTGCGTCTTCCTTGCTGGTCGAGGCGGTCGCGACAAGTGGTGGCCCGTACGGGGACCCACTCAGAGAGGGACTCAGAACTTTCTGCAGTCAGGGCAGTGCACTGGTAAGTTCCCAGGTAAGGTGGGAATCCACGACAAAAGTGGGTATTAAGTTCCCAGGTAAGGTGGGAATCCGCGACAAAAGCGGGGATTTTGCTCCTCTCGGTAGAAAAAGAGGGAGCAGGAAGGGTTCGCGGTGTAGCGGACCGAAAGTAAAAGTTTCAAAAGAATTTTTGCAAATTTAGCCATGGGCGCTTCTCACTCGCACCCAATTTTTTTGGCTCTGAATGAGCTGCTTCGTTCAAAAAACTTAAAGATAAAGGGGAGTGCCCTGGAGAGGTTCCTGGAGGAATGTGATGCCATAGCCCCTTGGTTTGCGTGCTCTGGAAGTCTTACAATCCTTTCATGGGAAAAATTGGGCGAAGATCTTGATTTTGCAGCAGACCAAGGCATGCTTAAGGGCGGGGTAAGATCGATCTGGAGGTTAGTGAGGAACTGCCTCGAGGACCAACAATGCAGTGTGGCAGTGGAAAATGGACAGGCGGCCTTAGAGATGTTACAGGAAGAAAGGTTGGAACAGGCAAACAGTGAAAAGGAGGCAAAAACAAAGAACAACTTATATCCAACACTTGAGCTAGAAGATTCAGAGTCTACGGATTCTGAAGAGGAGCTGCAGGCTCTCATAGAAAAAATGGAAAGATGAAAATTAAGAAAAAGGGAGAAAAAGAGAGAGAGGGGGATCCCGGGAAAAAAGCCGGGTGTGGTGGCTCAGGCCATCCCAGCACATGGGAGGCAGAGCAGGACTGCCACAAGTTCAAAGCCAGCCTGGTCTACATAGTGAGTTCCAGGGCAGCCAGGACTGCACAGTGAGACCCTGTCTCTTAAAGCCAGGAAACAAAAAAAAAAAAAAAAAAAACAAAAAAATATATATATATATATATATATATATATATATATATATATATATATATATCTTTTGCTTTGCCCAATGCATCCTTTGCAGTGTGAATGTTTATTCTGTGCCATTATGGGGTTTTTTGGGGGGATTATTTTTGGTATTATGGCTCAGTTAAAAGACCTTGGATTATGGGGATGTATGAACATCATTGGAATTGATAAAAACTATGGGGACCTTTAAATTTGCATGAATGCATTACATTTTACATCATGTACGGTTATCAGTTTACGGGGGCCAGGGGCAGAATGTGGTGGTTTGATTCAGGTGTCCCCCATAAACTTCAAGTGTTCTGAATGCTAGGTTCCCAGCTGATGGCAATTTGGGAATTAACACCTCCTGGAGGCAGAGTATGTTCCCAGCTGATGGCAATTTGGGAATTAACACCTCCTGGAGGCAGTATTGTTGGGGGCGGGCTTATGGGTATTATAACCAGCTTCCCCTTGCCAGTGTTTGGCACACTCTCCTGTTGCTGTTGTCCACCTTATCCAGATCTTTGTCTAGTTTTCTATTACAGAATTGGTCGCTTGAATTTGAAGATACCTTAAAAGAATTGAGCCTGGCTGTAGTTAATGTGAATTCTACCCGCATGGACCTCTCTTTTGCCTCTGGATTGTCATCTTGGCTGACCTCCGCAATGAATCATTTGAAGGAATGGGCGTGTTTGGGGGCTTTAGCAGGCCTTCTGTTACTGGTCTCTTTGGTTTGCTTGTGGTGTCTGTGTAAAATCAGGGTCACACAACGACGGGATGTGGCTATGATCATTCAAGCCTTTACTGCCATAGAGGCTGCACAGTCCCCCTAAGTCTGGCTGGCTACAATTAAAAGTTAATCTTCTTCCTGCTCAGGTTGCGAGGCTAAGCACTGCACTCTGGGTTAGCCCTAAAACTCCAGAGAAGAGCATGTTTGATTGCATGCGGGTTGATGCCCCAGATCCCGCCTCTGAGAAAAAGGCATCAAGGTTGCGAAAATACGCATCATCAGAGATCAGACCTCTACTCTTACCTGTGGCTTGTTTTAAACAAAAAAGGGGGAACTGTAGAGAGCTGCGAGGTGCCGCGCCTTAAAGATGGCACTGGCTTCCGCCTTCCGCCTTCCCGATGGCGAGTGCTCTCCTGGATAATTAAGTCCTTATTTGGCTTGGGCCGTGATCTAGGCTTGCTTCCGCATATGTGGACCTATCTGCATTCACTACGTGGCACACCAGGGTTGGCTGTTCTAAGGCTACTTAAGTTTCGGGCAGGCTTTGCCCCGGGTCAGAAGATTGTTCAAGGTTCCTGAATAAACTGTTGAAAGAAAAGTCCGAGCGTTGCGTCTTCCTTGCTGGTCGAGGCGGTCGCGACAGCCCTGGCATTCCCATACTCTTACTTAGTATGCTTCTTTCTGTCTCTATCACAAGTAAATAAAAACATTGTTAAAAATTTAAATAATTTTTTTTTAAATGTAATTTGAAAAATAAAAATATACATTGTTTTATAAAAAGATGTCTTTCCACTATCCCTTATTGTATACTGTTTTAATAAAAACATTGGCTGACATATTTATTTATGTATACATTATGTTTTTTTAATATGGAAGCAATCATTGTTTATCAATAATTTTCAGCAATCTGAATTATATATCTTGCCATAGCTTTCTTTATATGCTTTATGAGAGGGATTTGTTGGGAGTTTGGGTGTCTGGAGCTACATGGAACTGGTATTCTGACAACCTTCCAAAATCTGTGAGTATGGGTTTGGACCAAGAATCTTTGAAAATGTAATTAAAGGTCTCAAGAAAAAGGATAACAGCCTCCCAGAGTATCTGTGTGGTCACTATGCCCAAAGCTAAGTGTCCTTGTAAGAGAAAAATAGAGGGATATTTAAGACACACAGAAGACAGAGCGTATACACACAGTGGGTAGAGGTTGAAGTTACCCAGACATTAGCCAAAGACGTCCTAGAGTTGTGGAAACTAAAGAAGGCAAGGAAAAAACCTCCCATAGATTTTCCCACAGGGAACATGGGCTCTTGGACACTTTCATTTAGAACTTCCAGTTTCCAGAAGTATATATATATATATATATATATATATATATATATATATATATATATATATAAATAAACCTCTTGTATAAAAAATCAAATTCAGGATGATTTTTATGGCAGCCTAAGAAAACTACTAACATGAATGCTTGTTCAATCAAATTTCAAAAATTCTAAATATTATATCTTCAAATTATGTTATTCTCTCATTTCTCTTCTTTGTGGGCTTTTATTACATGGACTTATCAACCAAGACTTTCCTCAAGTTTCCCTATTCATATTTGTTCATTTAAGTCTTTCTCTCTTTATGTTAGGTTCTGGATGTTGTGAAAAATACCTCAGATCATCAGCTTAAATGTAGGAAAGATTTATTTTAGTTCATAGACCAAAAGGTTTAAGTTTATAGGTTTTTGGCCTCACCATTTAGAGGAAAGAAAAAAGGTTTATTTTAGCTTACAGGCTTGAGGGGGAAGTTCCATGATGGCAGGGAAAATGATGGCAGGAGCAGAGGGTTGACATCGACATCACCCCCGGCTAACATAAGGTGGACAACAGGAACAGGAGAGTGTGCCAAACACCAGCATGGGGAAACTGGCTATAACACCCATAAGCGTGCCCCCAACAATACACTGCTTTAATTTCCAATTGCTATCAGCTGGGGAGACTAGCATTCTGAGTACCTAAGTTTATGGGGAACATCTGAATCAGACCACCACAGGTCTCTTCTTAAATACTTATGTAACTCTATTCACAATCATATGTATATGTAAGTATCCATTGCTGTAACTCCTTTAGTGCTTTTTCAGGTAATTTGGTTGTTTCTTTTATTTCTGGGCTAGTTTGACTGGATTAAAAGTTTTCACTGTGATTATATTTTCCTATTGCTTTGCATACCAACAATTGTGACTGGTTGCCAGTTGTGCATTTTACATGTTAGGTGTTGTTATTTATCTACATTCCTATAAATATTCTTGGAATTTGTTCTTCGGGGAAATGATATGACTTGGAAGCCGTTTGATATATTTGTGTCATGTTTTTCAGCTTTCTTGGGCAGCACCTGGGCAGCATTTCCTTTTGGGTTAATTTTCCCCAGGACTGAAGCACTACTATTCTTAGTACAGTAACCAATTATCTGCGCATTATGAAGCAATCCACCCTGTCTGTGGGAAACAATCCATCTTCCTGCCTTTGGGAAATCTTCAGCCTCTGTTTCTTTTCTTGGACTCAGTCAGAGCTGATGGAGCCCTGGTCAGGCCTCTGCTGCACACTCTGGGAGTCTATCTTAAGACCTCTGCAGTTCCCTCTTTGCAGCTCTTTCTTATCTTGTGTCTCTCTGTATACACTTTTCCCCAGCCTCCCTAGAATTAGTGTAGATGCTCATTTTAAAAAGGCCATTGGGTTACCTATTCCTTGCCTTAAAACTTTCTCTAGATAGCAACTTGCTCATCTGTTCCTTCTTTCATTTTCTTTCTTGGTCTCAGGTACTATCCATCTCCAAATTTTGTTTCATGTCTCAATTTTTGCTGCATCTCATGTTTTTACAGACTTTAATTTATTTATTTATTTATTTATTTATTGAGAGAGAAAGAAAGAGGCAGATAGAAAGAGAGACAGACAGAGAGAAAGAGAGACAGAGACAGAGAGAAAGAGAAAAGGGGTGTACCAGGGCCTCTAGCCACTGCAAATGAATTCCAGATGCATGTGCTGTCTTGTCCATCTGGCTTATATTGGTACTGGGGAACTGAAACTGTGTTGTTAGGCTTCATAGGCAAGTGCCTTAATCACTAAATCATCTCTCTAGCCCTTCCAGATGTTTGTTTTATTCTAACTTGCCCAGAGTTAAATGACTCTTTTGTGTGAATTGCATAGTGGATATTATAGATGAAAACATATCGACTCTGTAAATAAAATTATGTTCTTCCAAATATAATGTTTGCTTTCACGGAAGGAAAGGATAGCAACACATTAATTTATTAAATTTCTTAGTGTTAAGCCATTTTATATTTTTATATTGCCCTACGACATGATAAAGTTCAAAAGAAAACAGATATTTTACCAATACCCTCTGACTTGTATGTCATGAACATTAGACTCTTTCTCCCTGTCCTGGTAGCTGCCAGTCTTGGCACAGCCCTTCATTCTCTCAGGTGTTGTTTTCTGCTAAGCTCTGTGGAGAACAACCCTATGTATGTGCAGTGTGGGAGCCAGGTAACCACCCAAAAGGAATGTTATGCACATTTCGGCTTTCTCAGAGATTTTTCTCCTCAGTTTTAACTTCCCTTGCAGAATCCTACTCTGATCTGTGCTTCCTCTGTGCAGAAAGATTGCTGCTCACGCAGGATTCATCTGCATCCTGAGGACCCAAGGTGGCTGTCCCCAGGAAGAAAGCTGTGTGCATCTGGAACTTAACCAGCACATTTTTCTTCTTTCAAGGACTCTGCACCTTCCTATTTAGTTGCCTTCAACAGCATGTCTTTTATTATTTTGTCCAGCTTTAATCATTGTTGTTGGCAAGGGCTTTAGTCTGTTATTCTGCCATGACAACAACCCATCCTCTCTTTGTTATTTAGAAAGCTTAAAAAAAAAATACCAGTACTTGGGCATCACTCCAAACCAATTAAATCAGAATATCTGTAAGTGAGGTCCAGGCAGCCATATTTTTAAATCCTTTCTAAGTGATTCAAAGATGCATGGCAGAGCTGAGAACCACTGATCTAGGCTGACTAGTCATGACAGCTGTCCTGGGTCTCTTTAATTGAAATCAAAATTCTTGTTGCCCAGTCCTGATCAAGTTTAGTAATGGTAGCTTTAATGGGTGGAGAAGGAGCTCCTGGTTTGTAGAGCCACTGACATTTCACATGCAGAAGTTTTTCCTTTTCTCCAGCTTTAATAAATCAGGGGCAATTGTCATAGAAATCCATTCCAAGTATGAAGTGGCCTAATTCATGTGAGTCACCACAGCTGCCACTGAGGAGAACTGGACTGGGCTCTCTACAGCCCTTCAGGTCACCTGCAGTCTCTCCTACAGCTCATTTCCATTAGTGAACCTATTGCGTCAAACATCGGGGATGTTTCAGAGTTCTGATCAGAAAATTTACTTTCCAAAATATTTCCCTTCTAACTAAATAGGGCTTCAGATTTCTGGAAAATGAGAGGTTGAAATCCTAAGCAATCTCTCTGAGTTATTACTTCAGAACCTCATGCAGTATTAAAGACTGAGTGAGGATCCTTGTTAGCTTTATATCATACTTATAAATATACTCTAATTTCTTTTTGGAGACATTGTCTCATATATCCCAGACTGACCTCCAACTTGTTATGCAGCTGAACATGACATTGAACTTCTATTCCTCCTACAGCAGACACCTAAGTGCTTGGATTATAGACACGTGCTGCCATGCCTCATGTTAAGAGGTGCTAGGAATGGAATCTACGGCTTCATGTATGCTAGCAACAAGCTACATTATAAATTTTACAGTATTGTGTAATTTTAATGAGTCTCATACTAAAAAGGAAAGGTGCTCTGTCATAATGAACTGATAGTTTGGGAATGTAAATCAAAGTACTTTGGTTCAGGCTAAGTGCATAATTTTTATTCCCGCTGAGTTTACAGTATTCCATGTTTTGTTCCTCATCTCTTATAAAAATCTTTGTAAGTAAAGAGTCATATTAAATGATTCAATGAATGTTGATGCTTGAATTATAACTGTTGAGCAATATCAGCTATTTTTGAAAATATCCTTCCTGCAGAGTAGTATAAAAGAAAGAGCTTCTCATTGCTTTTGCTGTGAAACGTCCCTTAAATTGTTGACTTTATGAGGATATGAAAAGGCATAGTTAAAACTCTTATTTTTGGACTGGGGAGATGGTTTGGCAGTTAAAGGCACTTGCTTCCACATATATCTCCCTAAGTTCAATCCCCAGAACCTATTAAAGCTGAAAGCATAGTGACTTGTATGCCAAAGTCATGTGAAAAAAAAGCCAGGAGAACGCATAAGTTCCCAGGCTTAGCTACACTGGAACACACACAAAGGCAAACCCTGTTTCTAAAAGGTGGACAGAGAGGACAAACACCTAGAGGTTTTGCTCTAACCTCCACATGCACTATGGTGTATGCAAACATACCATAAACATCCATAAAGACATACGCACATAAACTAATTGCTTTATCTTGGAAAAAGACAAAAAAGCAAGTTATTTGACTATTAAATCATTAGCTACTTGGTGAACTTTCACTTCTGAATTATAGCTATTTACTAGCATGATTTTTGAGAAATGCATTGTTTATTTTCATGTCTATATGGGAACAGTGGACCAAAAGTCTGAATTCAATTCACTCTGACACATGTTGATAAATCATAATCCGATCCTGACATGCTGGTCCTTGTAAATCCCTTTCTTCTTTTCAGTTATGTATTATTGGGTAAAGTGTTGTGCATATCTCCTCAAAATTGAAGCACTATTCCCCAAAATCACCTAGGTGTCCATCAGTGGATGAATGAATTTTAAAAGCTATAATATAAATGCTCAATGCAGTTCTATTCAACCAATAAAGAAGATCAAAATTATGTCATTTGCATGAAATTGGAATGGGGCTCATATGCTACATAAAGAAAAATCAAATTCAGAAAGATAAATGGCACTTTTATCTTATATGTAGAGTTTGGATGTAACTTTAAAAAGAGAAAATATACATGTAAGGCACAGGGTAATTATTAGGAGTAGAAATGGAGATAACCGGGAAAAAGTATCAGAAAGGTTAATTAAATGAGTGATTATAATCAAAGTATATCACATGTGCACATGAAAATTTACTAAAAACACATTTCTTATATAATTTATATATGCTAAAAATATACAACTTTGTTCTCAGCTAACAGCCACAAGTTCATCTAATCATCCCAACCTTAATTGTAAAAGTTGTGACAATAAACTCCTGGACTCAGAAGGAAAAACCTGGAAAAGATCAAGAGGAAAACAAAGTAAATAAAAAAGAGACAGATGTGTGAGGAATGGACAAAAGAAATTCAAGATTATTTAGAATAGAGCGAAATTCTATAAAAGTCCAATAAGCTTAACAAATATTTGAAGCATGATCAAAAGATCCTAGACAACCTCTATTCCACATTCCTTGAAAGCTAAGCAGGAAAAGTACAGCCCAGGAAGTTTTCTGATAAACTAAGGGTATACTCTCTGCTGCATTGGCTAATTAGCAAGTGCATGACAATGATACTTTTTTCAGTGTGTACAGAGGATGGTAATAGGGTTTGCAGAAATCCTTGCTAGAGCTCCTTAAACCATGGGTTTCCCAGGTGCCTACAACTTGTTTCAGAAATATTCCCTGAACTGACACTTAACCATTTTTCCTCCTTTATGATGATGTTTAAAAAAAGTCAACACCTGCTGAGGCTCAATCCACATAGCTAAGAGGGAGTGGGGAAGAAGTAAGAATAAAGATAAGGAAAGGAAAGAATGTTAAAGAAAAACAAAGGAATGAGGAAGAGGATTAATCACATCAGAATCTCCAAATGCACTATTTCCCACCCTGACAGCTTTCAATGGCTAGGTGTAGCCATCTATGGATGATGGATTCACAGTGTCTTTGGGATTTTCCCCCTCCCTTTAGATGCTGGCAACTAAACCAAAGTTTTGTTCCTTTTTTACTCAAACTGCTCTGACTTGAATTGCACAGACAAAATTTCTTAAAGTAAATTCAAGTATGGAAAGGCAACAGTATTCAAGTCCTCTTTCACTGCAAATTGTGACAGATGAAGTTTTCTCCAACACCCAGTAACACAATGATATCAACTTATTGCAACAAAGACCCTTTGCAGCAGCTTTGCTGAGATCTTCATTAGAACATATTGCTCATTGCCATTCCAGCAATAAATAAATAAATAATAGCAACTCATTGAGGAATATGTGCTTTCCATCTAATGAAGATAAAGAAGATTATTAAAGTGATGAAACATTTCTATCCCAGGGTAACATGTCTGAACTAGAAAGTGTGCCATGGCCATGAGAACAAACCACTAAACAGATGTGTCTTTCACAAAAGTGAAAATGATGGGTGATGACCAGAGAAATAAGAAGAAAAATAAACTTTGTAACTGTCTGAATGCACAATAAGGAAGCACAGTTAAACCGGGTCCTCCTATTAATAAAATGAAATGTCATCAGTAAATGACATCATTTGCCTGCTTCCTCTGTCTTCTAGAGCAACAGTGTACTTCCTGATGATGCTGAGGCTGTATTTGGATCTGTCTCATGTGGGGCCAATTGTCACCCAAAACGTGGACAAAATCAGTCCCTTTTTGAGAAAAATATAATTTAGAAATTTATTGTAAAGAGGAAATTTTAGTAAGTTCCTGAAAAGCTGTTGAATCCAATGTGGGGCCCTTGGCAGAGATAGGAGCAAAGTGTCAGATAAATTAAACATAGAATGACCTTTTAAACAATCTGAAATGGTACCCACAAAAGCCAAAGTATAGTGTTTGTGTACATATAGCAATAAAGGGATTTTCATTGGATCAAGAGTCAAATACTCACCGGAGAAAATGCAGTTTGTAAAGGAAGCGTGTAGATGCAATTCCTGAGTGTTTAAGGGTCAGCGGAGTAGAAGTACCCCTTCCATGGGAAAAGTATATGGATTGAGAGCTAGGCAGGTACAAATCTGGTTCTGCTTTGTAGTCATTGATAAGTGTGGCCAAAATTGAGCCCTGGTACCACTAGAGTTTTAGTATTCATGACAAAATAGAAAAGAATGTACTACATCTCACTTAAAGCCATGGCTTGAATAAATCATCAGGGCAAGAGAGGACCATCCTATTATGAATAATGCACATAGACAAATCCAAACATGTCCATTAAATGTTAGAAAGTTTGTGTTTTTAGGCTTTATGTTATGTGGAAACCATTAGTAGATATCGTATTGTTGGGGGCGGGCTTATGGGTGTTGTAGTCAGTTTCCCCTTGCCAGTGTTTGGCACACTCTCCTGTTACTATTGTTCACCTTATGTTGGCCAGGAGGTGATGTCTACCTTTGCTCATGCCATCAGTTTCCTGCCATCATAGAGCCCCCACTCAGGTCTATAAGCCAAAATAAACCCTTTTTTCCCAAACGCTACTTTGGTTGGGTGATTTCTGCCAGCAATGCAAACCTGGCTGCAACAGTAATGTTGGTGCCAGAGGAGTGGGATTGCTGCTAGACACCTGACTATGTAGCTCTGGCCTTTTGGAGGTGATTTGCAAGAGGAATGTGGAAGGATTTGAAACTGTGGTCTAAGAGACATCTTGAAGTGCGGTAAGTACAGCTTGATGGACTATTCTGGTCAGAGTTGAACGATTTGAATGTAATAAGAACTATGAACTGTGAGGTTTGGCTTATGATGGTGAGAAAGACCTTTCCCTGGAATGGGCTAGAAGCAGTTTGTGAGAGAGGCTTGCTGTCATGGCCATGTCCTGAGAAGTTGTTCAGGACTGTATTGTGTAGAAACGGACTGGTATTAACAGAAGGATATGGCCCAGAAAAAAAAAAAAAAAAATGAAACCATTGGGCGTAAATTGCTGCCCATTCACTTGCAATTGTTTGAGAGAGTGTAACCATTGAGATTGGACCAGCTGACCTGCACTGGGGCAACAGGAAGAATGCAGACTCTTTTGAAGGGGCCTGAGTGCTCAAGGAGTGTCCTGTTCTTCATAGTCTGCTTTATCCTCCCCCGCCCCACCCCCCCCCATCCAGAATAACACTCTGGTACCCTTCCTGGTATTTTGCAGTATAAGAAATGCAGGAATGAGAGGGTCATTGAATTTGCAACATGGTCTGATGTTTTAGAAATGTCCATGGGCAGTGTGAAACAAGTTTGCTGGATGCCTGCATGGCAACCCAAAGAAGCCAAGAGGATGGACCTTTGGTTGCAGTGGAGACCCAGTGGAGATGCTGGGACAGGAGATGGCTGCTAAGGAGAGCTGCTGGCCCCAGATCAAGTTTTCCAGGACTGTGAGGAGCCTAGCTAGAGGGGTAGAACTGGAATTCCAGAGACATGTTGCTGGTTAGGATTATCAGACTTAGAAACTTGTCAATGGCTAGATTTATTGGTCTTAGAGCTACAGAGTTTAGTGTTTTCTCTGGTTCTTTTAAATCTTGTATTGGTTGAATATTTCTTTGCTAAGCCCAATGCCATCTTTTGCAGCATGAATGTTTATTCTGTGGCATTATGGGTTTTGGGGGGATTTTTTTGGTATTATGGCTCATTTGAAAAACCTTGGATTATGAGGATGTTTGAACATCATTAAGATTGATTAAAAAAATGAGGACTTTGAAAGTTGGATTGAATACATTGCATTTTACATCATGGATGGTTAGCAGTTTATGGGGCCCAGAGATATAATATGTGATTTGATTCAGGTGTCCCCCATAAAGTTAGGTGTTCTGAATGCTAGGTTCCCAGCTGATGGAGATTTGGGAAATAATGCCTCCTGGGGACAGTGTATTGTTGGGGGTAGGCTTATGGCTATTATAGCCAATTTCCCCTTGCAAGTATTTGGCATATTCTACTGTTGCTATTGTTCACATTATGTTGGCCACCCTTGATGTCCACCCTCTGCTCTTGGGACTGTAAGCCAAAATAAACCCTCTTTTCCCCAAAAGCTGCCAGCAATGTGATTTCTGCCAGCAATGTGAAACTGACTGTAACATGTTTACTCCTTGGAGTATAGTAATTTACAAATAAATGTTTATGAAATAAGTAAAAAAGTTAAAGAAGGAAGGGAGGATAGAAAAGAATAGAAGGGAGAGGAAGGGAAGGGAAAAGAGGGAAGAAAGCAAAACCATTTTAATAGTATTATAAATATCTATTTAATTTAAAATATCTTGATATTATTCAAGGATTTTAAATTCTGTTTTAAAGTGGAATGCGTATATAATGTAACCAATACAAGGTTCTGTGTGTATGAAAACTGAGATTGAGAACAAAACGGAGAGATATGAGATGTATGCAATGGAATACAGAGGAAAAGTAAATATATGTTGGGAGTGAACTAGTAGTTTGGTTACCAAGCTAAGAGAAGAAAATTCAAATTGTAAATATTAATCAATGGACACATAGTCTAAAAGGATGCCCTGAACTTTTCCATAAGCTTAGGCTTAACATTTTCTGGAGGTTGTATGGTGTGGTAGTTGAAGGGTAAAATGCTCCCATAGGCATATATGTTTGCATATTTAACCACCAGCTGATGGTGCTATTCAGGAAGGCTGTAGAACCCTGAGGAAGTAGAGCCTTGCTAGAGGAAGCATATCACTGAGGGTAGGTATTACAGTTACATTGGTGTCCCTGTGTTCTCATTCATACTACTTCTCTCTGTCTCTCTCTCTCTCTCTCTCTGCTTTCTCTATGTCCATGTAATATATGACATGGGTTTCCTCCACTGACCTGCCATGCCTTTACCCACCACGATGGACTCTAAACTGTGAAACAGAAAGCCAAGTTAAAATTTTTATCATTGGGCTGAAGAGATGGTTCAGTAGTTAAGGCACTTGTGTGAAAAACCTAACCACCTGAGTATGATTCCCTAGTACTCACATAAAGGCAGATGCACAAAAGGTACACATGCACCTGGACTTTGTTTGCAATGGCTAGAGGCCCTGGCATGCCCATTCTATCTCTATCTTTCTCTGTCTCTGTTTGCAAAAATAAATAAATAAATAAAATAATTTTAAAAAATATTAACTTTTATCTTCCATAAGCTGTCTCTGATGATCTTGTCACAAGTAACTGATACAGATTTGTATACGTTAATGAAAAAGTCCCATTATATCAAAAAACATCACCGAACAGCTGTGTTGATGGAAAAAGCTACTTATCACTTATCACAAAGAAGAATATGGCTTAGTAGCTAAGTACAAAACAGACTCTGACAGCACTCCGAGGGGATTCATACAGACCAGTACTTGTCAGCTTTCTTGCAGAGACACTGAGCAGAGGAAGAATTCTAAACAATAGAGGCCAAAAATTCTCCTATGGGTTTAAGTTTTTATTGAATTTTGTTACAAATGTCCTCATTACCTGTAATGCTTTTTAAGGTTGGTTTTTATAAACATGTAAAAGTAAAAATATTTTCATTAAAATAATTGTAAAGGCCACTATGTGTTTCCATGTTTTTAAAATGTCTGCAGACAGTACTTGAAGAAACTTAATTGAAAATATTGAGTTACTGATAATAAGATTTTGTGATTCATGGAGTGTGGGTCTGTGAACCCCAACATTTAAGCCCTTATCCTATTTTAGCAAATGATTGATAATGTGGACTCTGAGAAGGGTAAATTATGAATTTAGTTTATTTGGAGAGAAAACATTAATTATCAGGTTTATTTAGAGGGAACTAAGATCGAGGGAAGAGGCAAGTGGAAAGACTCAAGCCTGAAAATTCTCCTCTTTGCTCAGCTGGAAAGGAAGAGGGGAGATGGAGACCATCTCCACCACAGAGAAATCGCCAGGAGTAAAAGAGCTCTGGAGGAGTCACATACACACACATGTGCAAAACAAAGCATGAGAACCATCACATAGTGAAGGACTCAGAGATCAAATAAAAATCGCACACATAATAAAAGTGAGAAAGAAACCTAAAGCAAGCCATATATAGAATGCAAGGCTCAGGCCAAAAGAAGTACGCCCTGTTAGGTGGGGTCGTACTCAGAACAAAGACCCAACATGGCCATGCTCCACATTCCCGAGTATGATCTGGGCCAACAGTCTCAAGACCCCCCTACCTTAACTATGACCTTATAAGAAGGCCTCTGCTCCCTCCCTTCTTTGAAACAGTTACATTTCTCAGCTTGCTCCAGTGCATTAGTTATGGCTGCATAGGGAAACAGACAAACTCCTAGCTGACACATCATCTTCCCCTACCCAGACCCTTTAAAAGACCTCCATCTTAGGTCCAGGGTGTGACGTCCCTGGCCTCACATATGGAGACCTGTGAAACTCGCCCTAGAGCTGTGCCAATAAACCTGAACTAGCTTTGTTTATCTGGTCTGATCTGGTTCTTCCTGTAGGTCTAGCCCTTCACATCCTATTTCCAAGCCAGGCTCAGAAGGGAAGAGAAAGAAAAAAAAAAAGAGGTGGCCCACACGGTCAACCTTCTTTATATGGATCTGATCATGCAATTGGGGGGCTGACCTAGAAAAGCTAAACTGAAGAAGGAGGAAGTTCCTTCTGGGGAGTGTCACTGGCCACCATATTGGATGAGACAGGATCAGACATGAGTTGCATTTTTGCAAGGGTAAGCAGAATGGCATTTCCTTGTTTCCTCTTTGGACTTGGGTCCCTGTCTATCTGCCTGTAAAAAGCAGTCTTACCTTTTTCCCCTTCATTACTAAATAAAGTATGAATTCAAAACATATTGAAATTCAGAAAACAAACTACAGAGGTCTACAGATATCAGAAGATGTAACCAATGTAATGTATAGACCAGTAGTGGAATTATTCTTGTGACAAATCAAAACACTTCATTTCCTTTGGAAACTTCTTGTAATACCTCTAGTTGACACTTTATCATACACTTTTAAGGTAATGGCTTCTTTAAATGAACTACATGTAAATTAAATGCCCTCTGATCATATATACCAACACAAGAGAACTTGCTCATTTATAATAGCTAAGAATGAAATGATAAATTAGGAGTGATGCACTATAATAGTTTAAAATTGTATATAACTTATGAGTAAAACCTGAAACAGTGATTTTCAAAACTTTTTAATGACATTTTCCATAATTATGGACAATAAACTATGATAATGCCCTCCCCAACCCCATGTTCTCCCTCATAACTCAACCCTCCATCATATCCTCTGCCCTTCTCAGTTTCTCTTTTATTTTGATGTTATTTTCTTTTCCTACTATTATTTTAAAAAATATTTTATTTTTTATTTATTTGAGAGATAAAGAGGCAAATATAAAGAGAATGGGCATTCCACAGCCTGTAGCCACTGCAAATGAACTCCAGACACAGATGCCACCTTGTGCATCTGGTTTACGTGGATACTGGGGAATTGATCCTGAGTCCTTAGGCTTTGCAGGCAAGTGCCTTAACTGCCGAACCATCTCTCCAGCCTTTCCCTCCTATTATGAAGATCTTGTGTGGTAGTGCCAGACAGTGTGAGGTCATGGGTTATCACTGTCATTTTGTATCTGGAAGATTGCATTGTAAGCAATCCTACCCTTTGGCTCTTACATGAAACAGTATTTTTTTGATTCAATGTATCAGGTATCATTATTGGTTGCAAATAACAGATCAATTCAAATAAGTGGGCTAATCTCTTTTTGTTGCTGTGAGAAACACCTGAAAAAAACAATTTTAAGGGAAGATTTTATATTGCCTTCAGTTTCAGATGTTACAGCCCATGGTCAGCTCACATATCATTTCTGGGGCTGTGGTGAGGCAGAACACCATGGTGGAAGGGTGTGGTAGAACAAAGCTGTCCCACTCATGGTAGCCAGGAAACAAAAAGAGAACACAGTTAGAGCCCAGTGCATATATAGCTTTAGAGAACGTACTCTCAGTAACCCACTTCCTTCAGCTGGGCCTCATTCCCTACACATTTTAGTACCTCCTGAAACAGCACCACAATCTGGGTAATAAGGCTTTAGCACATGAGCATCTGGGGGACATGCCCTATTCAAACTATAATATCCTACTCCTGACCCCCAAAGTTTTATGTCCTTTTCATAGTGAAAAATGTATGTTTTCCATCTTCTAAAGTCTCCTAATAAAAATTCAAATCCAAAAGTCTTTTCTGAGATTCAAGGCTAGCTCTTAGTACTAAGACTCTGTGAAAATAAAAAAAAAAAAAAAAAAAAACATTAAAGTTGCATACTTCAGAAATACAACCACACAGAATGAATATTTCCATTTGTAAAGGGAGGGAGGAGAGAATACCAAGGAAAGATTAGCTAAAGCAAGTTTGAAACCCAAGATGAGAAACATTCAATCACGTAGCTTCATGCTCAGAATCTTTAACATGTTGTATCATGATGTGAGTTCAGCTTAAGGAGCATCAAGTAATTTAACAAAACAAGTTTCAGCCCACATGGCCTCTCTTCTGATCTGGCTCTGCTTGTTGCAGCTCATCATGCTCTTTGTGCCCATAACTTCCAGGGGTCTTCATTGTATGTTCAGAGTCACCCTCACAACTTCAGGCCTTATTTTTTTTTATTCATTTTTTTTTGAGGTAGGATCTCACTGTAGCCCAAGCTGACATGGAATTTACTATGTAGTCTCAAGCTGTCCTCCAACTCATAGTGATGCCCCTACCTCTGCTAGGATTAAAGGGGTGTGTCGCCGCACCCAGTTCATGCCTCATTTTTCACAGCATGTCTTCAAGGATTCTGAAGATGCCACTCATTACCTGGACTTCCAAAGCCTTCCTTGAAATCTTATGAAATTCCTTCATGACACTATAACTCTTTCATTCTTCATGCTTATAAAAGCAGAGTCAGGTGGAGATGTCTGGGTCTTTTGTCAGCTCAAGAGTTGGTGCAGCCCCTTACATCATTGTACAGTGGCCTCTTAAATATATAAATGGTCGAATGCAGGGAAACACTTCCCAGTGACCTTGTGTGAGGAGGACTTAAGGGAATGGTATTGTATATATGTAAGCAGAAGAACAGATTATAGGGAGGTTAAAGGCCTAAGTGAGGCCAGGGGAAGACTGTGTAAAAGAAGGGTGGGGGGCTGAGGGTCAATCAAAATTCAAGATATTCTGAATAAGACATATGTAAACCTACTTTTTTTTAATAATGGCCCATACAGGAGCCATAGGTTGTTACTAGAAAATTTTCCGTGCTAGGGATGGGATACCTTCCATGAGTTGTTGGCCAGGGAGGGCTCTGTTGCCTGCAAAACATTACAGGCTATTGCCAAGGCCCTTGGTTTCCCTTGAGAAACAGATGGTTAGAGCCTATTGCTGAAGACATCTCTTGCCTGAGTGGCAAGGTCACTGAGAAAGCAAGCTGGTGCTGAGCAGAAAACCTTCTCCCTGTAGACCAGCCAACTGAAGGCTGGGAAAAGCTGCACTGCATTCAGCCCTATGGGAGACAGAAATCATCAGCAGTGAAAACAGTGGACGCTGGAAGCCTCAAGTGTGGCCAGACAGGCTAAATGACCGAACGGGTGCAATAGTGGCATGTCTGCTCTGAAGCAACTGCTCCCTAATTGGACTGAAGGTCCGTTCTATGGGCGGGAATACATGCCTGGTACTGAAAAACCTAACCAAAAGTCTATGGCAGGGGAGGTCATGAGCCTTAGGGCTATAAAGCCTGCTCTTGTCTGGCTAAATGTATATATTATTTTCACCAAACTTCCCAGAAAGCACTATATGATGTTCATATTCATATATTAATGCTACTCTCACTTCTGGTTATAGAAGCTTCTCTTTTCATATGGCGATGACCACTGGGATGACCCAAAAGGCAACATAGTGCTGAGAAGAAAGGATGAAGGAGTGTCCAGCACTGAAACATCTCTTTCACACCCTCCAAGGCTAACATTCCATTGCAGAAGAAGGGGCAGAAAGAATGTAAGAGACAAAGGAAGAGTACAACTCCTTACAATGCAACTGTCCAGACAGAAATTGGCCTCACTATCCATGACCTTGCAGTACCTAGCAATACCTTCACAAGACCCTCGTAATAGAAGTAAAAGATGATGACATCAATTAGAAGAGAGACTAATGGAGAAAGGGAGGGGATATGATGGAGAGTGGTGTTCTGAAGGGAAATATGGGAGGGGAGGGAAATATGGTTTATTGTCTGTAAATATAGAAGTTGTTAATAAAAAATAAAAATTAAAAAAATAAAAATAAAAGAATTGGCCCAGCCCCTTATATTATTGCACAGTGGCCTCTTGAATATATAAATGGCTGAATGCAGGGAAACGTTTCACTAGTGACCTTTTGTGAGGAGGGTGCCCTGTAGTTCTATTCTCAAAGTAAAGTCTTTCTAAAGAGTCAAAAGCTTACATCTTGGGGGCTGGGAAAATAACTCATTCTGTGAAGTGCTTGCCTTGTGAGTATAAGAACCTGATTCCATTGGCCCAACCTATATGTGTTTGTTTTTGTTTTGTTTAAAAAAGTCAGCCAAGCATGGTGGCAAATCCTTATATTTCCAACACTGGTGATGGTAAGACAGTTGGACTCCTGATTCTCACTGGCTAGCTAGCAAGTCTAGCTTAATTAGGTGAGTTGCAGGCCATTGAGACCTTGTCACTCACACCCACACAAAATAAATAATATGTGAAGGAACATCTGAAAAGAAGAATAGTATTAGAATGGTCTCTAGCCAACATACACACACACACACACACACACACACACACACACACACACACACATCCCTTTATACTCTTGAGCCTATGATAGGTGGGTGCCAGCTAATTCCTGACATACCCTCAAGGCATCTTTCATTATCATGACTCACAGTACTTGGTTTCCTTTCCATGATCCTAAATCTATTCAACCACCACATCCTCCTTATTCACATCTTTAAACTTTAAACAAACTCTTATGTCCATACTGCATAGTTTTCAAATTGTTATTATCTGCCTTTTGCTCCCTATTTCTTTGTAATAAGGCTCAAAGAAGATAGAATAATCATGCATCCTGCCTATTGGCTGCCTTGATATGTCCTCTGCCATGATGACTGGCCCTATATCTTTGAATTCAGCCTCATGTGAAAAAAAAAAATCTTAGTCTACAGACAAAATGTAGATAGATTCTTTGCCAGGATGTATGTAACATGCATGGCCTTTAAGCTAGTTTTCAGTATTTGTCCTCATCTGAAACCAGAGTGCCATCTTTGCTTCCTGGATTCTCAGCATTCTGGTCTTCTGAGATACCACTAAAATTGTACATTATATTCTATTTACAATGTTCTAGGCTTTCTTTAGCTTATTCTCCATTTTTCTTTCTGAATCCTTCCCACAAATCAATTCCATAGGCTTTTGAACTACATGATGAGGTAGTCACAGCAATGACCTCACCCCTGGTACCTATGTGCTGTATTAGTAAATTTTCCTCATGTACTAACAAAATACCTCACATAGACAACTTAAGAAATGATAAATTTAGGTTCACAGTTTCATGCTTGGAAGGGTATGGAGAAGAGCAGCACATATTAGGCCACTAGGAAGCAGAGATAATGCCTATGTTCACAATCTTTTTCCTTTTACTCTTTCTATTCCATCCTGGCCCCCAGACTGTAACGTGGTACTGCCCATGATCAGTTCAGATCTTCTTCTCAAAATTACTTCCGTGTGGACATTCCCTCACAGACATATCCAGAAGTGTACCTTACTAATATACTGGACACTTCTCAATCAAGTTGACAATCAAAATAGTCACCACAAAATGAAGTATATTACCTTTCCAAAGAAATATTTTCCAGAAGCTTGTTCATCTCACTCACTGCTCTATTTGTGGTACAACCCTTCAAGAGTTCCTATCAAAAGAAGCTTCACCGAGAACTTGTTAGGAATATAAGACTCCAATCATTGCCCATCCTACTGAATCAGATCATCTGAGGTGGAGTATGATCATAGGTGTACTCCAGGTAATTCTGATGCACATTAATGTGTGCAAACTATTGGCCTAATCCAATTACTGAGAAAATAACTACTACTATAATTGATTTAAACTATTAAAATATGTAGTCTGGATTAAATAATAAGTGTCTTTCCTGAGGGTTAAATAATTAAAGGAAACCATTATTATATTGACAGAGAATTTGGGTATGGAGCAGTGGGTGAGTGGATTAAGATAGAAAAAGACAGTGGCTTCAACCTCCTTCCTAATTGAACAGTATAAGGCCATATAAGGATTATAAGCTTTTGAGCCCAACCCAACTAACTGAATTTGGAAACTTGATTCAATCCCACAGTATAAAAAGTGACAGGATTTCACCTATAAGCAGTTCTGCATTCACAACTTTGAAATTAGAATATTTTTTTTCTCAAAAAGGTTCCATGGCTAGTATATACTAAGGACTGACTACATAACAATTTGTATCATTATTATATCAGGACCTACCAGTAACCCTTTTGTACTTTATTATGCTGTCCATGAAAACCCACCATTAGCAATATATGTAAAATTGAATGTTTTGTTACTTATACAGCAAGGGGCTACCTCAAAATTAATAGATTATTTTCTGTGAGTACACTTTACACAAACAACACAACGGATATAGATTTCAACAGAAAACCATTTGAACTTTGTGAAGAAGAACCCAGAAGCTTCTTCACTAACACTTTGCATTGTACTATTTTAATTAAATATAGACTACTTGCTAACATTCTATCAAGAAGACCAGTTCTTCAGTTTCCAGATTTAGCAAATGAAAACACAAGGTATCCAATTAATTTTGAACTTCCGATAAAAAAGAAGAACTTAGTTTATCTCATGCACAACATGCAAGATCTATTCTGAAATCTCCATTGTGCATATGATACTCAAATTTAACAAATGTCCAATACTTTTATCTCTCAATCCCATTAATACTTCCACTTTCAATTTTGTGGCCTCACTACTGAAATAAACTATGGCAATCATCTGAGAAGATGTATTGGCAAGTTTAATCTTCTCACAATAATAAGGACAAATGGTAGTAGTCCTTCAGATGCAACTTCCTCGAGTGTGAAATTAAGCTATTGGATCAAAGAATATCTGAGTCTCTTCTTATTCCACAACGTTGATTCTATGAAAAATGTATCCTTCCCTCTAACAGATAGGTTATGTTTACAAAATCACCAAACCCTGAAATAGTGATATAGGTGATGTCATATTTATGGGAAAACACAAGTAAGGAAAATCTATGGTTAAATACAAGCCATGAAGCCAAGAGAATCCAACAGACATAAGTTAGTTTTAATATATAATATTCACATTTAAGCAAACCCATTTAATTAAAAGAAATAGTAATGAGATAAAATTAAGGCATGGAAAATTCTAAAGTAGATTTATTTAGTTTGAGATATATCAAATTGCTAATTTTAAAGGTTAAATGTTAAATATCATCAATTTAAAAACATGAATGGGTATGCTATATAAAAGCTATATGACTGTTATATAAAAGCCTCTTGAACATACATCAAAACATCTTGAATGGACTTGGAATTGGACTTTTGATATATTCACAATTTTCTATTATTTTTATTTTTTTGGAGAGAGACAGAGAGAGAGGGAGAGGAAGACAGAGATAGGCATGCCAGCAACCTCTCAGCTGCTGCGAATGAAATCTAGATGCATGTGCCCCATGGTGGTCAAGTGCGGCATTGCGCCCTTGCGTCACTGCATCTGGCTAAATGTGGGACCTGGAGATTGGAACCACTAGAGATTGGAACCACTGGAAATTGGAACTGGCGTTCTTAGGCTTAGGAGGCAGGTGCCTTAACCGCTAAGCCATCTCTCCAGCCCACAATTTTCTATTATTTATGAGTTTTTATAGAATGGCATTTTTTTCAAAAGCTTGTAGTTCTTCTGCTACACAATTGAACCTAGAAAGCAGCAGCCATATTACCAGTTCTACACAGAAGCTGTGAAAGCTTCTCTCTCCTGGGCATACTCATTCTTGCCAGCAGGGCAGCACACCATCTCAAGATCTGTCCTATCAGCCCAGTACTTGCACCCAGAAAATACACCAAGCAGATCTGAACTTGACTAGAAGTCTGAAACAGATCTACCACAACTGACCCAAAGTTTCATGAGCAAATGGCACATATTTATTACTTTAAATTGTCCGTGAGGCTTATCACTCATTATTGCAGCACACTGACTACCAGAGGATAACAACTGGGAGTTAGCACAAGGAACACAGGGGTGTGTCTAGTGCACAAGTAGAGATACTCAGTGTCCTATTGGATACACAAGTTCTATGTGGTCTTTGAGGCATCTCCACTCTCATCCTAGGTAGAGCCTCAGTTATACTATCTGTTGGGAGGTGGACTGTCTGCACCTCGGTGGCCTCATCCATAGGTCTGTGACTCTTCAGTTGTCAGCTCTTTAGTGCCTACTTGTCTCTGGGTCAGCCTCCTCCTTTAGATGCGTTGTCTTGGCGACGCATGAGTATCAGGTTCAGGCACATGTTTTTCTGGTGTCATATTAGGTGACTCTTCTAGTAAAATCAGAATTTAAATGAAAACAGACGTTTTCTACATCTTGATGGCTGATTTTACCATAATTCCCTCAGGTAGGATCTCTGGGCCTGCACAATTACAGGGGCTTTTATTCCCTAAACTCTTTAGTCCACCTGCTGGTTAGAATTCTTATTGAGGTAGAAAAATGTTTGTACACTATCATTTATTTGTATTCAAGGGATAAACTAATTATGTCACCAAATACTGGATTCTTATAATTAAATAATATGGGGTATGCCTATCAAGTACTACATCCAAAATTCTTGTGTTTTAAATTAATAACTTATTTCAGTCTTTAAAATAAAATATTCTCTTTCATTGACTCTCTCCCTCTCCATTTCCCTCCCCCTCTCTCTCTCGTCATAGCTTCTTTCTGAGTGCTCAAGTTACCTTCAGAGGAAGATGAACCCCATACAAATTTCAGTTTCAACTTTGAGACTAATGATGCCACACACACCAAGAAGACTGGAAAGTTATACTAATTATCTAATGGACATCCCAGGAGAGAGCAGAGCAAATATATTCAAAATGCTGAGAGAACAAGGAAGAAAAATAAACTGGGTTTTTATTGTGGCTAGGGGTGGGGCTGGGGTAAGGGTTTTAGGATGTGCAGGGGCCTCCATGATGTGAATCTCCTGGTGATGCCAAGGAGGAAAGCAGCCAAGCTTCCTTACCTGCATGCCAAGATGTGGTGAGCTGGCTGTTCTGGCAAAGAGCAGAGAACTAAAACCTGCCAGCAGTCAAACATCAAATAATAATAAAGACTTAAGATTCCTCATCCCTCTGGGGCTGGCATGTTGTAAGGTCAGGAGAGGCAATTAAGACAGATAAAAGAAATCTTTTATCTCAGCATAATGTGATAAAATGTTATGTTATTTGGAGCCGGGCGTGGTGGCGCACGCCTTTATCCCAGTACTCGGGAGGCAGAGGTAGGAGGATCGCCGAGAGTTCGAGGCCACCCTGAGACTACATAGTTAATTCCAGGTCAGCCTGGACCAGAGTGAGACCCTACCTAGCAAAACCAAAAAAAAAAAAAAAAAAAAAAAAAAAAAAAAAAGTTATGTTATTTGGATAGTATTAACATTTTTGTCCATTAAGCTGATCAATATGCTAGTTTGGGGAAAAGAGAAGTTAAAAATGTACGAATGGTGAGAAGAAAATTGACATTTCTCGACCTTGTAATATATTCCAATAGCTGTAATACATGTGGTAGGAAATTTGTGTTTTCCTCTAAATTTGTCTCTTTTTCTCTTCTACTTCACTAAATGCTAGCCAAGACTTTGTCACTCCCTTGCCCAAGGGAGGGATTTGTGAGAAAGTCCCAAAGCTGACTTGTTTAGAAACAGGATTCATTTAGGACCTTCTTTTCAGGGTCTAAATTAGGAAGGTCCTCTAAATCATGTCTACAGGACAGGGAAAAGAGAAAGAGAGAAGGGTCCTCAAGAACTCAAGAATTAAAGTGGGATAAGTATTAAAACGCCAATCTTTTTTTTTTTTTTTTTTTTTTTTTTTTTGTTTTACGAGGTAGGGTCTTATTCTAGCTCAGGCTGACCTGGAATAAACTATGTTTTCTCAGGGTGGCCTCTAACTCACAGCGACTCTGCTACTATCCCCGCTCTGTCTCTCTACCCCTGTCTTCCAAGGAACATCATCTAGACCCTGTCCTAGTGCAGAAATGCCAGAGTCCCAAAGTACAATTAACAAGCTGCAACTGATTCTCATGAAGGCATGTTTTGGCATGTGGTTTCATGAAAATGCTAACAAAATTAGTTTTTTTTTAAATATTTGATTTCTGCAGTTCTCTTACCCATCCCACTTTATTTCTAATATTTTGCTATCTTTCCTATGCATCTGGGATCTAGAATCAATTTTTACTTATTGTTAGTATGTCTTTCTCATAAAAGGTATTGTTAACTGTACTAATTAGTACACACTGCATCTTGCTTGAGTTGTCCTTAGCCATGTTTTTTTGTATATTTATGTGGTCAACAAATACAATTACATTTGGATTTATTTTTCATTAATTTAAGAAGTGACAATGTCATTTTTAAGCAATTTATTTTATTTTATTTTATTTATTTTATTTTATTTTATTTTATTTT
Source organism: Orientallactaga sibirica (assembly GCA_036365145.1). Taxonomy (NCBI): domain Eukaryota; kingdom Metazoa; phylum Chordata; class Mammalia; order Rodentia; family Dipodidae; genus Orientallactaga; species Orientallactaga sibirica. Next base: position 70,114,470 of record JAEOAD010000004.1, on the reverse strand, counting down.
ATTTTGTTTTGTTTTGTTTTTTGTTTTAGAGAGACAGAGCAGGGGGAGAGAGAAAGAGAGAGAATTAGCACACCAGGCCTCAGCCACTGAAAACCTCCAGATGCTTGTGTCACCTAATGAGCATGTGCAACCTTGTGCTTGCCTCACTTTTGTGTGTCTGGCTTATGTGGGATCTGGAGAGTTGAACATGGGTCCTTAGGCTTTGTAGAAAAGTGCCTTAACCACTAAGCCATCTCTCCAGCCCCAAAATGTTATTTTAACTGGTACAAATTATTACATAGCAAAGTCATTTTTTTTTTTTACAAAGCACTGATGGGTCATGCCAATTTATCATACTTTGACATAATTTCCTGGAGAATTCTGAAAAGTTTCATACATGAATATCATACCTGATATTCTTGGGCTAGTTAGCCTGGAAAATGCACTGTTGAACAATAAACCTTGCTAAAAACAAGATGGGAGACAAGATCAATACCCTAAGTTAAGGTCTGACCTTTCCATGTATTCTGGTAGACATTCATGCCCACAGTCACATACATGAACACAGCAAGACTCATACACACTACACACACACACACACACACACACACACACACACACACACACACACACAAATGATTTTAAATAATTCAGAAAACATGAAAATAATGACATTAAAAAAACCATACAAGTGTTGGTGAACTGGCTTGCTTGTTAATGCTCTGATTCAGGGGTCACAGATGAACAGTTTACACTGCTAACACATGCCCAAGTAATGCTGATGCACCTACTGCCTTGGTGTAGCCTCTGCCTTTAGTTTCCTGAAAATACCATTCACATTTCTTTTCAAACATACACTAACAGATCCATCCCTGATTGTCACTCAGATCACTACATCTCTTATGAAAATAGACATTTAGGAAATGTTAGAAGAATATTGTCACCCAAACCTATCATGTGAGGATCCTTTCCCTCTATACTGCAGAACCCTATGTGTATTATAATAAACATGTTTGAAATTCTCATCATCAACTAATATTGTTTCAAAAGTGCCTTTGACTTAGTTCCTCCACTCTAACATGTGTAAAGACATACCACATGAGAATAAACACCAAATAAAATGTGAAATCTTCCTTAGCTATGTGTCATTCAGAGGTATATGCTTTGTAGTGCAAAGGGCTTTAGGAGCCAAGGCTAATAGAGTGACTCAGATATCTCAGGGAATGGAGACAGACAATCCTCAGTTCTATCAGTTTCTAAACTGGAACAGACTAAGGTGAAGTTTGAGTTTTCTGAATGCATAGGATTACCAAGGGTTTTCTAAGGTAGAAGCTTTAAAGTGGTATATCTTTTGCTTCAGGAAAACAACAGAATGACTTTGATGAAATAAAGTAGTCAAATATTTCAGCACACATGTACCAATTCTTCCTTATATTTATAGTCACCACAATAACTTTATTATTATAAATATCAAAAACCCCACAATAAAAACTACATTTTTGAAAGTTGAGATAAAGATAAAACTAAAATGTTTGTTTTACTGATTATAATGATGTCATGTTATCATTAATTCATACCAATAATAATCTATAATTATATAAAATCCCATCATTCAAAAATTTTTAAAATAAATCTCTGTGTTATAGTAGACTTGTTGATAATCCCCTATTTTGAAAGAATCTGTGTCTATGTAAAGGAATAATTATTTTGTGCTATTACTACTATAACTTAGTATCTGTGCTATAGGAGAAATATTATCTTGTGATTCTTTTGTTGAAATAGTTTTAAGTTCTCCATTTATACCATAGTTGAAATTATCCCCTCATACCAATTTTGTGTGTATTCTTGATGTGTGCATTATTCCTAAGCCAGTGGCCATCCTACTCTGTCTGATCTTGGTTATCTTTCACCCCATGTGTTCTCATTACCTAGCATCTAATGTTCTTCATAGCCAGTGCTTAATAAGCATTTATTAACCAGTTAGAAATGGGGGGAACAACCTCTATACAAAATCATGATAAGATACAGATGAAGTTTCATATTAAGATAGGAATTAAATTTACCTTATTTCTTTTTTTATACTGGTTTAAAGTAAAATTAATTTTCAATAATAATCCTAAAAGTATTTTTCTGTGAAACTCAGTGCAATACCACCAGGATGATGACTCATACTCCACTAGAAATCTGACACATGCCATTTCTTTCACTCATTTTTATTGCATGTAAATTGTCTTACATCTGATAAATTGGCACTAGAAGAAATCCCTAGAGATGAACTAAAATAATTCAAGAGGAGCAAGTGTGTTTAAATCTAAATTTTTTCTTTCAGAAAATTTCTACATTGAATGCAAGAGACTACAATAGAGAAAAGGTATCAAGTGTACATTAGTTGATCTTTTTCACTGGTGTTTCAGCATATATACACTTCTATAATTCTTGTTTCATAAAAATATTGATTTTTAAAAGAAAATTTACTAAAGATAATAGCTTTAGAGACTGAAAATGTACACTATCCACTATCTCATACTGTACCACCACCTTGACAACCTGAAAATATTTATAAAATATTAACAATATTGAAAAAGTCTACTATCACATTTAGTGGCTTTTCTTTTGGGAACCAGCAATAATACCAATGAATTCAAGAGCAAAGCACCCCAAGAAAACAAAAATATTAGCCTAAAAATCAGAAGAAATCACTGTTACATTGTATCTTCTCTTCTGAAAAATCTATACTATAGATGATATGTTTAACAGATTTGTTATGTGATCTCCAACTAAAAGAAAGATAATGCAAATCAATTTTCATTCAAGAATTAATATAGCATGATAAACTTTAAATCCTCCAAATATTTTTTTACATCATTCTGGTGTTTCCCTTACTTTTGAACTTTGTATGAAAAGAAGTGAGATAGCTATAAGACCTACAAGTTGTAACAAAGCCATTTGCTTCAATTTCTTCTCCATACCTAGTATAGTTTCCATTTTTAGTATATTTGTGGATGTACTAAAATATTTAGTGATACATAAGCTTATAAATATACCTTATTTTTCATTTGAAATAAAATAAAAACATTTTATTCTGTCATTTCAATTTTCATACCATGAATAAAACAAAAATACATGAAACTTATAAATCTCAAATTTGCTGAAGCTAAATTGGGAATGAAATATGACTATAAAAACCCCAAATTGCTGATGTAAGTTGGAAATTAAAATGCGGGTGTAAAAGTTTCTTCTTAAATTGCTTAAGGAAGGAAGGGTTTAGATTGTCTCACAGTTTGAGGGTACAATTCACCATGGTGGAAAAGGCATGGTAGCAGCTGTGTGAGGCAGCTGATCACATTACATCCACAGTCAGGAAATAGAGAGAGAGACATGAATACTGGTACTATGCTTTCATTCTTCTGTTATTCAGTCTGGAACCTTAGCTCATGGAGTGGTGCTATCCACATTTAATTGGATCTTCCCACTCCAATTAACACAGAGGTTTGCTCATAATTGACCCCAGAGTTTCTCAAGTTAACAATCAATGATATGCATCACTTTGTACTTTTAACAATAAGTAATGGCAGCATATATTAAGATTCTAAGGATTCTAAGTTTTTTCTATTTTTTTTTTTAACCTTTAACATCCATGATACTTCCAAATAGAATCTGGTGATCACTGTGTAAATTGGAACAATGCTATCAGTTGAGAAGGGTCAGTTGTTAAGAAGGCTAAAACCAAAATAGCCTTCTACATTGGGTCCTTTGCTTCATCATTTGTTACCAGGTTATAACCTGGGTGTCAACTCATCAAGGCTGGGCACTCATCTGATAGTGCAGTTTAGGGAAGTGCCACATGTAAGCTCACTTTCATGAGCTTGGTAGAATTTTTCAGTTCCTCACAGGTTTTGGGTCTTAGAGACATCAGTTGAGTAGGCTGTGGACCAGAAATCCCACTTGTGGTATGGCCTACCCAAAGGGAAAGTTGCATAACCAGGGAGAAGGATCTTTCTATTGCCTATCAAGCTGTTGACCACAGGATTTAGCTATAAAAATTACTTTCATCTAACATAAATGTCACAGTGAAATCTCATCACCCTTGCTCTAGTTTATTGTCTAGGAAGCCAGTCACTGGTTGAACCCACACCTAAAGGCTATTCGACAAGGAAAGAGTGTCAGGAGGTAGAGATTTCTTCAAGCTTTTTGATAGTCTATAGGACACACCTGTATAAGGGTAAGATGTTGAACATCTTAATTGAAAATTTAATTTAAATTGAACATTTAATCCTTTATTATTTGTAGCAGACAGCTTCAGGTTTGCTGAGATGAACTTCCAGACCAGGCAGGAAGAGATATTTATTAATGCTTACAGATCCAGGAGAAGTTCCATAATGGCAGAAGAATCTGGCCTGCCTTCACAGGACCAAATACAGAGAGCAAAGCCATAGCCAAAACCCACACAGTATAGCATATCTCTGGAACTCCAACTAGTCATACTTTGCATATCTTTAAAATGGAATCCTAAACCATCACCACACCTTAAGATCTGCCCAGTGACACTGCCTCCAGCTAAGTGGCTGAAGATGCAAACTATAACCTAATAAAACACTGAATACATTGGGGGCCATCTATTCAAACTACCACATTCTGCCCTTGGCCCCCCAATAGATTTATAACTATCATACATTGTAAATTGTACTCAGACCAATTTCAAAGGTCCCCATGATCTTGACCAACTTAAGATACTAAGTCTTGTAAAACCAAACAAGTTAAATACTTTCAACATATAAAGGCACAGAGTAAACATTTTTAACTGGTATAAGGTATAACAAGGAAAGACTAGAACAATGCAAACTCAACCACCACCAGCAATCATTAAACTTCTACAGTTCAAGTTCAATATAACCAGAGACTGACAGTCTCCAGGTTTTCCAATTCTGTTCCTCCAGCTGGGCAGAGTAGCCAGGGAAACCTTCCATCCCTGGCCAACAGTGCACTCCATGGTAGCCCTTATACAGTCCTGGTGTATCCAAAACATCTTTAGGTCTCCATGCAATCCACAGTTCATCTTCCAAAAGCTCTTTTAGCCTATCAGGGCATCATGCCCTGCCTCATTTTGCATTTCTGAAGCAGCTCCTGGAACCTTGTGCAATTCATGACCACTCCACACATTTTTCATGCTTCTAAAACTAATACCAGGTGTGCAGGACACAGCCATATTCTTAATTCAAGGAAGAAATAAGTCATAGCCTTGAAAAGCAGGTTCCTTCTCCAGTCAACTCTTTCCAAGAGTTTGCATTTCTAACAGTCTTCCTCAGGCATCCACTCCATTGTTTTAATGTAAAGCAGTCCGGCCACCTTTCTTCCACCTTCCTTAAGATTGCTAATGTGCTGACAATAGCAGCTCCAGTAACCTAAAACCAGCCTCAGTGCTTCTGATTTTAACTTGCTTGAGGTTTCCAACTTAAAATCTTAAATCTCTCCATCAAATATCTTTAGCCAAGCACATCAGTCCAATGCAAATTTAACCTTGATCAAACTCTCTGGGCCTGAGCAGCAGGATGCAGCTATCCCTTGTGCCAGTAGTCCAGTTCCAAAAAAGTCCTCTGCAGTCTTTGCTTTCCCTTAGAAGGCTCATAAGCCAAGCCTCGAAGTTCAATACAGTCTGCACTTAGCATTCTCAAACTCTCATCAGAATAGTCCATAAAACTTGGCTTACCACTCCAGAAGGCATCTTCGGCTGCAAGCACCAAGTCCAGTCCCATTCCTCCAAAACAAAGATTCCAAAAGACAAACATCCACATGGTCAGGTTCATCCCACCTCACTCTCAGTACCATGTTCTGTAGCAGACAGCTTCAAGTTCACTGAGATGAACTTCCAGATCAGGCACAGTGATAAAGGGATATTATTTATTGAAGCTTACAGATCCATGGGAAGTTCCATAATGGCAGAAGAAGCTGGCCTGCCTTCACAGGACCAAACACAGAGAGCAAAGTCACAAGCTAAAAACCAGCACAGGGCACTTCAAGAACTCCAACTAGGCACACTTTGCATATCTTTATATTGAAATCCTAAACCCACCACCACACCTTAAGATCTGCCCAGTGACACTGCCTCCAGCCAGGTGAATTCAGATGCAAACTATAAACTAATAAAACACACTGAATATATTGGGGACCATCTATTCAAACAACCACATTACTATTCTCTGTTTTATCACATCTTTGTTCTAATATTATATATTTCTTTAGAAAAAAATCATGTCAATAAAATAATTCTTTGAGTAAATAATAAATAAATAAATGAATTTCTCATTTTTTCTGAGGAATTCTTCAAATTTCCTTGTACAAAATATTTAAGGAACATCAAATTCTCAGTCACATAAAGTAACAGTAGCCATGATTCATAACTTAGTGCCTTAAACTAAGCATTCCTTACACTAAGCATTCCACTCACTGAGATTCAAAGATGTTAAATCAACACATCAAAAGAACTCTTTCATGTTCTGATCTCTATATCCTCAAACAGTTTTCAAGTATGCAGATTAGAGTAATTCATCTTAAATGTTAACCAAGATCTAATTTGTCATGTACTTCATGATTTTGTTAAGTATATACATTTTAGATTGAAATTAAGATGGGAGTCCTAAGTCAGAAAAGAAGGAAGATGAGGAGGAAGAGGTGAAGAGAACAAGTTGTTGCCTCACTTTCTGGGGCAACATTTTTCTCTAAAATACTTCTTTGTGTACAGAATGACTAGGGACCAATATCTCAAACATGCTTTTTCCTAGGAATCATTTTACAGTGCTCCAGTGAGCAATATAGCTCTTGGAGTACACACTCAAATATCAGAACATTCCTGTTTAGTAAAAATTTTAATGACATTTAGATTTTTTGAGATAGAGATATAGTATGGATTATTATCTATGCATTGATTAGGTCTGGTCAGCCAATTTGATTACATCAAAAAAAAAAGATAATAGTTTTCTGTAAATGAATAAAGATCTCTTAAAAAACTCTTGGAAATATTTTACATTAGCTGAAAATTAGGGTTAGTAAGGAAATTAACTTATAGCATAAGTCTTAGTATTAACTTAAAATTGTGTCAGTATATAACAATGTTCAGAGTCAAGACCAAATTACAGATATTGTATTTACCATTTGTATTATGTATTTCCAGTCAAAGGAGATACATAGCTAGTGGAAAACTGTGTAACTATATCTCATGGTTTAAGTTAGGTAATAGAAAAGTGAAAGTTTAAAATGACTTAAACATTTTGTAATTAAACAAGAAACTTTAACGAAATGAGTTGTTGGAAAGGAAATAGAACTATAGCTATTTATATTCTCTGTAATATTCCCACACTCTTTTTTTTTTCAATGGCAAGACATGAAGAACAAGCCAGTCTTCTACAAATAGAAATAAAAGTAACAAGTCTTTCACTCCAACTTTGTCAATATGAAAGCAATGGGCAATACACATTGTCCTTCTTCCAAAAAAAAAAAAAAAAAAAAAAAAAAGGCCATTAGAGAGTTGCATGTTGTAAACACCTGAGAGCAAAATGCTGTAATGCCTAAAGGCTTAAATGCCAGATCCTCCATCCCAAAAAAACAACTAAAGGAAACACTTTCTCCAGTTCTTTTTTTATTATTAATATTTTCTGAAGTCCTATACTAGTTTCCACTAGTTTATGCCACAGTAGCTATGGTCCCATCTTGCTGTCATAATCTAAGAAAAATTCCTTTCTAATCTCTCACTCTTGAAGTATTGTTACAGGGTCACCTCATGTCCACTTGCAGATATTGTAAATATTGTCCTTCTGTTACATCAGAGAATAGTAATTATAGATCACCATTCTGACTCTTCAGGCTTCTCTTAGAACACAGTACACATCACTTTCAAAGCCAGTAAGCTATCCAGGCCCAATGCCAATAGTACAGGGTGGTGGTATCCACTTAGAGAGCAAAAATATTGGACATATATGAGCACCAACATACAGTTAGTACTCTAATAGAAAACAAGAGTGGCATGCTTGGGCTTTCCTTCAAAGGGATATAAGGAGTATTTGGAATTTGATGTTCAGATTTTAAGTATCTCACCTGATAGAAGTGACTCCTTTCTATCAGGGTCCAGAGCTGCACTCTGTATGCAGTGTTAGTCCCCCTGGGTTTGTTGGCATGGCATTGAGTACAACTATTGGAATTTTACTAAGAAAACAATGTATTCATGTAAAAAATTCTGAGAGCAAAAGAAAGTGACAGAATAAATAAAATAATAAAATTATAAAATTATGTACCATATTCTACTTATTAAAGGCTATAGTAGACAGCTTCAGGTTGTTGAGATGAACTTCAAAACACAACACAGTTATGGAGGAAATGATATTTATTGATGCTTATAGATCCAGAGGACATTCCATTATGGCAGAAGAACTCCTGCCTTCACAGGTCCAAGCAGAGAGAGAAGCCCCAGGCCAAAAAACCCAAAAGCCACACCACACATAAATACTCTTAGGAATTTCAGGTGTAACTCAGGCACTTTGCATATCTTCAGACTGGAATTCCAAATCTACCACTACACCTTATGGCTAGACCATGGGATCCACCCAGTGACACCTCCACCAGCCAGGTAGCTGGAAATCTAAGAAGCTTTAATAAACTCCTGAATCTATTGATGAGCATCTATTCAAACTACCACATGGGCAGATTCTCAAATATTCTAGAAATTATTCATGAATATTTTCTTAACTTTGGCCATTCAAATGTTGAGAATAACCCCACCTCAAGTGATTGTTAACTTACTAAATGATCTAAGATATATACACCATGGAGAAGAGCATAGAAACATCTTTGAGCTTTAATATAAATTCATCTATATGGGATTATTTGGTCAAAGGCTTTGCACTTGTAACTGAATAATTCTGCTGCTTGGTTTCTGAGATAGTCCATCAGGGTATTTTTACCAAGATTATAGATCTAATTGGATTGCATTCACCTCCCTTGTGGAAATTTAACATGAGCATGTGATTTATTTTGCCCAATAAACTATTAGAAAACATCATGTTCCATGTCCTCCTCACCACAGGGAAGAACTATAGTCTTATAACAGCTATTCCATTATGTCCCCAAGTGAGAAAACATGGAGACTTTTTCTCTGCTAATATGAGGACATGCAGAAATAAATAAACAAACCTTTCCAGTAGAAAGAGGGTGCATGGGAAGAAAAAGGGGACTAGCGTGTGGAGGGAGGAAATGAGAGGATTATGGGACATAAATATAAGCAAAGTACATTATACACATGTATAATTGTCATAATGAAGCACATTATTTTGTATATCTAGTCTATGCTAATAAAAATAAATTGGATGTGACATTTAAAATAATGTACCATTTTAGGTTTACTTCTTTGAGAATTTAAGGCTACTGGCTTTTACAGCTAACTTAATTTGTGTTAATTATGACACTCTTAATTATATTCTAATACAAAAGTATATGACAAGTCATATAGATGACTTAGAGACTTAGACATAATCTCAAAAATGTTAAGTTCATACTGTGTTTTATTATTTCCAGCTATAAGAAATAGTCAGTATACATATTTTATTTAAGATCTACACATTTCACTTGAGTCTATGGGGGCACATTTTACATCCAAACCACCACAAAAACCTTTAAACTGCTAATAGATCAGTAATGCTTATTTGGCCTTGTCAAATAACTCACTTTTAGATGCTTCAGCATATTCATTAAATAATCCTGACTTCATATTTAGAACACCAGCACAGAAACATGTCCAAGTAAAACTCATGTTTCCTCTTTATTATAAAAAGTTTATCAAAATAACTGTTTTAAGTATTTTATCATATATATATATATATATATATATATATATATATATATATATATATGAGAGAGAGAGAGAAGGACAGATAGAGAATGGGTGTGCCAGCCACCTCCCAGCCACTGAGAACGAACCTTGCGTCACTTTGGTCACTTTGCATCTTGCTAAACATGGGACCTGGAGAATCGAACAGGCATTCTTTGGCTTAGGAGGCAGGCACCTTAACCACTAAGTCATCTCTCCAGCCCTCTTTTTCTATATTTGAATGTTTAGTGAAAGATAATCAAATTGTAGCATTCTACTTGTTCTATGAAGTAGGAGGAGATGCCTAGTGTGTGTCTGTGTGTGTGTGTGTGTGTGTGTGTGTGTGTGTGTGTTATCATATATAGTATCAAATATATATATGATAAAAGAAAGTATGTTCTAGGTTGTTTTTACATTTGGTCATACTGTAAAGCTTCCTTCTTTGTAAATTTGAAAGAAAATAGATGTCTTAATAAGTTACAAGATGAATTTTTAAGGTTGTTGTTTCTCTCATTGTATTCATCATATAGCATAAAATTGAGACAGACATTTGTCACTAATATCTTTATAGGAACATATAAATCAATAAAATTTTACTGGAATGAACATAAGTGCCACTGGAATTGCAGTCTAGATTCTATTTCTGAATAAATAGGACAAAATAATATGTCAATCATTCCAGTCACTTTTATATCATGTTACATTCTCTCTGTCATTCATAGACAGAACCTTATCAACCCCACATGCTATGACATGCATAGTATGCAAACCTGAGAAAAGTTTTTAAACTGTTCTCCTGCTTCTGTTTAAATATGTTTTTCTGATCCAAGTGCTGAAGATCATTGGGTCAATCTTAGAATCATATCACATCCCAAGATAGCTGATCCCTGGTGAGCAGCAGCATACTCTTGTTTTATGGATAAGGTAATTCCAGAATTCCCAAATCATTTTTACTGCTTGTTTAATACTTTTATGAATGTTTGATAACCTCTTTTTTAAAATTTTTATTTATTTATTTGCAAGCAGAGACATAGAGAGATAGAAGAGAGGCAGACAGAGAGAGAGAATGGGCACGCCAGGGCCTCTAGCCACTGCAAATGAACCCCAGATGCATCATGCATCTGGCTTACATGGGTCCTGGAGAATTGAACCGGGATCCTTTGGCTTTGCAGGCAAATGCCTTAACCGCTAAGCCATCTCTCCAGCCCTGATAACCTCTTTTATACTTGCAGAAATGGTAGCTTGATTCTGCTCAAGGTACCATGTTTCCCACATATCCTGTCCTCACAAGAGCCACGTTGATATTTATGTGTCATTGCAACTCCACAAACCTAACTTTCTTATGTACATTGGGTTAAGTTGAGAAATAAAATGGTAATTTCTCTGACAAAATATTTGCTTCATGGATAACAGATTAGAAGTAATGTGTATTTCTTAGATGATCTTCTTAGTCAAATATGAAAATTTTAACCTCTTACTATGCAGCTGCCCAGACAGAAATAATAATCTTGCATAACTTGAGATTGGATGACAGGCAATGGAGAAAGGGAGGATATGATGGAGACCGGATAGTTTGGTCTTTTTTTGAGGTAAAAAAAAAAAAAAAAAAAGGCCTACTTCAAAAGTCACTTCTCATGTTGCCATCTGACTCATTTTCTAAGTATCCAAGATTGGGAAAGATGTACAGATAATGTTTAACTTAAAATTGTAGACTCACAAAGAGAAGTCTCTGCACCAACATGCATGAAATAAAACATTTCACAGGGTTAAAGAAGTTCATGTAAGGTACCTTCCATTTTAAGATTAGATTGTTCTTCATATTTAGTTTCCAATGCATATGTATTTTTATTTAATGTAAATAAAGACTAGAGCACACAGATAAATGAGCATGTATTTTTTATCAGATGCAACTTTATTTTAGGATTATATCTATTTTATGCTAGAAAAAAAAAGCTGTCCCCATATAGTTTGCTTACAAAAACAACCATGGAACATCTTAGATATTTTTTAAATGCTTTAGTAATTGTTCCCTTTGCATTTTATAAACATGTATTTTTGCACAAGTTTAACTTGAAGTGGGTATATTCACTCGATAAAAATTTTCTATCAGTTATATAACTAGACATGTGCATTTATCCCAATGAGACATTGTGTTTACCATTATTCCAAACAAAATATTAGTTTGTTAAATATTATACTAAAGCAATAAGAATATGAAATAATGGGGTTTCATTTCCATCTTCCAAAATATTATTTAGTTATTTCTTTTATTAGAATTTTATTTTTATTTATTTATTTATTTATTTATTTATTTATTTGAGACAGAGAGAGAAGGAGAGGGAGAATGGGCATGCCACCTCAAACCAACAAACAAACTCCAGACACTTGCACCCCCTTGTGAATCTAGCTTATGTGGGACCTGGAGAGTAGAAAGGGATCCTTTGGCTTTCCAGGCAGACACTTTAACTGCTAAGCCATCTCTCCAGCACATTTATTGAATTATTTCTTGGTTTTGTAATAGTGGACTTTAATTCCATTAATAATATGATAGTAATTAAAGTTATTTTCTTCTTAATTTATAGGAAGTACAGTCTGTGTGTGTGTGTGTGTGTGTGTGTGTGTGTGTGTTTATGTATATGTGTGTGTGTTTCTTTTGGGAAAACTAGTAAGTCAGTGAAATTATTTAACACAATGGTACACTTTAAATCATCTATAGAAGATGACAAGAAATATGAATTAGAAAGAAGTTTGACCTAGGAAATCATTCCATGGATAAAGCACTTGCTATGAAACATAAGCACTTGAGTTCAGATCCCCATAGGTAAGGTAAAAGCCAAATGAGGTGGTGGCATCTGTAATCTCAGTGGGTTTACAGGGAGATTTGGAGACAAGAGAATTTCCTGGAAACTCATGAGCTACCTAATCTGGCAAACACAGTAGTGAACAAGGAGAAACCCTGTCTCAAATAAAATGGAAGTCCAGGAAAGACACCTGAAATTGTCCTCTGAACTACACACAAGCACACACACACACACACACGCACATACAAACACACACACACACACACACACACACACACACACATATATATATATACACATCATATACACATTCCCAAAAAGTAATAAGTATGGATATATATCAGTGTACATGTAAGATATAAAGGATTTGATAATTTTTAATTTGCAAACATTTTTACTTTGAAATTCAACATTATTTTTATGCTTTACAAATCAGAAGAAAAACAATTGCTTATGAATAAATTTAATAGTGAATTTTAAGTGGCTGTTAAAAGGCACACTAATTTTCTTCTCTATCCCAATGACCATGTGGCCTTTTGGTATAATTCTGTAACTTTAGCATGAAATTCAAACGATTGTGCACATTACATCACATTTCCTCTATAAAACAACTGGCCATAAACATAAAGAAACTTGCTTCTTATGACTTTCCTCACCACTTTCTGGAACCCTCCCCCATTCATTTTAGATGTCAAAAAGATTTTGGCATTTCTACCACACAGCATATAACTGATCAGATATTTTTATTGAATGTTACAACCTAAAGTGACCTTAGTGGGTGAGGGAGCTTTGGAGATGGTCCGAACCTTCCCAATTGTAAAACACTTAACTGTCAGACATATATGTGCCTGTTACATCCTCCTCTTCCTCCAGATTTCTGTAAAAATGTATTAAAATATAGTTTCCACTTTTATGAAAATGAAATCAGGTAGCTTAAATCTTTGACACAAGTCAGGATAGGGAGATGTTATTAAATGATAATTCAATAAGTATTGTGTGACTGAAACTATATGCTTCATGCAAAATTTCTGTTAAGAAGTATTTTTTATTGAATTAGCAAAAGTAGAGTACTCAGGTTTATCTCAGCTCTCAGACATTACCTCTAACACAATTTCCCTCTGACACTTGTGGGGTTGACACATGGAATGCCCACTTTTCTATTCTTCTCTGTATAGTTAGTTTTAATGAACATGTTTCCAACAGACCTACTCAATATTCAGTTATTGTCTCATATATAAAGACTATGTGAAAATAGATTCTGCCATTGCCCCAGAGGATTACACCTAGACTATTGTAAAAGTCATGTAAGAATGTATGCAAACACAGTATCCTCTTGAGAAACTGCTCGGGAACTCTGTGTGTAAAGTTTCTCAGTACTGGTGGAACAGATTCACTTTCCTGAAAATCCTTCCATCACATAAGAAATCATTTTGACTCTGTTTTCACTAAGATGGTAAGAAAGTTGACCACCAATTAAGTTAATCAATAAGAGATTGATTAACCATTAATTGAACATATGGTACATTCAGTATTATTTTCTGATATGCAAACACATACAATGAAGGCAAACTATTTTTTGAAACCTCATTGTTACATTAATTTAATCTTACCATGTACCTACTAAGGAAAAATGAAAATACTAGTAGGAATTTCAGTGACAAAATACAAGAATATTAATCATCAAACTTAGATTTGTTTCCTCTTAAATTAAAAATAACAACTTACCCTTGGCTGGGAATATTGCTTTGTTGTCTAGTGCTCACCCAGCACATGAGAAGCTCTGAGTTCAACCTCAGCACCAGAAAAACAAATTGCATTGCATATTTCATACATTAATTTATTTAGATAATTAGTAACTCATGAGAAAAGCCCAGTAGGTAAGCTAATAGGAAGCTAGTGCATAAAGGAGAAAAGGGATTTTAGAAGATTATGATAAGGTAAGACTCACTGGGAAAGAACTCATAGGGGTAAGGAAGGTGAGTCTCCTGCCAAAACCTGATTGCTTGGTGCTAATGAGGGGTATGATCCAGGTGAACCATACAAGCCAACTAAAGGCCAGTATCTACCTAGTCATACAGAGAAAGAGGTGGGAGATGGGGAAGACAGGGAAGATGCTGGTTAGAGACAGACAGACAAGTAAAGAGAATCAAAGTAGACACATATACACAAAGAAGGGTTTTGTGGTCAGAGAGTCAGCATCATTCCCCTGAGAAACAGAAAAAAATGTGGGTGAGACCAGTCATATTATATGACATTTTGGAAGTCATATTATTTTGTCTTGTGTCTTAAGAAATTGGTAGTTATAGCAAAGATTTGCTGATTGTGAGGAAGTACCATATGGCATATTGCAAAGATCCCTATTCCCTCTGCTCTTTATATCTATGCCCGTTTGTCTTTGTCCCTTACAATGGAAATTTGGAACATCTAACCAAGAGCTAGAGTCTATTTTGCCTTCTTATGAATTTTATCTGACCTTATAGCTTATTTTCATAAGATGCAGCAGAAGTGATGGGGATGGAGTTCCAAATCTAATCCTCAAAAGGCTTAGTTTGCCTCTGTTCATTCTGTTGGAAACCTAGTGAGTCACCATGAGAACAAGCTTTGCAGAAAGATAAGAAAACTCATAGAACTAAGACAAGCAGTCCCAGAAAAGTCCGTCCTCGACCAGCCAGTTCCTAGCTGATGGATCGCTGATAGCAGACACAGTTTAATTGAATCCACCCATATTAGTGACCATTAGGAATACATGCTAGAGAGAGAGAGAGAGAGAGAGAGAGAGAGAGAGAGGGCTATGTTTTAAGCTGCTAAGTTTTGTGCTTTTCTTTTTACATGGTGAAAGCTAACTGATGCAGAAATAATTGGTTTCTAGAATTGAGGGGCTGCCATAACAAAACTAAAATAAATGCCATTGGCAGTAAGCACCGAGCAGAGGAGGGGAAAATGGCAAACAAAATCTTAGCAAATGCTGGCAGAAAATAAAGCAAATTGTTATTGGAGGTTGGAAAAATAGTGATGTGTGTTTTTTAGAATAAAACAATTAGTAAAAGCTGCACCAATAGGAACTTGAAAGACAGCCAACACATAAAATGAACCTTTGATTTTTGGCTAAAGAGACCTCCACAGAATGTTGAAATGTCAGATGGTTGGTCTTAGCTGCATATAGGTATAAGAAGAAAGAAATGGTCTAAATAAAGAACTGGCCAGCTTGCGAAGAGAATTTTGAGAGAATACAGAGGGTACAGAAATTTCTGGGTCGGAAAATAAAATTGTTTCTTATCTTTCATATTTCCAGCCACAAAAGTTCTGTAAGTTAGATGAAGCTGCAGCAGATGATCATTTAAGAGTGCATCTACACAATCTCTCGCTTAAAAATCTAAAATAATTCATACATCATCTAATAATCTATCTCAAATAGAAACACACAGTTTCTCAGCTTCCTGAGTATGGTCCTAAAAGGCCTAATCACAGCATGACAGAAGTCTGTGTTGAAAGGTATGACTTAAAGTTTACCATGGGTATAACAGGAGACAAAGGGGTTCTAAATGGTGATTTAGAAGACATTGTAAACTTAGGACTATGATCAACCTAACTTAGAAAGAAGTCAGTTGGTTTTACTCAATTTACAGGAGGGCTATTAAAAGTTTTTTAAAGGCTACAAAAAGAAATTATCAAGGAAAGAGGCGTTAGCATCCAGAGCCCCAGGGAAGGAGCATAAAACAGTTGAAATGCTGCCTCTGTGGAGCACAAGCTTGTCTTAAATGAAGAATATTTTCTACTCTCAGGGAGGGGAGCCTGACATTTTTCTTCCAAATTTAAAGTTGTTATGAACCAGTCACTGTTAAGTATTTCTTATTGTTGTTGATGCTTTTTCTATAGAACTATGGAAGTTACTCTATTTCTAAATTATGCCTTTGTATGTGGGATTGTTGGTAAGAGAAATGTTTTTCATCTTATTTCATAAATCTATACAGCAAAAAAGTTAACTTCTGATAAGCCTTAACTGGACTGTACATGAATAATTGAATTCTAGAACTTAAGCCAAATATCATAGTTTTGTGAATCATTTTAGGATCCTGAGAAAGGGAAGACTAAATTTTGCATAGATAAATGTGCAAATTGTGGACATTGTTAGACCTTACAGATTTGGCCATAATTATATCCTCTTCTCTGTATCTATGTTCTTTGTTTTTTAGATTTTCTTAGTAAGAGATGAATTCTAGACACTATGTCTTATGTCTAGGATGGCCTTGTAACTTACTATGGTGAAGTAAACTTACTATGAGTGAAGTAAAGATAAGGAGGCAGCTATAGGCTTAAAACTCAAGAAGGTTTAGTTTCCTACTTATTCTCTTTGAACTCTGCCCAGTCACCAGGTTAAACATAAAAGAGGTCATGTTGGAGGATGAGACCACATGGAACAACCATGAGCCACAACAGTCAGGGCCATTCTAGTCCAGGCAGCTAACTACAGATACCTGACTCAATCCAGTGTACTCCAGAAAAACCATGACAACCTGGACCTGAATACTGATTTGTAAAATCATATTCTATATGGACAACTGTAATCAAGACCACTTGGTTTTAATGTGTTTTGAGACACAGTGAACTGTAAGTGTGAACATTTTCTTAAACATTTTTTTCACATTCTTTTTTCCATACTTAAAATTTTGGGGAACAGTATGCTTGCCTGTTATACCAAGCCCTTAGCATAATGGCAATAAGAGGCACTTAGAATACGCTATCATTATTCTTATGAGTATTTCTAAGGGGGAAACCCTGGGTCTATTTCAGTATAATAATAGATTTTACTTTTTTGTATAGTTGATTTATTTTAATTAGTCACTGTGATAGACATCACATATATTACCTTTATTGTTCTGCACAAAAAAATCCAAGTATTTTTACATAATATGTGCAGTATTGAAAATAAAGTAATCCAGATGTTGAAGGATTGCCAAGAAGACTATAATAAGAAAGTGGTCACACCAGGGACTGGAAGACTTTCTGTTAAACAACAGCCTCTGTGACCTATTGAATAGTGATCCCAACTCTTGCTTCCCTGATGGTATATTTTTCATCCATTCCTTTATCATGGACTCTTGTTAGGTACAGAGTACAGATGTACAGATACAGAACAACTACGTCTCTTCACAGGAGCCTGCATGGGAAACAAACACTAGTGTTATTTGTCACAGAGACTCTTGTAGTTGTAAGCTGCATAGCAATGCCTAACTGATTCAGTATTTGAGAGTAAAATATTGTATGATATAACAACAGCAAAATATTTCAAAGGATAAAACTTCCTCTAATCTCATGGAGATAGGCAAGAGATAAGTAAATTTCAACCAGAAGGGGTGAAAACAACTCAATGTGGCTATGACTATGGACTCAAAGTTGAACTATGCTGCTTGGGAAAATAATGGAGACAGGGCTAATGTAAATCTCTGGTCTCCTTCTTTTGAGTGTGTATTCTGAGATAGGTTGACTCAGCAGGTGTGAGATGTTTAAACTTTACTCGTGCCAAAGAAAGTTTGGTCTTCAGCTGCTCCGAGAAGCTTTTAAGCATGCAAATGTTCTGCTTTATATATGAGTGCTTGAGTTATCTTTATTTGTTTTGTTTTTAAAACACCCACAATATAGCCTTGGCTGGGCTGGAACTTGCTATGCAGTCAAGGTGGTATAGGCTCAAGATTCTGCTACTGCTGGGATTACAGGAATGCCTCCAAATGCCTAAATCTTTGTTTTTTATCTGGATTCTTGGGCCACTAGATATAGTATATGGATAGTGTAATTTATGATGAGCACCTTGGACCACATGGTGTCAGTTTAACCACTAGAAGAGCTAAAATCTGAGTGATTGAAATTCATGTGCACTCCATGCTACATGATGAATCCCTAAGAAACTTTTCAAAGTCAAGGCTCAGGTGAGGTTTCGTGTTTGACAAGATTTTATATGTATTGCCATAAATTGTTATAGGAACAATTAAATGTTGTCTATGGACCTCAGCAAGGAAACACAAACAGAAACTTGCATTTAGTTTTAGATATGTTTTTTCAAGATTTTTCCTTACCAGCCTTTCACTTCTGGTGACTTTAATCTGTTCTTTCTACATAGTAAACCATAACATTAAGTATAGTAAATCTTTTTACATTCAGAGATTTCTAGGAAACCACTGAACTTCAGAATTCTTGGAACTCAGATGACCTTCCTGGAAAATTCAAGAGAGAGCAGCAAATACATTGTCTAGGAACAGTCACTAGGTCCTCAGGGAAATGGTACTGTGATATCTCTAGGGAATCCCTTTAAGTGGCCCAAAGTGTCTTTGTACCAGAGGAATCTGGTTACAATGCAATGTAAGTTTCAAATATCAGCTCTGAACTGAATATACCTCTGGATTAGATTGTCCTAGGATGGGCCAGGATACTGGCATGTTGGGAAGGACATCTGGATCTCCAAGGAACTCTGGACTGATGAGCAATCTCAGTGGGGTGAAAGGCTTCCTTGAACTCTTCTAAATAAACTCTTCTAAATGAAGAGCACTTGGCTTACAAAGATTTGACCACTCATTACTTTATGTAATAGATATGAGGGTTCAAGGAAGACAAAACTAAGTTACAGAGTCACTGCTTTGTTCAGGACTGGGAATGAGGTAGTTAACACTTTTGAAAACATTATCTAAGGTTAAAGTAGCCTCTGAAGCAAATGATAACCTGTTCTTGCAGTTTACAAGTTAGACATACAGTATGGACTTAGTCCTTAATTTTCTAGAAGGTGGCAAACTGAATAGCAAAGCTCTCAAAATTGTGATGGTTATGGAGAATTTATAATGTAACACAGAAAACTGTCGATATAACTAGAAGGAATATGTGTCAGAATATACACATGACCCATGAGGAATACAACTTACATCTAGTCTGTTACATAATTATTATATTATAAGAAGCGGATACTCTTAATAGAGTAATGCTTACCCTGGCCAAGGAGGCTAATATAGTCTAGGCTATGTCATGACAGTTTCAAGGGTATGTTCCTATCGAGTGAAGTAACATCACAATAAAACCCATGGTGGTTTGAATCAGGTATCCCCCATAAACTCGTGTGTTCTAAATGCTTGGTCCATACCCAGTAGAAAGTTGTGGGGTGGAGGTTTGCTGGAGGAAGTGCATTGTTGGGTGTGGTCTTAGGGGCATTATAGCCAGCTCTCTCTTACCAGATATCAGCTTACTCTCTTGATGCTGTTTTCCACCGCTTGTGGCCAAAGTTATGCCCAGCCTCCCCATGCCGTGCTTTCCCCTGCTATCATAAAATTTCCTCTTGAGACTTTAAGCCAAAATAAAACTTTTCCTACCATTAGCTGCTTTTGGTTGGGTATTTTGTCCCAGCAATGTGAAGGTAATTACAACAAACCCTTAACATGTAAATAACATGAAAACACATTTAACCCAATGACCACCGTAGCTTTGACAACACACCTAACTGATCTGTATTGTTTTCTTTGTTGATCATGTGACCATCTGCAAGAGCTAGCTTATTGCTAATGCCCAGCATATTGACACATCAGATGACCACTTATAGCTAGCCAAGAAGAGGGTCAAAATTCAAAATAAAATATGGTTACTCTGAAGGCTGGTAGCATTCTTCTTTGCTAACCCTGGAAGTATATTCTGGTAATTTTAGACTATGCCATCCTAAAGTCAAAAAAAATGTAAGCTGTACTATCATAAGTTACAGACTGTCTATGTATATATTATATTTCAATAAAAAGTTTATATGCATGAACATAAGTTTGTGTGCTAACCACCTGTAGGACTATTGCATTCCAAGCCCCTTGCATCTCTTGCTTGTTTTATTACAGTAGCATCCTGTATGTCCATACTTCACTAGAACTGACTGCTACACAGCAGCCTCAAAGACATGTAAGGAATCTATTCCAAAAGCTCCCATGGTTCCTTTTTTTTCTCCAAATGAATTCTGAACAGCTTGCTATGACTAACAAGGATATGTATGATCTAGCTTCCTTCTCCTCCCTGTATTCCTCACTCTTCTCTGGATCACCTTAACTCCTGCTAATGGTCCTCCTTATATGTCCTCACAAGCCCCAATCACAGAATGCATTCATCATAGTCTGTATTTGCTGCCACCCCTTCTACCTCAAATGTTCTCCCTTAGATGCTTTCACACCTCATTTTATTTTAGTCTTTATCCAAATGCCACCTTATAAAAAGGATAAATATAGAGAATACTCTTTCTCTATAGAGTTTAAACTCTCTCCGATTATCCTGTGTAATTTTATTGAATAGAATATACTTTCATTATGTATTTTTGGCCACACTTGGTGTTTTCTTTTGTTTGTTTTTTTGTTGTTGTTGTTTGTTTGTTTTTGGTTTTTCAAGGTAGGACTTTGTCCTAGCCCAGGCTGACTTGGAATTCACTGTGTAGTCTTAGGTTGGGTTTTTCCTTCAAAATGAAACATGGTAGATACATGTTTAATGAAATATGAATGTATATGTAGCTATTGAGGATCACTATAAACAATAAGAATGAAGCTATATTTAATCTTTTAAAAAATTAGTTAGAGGGCTGGAGAGATGGCTTAGGGGTTAAGGCACCTGCCTCCTAAGCCTAAGAACACTGGTTCCAATCTCCAGCGGTTCCACTCTCCAGGTCCCACATTTAGGCAGATGCAAAGTGACCCAAGGGCGCAATGCCGCACTTGACCACAAGGGGGCGCACACATCTGGAGGTCATTGGCAGCAGCTGAGATACTGCTGGGGCACCCATCTCTGTCTTCCTCTCTCTCTCCCTCTCTCTCTCTCTCTCTCTCTCTCTCTCTCTCTCTCTCTCTCTCTCTCTCTGTGTCTCTCTCCAAAAAAAAAAAAAAAATAAAAAAAAAAAAAAAAAAACTAGTTAGATATGCTGAGTCTCTATAAGACATGGGTCTGTCTTCCAGCGCCTTCTTTGGTTGTTTGTGTTGTTGTTTTTATTTTTATTTTTTATTTTATTTATTTATTTTTTAAAATCCTTTTTTTTAAACTTTTTATTTTATCTTATTTTTTTTTTCGGAGAGAGACACAGAGAGAGAGAGAGAGAGAGAGAGAGAGAGAGAGGAGAGAGAGAGAGAGAGGGAGGAAGACAGAGATGGGCTCGCGAGCAGTGTCTCAGCTGCTGAGAACGAAATCCAGATGTGTGCGCCCCCTTGTGGTCAAGTGCAGCATTGCGCCCTTGCGTCACTTTGCATCTGGCTAAACGTGGGACCTGGAGATTGGAACAGCTGGAGATTGGAACCAGTGTTCTGAGGGTTAGGAGGCAAGCGCCTTAACCCCTAAGCCATCTCTCCAGCCCTGTGTTGTTGTTTTTAAATAACTTTGGGAATGAACTCTGACATTGCCAATTTCTAGCTGGGTGATGATGGTCCAGCTAGTTTCCTGGATTATATGCTGGAGAAAATCACAGAAGCTATTTTATAAATGTCTCAAAAAATACATGAAAAGGGCTGGGCAAATGAGCTACTGGTTAAAATGCTTGCCTGCAAAGCCTCAGGTACCTGGTAGGATTCCCAGGACCCACATAAGCCAGATGCACAAAAGGGTGCATGTGTCTAGAATTCGTTTGCAGTGGCTAGAGGCCCTGGTGTGCCCATTCTGTCTTTCTTTCTATCTGTCTCTTTCTCTCACTCTTAAATAAATAAATAAATAAAATATTTTTAAAAAATACATGAAAATCTATGCAAGCCACTTAGTTCAGATTAGCACAAGTATTATATATTAACTATTTTACTATTATCAATACTAGGATTTTTCTATTGTCTGCAAAGTGTTTGTGAATTCCCACACTCAACAACTTTGAAGGGTCATGGAAGTTCTTCATATACAGAGTGAGATAACTGGAAAATATTAACTGATAAGTAGATGTCAGTTGGAAGATAATGAGGCATAAAATACCAGTTTACACATTTATATTCTAGACTAAATCAGTCAGTAACTATATTTAACTTATTTAAAATACACCAAGAAAATTCTGGGGAAAAGAATTAAAGAACAGTACTTAATAGATCAAAGGGGATTTCACAAGAATGAAGTACAAAATACATAGATTGAGCCTGAAACATAGATTTCAGCTACCAAGAAAACAAGAATTTTAAGGATCATAGAGAATTGTCACCAACTCCCAGATGAACCAGAAGCTGATCTGGCTACACTAGAAATTAAAGCACCATCTTTGGTAGATTGACTTAATATTCTGTTAATTACTTACAAAGCCAGTGGCATGATAATGAATGGAGAAGTTTAAAAAATGGAAAGAGTGGGGTTTCTCATCTTTGTGACTGAGTTACTTAAATACTAGATTCTACTGTGAGCCCAACCCAGTTACTCTCTATGCGCATTTATTGAAAACTTGGTGCTTATAAATTGTATCAAATAAAATACCCATATTCAGGTAAGATGTAGCATTCATTAATTTATAAATAATTTAACTCGAGTCAACTGTTTACAGAGAGATGAAACTTATATTTAACAAAACACTTCATTTTTTAAATATTTTATTTTTATTTATTTATTTGACAGAGAAAGAGGGGGAGAGAGAGAGAGAGAGAGAGAGAGAGAGAGAGGCCCTGGGTGTGCCAGGGCCTTCAGCCACTGCAAACAAATTCCAGCTGCATGTGCCCTTTGTGCATCTGGCTAATGTGAGTCCTGGGGAATCAAACCTGGGTCCTTTGACTTTGTAGGCAAACGCCTTAATTGCTAAGCCATCTCCCCAGCCCAACACTTCAGTTTTGAAAATAATTTCATACTTATTTAAATATTTCTAGGCTTGTACATTCCTTGAACTTGTTACATTTCAGATTAAAATGAGTGTTGGAAAAAATAAAAGTGATGAAACTTCCATTTTATATAAACCCAGGAATAATTTAATAATAAAAAGTAAAATATTGTGAAATCAGAGTATGTGAGATTACTAATAAAATTTACTTAAAAAATTCTGAGGTAAATTCATGTTTATTGCTGCTACATAATCTTGTCCATTTATAATAATATATATATCTTCAAATGTAGAAGTTTTTATGTAAAAACATGTTATTTCAGCACCATAAATGCTGAATTTCCCAACTGTCGTTCAGTTACTGAATTAGTTTAAATAAAAAGAGACTATTATCTAATATGGAACTCACTTTCTTCTCAAAGTGATTTTCCACCTTATTAGTTTTATATCATAAGTGATACAGAACATGCTTCAAACACTGGGTATCATTTTCCAGTGTGCTTTATTAAAATGCAAACTAACAAGAATTGTTCAAATGTGGATGAATTTTTTTCTGAGTTGGAAACTGGAATATAGGTTTTACTTCATATACAGACT
Source organism: Orientallactaga sibirica (assembly GCA_036365145.1). Taxonomy (NCBI): domain Eukaryota; kingdom Metazoa; phylum Chordata; class Mammalia; order Rodentia; family Dipodidae; genus Orientallactaga; species Orientallactaga sibirica. The sequence continues at coordinate 70,090,478 of JAEOAD010000004.1, read as the reverse complement.
ATGCCCTACACTGTATCTTTAAAAGAATACACAGATTTGCAGTTCTCTTTTCAAAAGTAAAATGTGAAAATCTGAGGTTAGAGAATTTCTCCATAAATATCTGAGAATCATCCAAACAAGTAATGTGTAGTAAAGAAAAAACAAACCTATCATTTTGGATTTCCAACTCTCCAATCAATCTGTATCATCTATGACTTTAACATTACAGGCTGTTCTCTCCCATGTTTCTTGTGTTCTGGACATAGAACACATTTGACATTTTTCAGTGTATGGCACACAGCATGCCTGTTCCTCTTTTATACACACAGAGTTGTACATATACTTAGATCATTCTATAAAAGAGTATCTCTGGGGAAAGGACCCTTTCATGAGAAAACTAAAGATCAAAATCATGAGGCTGGAGAGATAGCTTAGTTGGTTAAGTGTTCTTTCTTACAAAGCCTGTCAGCTTGGGTACAATTGGATTACCCATGTAACCACAAAACTAGGAAGGCATTTATTTGAAGTGGTAAAAGTTCTTAGTGTGCTTAAATTTGTTCTGCTTTGTGAGTTAATGTTAAACCTATAATTCTTTACCTAATTGTCTTAGTCAGGGTTCTCTAGAGGAAAACAGCCAATAGAATGATTATAAAAGGAAATTTTGTTAAAAAATAGCTTACAAGATACAGGGTGGACAGTCCAACAAGAGCTGTCTGCAGTCTGAGAATCCATGTGGCTGGATGCCTCAACAGTCCCAATCTGGTGCTGGGAGGCTGATGAAGCTGTTTCTGTGTCTGAAAAGGGTGCAGCAACAGGGTGGATGCACACAGCCATAAGTAGCACTGGTAGCCTGGCTCTGCATTCTCTTGAAATTTTGTTACATATGGTCCACAACAGGAAGGGCCTCCAACTATGGAGGATGTTCTTCCTCCCTCCATCACTCCTTCCTGGAAACACCCTCACAAATCCATGTGTGTGTTACTTGAGTCCTAATTTGATCAAGTTTACAACAGATTTAATAGTCAAAGTATTACAGATTGTCCATAAACCTAAACCTTCATCCTGAACAAAAAGAGATACGGGTACTTTGTTAGGCAAGGTCCCTAAGAAAACATTGAGTTTTAAGAATGAATCTAGATTCTAAAATATTTCAAAAAGTGGGAAACAGACTTGAATCAAAGACTATGATTTTCTAGTTCTCAATAAAACTGAGGTGGTTTAGACAGTCTTTTTCTCTAACATTGTCAAAATTCTAAACCTAATTTAGATTAATTTTTGATAAGCATGCTTATCCTCAGTTCATTTGTGTAAAAACAATATCTGACTTGCTATCTCCCTGGAAATTCTTCACACTAACCCCACTAAAATCTAAAGATGAGAAGATAGGAACATTTAGGGACAATAGAAATATGATTTTCATATTGGTTATTTTCTCATTGGTAACACCATTGAACAGAATCATACTACTAAACCTATAAGAGCAGAGTAAAAAAACCTGTTCTAATCCATGACATTGTCCCTTTCAGAACACAAAGGTTCTAGACAGCTTTTACGATTTTACAGAAAAGTATATTTCAACATGAACAAAGGCCAAACATGTGCTCTTGTGACAACTCAAGGTGAAATTTACTAGAACATTTTGAAAAAGAATATGTATGTAAAAGTTTCAAGGTAAATTAGAAAAAAATTTTCAATAGAAGAAGTCAATGAGTGAATAAATAAATAAATGAATGTTGCTTTCTTAGGTTGCTGAGCCTAAGCATTATCCTGAAAGCTATATAAAGAAATATCAAGTGCTTTCCTCTTAGTATTCTATGATATAATCTTCATTTTTGTGATATAACTCTGTCATATATTATACTGTAACTATTATGATAAAAAGCTACTAAAAGCTGTTTACCAATAGCTCTTGGTATATAGATTTATAAGACTATTTATACAACCAACAAACCTTTTGAAAGACATCTTGTGTTAAAAAAGAGAAATAATGATTGAAGAGAGCAACACAGTAAAACAGTACAAGTAATTATTTTAGTATCAAATTTTGTTAAGGATGAATCTTAAGAACTTTCCAGAGCTAATAAAAGTATCTTGAATTTTATCTGAAACCCTATCAGATATTTGGAACAATTGGCAACATAATCTACAATAGAACTATTATCAAAGATTCCAGCTAGATGGAGTGGTACAAGGCCAAGGGGAAGAGGAAGGAGAATCCCAGCAAGTAGATCAGCCTGGACAAAAAAAAAAAAAAAAAAAAAGATTTTCTTATGTGACTTTTAAGAAGCAAAGCCATTCATTGTGCTACGATAAGCCAGGACTCTTTATAGTGGAGTATACATATAGTTTACAGAGCACTTCCATAGACCACAATCACAATGAATGAAATTGTAATAGATTTTCACCACATCATAATCAAAGCTTTCATTCACATTTTCTTTTGGGGGCAGGGAGCTGCATTGTAAGTCATGCTTTTCACAATGCACAAGTTCTTTCTCTCTAAGTTATCAAATTCTTAAGAGAACAGCAGACAGTAGGAGAACTATTATGTGATAAAGAAAACAGGTTGCCATTTCCAATTTGGAAAATGACTAGGAAGACAATATTCTCCTGACTGATACTCTTTGTTCCCTTTGGATATGATGTAGGCCAGTAATTGCAGTGTATTTTCCTGTTCAATTTCATATTGTCTATAAAAGGGGTTTACATACTCCATGACTTTCTACTTAGATTGGGAGGAAAACATCTGTAGCAGACAGCTTCAGGTTGGCTGAGATGAACTTCCAGACCAGGCACAGTTATGGAGGAAGTGATATTATTTATTGAAGCTTACAGATCCAGGGGAAGTTCCATAATGGCAGGAGAAACAGCCTGCTCTCAACAGGGCCAAGCAGAGAGAGAAAAAGCCAACCAGCCACCACAGCACACAGAGCAAAACTACAGCCAAAAGGTCACACAGCACACTTCAGGAACTCCTGCTAGGCACATTTGCATATCTTTACAATGGAATCTCAAACCCACACCTTAAGATCAGCCCCCAGTGACATTGCCTCTAGCAAGGTGATTGAAGATGCAAACTATAAAGTAATAAAACATTGAATATATTGGGGGACATATATTCAAACTATCATAACATCTTACAGACACTGCTAGGTGCCCTGGCAACACATCACTGCCTACTGCATACCATCAACTACTAAATATTTCGTTTTGATTTCACCAAAATGCTGAGTTAACAGGATATAAGATAGAAAAAACTGTGATATGAGATCTGGGTGATTAAAGGTTTTCTGTTTATTATTAGCAAATATTAGGAAGATCAATAACATATATATTCCAAACTTCAGTGGCAACATATGTATGCAAAGCATTTCATCAGTGACATTAATTATTGAAAATTAGGATTGAGATCTACTACATTTCAAGGATTCAAGAGGACAGGTACTCCTTTCACCTTATAAGTAGAGAAAAACCATCTTTCTTGCCCACTGCCTAGACACTTTCACTGTCCAGCTGCCCATGTAGCTCTCATCACTATGCACCAGAGATAGAAGTGGAGCATAAGTATTGCTTTAATAGTCACTATTTTCTGTTAAATAACAAGTATGAAATCTTTGATACCAAACATACTGTATTAGAATTAATAAAGATGACTTTTAATAACTCAACATCTGTATTAAGTAACTTCTCTGTTTGACACACTGATAAACCTCACAACAAATTTATGATATAGTTATTACAAACCCACTCTTTGCAGACTATATTGAAATTCAAGGCTTAGGTATTAAACAAAGATCATAGTTAAGAATTGAGATTACTTGGCTGCTTACCAGAACTTGATGGTCATGCCATATTGCTGTACACACCACACATCTTGGGCACAGAACACAGAGAAATCAAGCTAAAACTATGCTGGAAGTTTCCTCTGTGATGGTTAGCTTTCAAAGTGCTACCAAAGAAAAGTAATCAATGGTCTTACCCAGCTGGGATGCTGTGTGGTGAAATACCAACCTGAAAAGTAAAATATTTCCACTATTGTAATGATGGAAGGACTTTTGGGATTAACTAACTTTTTTGATTGGATTTATATTTGAGACTGTATACCTGATCAAATGTGTAAGGCTGGGAGGTCAAAAGGTCTAGGGGGAATGGACTACTGTTGTTTTGCTAGATGTACGTGTAGTCAAACTGTCTTCTAAATGTTTATGCTTATATCCTTTACTAGTACTCCTCTCAGCCTGTGTCACAGAAGCCTCTTTTTGGTCTTGGAAGTGACTCAGAAATAGTTACATGAAAAAAAAATTATTTTGACTTTGATCTGTCTCCTGTGTATTTCATGGCAGTTTACTTCTCTCAAGAAGGCCAGTGCCTTAATCTTGGTTATTAACCCTGATTTTATTGAACCAAGAATCTGAAATGATCTCATTTTTCATTACACATGTTGTTAAGATGCCAATTTTGGTCTTTTTTTTTTCAATTTGACAAAAATTTTACAAGAGAAAGAAACAAGACTTCTTTGTTCCTTTGCCCATAAGCACTTGGACCAACATGTGCCTAGAAACTGACTGTTCACATTAATCTTGTGAGCCAAGCCTAAGAATAGAAAATTGATGGTCAGTAGCATTTATAAATGTGATATAGACAAACCATAATATTAATGACTCAGTAGTGTTGTATGCTTCATAATATAAAAAGAGGTATGATATAACTTTATAAAAATATCTGTTCTATATTTTATATCTGAATATCTTTAGAAATATGCTAAACTAATTCTATATCTTCAACTTTTCTAAATGACATTAAATGTCATGATCATTATCTAAAATATTTTACATTATTTAGAGGATTTGGACTGTAAAATGTGACACATACATTTTTATTGAATATAAATTTTATTTAGTTACTTAGAGTGAGTTTTATTAAACTCCAGTATAAGCCATTCTTAAATACTAGTTGTTTAACACAGCTGGAGATTATGGTTTATTCCACACATTATATGTACAACAGAGCTGAGATTGAGCACTTTACTCATTCATCATCTTCATTCTGAGATCCTGGCCCATGCAGCATCTGGTGTTTGTAGCACTGTTAGGAACCAGCAGCAGGAGAGATGAGAGAGCTGGGCACTATACTCATTATCTTCACTCTGAAATCCTACCTCATAGGGCATGTGGTGTTTGTAGCATTGTTAGGAATCAGCAGCTGGAGAAATGAGAGAGAAAGAGAGGAGAGGGAAAAAATTATATACTGCTTTAAACAGTTCAAGCACACATGTTAAATACAAAAATCCTGCTCAGATTCATTATTTAAAATTAATCATATGATCATATAAGCAAGGGAGAAATGTCATTCTACCAGAAACATTTTATAGAATGATGTAATAATGAAAAAAATCTGCTTTAAGGTTATCATGTATTTGTTTATTTTCCTGCTGTTTATGTGTGTGCTTTCCCTCAAGGAACCCTTCCAAGTGGATCCCAGCTCAAGATCAAAGTCAAGGATTTCTATAGGTGGCTCTTGATCAGGCCCAGGTAGACTTCTTCATCAGGACTGATTAAAGAGTTATATCTTCTTATGGCACATTTACACAATGGAGTTCTATTCAGTGGTAAAGAAAATGAAATTATGAAATTTTCAGGGAAATGGATGGAATTGGAAAGGATTATACTAAATGAGGAAGCCCAGGCCCAGAAAGCCAAACGTCTCATGTTCTCTCTCATATGTGGATCCTAGCTACTAATGATTATGGTTTATTGTCTGTAAGGAAGAGGGGGTGAAAAGATTGTTCGAGCCATAATTTGGGTCATTATGCACAGAGACATTGCCTCACCCCCATAACTGATGGCTAACCTGAGGGCAGAGGGCAGGGAGAAGACTAACAATGGTACTATCATGGCTGTATACACATTATATAAATAACTAATAAAAAATAAAAATAAAAAAGTTACATCTTCTACCTGCCTACTGCCAGTGGTTGTGATAATAAGCTTAGTCTATAATTTGATATATATTGAAAAGAAATGGACATTACCTGAGATGGGTAAGGTGATATACAGAACTTTGTATCCTCCTTCATTCTTGAAAGAAAGTTTCTGGTCATATAAGGGATGTACACATGTCATATTAAAGTAGGAAATGCCACACTTGGTGGTGCATGCCTTTAATCAAGGTAGGTGGATTGCCATGAGTTCAAGACCACCCTGAGCCTACAGAATGAATTCCAGGTCAGCCTGGGCTAGAGGGAGACCCTACCTTGAAACCCCCCTTCAAAAAAGAAAGAATAAGAAGAAAAGTAGTAATTGGTATAACAGTAGTCAGATTCTTAACTGTGAGATGAACAATGTGAAAAGGTGCTGAGATTAAAAGGAATGTTAAAGGTATTCTGTGCTGTATGGCATAATACAGGTCAGGCCCTAGCCAGACCACATGCTAAAAGAAACCAGGCCACACCCCTCAGGTTTTCTCACCAGGATGGTGGGTAGTCAATGATGGGTAAGACCTCCATGAGACGGGCAGCCTAAGACAGGCACCATCACATGTGATGATCCCTTGGGGCTTGGGGTCAACAATGGCTTGGCAAAGAACCATGCCTCCCAGGGTTGCAAATATAAAAACAAAAGGAGGATATGTATGGAAAAATGCATGTTGGGCCCTAGCCAGACTGCATGCTAAAAGAAACCAGGAAGTGGCTTCTGTGGATGTGGCATTCTGCACAGGTCTGGCTTGACAACAGCTATAGTCCCATGCTTGCAAGAAACCTGCTGTGAGATGATCTGCCCAGAGACCAGCTGTCATTAGTCACAAGAAGGAGACCACCCCATACAATGATTGGTCAGCCAAACCCTTTAAACCCCCTGCACTTCCTTGAATAAAGGAGTTTGCAGCAGCTCACCCTCTGCCTGCCTCTACTGAACCCCCGGAGTCTGTGTTGTGACTCCTCGCCTCTCACCCCCTACTCGGCAGAGACCCTGATGTCCCTCCTGGGCTGGCCCTAGGGGGGACCCCAACACTGTGCTGGGTTAACTGTTGTCTGTCAGTATCATTGCCATCCCCATCCATGACTGGTTTCCTCTTTGCATTACCAGAAAGAAAATTAGAACCACCATCTCCACAATCCTTTCCCTATGTAGTTGGACTCCATCACTCAGCACTTTCATGGCTTTTGAAAGATAAAAGTGAAGTAAATTATATGGCCCATTTGATTCAGTCATACACATGAGTACATATCAGATATGAAACATGAAGGGACTTCAGGATAAACAGAGAATCCACTTACACACTACCAGCAAGTAAGATTGTTTTTAAGGTTCTTGGGATAAGTGCACCCTGGCACAGCTGTCTGAGATAATTACCTGGAGCTGCCTCCAGTTATCTGAAGTCTAAAGCAGCATCTGAGCCAACCCTGGAAACCCACCACTCCTGTTCTTCAGGATGAAAGTGCAGACATGTTCTGCCTTTTGTTTTCTTGCTTTCTCAAAACTGTGAATATCTCTAATTCTGTGTATTACCTCTGATACGTATGGCAGCTTCTATGTTCCTAAACAAACATAAAGAAATCAACATAAAGCTGAGCATGGTGGTGCATGCCTTTAATCCCAGTACTTGGGAGGTAGAGGTAGGAGGATCGCCATGAGTTCAAGGCCACCCTGAGAGTATATAGTGAATTCCAGGTCAGCCTGGGCTGACCCTACTTCGAAAAACAAACAAAAAAATCAACATAAAATATTTCATTTACAGACATCTGTCCAAACAACTCGTAGTCTAAGCAGTAAACAAACTGACGTGATGCTCAAACAAGTGCAATAGTGTCACACAGCCATGATGGGTAACCAACTGCTCTTGATCTGGCTAACAGATCTACTCAGTGGAATGGAACTCATAGCTGGAACTGGGAAACAAATCAAAACCATGTCCACAAAATGAGCCCATTCTCTAATATCAAGCTCCCACCAATTGTGGGCTACAAGAGGTCCTACGCATACAAAATTCTCTCTAAAATAACAATGGCTATCCCATCTATCTGGTGCTAACTTCTCTCTCTGTTGGAGAATTTGCTTCTCTTTTTCAGATGGACACTGAACCTGAGGGGAGGATCAGCCTATCACACCTCACCAGGGCCCCAGCTGAAACCATAGAGTAATGGGGGAAATGGGCAAGAGTGCAGCTTTCTTGGTGAATCTGACACCAGCACAAGGCTAAAGGAGATAGACACAGAGAACACTTATCTCCTACTAAACCAGATATCCAGAGACACAGTGGCTCCCAAGACCTTGTCACTGAAGTAGAACTAAAATGAACCCAACATGGCTCAGGGAAATTTGAGGAAGAGGGGGCAGAAAAAGTGTTAGAGCCACAAGTAGGGCCATTATGCACAGAGACATTGCTTCTTCCCCATAACTGTTGGCTACCCCCATAATGCACGACCCATATTCCCCAATGAGGAGGGTCCCTTTGGAGGGGGGAGGACAGGGAAGAGGCTACATGAATATAAAATTAAAATAAATAAAAAATAATAAAAATATTTCATTTAATCTGTAAATAAAATTATAAAGCAAGAAAAAGTAGGTGTTCAATGGACATTTTGTATTACATTTAATTCTAATTTATTTGAAATTCAGGCAGAAATAACATATGCTTTGAATAATAACTATTTCAGTGATAATATTTTGGGCTTCAAAGCAAAGTAAATAAAATCTACAAAGTTTGACACATAACTTCACTTTCAAGCAGAGGAATCATAGATGATGAGGGACATACAGAATTACAAATTATCCAGCATCTTTAACAAATGACATGTCTGAAAAGCTAACATGTTGCTCCCTCCCCTAACAGACTACCACATCCTTATTTAGCTTCTTATTTGTCTCTGTCAAGCTGATCCATGGGTTTCATCCTCAAGTCATCAGAATTAGACTTGGCATTGATCACTGAAATTTATGATATTTTGAAGATCACACCTGATTAATGGCACAGCAATGGTTTATGTATTTTTGTAGCTACACCTATCCAGTCAGTGTTGGTAACATGTAGAAATGTTGGAAGTAATTTTAGACACATTTAGATAGTGACATAAATCCTGGGACCTTCTCATTTAAAAGATCCCTCATTTCTTTGTGGAAAATGTTGTGTTTTTTTAAATTTCTTTGTTTGTTTTGAAGCACAATTTGGTTCAAGATGACTTTTCTGCAGTAACACACTAGCTTAATCTTGCAGCCTTAAAGTTATCCTTTAAAATGTTTTAGTCATTAGAATCCTAAAAGTTTTTTACTTTTAAATTCTGGCACTGTTTTATATGAGGAGTCTTATTGATCAATCCTCCCTGATTCTTCCCATTTTCTTTGAGTTCTCTGAAGCTATATGAAAAGATATAGGATTTTTGAGCCTCAGTTTTCAAATGTGTAAAACACAGGTGCATCTTTCAGGGTTGCTGTAGGATTAAATAAAGCAGTCTTGTGAACTGCTTAGCCCAATGCTACATTGAATGACTATCAGTAATGCCAATTATTTTCCCCAGTAAACCTATTTAAATAATAAATGATGATTAAACAGAATAATTCAAATATAGTCATCAAAGGTCAAAAGGCTGTGTTCTAAGTTTCTCTTATTTTGATGCCAGATTTTTCTCTTTTTGTGGTTCCAACTTGGGAATGCATATTCTTTTCATGGTTTTCTTATTGCAACAGTAAATTTGCTGTTAATGAATCCGTGCCCAATTCTGCTAGGTGGTCTTGTTCTTTCCCCTTATGACCTAAGTTTGGAATAAGGTTTGTTCAGTCTATAAAACTTAAATGGAACATAATCAAGGGTGGTATGGCCTGCAGCAAATAGATATAAAAACAAAACATTCACTACACAACAAAGTAACAATCAATTAAATGAACATGAATGAAATTCTTGGAAATGTTTTCCACATCCCTCAAGATCCTTTTTATTTTTATCAATATTGGTTTCCTCATTTGTATGCATTGCATCTAGTTAACATTTCCCTTCCTTGAACCACTGCTTCCCACAGCAGTGTGGACCTCCCAGGTATCTCACAGAGGGGGACTCTGAGATATCTACTCACCTGTCCTCTCTACTACATTCCACTAAACATGAGCTCACCCTCCACAGCTGTCAAGACCTTTTGAAGTTCTCTTCATGTATCCTGTCATGCTATTAAGTTGTTTTTCCATGTTATTTTTCTTACATAAACTGTATTATTTGGCCTATAAAACCGCCAACAGCACAAAGGAATGACTTTAACACATTTCAAAGGCCCTTAATTTTATCAAACGGAAATTTTTTCAAGTCCATCTAAGGCTTACAAACCTGAAAATTAAGATGGAAAGTTATATTTACTCTAGTGTTTAACTTCCACACCTGGCATATTTATTTAAAGGTGTCTTTTCTTTTTCAAATCAGAGACTTATTTTCCAAAAATAATTTCTGAACTTTGTTACCTTTTATTTTTATTATAAAAGTCAGGTTATCAGACCCTTGTGGATCCAGCATCTTAAATAAAACAGGGAAACAGTGGTAATATAAGTTGGCATTAACATAGACAATACAAGCAATTAGAAGTAAGCCATTTCTGATTCATGACTTTGCTCCATCTTCTTAGTAAAAGGCTAAAAAGTACAGAGACATGGAGATATGATCTGAGGGGTTTTCCAGATCTTAGTGATAGGGCAGGTAAAACTTTGTAGGCCTATACCATATTAGATACCTGCAAATGGTGTGTGAGTGAGTGTGTTTAAATGAACAATATTTTATTTACTTATGTAAACAAAGTGTAAATGTTACTTAAGAAACATCCCTCCATCACAGCCTGCTTATTAGGTGGTTTATAGCTAGAACTTTTCTGAAAGTAGTCATCATGGTAGACAAGAAAACAAACCCCCAAAAAGCAAATAAATTGTAATTTGAGCATACTTAAGATATAGTTTCATAGAATTTGCATTCTGGGTAACATCTATAAGTCTCATCTTCCTTGTTTTAAAAATTAAAATCATAATCCTTACTTTTTGGGGTTGTGGTGTGAGGACACTGAATGAGACTTTCTTCCTACCAACTTTTTTTAAGTTCCTCATTGCACCTTTTATCCTTTCATGGGAAACTTTTCTCCTGGGGAGACATGAATCTGAGCTAGGGTTCAGACAAGAGACCAAAGTATGATTCCACCAAAATCACTTTTAGTGAATTAATGAGTTTATTGAGGTTGCTAACAGAGTGGGGTGAGCATTTGCATGGGTGACTCAAAGGCAGAGGCATCCTCCAAAGGGCACGCTAGCATAGGTAAGGAATTGTAGAAGCTGTATCTCTCTAGCATCCTACACAACCTGGAGGCTGTTGAATCCCTGCACTTTATCATGCAGTTATTTTATTACTGTAATTCTTACAACAGCCCTGAGGTATATGTTTTAATCTCTGCTTTTAGGGGAGAAAATTGGAATGTATAGAACTATATCAGTCAGGACTTAACAAGGAAAACAAAAATTACTCTAGGTATTTTAAATGGAATTTAAAGTTGAGAATTATACACACCAGTGAAGAAGCAGATATTTTAGTAACTAAGGAAATGTAAGAGAATTAGAACCAAAAGATGCTATCTATCCCTTCTCCAGTGTTGGGTTGAACTGACAGTAAACCCAGGCAGGGCCATTCTTGGAAACCACTTCAAGGAGACATTCAGAGAGAACAGAATGTCTAGCTCCTGCTGTTGGTAGAACAGAAAATGTCCTGGCATGTTTCTAGTAAACACAAATCTCAGGATTGAAATCTACAGCTTTCTCTGTTTAATAAAGTGAATATAACTTTATATGTAACAAGGCTTTTAAATATTAAATTTCAATAGAAATTTAATGCTTACAATAATATTATAACTAAAGGAAACTCTTAGAACCCCATTCATGTAAAAAATAAAGAATCCATTGGTCTAGAACTGACTTAATGTTGTTTCCTTGAGTGATTTAATTCATCTTAAAGTAAAAGAGTTTGTTGCAGGTAAATCCCAGTGCCAGAATTGGGTCACCCCTCCCTCATAATGAGGCATTGGTCAGGGAGGCCCATGAGGCCCCACAAACAATGCTGGGCACTTCCAACATGTTTGGTTACCCACTAGAGCTAGGTGGTAAAACCTTATTTCTGAAGACACCATAGGCTTCTGTGACTTTGAAAAATGCAGCTAGAACTGAGATGGAAGTAATTTCTGGCTGGCTGTCATAGTGCTGGAAAGCACTGTGCAAGCTGCTGGGGTAAAAGCACCAACAACAGCATGAATCAACAGTGGATAGTGAAAGCTACGAAATCAATCAGCCAGGCAAGATGTAACTACTTGTGCCACTTGTGCAACAGTGGCACATAGCTATGGGTGTTCTCTGAATGAGGGTGGGGTACACTCAATACAAGGAAATTCATATTTCACACTGACAGCCAAGTCAAAAGCCTATGACTTAGAAGGTCATAGATCCTAGATGGAAGTTTCGACTGCTTTTTGGCTAAATGGAGCCATTATGCCCATCAAAAGGCCTTCTAAATGTTTATTTATTTATCTGAGAGAAAGAGAAAATGGGTGCTCCAGGGCCTCTAGCCACTGTAAATCAACTCCAGATGCATGTACCACCTTGTGCATCTGGCTATGAGGATACTGGGGAATCGAACCTGAGTCCTTAGGCTTTGAAGGAAGGAACATGCCTTAACCACTAAACCATCTCTCCAACCCCTAAATGTATATTTTTATCCTCTTTGATTAATGCTGCCCTCACTTTTTGTTATAGAACCTGCTTTTTACAGATGGCAGCAAATTCTGGGAAGACATATCAAAATGACAAGAAAAAGCCAAAGGCCTAGCATTGAATAACTCATCTCTATCACATCCACCAGGGCTCAGGAAACATTTCAGAGGAAGTGGTACATTGAATATGTGTACTGTTCTCACTGTGATACAGAGAACCTTCTCCATGGACACTAAGGAGAATTGAAAACTCATCATAAGAGAAAATAAGAGGCTGTTGACAGCTCTATACTAAAGGAGATTTCTAATAATCCCTTGAAGACTTAGGGAACATTGCAAAAGAGGGAACAAAAAGAATGTGAGAGACCATCTTTTATTTGGATATCATCATCTTTTCCACCTATTATGGTGGTTTGTGTAGATAGTGCCAGGCACTGTGAGGTCATGGATATCCAGGCCATTTTGTGTCTGGAAGAGTGCAATGTAGTCAGTCTTACCATTCCTTTGGCTCTTACATTATTTCCGCCACCTCTTCCACATGGACCCTGAGCCATGGAAAGTATAATAGAGGTGCTAAGCACTCCTCTTTCACTTCTTCTCAGCATTATGGTACCTTTTGAGTTATCCCAGGGGTGAAGGGGAAAGTGGAGGTGGGGTGGGGGGAAGGAATTATCATGGCTTATTGTCTGTAACTATGGAAGTTGTCAATAATTAAAAAAAAGAAGAAAAGAATGTAAGAGTCACAGGGTTAGAATGAATAATGAGAAGAACTAGGACTGTCCTCCTGACGTAAACAGACGTGTACATTCATGACATCATAGTGATTACTGATACCCCCAAAAGACCTGTACTCTTTTTTTTTTCCCCTTGGTTTTTCAAGGCAAGGTCTTACTCTGGTCCAGGCTGACCTGGAATTAACTATGTAGTCTCAGGGTTGCCTCAAACTCACGGTGATCCTTCTACCTCTGCCTCCTGAGTGCTGGGATTAAAGGCATGCACCACTACACCCAGCTAAGACCTGTACTCTTTTGAGCCAACAAATAATTGTCAGTGAAGATGGAGGAGAACAAAAGGAATGAGACAACAAAAAATAGGAAGGGCTACCTTGGAAGAGAAGGGTCCTTAGTGTAATGGGAGCAGAGGAGAGGGGACAAAGGAGGAAAATGCCAATGGAAATACAATGAAGTTGCAGTATGTTCATATGTGAAAATTTTCTACAGTTATAATTATGATATCTTTTGGCCCAGTGGATCTGACCACGAAATTTCATTTCCAAACAAAAAATCAGAAGACAAAAAGAAGATATAGTACAATAATAGTTTGGATAGAGCTATTCTTTTTTTTTTTTTTTTTAACCTATTTTTGAATTATATTTGAAAACATATGAAGGAGAAGATTTGAAATAATGGATAATAAGATGGACTTTGAAACATGGTTCATGCCCACTTCATTTCCTATGCCATAATCCTGTTATAATGTGTAAAGGGATTTGCAAAGAGAGATAGTAAATCCAGTCAGTATTAATTATTCATACATCTCAATTGGCAGTGACCCTGGCAAATGTATTCGCTGAGCATTCTTTATTCCCACAAAGGCAGGAAGTACATAATGGATGGTAAAATAAAGAACTTACTTTTCAACACCATAGATCAGTACAAGAATGCTTATATGCATATAAGGTTTTCAAAGTATTTGTTTAAATGGCTGATCAAAATACCCCAAATTATAGTTAAACTTCTGTCAACTCTGAAGGTCTATGGTTGAACTTTGTCACAGTTTCTGATTTCCACAGTCTGGACCAGCTCAATTCACACTTATAACTATGCTTGTAAAGATCTGTTGCAGGAACTATTACAAAAGAGAAGCTAGCACACATTATTTTAAAATGCTGCTCTTTGCTTTGTTTTGTTGAGGAAGGATCTCACTCTAGCCCAGACTGATATGGAACTCAAAGTAACCTTACCATTTCAGCCTCAGATCAAGGATTATAGGTGTGAACCATCATGCCTGGCTCTAAAATGCTACTGTTTAACACACATACATACATGCATATGCACACATGCATACCACACCTATCATCTCATTTCTTTTTTTAAATTAATTTATTTTTTCTTAATTTTGCTCATAATGTGAACATCCATGTTGCTGCCATCGATAACCTCCTCCCTGTCCTCCCCCCTCTGAAGGGAATCTTCTCATTGGAGAATGTGGGTTGTGCGTTGAGGGGGTAGCCATCAGTTATGTGGAAAAGGCAATGTCTCTATGCATAATGACCCAACTTAGGCTCGAACAATCTTTTTGCCCCCTCTTCCATGAATTTCTCTGAGTCATGTTGAGTTCGTTTTAGGTCTACTTCAGTGATGAGGTCTTGGGAGCTTCTGTGTCTCTGGATATCTTAAAGTTCTATGTGACACACCATTATTTTTACATAAGGAAGATTTCAAGTTTCAGCACCTATAGGCGCTTAGAAATCCATTAATGCATAATATTTTCCAATTTTTCCCATTTTTGATGTATCTATAAACATAAAAAGCTGTTTTAAACTTATGCTTTGTAAGTATTAAAAATAACCTAAATTTGCATTGAATGTAAGTTATTTAAGTGACCTGTGAAAAACATACACAAAATAGACATTTTAGTATTGTGAATTTTATTTTTCCAAGGATATAGTTTTCTTTTATTAATTTCTAGCATCTGCTATGTGTCATACCTCATCTATTTTTCCATATACTGATCTGAATCTGAAAATGTGTTACCACATTATTTATTCATATGTCCATTCTGTGTTCAATAAATTCATGGGAAGCAGGAGTGGTGTAGAAAACCTCACCCTACCAGAAACTGATTCAGTGATGAGTACTAAGTAAAGATGTCCTTTTTATTTGTAGATAGAAATGACTATGTGCTGAGATGATCACTGAAAATATAAGTAAAGTATTCTTTACAATAATTCAGACAAAATATAATTCTTGGCATTAGGGAGTTCTAGGTCTAAGTATATAGACAGTTTATAAGAGCATTTAAGATTTAATGAACTGGTATAGTTAATAAAAAAATCATTGAATTCAGAATACAGAAGTATGCCCAAATGACTGAATGAAGCACAACACACAGACTATGTACAGCAAATTTGAATGAAATAAAATTAACTACCATTTTAAGAAAAAAAAAAGAACAATAGTGAAAACAAGGGAAGCACAAAAATGTGATTATTGCAATGCAAATAAGTAAGTGCAGTAACTCTAGCAACTGGTTAGTTATATAGTTTTGCATGTCAAAGCCAGTTTGGATCTTTAAAGAATGACAAATCGGGGTTCTTTCAAGTCAGTTCTAAAAGAGCTCTGGGTAGGATGGTTTGATTTAGATGAGATTGTTTTCAGTAGCGTCTGCATGTGTGTTACTATGAAAGTTTAGGATTGGCATCTCCTTTTCAATAAGCTTCTGGTCCATTATGACCTTCAGTAGATAGCACTACTTGGTACCTCTCACAGGCAGAGGCATGTTACCAACTTTAAAAAAAAATATATATTTTTATTTATTTAATTGAGAGCAACAGACAGAGAGAGAAAGAGAGAATGGTGCACCAGGGCCTCCAGCCACTGCAAACAAACTCCAGATGCATGTGCCAACTTGTGCATGTGGCTTATATCAGTACTGGGTAATCAAGCCTCAAACTGGGGTCCTTAGGCTTCACAGGCAAGCATTTAACCCTATGCCATCTCTCCAGCCCAGGTGTTACCAACTTTTGATTATACTGACACTTTGTTTTGCTTTATCACTTGTTGGTAAACCCCTTCACCTATACAGTAAATTCATGGAAGCAGGAACTGTGCTGATAATCTTAGTACTTACCAGAAACTGGGTATAGTTAGACACTGAATAAATATTTGTTACTTAGCCATGCAAAAGCTATCTTTATAGATCTTGACTTTAGTAAAGAATACATCTACTTATTGTACTCTGGTCTATAAAAGTCTTTTATTTCATTTCAGCCCATATTTTAAGAAAATAGTTGTTCACATTAGAAAAAACACAGCCTCTCAGTTTTTCAAATGAAACCAAAGTTTAATGTCATTCACTTTGTTACCTGCTATTTAAATAATTTAGCAGGCTATACCAGATGTTAATAGAAAGTTGTATTTTAAGTGTATTGGGTTCGAGAGGTGGTTCAATAGTTAAGAGAACTTCCTGTGAAAGCATGAAGGCATATCAGACTGCTCAAGTTCAGTATCTAGGAACCACATAAATATCTGGGTATGGTGATACACATCAGTAACTCCAGTCCCACAGAAGAAGTGAGTCTCAAGAAATGCTGGATATCATGAAAAAACAGCAAGGTCTGATATTCATAAAAGAATCAAGCTTAAGTAAGAAAAGTGCAGAAGAGCAATGGAGCCAGACACCAATTCTGTTCCAGCCATGATAGGTGAGCACACCCTGTCACAAGTCAGCACATGGGCACATATAGGTAAGTATGTCACAAATACCACACACACACAAACACAAACTCGCAAGAAAAAAGTAAATAAATTTATCATAAATACATCACCTTAAAGTGAGAAGTAAAGGAGAGAGATAATTTATAAACTGTTCCTTTAGATTTCAAACTTATTAGTCATTTTTGACTAATTTGAAATCTAATTTAAATTTACAGAGTTCTATATTTGATGGACATGACAAATTGTTTTCTTGAGAAATGTATTTTCCCAGCTCTAGATATGGGTTCCTAGCCATTGATCAGATCCCTTAGCCAATCAGAAAGCTATTGGTCACCCACCAAGGCTGTGTGCCACTATTGCCTTTATGTGCACATTAAGTCAGGGTGTTTTCTTCTGCCCCCAGGTTGTTCAGACAGTTGTTGGCCACTTTCCCCCATTAGTTCATGTAGTGCCTCCTGCACTAGACTAGCTGTCTGGAGTCTGGTTCTTCTCCTGATTCCATCCAGATTTCTCCATGTTCCGTGTCAACATCATATGGTTTCTTCAGAAATAGGATCTTACCATTAACCTCAAGTGGGTAATCAAGTGCTATGACAGAAGTCTGTTTTGTTTTGGGGACCTTGTAGGTCTCTGCAATCAACAACTCATTGAGCAGGGTAACCCTATCCTGGTACTGGGGGTTACAGGCCAGACCCAAGGGGAAAAAAAAAAGAGAGAGAGAGAGAGAGAGAGAGAGAAGAAAACCGTTAAGGTTAGGCTTCACCCCACCCTGTTCAGAGTTGTTCTTTTTAGGTGCTCATCATGCTCCTATTGAGGGTTTAACCATTTAGTCTATCTTCAAAGATAGAGGTTTCTATGGTACCAGTTCATTTTGGGTTCGGTATCCCCATCCACCCACCCCCTCCCCCCAAGCCCTTCCTTCCCTCTTGTCCAGGCCTTGAGTTGCCTTTTGGGTATGTCAGCAACTCGGACTGATCCAGATAAGGAACCAAAGATGCATGAGACCATATGACAATTGTTTTTCTGTGATTGTGTGAGTTCACTGAATATGATCTGTTCCAAGTCTGACCATTTGTCTACAAATTTCATTGTGTCATTTTTTTCTTACAGCTGAGTAGAATTCCATTGTGTAGATATACCACATCTCGGTTATCCACTCATTCAATGATGGACACCTGGGTTGATTGCACTTCTTAGCTATTATGAATTAAGCAACTATAAACATGTTTGAGCAAATATCTCTGTAGTGAAGCATGGAACATTAAGGGTAAATGCACAGTAAGGGAAGGACTGGATCTGTTGGTAGCTCTATATTCATCCTTTTCAGGAAGCTCCATAGTTATTTTCATAGTGGTTGTACAAGCTTACAATCCCAACAGTGAATGAGGGTTCATATTTCTCCACATCCTCACCAACATGTGTTTCCATTTGATTCTTTTTTTCACCCATGCTGTGGGTAATATATTGGCTCTGTCTGTGGTATATTTGTCTGTTCAAAGGCTTTTCAGCTTCATGACAGCCCATTGGTTAATTTATTGTTTAAGTTCCTGGGCTATTGGGATTTTGTTCAGGAAATCTTTTCTTACTCCTATATCATGGAGAGTTTCTCTTATTTTTTCTTCCAGTAGAAGAGTTTAGGTCTTATACTGAGATCTTTGATCCATTTAGACTTGATTTTTGTGTATGCTGAGACTTGTAGGTGTAGTTTCGTTTTTATGCATTATCCAGTTTGTCCAACACCAGTTGTTGAAGATGCTGTCTTTTCTGCAGCCTACATTATTGGAGCTTTTGTCAAAGATCAAGTAGCTATAGTTACTTTCCCTAAAGTCAGGATCCTCTGTTCTGTTCCATTGGTCTACATTCCTGTTTTTATGCCATTACCATGCTGTACTTGTCATTATGGCTTTGTAGTACAGCTTTAGATCAGGTACAGTAATGCCTCCAGAGGTGTTTCTCTTGCTGAGGATATGGTTGAATATCCAAGGCCTGCTGGCATTCCATATGAATTCTGAGATCATATTTTCTATCTCTGTGAAAAATGATGCTGGAATTTGTATTGCTATTGTATTAAATCCTTTATAATGCTTTTGGTAGAATTGCCATTCTCACAATATTAATTCTACCTCTCCAGGGGCATGGGAGGTCTTTCCATCTTCTCAAGTTCTCCTCAATTTCTCTCTTGAATATTTTTACATGTTCATTATATAGGTCTTTCACATCCTTGGTTAGTGTTATTCCAATTATTTGTTGCTATTTAAAATGGGACAGCCTTACTGATTTTTCTCTGTATATTTTTCCCTTGCATATAGAAAGGCTACTGGTTTTTTGTGTGTTGGTTTTGTATCCTGCCACTTTACTGAAGGAATCAATCACCTTTGGAAGTTTTGACATTAGGACTTTCAGGTTACTTATGTATAGGATCATGTCATCTTCAAATAAGGCTAACTTGACATTTGCCTTTCCAATTTGTGTTCCTTTTATTTCTTTCTCCTGTCTTGTTGCTTGAGGTAGTATGTATAGTACTATGTTGTAGAATACTACTGAGAGGGACACCTCTGTCTTATTCATTATCTAAATGTTAACTTGAGTCTTTCCCCATTAAGTATCGTTTGGCCTGTAGGTGCTTTTTATGTAGCTTTTATTGTGCTGAGATATAAACCCTCCATGCCTATTCTTTCCAGCACTTTGTTCATGAAGTGGTGTTGTATTTTGTCAAAGGACTTCTCTGCATCAGATGAAATGATCGTGTTTTTATGAATAAGTTTATGTGGTGTAATATGCTGACCAATTTTCATATGTTGAACCATCCCTGCATCCCTGAGATGAAGCCTACTTGTTCAAGGTGAATAATACTTTTGAGATGTTGTGGAATTCTGTTTTTGAAGATTTTGTTCAGGATCTTTCATCTAAATTCATCAGGGATATAGGCCAATGGTTTTCTTTTCTTGTATCTCTGTCTGGTTTTGGTATTAGGGTGATTCTAGGTTCATAAAAGGAGTTGAGGAGGATTCCCTGGTCTCCAATTATATGAAACAGTTTGCAAAACACTGGTTTCAGTTCTTCAATGAAAGTTTGACAGTATTATGTAGATTTTGGGTAGAGTGTTCTATAGATGTCTGTTAGGTCTAGTTGATCTATGGTGTTTTTGAGCTCTCTTTTCTATTTTGTGTTTGGATAATCTGTCTATTGATGATAGTGAAGTATTGAAGTCCCAAACTATGATGGTGTTGGTGTTTATTTCTATTTTGTTGTCAAGTATGTTTTGTTTTATTAATTGCAATGCACATGAGTCTGGTGCATGTAGATTAATGATTGTGATATCCTCTGATTGGATCATTCCTTTGACGAGTAAGAAGTGTCCTTCTTTGTCATTTTTGATTATTTTTGGTCTGAAGTCTATTTTATCTGATATTAATATAGTAATGCCTGCTTGTTTCTTATTTCCATTTGCTTGGAATATCATTTTCTATCCTTTTGCCCTGAGGAAGTGTCTGTCTTTAGTGGTGAGGTGGGTTTCTTGAAGACAACAAATTGAAGTTCCATTTTTCTGATCCACCTGTTAGCTTGTATCTTTTGGTGGTCTGTCAGAGTTCTTGATGACCCACCAAAGGTTAATGGTAAGACACTACTGTCAAAGACAGCATATGTGTGTGAAACCAAATATGGAGAGACCTGGCCAGAATCTGGAAGAGGGTCAGTCCCCAGACAGTTAACTAGTCTAGTGCCAGAGGGTGCTACAAGAGCAACTGGGGGATATTGGCTGACATCTGTCCAAACAACTTGCAGTCTAAGATACCCAGCAGGAAACAACCTGATGTAATGCTCAAACAAATGCAGTAGTGGCTCACAGCCATGGTAGGTAACCAACTGCTCTTCATTTGGCTAATAGATCCATTCAGTGGAATGGAACTCATTGCTGGAACTGGGAAATAAGTCAAAACCATGTAGAAAAAATGAGCTCAGTCTCCAATGTGGGCTAGAAGAGGGCCTACACATATAAAATTCCCTCCAAAATATCTATGGCCATCTCATCTATCTAGTACTAACTTCTCTCTCCATTGGAGAATTTGCTAATCTTTTTAGATGGACAAGAACCTGAAGGGAGGATCAGCCAATCACACCTCACTAGGGCCCCAGCTAAAACCATAGAGTAATGTGGGGGAAGGGCAAGAATACAGCATTCTTGGGGATCATGACACAAGAAAAAGGCTGAAGGAGATTAACACAGAGAACATCCAACTCCTACTAAGCCAGATAACCAGAGACACAGAGGCTCCCAAAACCTCATCACTGAAGTAGAACTAAAATGAACCCAATGTGGCTCAGGGAAATTCATGGAAGAGGGGGCAGAAAGAATGTTAGAGCCACAAGTTGGGGCATTATGCACAGAGCCTTGGCCTATCCCCCATAACTCCTGACTACCCCCACGATGCATGACCCACATTCCCCATTGATGAGGGTCCCTTTGGAAGAGGAAGGACAGGGAGGAGGATAATGGAGTCACCATTGTGAATGTAAAATCAGAAAAATATAAATAAAAAATAAATTATAAAAAATTTAAAATAATAAGTGTGATGTTTGATTTAATCCCTGCCATGTTGGGGTGCTTTACAGGTATTTGGTGTTTACTTGGATTTTGTACTTTTTTGAACCTTCTCTGGTTTGGATTATTGTGATCAGCTTCTTGTAGGCTCTTGAGATTTCTTGTTTGGCCCTTCTGTGTGGAAAATTCCCTGACATATTCTCTGCTAGGTCTGGCTTTGTGTTCATATAACTGTAAAGCTGGCTTTTATTGTGGAACGTTTTTCTGTCACTGGATTAGTCAGGGTTCTCTAGAGGAACAGAACCACTAGAATGAATTATAAAGGGAATTTATTGGATTAGTTTATGGTAGTCCAATAGCAGTTGCAGGCCCAAGAATCAAGGAACCCAGGAACTGCTCAGTCTAAGTGGTCACATGCCTCAGCAGTCCCACTCTGGCACTGAAGGCCTATAGGCTTCCTGAGGAGCCACTGATTTTCAATCCACATGGGTCTTCAGTTGACGATGGTCTTCAGATGACACTGGTCTTCACTCCACACTGGAAGGCAGCAAGCAGCTCTGGCAGCCAAGTGGAAGGAAGGGGCCCCTTTTCACCCAGAGCTTCTTTATATAAAGTTCCTATCTGAGAGGGGCTGCCTGCTCTGGGGGAAGGGCTCACTCTGGGGGAAGACCTTCCTCCTTCAGTTAATGCTTCCTGGAAGCAAACTCAGAGACCTAGCCAAAAGGAATTTCTGTGGATTACTAAAGAGATCAAGTTGACAACATCATAACCATCACAAGTCTATCCTTTGTCAACTTGACACCAAACCATATCTCCTTACATCATACCTAATTTCCAAATGAAAACAGTAACAACCTACTGTGAATGAGCTCAAGCTGCCTTGGCTTAATGTTGGTGATGGGATTAAAAGGCTCAGAGAATTTGGAATGCTGGAGAGGATTTGCCAGGTAAACTCATCTTTCCACCCACAATGGAAGCTTCCAGAAGATATACTCTTCAGTAAGACTATAAGAAACAGATTTGTGAGGGGAGCACCAGCATACTTTAAGTGCCCAATCTTCTAGAATGAATTATATTAAAACGTGAATTTATTGGATTAGCTTGTGGTAGCAATAGCAGTTGTAGGCCTTAGAATCAAGGAACCCAGTAGCTGCTCAGTCCACATGGCCAGATGCCTTAGCGGTCCCAATGTGGCAGTGAAGGCCTGGAGGCTTCCTGAGGAGCCACTGATTTTCAATCTACACAGGTCTTCAGTTGATGCTGGTCTTCGGTTGGCACTGGTCTTCAATCCATGCTGGAAGGCAGCAAGCAGCAATGGTAGCCAAGTGGAAGGAAGGGGCTCTTTTCACATAGAGCTTCCTTATATAAAGTTCCCTTATGAGAGGGGCTGCCAGCTATGGGGGAAGGGCTGGGGGAAGGACTTCCTCCTTCAGTTAGTCCTTCCTGGAAACAACCTCAGAGACCCACCAGAAAGGGATTTCTGTGGATTATTAAACAGATCAAGTTGAGAACACCTTAGTTTGTGCTGAAACCCATAGATTTTTAGAATTTACAGTGTTCCATTCCAAGCCCTTCTGGCTTTTAGGGTTTCTATTGTGAAATCTGACTTTGAAGAACAGGACACTCCTTGACCACTCAGGCCCCTTCAAAAGAGTCTGCATTTTTCCTATTGCTCCAGTGCAGGTCAGCTGGCCCAATTTCAAAGGCTATAGTCTCTCATATAATTGCAGCTGAAAGGGCAGAAGTTTCAGCCCAATGATTTAATTTCTGTACCATATCCCTCTGCTCACACCAGTCCATTTATATGTAATTCAATCCTGCACAACTTCTCAGGACACAGCCATAACAGCAAGTGTCTCACACAAACTGCTTCTAGCCCAATCCAGGAAAAGCTCCTTTTCACTCTAATAAGCCAAACTTGACAGTCCATAGTTCTTACAGCATTCAGGTCTTTCAACTCTGACCAGAAGAAAACATCAAGCTGTACTTACAGCACTGCAAGGCATCTCTTAGGCCAAGGTTTCAAATCCATCCACATTCCTCTTGAAAATCAGCTCCAAAAGGCCAAAGACTTATAGTCAGGTGTCTAACAGCAATGTCACTCTCAGTACCAACATAACTGTTTCAGTCAGGTTTGCATTGCTGGGAGAAATCACCTGACCAAGAGAGCTTTTGTGAAAAAAAAAAAAAAAAAAAAAAAAAAGTTTAGTTTGGCTTACAGAATTGAGGGGAAGCTCCACAATGGCAGAGAAAACAATGGCATGAGTAGAAGGTGGACATCACCCCCTGGTCAACATAAGGTAGACAGTAGCAACAGGAGAGTGTGCAAAATACTGCCATGGGGAAACTGGCTATAACACCTATAAGCCTGCCCCCAACAATTCACCACCTCCAGGAGGCATTAATTCCAAAATTCCATCAGCTGAGAACCTAGCATTCAGAACACCTAAGTTTATGGGAAACAACTGAATCAAACTACCACAAGAAGTAAAGTTAAAAAAGCTCCTTACAGCACAGTGAGACCCTGAAAAATGGGTTACCAAGTGGCACTCAGATTGGAGGTTTTTGTATGTTGGAGAGCAAAAACAGTTTTATGGTCCAAAGAAGAGCCCACCAATCTAGAGAGGGGCCTCAATGAGGTCAGGGATCTTTTACTATACCACCCCTTCCAGCCTTTTTAGGTGTCACACCATGAGAGGAAGTGGGTCACCTTATTTCCAGAAAAAAAATGTTATTCCCCAGTTTTTTATATCCATGACTGAGCAGTTGGTGTCCCCAGGACTTCCTAATCAGGTGTTTCTAGTGATGTACCCAGGCCTTCACCTTGACTGCTGAATATTCTACAGGATATTGCCACAAAATACTACTGTTGTTACTGGTCTGTGTTCTTGGAGTTCTCTATGGTTTTGTCAGGGCATGTAGATAATTTTTTCTATTCATTTGGACCTGTGACCCTTGCTAGCTGCCTACAAATTGGGGGCTGTCTTGCTCCTCACTCCTGAGATAATAATTCCACCAAATTCAACTTGATGAATCAATGTGTTTATAATATTTTATTTAGAAAACAAAGTTAAGAAGATAATAGAATAATAATATGCTCAAAAATAAAAAAAAAAATATTAACCTGGGCTGGAGAGATGGCTTAGTGGTTAAGGCATATGCATGTGCAGTCTAAGTACCCTGGTTCGACTCTCCAGGTCCCACGTAAGTCAGATGCACATGCGTCTGGAGTTTGTTCACAGTGACTAGAGGCCCTGGTGTACCGATTCTCACTCTTTCTCTCTCTCCCTCTCTCTGTCTCTAATAAATAAATAAATAAAAATATATTAGCCTAAAATTAGAGTTGCAAGAAAACAATTCTAAACGTCAAATATTATTATAAAATAAAGGTATTTGATTAAAAGATAATTTACTACCCATGTATTCTGATTGATAGGTCAATTGAATGCTTTTCACAAAATAGATCTACAAATATAAATAAGATATAAGGGGGGGGCTGGAGAGATGGCTTAGTGGTTAAGGTGCCTGCCTGCTAAGCCTAAGAACCCGGTTCCAATCTCCAGGTCCCACGTTTAGCCAGGTGCAAAGTGATGCAAGGGTGCAATGCCGCACTTGACCGCAAGGGGGTACACGCATCTGGATTTCGTTCACAGCAGCTGAGAGACTGCTGGTGCACCCATCTCTGTCTGTCTCCCTCTCTGTCTGTCTCTCTCTGTGTCTCTCTCCAAAAATAAATAAAATAATTTAAAAAATTAAAAAAATAAGATATAAGGTAATGATAAATTGTTTACTGATATTTAGATAAGTTATGAAGCAAATTAGAAAAATAGAAATTTAGATTTTTAAATAAATTACATAGGTAATAAAATTCACATTTACTAATTTAGAAAGATTTAACAAAACAAGAATAAAATTATAGACATCAACAATTTCATAGTAATTTATTAGAATAAAAACTTCTATAGTAGTTTGAATTTTTAGAAAAAGTAGAAATATGCTGGTAAACATTAGAGAGTATTGAGAAAACTGAGCATGTTAAAATTTTAAGGCTAGTCACTGAAATAATTAAAATTGAATGAATAACATTCAAAAATGACACAAGTGAAAAGGAAGGAATAAATTACTCATCAACAACCTAGTAGAGAAAAGCTGGAAAAAGAGGGAAGGAAACATAAGACATAAAGGAAGCTTAGTATCAAAGGAGTCCCATGTAATAGTGTAACAGTAAAATAAATCAGCTGCTTCTGGCTTGTGGCTGCTTGGATCCTGCGAGCTTGCTATAGAAGCAGGCCCCTTGCTCTTCCTTCATGATTGAAGGTCCCCTGGATCCCCAGCTCCTGGATCCCCTGCTCTGGAAGGTGCTTTGCAGAAAGGTAGTGAGACCAGAGGAGATTAAACTATCACTCACACTTCAGCCAATCCTCAACTGAAATCACAGAGGGATTAGGAAGATGATCACGAGTTCTGCTTCCATGTTGATTCTGATAATCAGTGCCAGGGTGTAGGACTCAGACCCTGAGGATACTCAACACCCACCAAAGCAGAGATCCAGAAGTTCCTAAGCACTCATTTGAAGTAGACTTAAAATTCACTCACCTTGGCTCAGGGAATTTTGCAAAAGAAGGTGCAAAAAAGATTGTAAGAGCCATAGGTTGAAACCTCATGCCCAGAGGCATTCCTTCCTCTTCCCCCAAAAAATAACTGACTGCTGCTCCCACAATTCATAAACCACAATCCTATTGGTAATACCTACAACCCCACTTAAGAGTGTCCTCAACAGAATGGGGGCAGGGACGAGGGAAAAGAGGGTACCAACTCATGATGTATCCATATGAAATATGCTGTTAATGATAATCAAAATAAGGGAAAAAAGAAGAGATTCATTAGAGTGGATATTTAGGAGGGGGAAAATGGGGGATGATGGGAAGGGATTATAATCATGGTATATTATGTTTATTGAAGTTGTTAATTAAAAAGTTTTAAAAATCACATTGAAATAACATGAGAAACCTAAATAAATAAATAATATCACAATGTATACAAAAAAGTCAATTGCAGAGCTTCAGTAATAATCTGATTTTAAAACTATTCAGACCCAATGAACCTATTCTATGATACTAAATACATTTTCCATGTTAAATTGCTTAAAGAAAATAATAGCTCTTTGGGATCAAATGTTCTCCACTGTAAAAAACATAAACTAATATTATTTTTAGCTAGGTTTCCCCAATTTTATCAAACATTGGCAAGTTGAATTAACAAAATTATTTTACTAGCTGAAGTACCAAATAGCATTTTTCCCAAACATATCCTCCTTTTTTGAATTAAATATTGGAGGAGTGGTAAAAGAAAAAAAAACGTATTAGCTGGCACAAACTGACCAATCAGAAACCAAAATGCCCTCAAGATCTGAAAGCAGACCATAAGCAGAACAGTCACAAACCAAGTGCTCTCAAAGCAAACAAACAAAATGGTTACCTTAAATCACACACTTTGAGAGCAAACAAACAGCAACAACAAAAAGATATCCAACAAAAAGGAACCCAAAACCAGCTCACAACAAATGAATGCACCATCTACCAAATCAAGCAAAGTCCAAACTCCAGAATGAACTCATCAGCATGCGCCTGAGGAGACAACATTGGACAATGGAACACAAGGGGTGCATACTGGTAATTGGCTCTGACCTGGTGAATACTAAATGGAAGTGGCTTCTCCTTGGGGCCCTGAGCTTAGGTGCCATATCTATTGATGCAAAACCCATAGCTCTCACCTCAAACAGCATAAGAGATACTTAATTCTGGAGGCAAAGATAATTGTCCATGGCCTGGAAACACAGATTCAGGTTTCCCAAAATCCCCTGTTCCATCATATTAATAATTTCATGAAGGTTTTACAGTCACAGTATAAAAGAAACATAAATCAGGGAACTTTTCAAATATATTATTAGAAATACCTGGTGGGTGGGTCACAGCAAAACCTTGGAAGCTCTTCTAGGCTTTAGATGCTATCTGATGACATTCTTAGCTTTGGGTTGGTGGAAAATGGTGGTCTGGTAGTAATGCCAAAAGGTTTTGCCTGATCACTTAACAGTCACAGTTTGTTAGGTCAGGCACATAGGTATGTAATAAGTGGCTATTAAGAGACTAAAGGTATCACAAGGTAATTTGGCTCATTTGGCTCAGATCTTGCAGCATTCCATCTCTCTGTGATCACAGATGTTTTATCAGTCTATTCAGCCTTGTTCACAGTAAATGCAATGCTTTTCAGAAACCTCAGTTCACAAAACTGAAACCTAGTAAGGACACAATGATCATAACAACAAAAGAAAACAGATCAATTTCCAATTTCCTTGATGACCAAATCTTAGTAAAATCTTGCAAACTGAATTTTATACATTTAGACAACTACACACCATGACCACACTGGTTTCATTTCAGAGATACAAAGTTTGTTCAAAATATGCAAATCAATATGTATAATTTCGTACATAAATAGACTTAATGACAAATCACATGGTAATATCAATCAGTATAGAAAAGGCTTTTGATAAAGTTCAACATTCCTTCATAATAAAAGCACTGAAGATATTATGAATAAGAAGTCTCAAAATAATAAAGACTATATATATGACAAATCTATAGCCAATATTATGCTAAGTAGGGAAAAACAGAATATTTCCTGTAAAATCTGGGAAAAGATAAGGAAGATCCTCTTTTCTCTATTGTTATTCAGTATAGTGCTAAAGTCTTGGCTAGAACACTAAGTGAAGAGAAAGGAAAAAATGCATGCAAACAGGGAAGAAGTTACATTATCATTAGTTAAATTATCCATATTTGTAGATGAATTGAATCAGTAAGTCAAGACTATATCAGAAATCAGTCCTGAAGCACTAACATGTAGACCAATGAAATTGAATAGAGGACTTAGAAATAAATCCACACAAAATAAATCCATTTTTGAAAAGGTGTCAAAAATATATATTACAGAAAATATAGATTCTATAACAAATGGAGCTAGAAAAATTTAATTTTCACTTGATGAAAAAAGAGACTAGATATATTTTCCTACCATGCACAGAAATCATTTCAAAGTGGATAAAAGGGCTGAATGTGAGACCTAAAACTCTGAAACTGATAGAGGAAAGAGTAGCAAAAATATTTCAAATATCAGTCAAGGCTTT
Source organism: Orientallactaga sibirica (assembly GCA_036365145.1). NCBI lineage: Eukaryota > Metazoa > Chordata > Mammalia > Rodentia > Dipodidae > Orientallactaga > Orientallactaga sibirica. The sequence continues at coordinate 70,061,619 of JAEOAD010000004.1, read as the reverse complement.
CTGAAAATGCCTCTAATAGTACAGGATATAATCCCAAGACATGATAGATGGGAGTCTATGAAAGAAAAAACCTTCTGAACATAGAATGAAACAATCATCAGAGTGAAGAGACAGCCTACAGAATAAGGGAAAATATTTGCCAATTAATAATTACATCAGGGATTAATATCTGGAATATAAACAGAACTACAAATGTCCAACATCAAAAACTCAAATCATCCAATAAGCAAGAGGGATGAAGAATTAAATAAGCATCTTTTAAGAGGAGAAAGGGAAACAATCAATACTTGAAAAAATGTTCACCAACATTATGTATCAGGAAATGCAAAGGAAAACTGTTTTGTGGGGCTAGGACGATGGCTGAGTAAGAGCGTCTTCAGCCTTCCAATGTGAACTGATGACCAGCAGTTCCTCAGGAGTCCTTCAGGGCCAGATTATGAATGCTGAGGCATACAACCTTTACAAACTTTTGGACAGAGCAGCTACAAGATTCTTTGTGTTCTCCAGTCTGCAGACAGCTACTGTTAGACAGCCCAGCCCCTATTTTGCAAGCTATAAATCTCATTGGTAATACATCTTCATTCTGTTGTTCTGTTCTAATAGAGAACTCTGACAATACAAAGATAACCAATTTAAAAGCTCTCTCACTGCTTTAGATCTTTGCTTTTGTCTTGCCCTATCGTGCTTGTGGTAGGTTGAATCAGATGTCACCCATAAACTCATAAGTTTGAATACTTAGTCCCCAGCTTTTAGCAATTTGGGAGGTGGAGCCTTGCTGGAGGAGGTGTGTTCTTGGGAGTAAGCTTTGGGGTGTTACAGACAGCTGCCCTTTGCCATAAATTGACCCATTCTTTTGCTACTGTTTCCCACCTACTGTGGCAGAGGTGATGGGCAGCCTCTGCTTAGGCCATGCTTTCTCTGCCATCATGAAGTTCCTCCCCAAGACTGTAAGCCAAAATAAATTCTTTATTTAATCAAATGATTTTGGTTAGATATTTTGTCCCAGCAATGAGAAGATAACTACAACAGTCTTCAAACACACACACACACACACACACACACACACACACACACACATATATATATATATATATATATATATATATATAGAGAGAGAGAGAGAGAGAGAGAGAGAGAGGTTGTTTGGTAATAGACACAAACTTTATGGATGAGGCCAACAGGTAATTTGTACATAGTTTGCTCCCATGTACTGTTGTAGAATCTGAAACTTGAGTCATTTCTGCTGAAATTCTGATATTAATACATGACTTTGTGGTATATACTTTTAAGGAAAGGGCTTGTTATAGAAAACCTACTACAAAATTAGAACTGCAGTTCCATTTCATAACTTTGCCTGAGGCCAGAGTTGGACTTTTCTGATGAAGAAAGTTTCATAAGTGGCAATACAGAGGAATAAGGGCAGGTCTTCAGAGGCCTGTCATATATGTGATAGGAAAGTTGGGTTTAAGACAAGGGAATGCATTTGCACTGTATTCAGGTGGGTTGTGAAGGGCACAGAGTGCAGCAATATCTGACAGATCTGGCTACTTAAAGAGTAGTAATGGCATTGAGCTCTTTCCCTTAGTCAAGGTATCAATATGAAGACAAGATCTGAAGTCTGGAGTGGACACAGGCCAGTAAGGTGCTGTTGATTGTCCACTTAACACACTGTACATTCACTTGAAGTGACTTGCTCATAGCCACAGAAATACAAAAAGGGGTAATGTCTTTTTAATGTCATTATATAAAAATTACATAGCAAATCTATACCTTCTCTGAAGGAAATGGTCCATGCTATTCCAGTAACTCTACTTAACAACTTTCTAGCATTTGTCAGCCATTTATTATTAGAAATAAGAACAGGCAACTCTGGGCTTACTGGAGCACAGAACCAGATAATCTGAGTTGCAAAAAAATTAGTTATGAGTACCCTATAAGTTTTCAATCCCTATTTAAGTCTCCATTTTTAAGTAATTAAATACTTCACACACATATTATAGAACAGTATAGAGAAAAGAAATGTACTTTTAAATCAAACAACTAGCTATACCACTTGAAAATGAGAAAAAAAAAACCTGAAATCTCAATATTTTTAATTAATAAAGATTATTTACTTTTAATGTAAAGTCCATTCTGCATTTAGTCACTTCCTGGGGCAGCTCACTTCTCAACAGTGACTTAGTGATCTATGGTAAATTTTATCAGATGCCACTAGGCAAGTCAATGAGAGGTGTCAAACTCAAACTTGTTTTTAAAGCCTCGTTCTACTCACACAGAGCTTCTCCTAGTCATGTGGCCACAAATAAAGGGTCTGTTGTGCACCAAGAAAGGCAGGAGAAGCAGGTTTGGAGAGTCTAGTCATACTACAAACATGAATGCCACATACTAACAGGGTCAAGAGTACACCAGGCTCAGAGACACAGTCTCCCTCCACCATTGTGAGGGTCAACTCACAAAATGTGGCAGTGTGACCAATGAACTGACTTCAGGTCCTGAGCTAAAGAAAGCATGACAGTAGGCAAATCAAATTAAATTTTAACTAAATCATTTTCTGAACTGCTGTAAAAATTCTGTTTATTATTTTACTTACAAAAATTTTCTCACTAGAATTAATATGGTCCTATATTATATATAAAGCTATTCTTTGAGTTTATATTATTGAGATGCTATAAAAACTTATTGAAATATATTATAAAATTTTAACTTTAGCCCAGTTATGTTAGCATTTTGCTTTGATCACTTGGAAGAGAAATGTGTGTCAAATCTAGGTAGTTGAGTATAATTTACATAGAGATTATTTAAACTTGATATAGGCTGTTTTATCTTTTTATTTTTTTAAATTTTTACTTATTTATTTGAGACAGAGAGAGAGAGAGACAGAAAGAGAGAGAGAGAGAGAGAGGAGAGGAGAGAAAAAAGAATGGGGCATGTCAGGACCTCTAGCTGCTGCAAATGAACTCCTGACAGATGCACCACCTTGTGCATCTGGCTTTCGTGAGTCCTGGGAAAATCAAACCTGGGTTCTTTGGTTTTGCAGGCAAGTGCCTTAATTGCTAAGCCATCTCTCCAGCTCTGTTTTATCTCTTTTTGTCTGGTTGCTTAAGTAAATTTTTTATTACTTATTTATTTACAAGCTGAGAGAGTCAGAGAGAAGAGAAACTGAGAGAAAATGGCCATGCCTGGCCCTGTAGCCACTGCAAACAAACTCCAGATGAATGTGCCATTTTATGCAGCTGGCTTTACATGTTTACTGTGTAATCAAACCCTTGTCATTAGGCTTTGCAAGAAAAGTTCTTAACAGCTGAACCATCTCTTCAGCCCCTTAAGGAAGTTTGATTTAGGATTTTCATATTCCAGATAACCACCCTATTAATATTATCCAATATAGTACTTGAAAATAAAGAAATGAAGATGTATTAGAAAGGGCTCTAAGAACTGAAATAGAATTTTCCATGAATAATAAATATGAGAAGGCCTAGGTAAAAACAAGTTATCAAAACATTAATGTTTGATATATTTTCCACTGCTGGCTGTTAATTCCTAGCTGTGAGGCAACCCTCACTGGAAATTGTCCTTGCCTGGAGAAAGCGATGCTGCCCACAGTCAGATGCTTCACAGGGACACCTGACATCTAATGATGTGTCCCATGAGAGATGAAAGAGCCACCTGTTACCTTTGACAGGGAGCATCTCTGAAGTCCTAACACCATCTCCATGGCAGCTCTCACTGTGACATCCTGTTTCCTCCCATTTTCTTCTGCAGGACAGCCATGGATGTCCCAAGAAACTGACATCAAGCTGTGCTTTAGCGTGAACATTGCATAGGACTCTACTGTCCACTTTAAAATTAGCGTGCATATACACATACAGACATACTCACATACAAACACACACACACGCGTGCTATACACACTCTTCCACACAATTTGTGAATGGAAATCTGTCATTTATATTAAAAGTCTGTTAGGAAAAAATAGTTAATGCTCACCTGAAATGTTATTGTTAATAAAATGGCCAGCTGAATAAGCAAAAAAGGTAGTTAAGCTACAGCCAGATACTTGTGGATAACTGTTGTGCTTGTTAATATTTTTTTCTAACCTAATGTTGTGTATATTTAGATATACTCATTAATAGAACTTGGCAAGATAAAAGGGAGATTAAAATGCAATCAGCTGAGGGAATAGAGAATAGATGTACGTACATTAAACAAGACTGCTTTGCTGTGTTAGTTAAGAAAGATTCCATTAGTTAAATTAACTACTTTTCCTAGGAAATTTAGTTGGCTAATTAATTTTGTATAGTATAGAATGTATACTCATTCTGTATTTGTATTAGAGAGTATTAAAGGACTACAACCAGAAGTTGTCCAAAAAATATCATTTAATTAATCCCTCTGTCAAATACAACTATAAATCATCATTCAAATAAGGGAGAAAAAGCCATCCGTCCTCCTGTGACATCTGGCTCCATGTTGGTTTTCCAAGATGCACAGTGTATAATTGACAGAATGAAGAGCTTAAATTTCTCTTCATAGAAATTTTCTGTGGGTATTGGGACTAGGAAAGAAAGGGAAGGTGTTTTCTCCCTTCTTAACCCCCCAGTGCTAAGGAAAGAAACAAGGCCTTTCACATTCTTGGCAAGTGCTTTACTGCTGCGCTACCCAGGCCTCTGAAGACTTTTCAGTCTGCTTTCACCTGAGGAGGCTGTGGGTCCCCAGATGTATTGCTGAAGGAGATAAGGGCATTCAGCAGAAGTTCCTCATTTAAAGGCACAGCTGCCCAGAGGGCACAGAAGACAGACCTCTCCTAATCAAATCCAAATGCAGTTTCTGACTAAGAGAGGCACAATGTAGAACCTCAGGAAGGTGGATGTATATACAACTGTTGCATTTGCTGATTAGATTTAGTATGCTTTACCATTACGTGCTTTTAAATTTTTAATTGAGAATTTTAATACACAAACATGCTATAATTTGATCATAATTCCCACTCTTTACCCTCATTATTCCTTGTGCCCCACCCAAATTCCAGTAAACCAGCTCTCCTTTCTTCGGACCTGGACTAGTGCATTTGTGACCTTGCAGTAATGACCATTACCTCCATAAGATCTTCACAATATTGACTATTGAACTCACTACTTTGACATAGACGATGGAGGAGGGGAAAAACGAATGACACAACCGAATAAAAGAGTTTTGACTGCAGGTTAGAAACAGAAGCGATGCAAACGTTATTATCACTACAGCAGCTAGCTTAATGGCAAGTGTGGGGCCAGGAATTATAGTGCACAGGAGTAACTAGAGTGCAGTGAGTATGTAGAGAGGGAGCTCAGCAGCTACCTCTGCTGGAGTGAGGTACCACCAGGACAGTGTTGCATCCTACTGGCCTTCTGTCCATGGAACCTCACCCTGCTTCTGTGTAGTCTGCAGCAGCAGGCTTGGGGCAGACCAGTCACAAACTGAGCACCACAAGCAATTCAGTAACTTCACTCATCAGGGCAGAAGAGGGACAGAGAGAACCCATCAGGGTTTTACCAGCCAAAAAGAATAACCTTTTGCCTCCCGAGACTCCACAATAATTTTCTTTTCACATAGGTCTTTTGAATGTGGCTGTTATCATTAGAATTATATCTGCATTTGAGAGGTCTGAAAAGCTCTTGAGGAATACAACATGACTGTCAACACAGAAGAGTTTCATATTCATCCCCTCATCTCTTCTGTTATTGCTATTATTCACATTGCACAAGTTACTCTGACTCCTACTTTAAGCCAGTCAAGAATCTGTGGCAGTTAATCTTACAGGTCAGCTTGGCTGGGCCACAGTGCCCAGTTATTTATAAAATATTAATCTACACATTTTAATAATAGTGGTTTTTTTTTTGATAATATTAACTTTTAAGTCTGTGCACTTTAAGTAAAACAGAATGCCCTACAACACGTGGATGGCCACTCCAAATGAGTTAAAAGCCCTCTGAGAACAAAGAACAGCATCATTCCCCAAGCGAGAAGAAAATCTGAAGGTAGATAATTTTTGCACTCAAAAGGCAACTTTTTTCCTAGGTCTCCAACTATTGGCCTACCTTAAAAATAAATGGACTTAATCACCCTCCACAGTTTTGTGAACCAGTCATTAATTTCTGTCTCTCTGTGTGTGTGTCTCTTTCTATCTCTCTATTTCTCTTATTCGCTCTCTCCCTCCCTCCCTCCTTCCCTCTCTCTCTCTCTCTCTCTCTCACACACACACACACACACACACACATATACACCCTCTTGCATCTGTGTGTCTAGAGAGCTCTGACTATATGGAATGCAAAACTAACCTCTGCTATCTGGAAAGGAAATGCTTTCTGTCATCTATGGGATGTATTCTATAGGTTGAGTACCTGCATACAATAATGGCTATCTATAGAAACCTTGGCTCTGTGAACCAGAAAGATGGCAACAGATTAGACTTGAAAAGGTACAAAGACCTGCATCACTGATCTCTATAAAACAATTATGTTAATGATTTTTTAAAGCCTTTGCTATTTTCAGTTAAAAAGTAGTTCATAAGAGAGCTAGTAAAAAAAAAAAAATCTCTCTCCATTAAACATCAAGCTTCATTTAATTATTTAGTTTCCCTAAGCCTTTGGGTCTTTTAACATCTCTAGTGATATTGACTATAAAGCTGTTTTTATTAACATCAATATTTGTAAATTACTCTGAGTCCACATTTCTGCATTTGGGCAGTTTCTATTTATCACAGTGATAGGTGATCCATTTGCAAATCAGCTGGCTGTTCCACACTTATCATCACAGAGTAAGAATTAATGTTGTACATCACATTTAAAGTAACCTGGATGATTAATTGAAGGAGATTTCAAGCTACCAAATAATTCATCAACACATGGGATACATCTGTGCCCTATATAGTTTGATATCTATGTAATGAATTAGTTCTAGGAGTAACCATTTTTGAGAAATCATATACAATGATTAATACCAAAATCTAAAGTCTTTTTGAATTCTCAAGGATAAAACCTTATTTTGTTTAAGTGTACTTTGTTTTAGTATAAGATATAGATAGAAACTACTGACAATTTTCAGACTGTTTTGATTTAACAGACATAAAAACTGCTCTCTGCTCCCAGAGAAGAAACAATAAAATTATTCTCATATTTGAACATTGTGATGGTAGTTTTAGGTATCAACCTATGTTTAATCCTGCCTACTTGTTTGTTCAAATACTAGTGTGAATAGTGCTGTGAAGGTATTTGGGGATGTATATTAACATCTGGAATCATCTGTTATGTGAGTTTTGCCTCATTCAGCCAAAGAGAAAAACCTGTAGCTCCCCAGGGTCGAAGGCCTTCTGCCTCCAGAGTATATTACTACTTGTAAGCATAGGGCAGTGCTTAACTTGTTCACAACATGTCTTTACAAACTGAATATCTGGAATAGATGCCTATAAAATATTATTTTAAGTATGAAGACCTCCTATTTCTCCCTTATGTAAGGTCTGGGGAAAGCACTAAGTAAAACCTTGACTGTATTTCTATGGGCCTTCTCTTACATGTATATATTTTTCCAACCAAACTTAGTAGTTAGTATGCTGGGATATTTATTACACTGTTTAGAATTCAACCTTTCAGCAAGCTACCTAACTTTTCTCAAAATGTGAAATGAAGGTAAAAGAGATATGAGTATAACCTCAAGTTCTTAAAATCAAGGCTGTGGAAGAAAGTAATAAGTTTGTGAAAGTTTTAATTTAATTTGAGGAAACAAAAGAAAGAAGATAGAAATTTCACTTGGATAATTATGGAATAATCATAACTTTTTATTAAAACGTATCAAAAAAGCCTAGTTTCAGGAAAAGTGTAATACATACACATATATAGATATGTGTACATTTACATATTCAATAATATTATCATTTTCTCATATTCCTCAATATCTCAATTTCCATAATTGAAATATGAATTCCATGGTTTTAATATAGCTTGTTCCTCCCAAGCTCCTTGTGGAAATGTGCTTGCTATTGTGACATAGTTGTGGGGGGGAGGGGGCTTTCAAGAAGTAATTAGGTCAATAAGAGGGAATAATGACTTTTTTCATGTATATGTGTGTGGTACTTTGAATAGATGGCCCCCACTGGGTAGATCCTAAGGTCCAGCCATAAGGTGTGATAGTGTATTTGAAATTCCAGTGTAAAGATATGCAAAGTGTTAGTTCTAGCTGGAGTTCCTGAAGTGTGCTGTGTGCCTTTTGGCTTTTGGCTATGGCTTTTCTCTCTCTGCTTGGACCTGTGAAAACAGACCAGCTTCTTCTGTCATTATGGAACTTCCTCTGGATCTGTAAGCTTCAATAAATATCCTTTCCTCTATAACTGTGCCTGGTCTGGAGGTTCATCTTAGCTACCCTGAAGCTGTCTAGTACAATGTGAATTCCTCATATTAGAGAGCTTATCAGCCCCTCATGTTTTATCTTTTTAGTATATACATACTTGTCCTTTAACTCATCTACCATGTTATGATGTAGCACAAAGCACTCACAAGATGTGGTCAAGCAATCTTGAACTTCTAGTCTCCAGGAACATGAGCAAAATAAACTTCTATTCTTTATAAATCACCAGATCTAGGAATTCTATTGTAGCAATAAAAAAATGGAATAAGGCAACATGACAACCTCACAAATTTCAGACTTTTTGGAGATTTTTCTCACCCTCCTCCAGTATTCCCTAAAACATATTTATTTTTTTCTTCTTTCCTCTCCTTTCCTCCCTCCCTCCCTTCCTTCCTTCCTTCCTTCCTTCCTTCCTTCCTTCCTTCTTTCTTTCTGGCTGGCTTGCTTCTTTTAGTTGTTTTTTTTTTTTCTAGGTAGGGTCTCTCTAGGCCCAGGCTGATCTGGCCCTCATTCTGTAGTCCCAGGCTGGCCTCGAACTCACAGCAATCCTCCTATTTTTGCCTCCTAAGTGCTGGAATTATAGATGTATACCCCCACATCCAGCCATTTTTTCTTTATTGCTATGTAAGACATCAATATTCCACTGGCACTCGGGTGACTTTTCTTCTTCAGTAGCTTGCAGGAAAGACAATTCATTGTTGTCCATGTACATCTCAAGTCAATTATGTGGATGAGTGTATAATGTATGCCAAGTTTTCATATACATTTACATATACAGCCCTCATTTATTACATAGAAGAGCCAACACAAATGGAAATCCTGTTTCAGAAATATTATTCCATATAGTTAATATCCAAATAGGCTTGGAGTCACCAAGTATAACAAAGGCAAATTCCAGCTAACACCAACATTTCTATAGTATTCCTTTCTCATGCTTTTTGTGGTATCAGTGACAGTATAAGCATAATAATGTAAATAAACAATATACATATATATATATATGTATATGTATATAGATAAAGATTTAGATAGATACAACAATAATCTAAAGATTCTATGGCTATAAACTTTTAGAACTTTCAGTTTATAGAATGAATGCATATTTTGTTATTTCTCAATTTAATTGATGCAGAAATGAAGTTAATTGCTTTTGCAGCTATTATAAAGAATTTTCAGAGAAAATATGTTTAGTTATTATTAAATGAATCTATATGGAGTTTCAATAAGATCATTGAGGATCATGGGATACTCAGCTTTAGTAACAGGTCTGACTGCCAGGATCTTACCCAAGAACCTCACAAAACTACCTGAGCTTATGAAAAATATCTCCTTTTGCAACTACATCTTTAATCTTCCAAACCACAGTCTTATAACCAAACCATCATAACCAGATTCTATCATAACCAGAAAACTATTTTGCTCAAATTCCTTCATTAATGCTCAGAATTAATTAACAAAGCATCATATCAAATTTAAATTTTAGTTTGGTTCTTTTTGTTAAAATTTTTGTGATGTTTCAAAGTCAATTTCAATTACTATTAAAATACATTATATACATAGTTCTGCCCTAAAAGAAGGTAGATTGGCTGGAGAGATAGCTTAGTGGTTAAGGAGCATGCCTGCAAAGTCTAAGGAACCCGGTTCAATTCTCCAGGTCCCACGTAATCCAGATGCACATAGTGGAGCATGCATCTGGAGTTCGTTTGCAGTGGCTGGAGGCCCTGGTGCGCTCATTCTCACTCTCTCTCTCCCTTTCTCTGCCTCTAATAAATAAATAAATAAATAAATAAATAAATAAATAAATAAATAAATGAATAGATAAATAAATAAATAAATAAATAAAAGCTAAAAGAAGCCAGATGGTTTCTCTAAAACAATTTGATTCTACTGTTTTTTATCATTATTATTTTTTGTTTTAAATTATAGTTATATAAAATGCAATATTCAACATATTGGGGTATTATCACCCTCTTCCATTTTTAATCCTTCCAAATTAAAACAATCAGAAAGACTTGTATGTGTCAGATATACCTTTCCCTAAGTATAGCCTTTATTTTGGAGGAAGAAAAGAAACTATTATTTTTATAGCATATATATATATATATATATATATATATATATATATATATATATATTACATTTACCCATGATCTCTTTTTTATCCTTGACATGATCTTTTTAGTGGAGCATATGAGAAATAAATTAACTCATTTACCTAGTGAGATGCTATGTTGGGCTTTAATCAAGTGTTACACTATCTCCAGGACTTCAGAGGGAAGACCAGGTCAAGATAAAACAGACAGGAAAATTAAACAGTTGTCAAGTCTTCACAATGACAGAATCTGAGCTGAGGCGCGCATTACAGAACTGTACCTTCTGAGAAGCACCTAGGTTTCTATACCAGCGTGTTTCTGCCAGTTAGGCTCTCTGATGAGCAGCTTTTGCCACAATAACAGTTTGCAGGTATATCCAGAACATCCTGATCACCCAGTCTGCCTGTACCCAGGGTAGAGTTAAAGAAAGAAGACCAAACAAGAACGACAGTGGTCACAGATGGTTACCAAAGCAAGGACCAAGTCTTCTGGGACACTTGGGGTTCAGTCATCAGGAAGATAATGTTCTTATTAGTAGGCGGAACCTCAGTTTCTTTCTTGGAGGTGGAGCAGACTCAGACACAGATTTCAATATTTTTTCAGAACTGATTTGAAGTGGCTTTTTGCCATATTTGTCACACAGGGTAGGGTAGCTGTTTTCCTTTTGTGGATATCTTATTTGATTATTTCATTTTCTCTTGGCTCAAATGTGTTTCTCTTCTTTGAAAAAGTACAAGATGGTACTGATTCTTGGTGGTGGTGGGGGCAACCGTGGGCAAGGATAAATGACAAAGAGAAAGAAAGGAAGATGCTGAATGCATGCTGCTGGCTCAGCTCTTCTTCATTTAGGCTCTGTTTAATCCTGGGAATACTGGGATGGTGCCCTGTGCTAGACCTTGACTGAAAGTGTGAGGAGAGGTGATAACTTCTTACCAGGAAAATGGAGGTGGCTAATGCAAAGGACTTACCAAGATCCTTCCAAGCTACAGTCCAACATTACCAAAGTAATGGCAACCAATTCATTCAGCTGCCTGTTGTATCATTTCACTAGCATTTAAGATGTTCATTGATTGCATTTTTAGTCATATTTTTATTCTTCACAAAACCCTATGTGGTAGGAATTTCTAGCCTTATTGTTTGGTGAAAAACTCTTGGAAGTTTAAGTGAACATGACTAATGTTTTCAGCCCTTGAACTACAGGTCTCCTAATCATGTGTTCTTTCCTTTGTGCTTTGCTCCTCTCAGGTCTGTATTTATGCTGTGTTTGACCAGTGTTCCCTGTAATCTGTTCAGGTTGAAAGCACTCAACCACATTTCATAAGCAACAGTCATTGATGGCACTGTATGCATGAGAATAATTTCATAGTGCAATTAAAATTATAACAAAGTTAATCAGACACATATTTAATGATATGCATAATAGCTATTGTGCTACATGTCATTGAGCATGAACGTTAAGCTCTTCATATGAACAAAAATAATTATTTTTACACTGCTGAAACAAGCATGACTGTAATGAGACAGGAATTGAGATAGGAAGGAAAATTGCTGGAATAACAATGATCATCCCATTTATTAATCTAGAACCATTGTGCTCAGTGTTTTCTATGTTGTATCATTTAATTTTTCCTAATAAGAATATGAGAAAATGAGGAAACTGACCCTTGGAGAAGTCAAGATGAGTTTCTGTTACCAATCTGATGTGGTAGGAATGAAACATCAGTCTAATAAGTATCACTTAAATTCTTCCTCTTACAGAATTGTATTCTCAGAAAAAAAACACCCAATTTATTAATTCTTCTGTCTCATTTTACCATCTGGTTAAAAGATATGTGGCCTTGCCTTCAACTACATTGAAGTCACAATACCAGTCTTCATTCTACCTGAGTTTCTGGTTAGGATATATGCATATTATAGACAAAATGTTTCTTCCCCTGCAGATTCATAAAATTTATATATTACTCACAATATTATATCTGGAACTGACACTGTTGGGAGGTAAAGAGCTTCAAAAATATAGTTGATTTGGCATGCATAGATTTAGGAATCATTCATTCTGGCATTTTGAAATACAGTTTATTTTTGTTGATTTTCATCCCTCTTCTATTCGTAATCCACCTCTCCCATAAATTCCCCACTCTTTAAAATATCTTACCCTTCTATTTACAAGTCATGTGTGTCATTTTGACCTTCCCACACCTCTCTTTCAGCTCATCTCTTTGTGCTTGCTTTTGGTTGTGGTTCTACTTTGATAGGATTTTTTACCCACACTTACCCCCTTCCTATTATATATGCATACTTATAGATAGTACAAGCTAAGATTCACATATGAGAGAAAACATTGACTTTTTGTCTGTCTGAATTTGGGTCACTTCATTTAATATGATGCTTCTCAAGCCCATCAATTTTCTTGCAAATTTCATAATTTAATTTTTCCATACTACTGAATAGATTTTCATTGTGTATATGTCCAACATTTTTATTACCCATTAATCTGTCAATGAAAATCTAGGTTGATTCCAATTTTTAGCTACTGTGAATAGAGCAACAATAAACATGGTTATGTAAGTATCTCTGTAATAGAATATGGAGTGCTTAGGGTATTCCCAGAAAAGGTAAAGCTGGGTTATATGAGAATTTTACTTCTGACTTTTGGAAAGACCTTGATACTTATTTTTATAGTACCTGTAATAGTTTTCATTCCCACCAACAGTGGAAGGGTTTTCTCTTTCCCTGAATACTCACCAGCATTTGTTCTCTGTGTTCTTAATGACAGACATTCTGATTGGGGTTAAATTGTATGTCAAAGTTGTTTCAATTTCCATTCCCTTTGATAAGGTTATGAAAATGGGACCATCATGGTAAGATTAATCTCATTATAAAAATATGGACAGATTCATTTTCTCTTTCCTTTCCTATTTCTCCCCTTCTCCATTCTCTCTCTGTGTGTATCTCTCTCTCTCTCTCTCTCTCCCCCCCTCTTCCTTTCTCTCTTTCTCAAGATAGCAAGTGGTCCCTCCTACTGTCTCCTTGATCTTAAAATTCCAGCCACAGAACTGTAAAAACAGATGTCTTTTTAAGCCACTTAATCCATGGTATTATGTTATAGCAGTATTAGCTAACTAAGACTATGGGTAACTTTTCAACCTTCTGTTTAAAACACAAGACCAATGGCTTCTTATCAGGAGGAAAAGTGATGTATTATTATGACATGGTAATTTATGCAACTGTTATGAATCCTTCCAGATTGGGAATGCCATATCTAAATGGTACTATGCTGACTCCCCTTACAGGAACAAGAGAGGACTTCAAAACTAGTTCTTTTTCTTCTCAATATTATGACAGAGAAAGTGAGCATTGGGTCAGACTGAATCCCTTATGGGACCCAAGCTCCAGGAACTCAGCATATATGGAAGATTTTCTTTTTTATTAAAGAGAATGTGCCAATAAAACCTTCACTAGAGTTGAAATGTGTTCTCACCTTAGAGGCCATTCAGCAAACATTTCACTTTGGTGCACTCTCTTTTTATCTTCACCCTCTATTCACCTGCACTGCCAAGAATCCTGAGACATAGCAGGCTAGAGTGTTTAGCTATCCTGTGAGTTGTATTATGATGCAATGGGTGGCCTTTTAGGTACTAATAGAAATAGTTTGCAATGTGCACTGTTCCTATGGTGGTAGACAATACACGCAATGTTGGACTTGAATCAAATATGGCCACACAAAACGCTAAATAATCCATAGCAGGTATATATATTGACCTGATTAGCATGGTGTATACATTGAAAAGAACAATAATGAAGAAGTTATGGGTTTATGTGAGAATGAACTAGAAACATAGAACATCTATTGAACTTAAAGCTGATCAGTAGTGATTATTGAGAACATGTGTAGTGAACATTTCCAGTAGAGAACAAATGCTTCTGAGCCAGGGATTCAAAAACCACCTATGTTCATACTCTGATGTTGGATGTCAGGTTGTGAGAAAATAAAGAACAATATTTCACTTCAAAAAGATCCAACTGATTCAGAATTCACTTAGAACAAAGGCAGCACCCCTGAGTTAAGATATTTTGAACTTTCCTAGAGAGTTGGGTTAAATAGATTGCTTTGGCCTCAACTGCCTCTGTTCTTTATGCCCAGAGAAAATGACTTAAAACTGTACTTAGAACTGAAGCAGTCACTAAGAGCTACAGGAAACAGGCTCTCATGATGTTAGTGAGGTTGTGTTTGATCCCAGCTTATTGTCACCAGTGAGTTTTCATTTTATCTCTTTTACCTTCATTCTAAGTTCACTTCTTGCCTTCTACCACTGCTTCCAAATTCATAACACATATCTCCTCCTGGCAACTTATTTACACTCTTCTATACCACCATTTCACTTCCTGCAGTGAGATATGAGTATCCTAAACTTCTGATAACCAGCTCAATGCATCAACTGTGCCAAGTCCATGTTAACTGCCTATGTTCTTCTATGCTCAGAAGGCCTAGATCCATGTTGGGAAGTGAGTCCAAGAGAACTTGGACAAGATGTTCAAGGATTATTCATGCTTCTGCACACAGAAAAATAGATGGAAACAGAGATTCCTAAAGAGCAGATGACTGGTGGTACAGGGAATGATCTATCAGAATGACTCAGAGATCTGGAGACGTCTGTCATGCAGTAAATTGCTTAGGATATACAAGAAGCTTGAAATCTGAATTTCAATTTCATCAGCAAAATAAATATTAAACAGCATATTTCATAGAGCTTTCAGAAAGGTTAGAAGATATAATCAACTTAAAATTATCTCTATATAAATTTATATGGAAATTATTATCATTAAATGTGTGCCCCACTGTTAAATTCATTAAAATGAATAAAATAGAATGTTTGGAGGTGGTTGTATTTTGTCTTGAAATTTTGATTTTACTACAATAAACAAAAATAAAAATACAAGAAATGTTTCTCAAGGAAAGCGTACATTTCATAATGTACCATAAAGTATTGGAGTCCCACAGACCCACTGAAGACCATCTGGGGAATTCCAGAATGAAATGAAACAAAGCAAATCCCATTGACACCAAAAAAAATTATCTCTAAATTAGAACATTGTGGATTCTTCTTTTAAAACAAAATGCAATGTTTTGTTCAATGGACAAATCTCAAGCCAAACAAGTCAACAGAAAAATAAAATCACTGCTGAAGGTGGAGTAGGTGGTTGATAGTTCAGATGTTTCTATCATGTTGGCCTAGCTATTTCAACAGATACAACTACCAAAAAATATGTGCATATAAACTTAGATCATTGAGATCATATATAACATATGTGCAAGCAACATACACTATAACATCTAAACAGGAACATGTATGTGTGAATTCACACAGACATAAGTATCCAAAAGTAAAATAGTTTATTAAAAAAACTGATATCTCCTTGTATACCTCCCCCAGCCTAGATATTAAGAAAGCACCTATTGAGGACAAGTATGCACTTGAAAATATTTTCCATTTACTGGAGATAAATTTTTTTGTTTCCCACTATGCTGCTGGAATCCAATATTTGGTCAAGTAGTAGATATGCAATGAGTGTACTCTTTTAGGGATAGAGAGATATATTGGGAAAGACATAAATATCTGAATGACTGGATTACACTTTGGAAGCAATAGTATGAGTAATGCATACTCTTGGACACAACATAAAGTAGTAACTACTGTGTAAAAGTGGATGAGGGATAGTATCCCAGAAAGTGACCTAGAACATAGATGTCCTCCAGAAAAAAAAAAAAAAAAGCAAAAAGGAAATAAGACTTTTTTCTCTTTTTTAAAAGGATAAAATATGTGATAAACAGCAAGATTTGGGGGTGCTAGGTGAAGGAAGTAGTGAAAGGAGGCATAAGATGTTTCTGTCCAGTTACCTGTCTGCTACATGTAGCAGAGTAGCAGCAAAATTGTTTATATTACGTACCTGACTTTGATTTCAATTCCATTCGAAATGAAATAAGGATATTTTTTCTTTGTTCTTTGAATTTTAAAGAGAGTTTTCAAATATGGGAAGAATGTATTTTGATCATAACCCCCTCTCCTTACCTTCTTTGTCCCTGTTCCCCTATTTCCCTTTCACTGGAGTCCTTCTTTCTAACTAGCCCTTCTTCTGCATTAGTCTTTTTATTATTTTTTTCTGTCCTCCTCCACCATCCATGAAACATTACTCACTTTATGTATGGAAGACAAGGATCTACAGTACTCCTCCCTATCTTTTGGCTTTTACATTGCTTCTACCATTTCTTCTGTAATATTCCTTAAGCATTCGGCAGGGGGTGGGGGTGACAAAATTGTCTCAGTGCTAAGCACTCAGTCACATATTCTCAGCACTTTGATGAGTTTAGAGCCTATCAGTCTTTACTAATTGAAAAAAAAAAAAAGTTTCTCTAGCAAAGGTAAGAGTAGTACTAAATTATAAATATAAATATAAATACTTACAGGGCAGTTAAAAGGCAAAATGTATTCGTTTAGCCATATAATAATTTTCCTCCTCCCCAACAATAGGTTTTTGGTTATTTAAAGGATCAAACGTGAATTACTTCTGATGAAGCAGGCCCCAAATCCAACTTGAAAGTAGTGTGTTACAGCCATAGCAGTCATGCCACTATTGCACCAATGGGTACATCTTGCCTGGCTAATCTATTGTGTAGTTCTTAGGGCCTAGTGTTTGATAGGCTGCTGATGGCTTTGCTCCCCCAATGGCTGCATAGCATTTCCAAGTTCTATGATAGCTAGTCAGTAGGAAGCAGAATTCTAATACAGATCCAGCTTGACATTTCAGTGTCTTCCAACGAAAGATTGGTGTCTTCAGCAACAAGGACATACCAATAGTTCTGGGAAAAAAAAAAAACTGATTGAACATAGTTAGAATTATTTTGGGAGCCTCATTGGTCTCCCTGGTCAGCAATTCACTGGGAGGGTTCTTACCTCTGGCATTGGGACTTTTTTAGAATTATCTATGGCTTCTAGGAGCAGCATGATCTGTCTTTACAGGGTACTTCTGCTCAAACTCATGTTTTTAACCAAAATTTATTTTTAATTAGCTAACAAATAAGTAGGTTTCTAAATATTTTTCATACAATTTTAGTTTTGTTTAACTCTCCTCTTCCTCTCTCTTTCCCTCAAATACCCCACTCTATCCCCATCCACTTTTCATTTGTAGTTTACTATCCTCTCCCCTTAATCTGCCCCCTTTTCCTCTCTCTTGTGTCCCCTTTCTAGCTTCCTGGCATTTACTGACTCTTACTCCAACTTACATGCAAAACTAAAGGACATCTTGGTTAATATAGTTACTTTTGACTTTTCTATTTGTGTCTACTTGGAACTTTATTCTAAGACTGGAATTAAACTATTTTGTGCACCTGTGCATTTATAATCTTTCCATAGACTTGGATTTCTTCTAATTAGTCATTAACCATTCTTTGGAATTTCAGACTTCCCCCACTTGGAAAGATAAAGTATCTCCAAATTAATTTCTCTAATAAATTCAAGGCTTCAACTAAAATTAGTCACTTTATGTTGCTAACCTTGTTCAGTTCTCTATCACTACCTCTGCTAAAGATATCTCTGTCATCTCACCAACTTGTGCCAAACTTTTCTCTTTCTCAAATTGCACTTCTTCTACCTTGTAGAGCTTTCCAGAAAAATTGTCACTTGCAAATCATAATTACTGCTCAAATATTTTTTCTGTATCATCCCTACCACACATTAATCTTCAGATTTGAATTACATTTTGCATTTCACACTATCCATTATAAGTAGCCAACACGGTGTTTGTTACATCCTATTTTATATTTACTAAATGGTTGGCTTGAAATTTAGATTGAATATCTTATCCAAGCAAAGATGTTTTGATGTTTTGAATAACCACTGAAATTCCTTCAAGTTAGAATCAGAGATAGGAGAGTTCAGTGCTTAGGACCCACTGAAGACCAGTGATCATTAAGAGAACATATTGTGACCATTCTCTTTTCAATTACAAGAATTTAAAAATAAAATCCAATATTTTGAGCATGAAACTATTTAAATATTAATTTTCACCATAATTTAAGTTTTGTCAGAACCTGGATTCCAAGTTCTGGATGTTAGCACATTAATAAAACCAAGGATCTCTCTCTCTCTCGTGTGTGTGCTATAATTATACTGCTCCCCTCTGCCCTTCTTGGCAGTGTTATGTGAGCTATATAAAAATCAGTAAAGAAGTTCTGACTGTTATGTTTTTCTACCTGCTGTGGGAAGAATTGGCACCTAAGGCTATGTCTACAATATTTATACCACTTTGATAGATTAAATCTTAACTGTACCACTGAGCTTTTAAAGGCATGTCTGTAAACGTTTAAGGATTACACAGGTGTTCACCTTGCCTGCAAACAAAGACTCCTTTTGTGGTTGGAAAACAAAATCAAAATGTAACAGTGTCCTGCAAACCATGATTTCTGCTTAAAACAGATCCTTGACGGGACATGCAAGATCAATTTGTTACTCTTGACACATTTTTTGGAGTTCAACAAAATAGCCTACATCAATGGATACATTCCTCTGATTCTGTACATCTAAAATTAATCTCTCTGGTGGTAAGCTTTAAGAAAGGAGCTATAATGTGGGTAGTCTACCAATGTGACAAGATCCTAAAGGACTTTCACCCTGCAAGACCCCCATGTTCAAAAGTATTGTTCAAGCTATTTCTTTTTTTTTTCTCTCTCTCTCTTTACCATCACCAACTCCATAATGCAATTGTGATGTGTTACCAAGACAAGAACTTTATTTTGGGTAAGTATAGTTCACAGACCCCCGGAGGACTTTTCTTCTATCTAGTACTAACTTCTCTCTCTGTTGGAGAATTTGCTTATCTTTTTTCAGGTGGACAACGAACCTGAAGGGAGGATCAGCTAACCACACCTCACCAGGGCCCCAGCTGAAACCATAGAACAACACAGGGGAAGGGCAACAGTTCAGCGTTCATGGCGATCACGACACCAGAAAAAGGCTGAAGGAGATAAACACAGAGAACATCCAACTCCAACTAAGCCAGATATCCAGAGACACAGAGGCTCCCAAAACCTCATCACTGAAGCAGAACTAAAATGACCCCAATGTGGTTCAGGGAAACTCGTGGAAGAGGGGGCGGAAAGATTGTTAGAGTCACAAGTTGGGGCATTATGCACAGAGACTGGGGCCTACCCCCCAGAACTCTTGACTAACCTCACAATGCATGACCCACATTCCCCATTGATGAGGGTCCCTTTGAAAGTGGGAGGACAGGGATGAGGACAATGGAACCAATACTATGAATGTAAAATCAGAATAATATAAATAAAAAATATATATATTAAAAAAAGAGAAAATACAAAAAAATAACTCACATGTCTGATTTTATTCTCTAACACTCAAGACTTGTTCAAGTCCTTTTATAAGATGGTAGTAATTTCATGAATTTTCACTAGAAATTACAATCACCTTTATTTGGTGAAGGGCATGTCCTTAGATATCAAGGGAGCACATCAGTGCATACCATAATTTTTAAATATTACAAGAATCCTAAGACAAGACATTGAAATATTAAAGAATAGGGAAGAACATGATTAGTAGGGAGTAACAGGATTGTAAGCATTCTTTCCTCAATAGGACAAATGTTGTCCATGTTTATGTAGGTCAGGTGTCACAATTTCTCAGTATAAACCTAGTTATCTACTGAATTCAACCTTTAAGCCTTCTATGTCCTTATTCTGCCTTCTTCTACTCTACTTGTTAGATTTTTGTTTGTTTTTGCAATTTGAGCAAGATTTATTTAAGGAAAGAAAATAAAGCATAAAGTTCCCAAGTTGAGAGGGATTCTGAGTGGGCAATCCCTGTTTTATACACCTTTTAACTTAAATGTTACAATGGGCATTTATTACCCTGATACTAAGTGAAATGGAATGCCTCTTATAAATGCATAATTTGAAAAGCAGGGACAAAAACACATATAAAATGCAAATAATATTTTGAAGTTTTGTTAGTTATCATTTATGAATATTAGACTTACTGTACATCCCTGTCAAAATGTCATATTTAAGCTTTATAAATCATGTGATCAGAACAAACTAACATGGTAGATATTTTCCAACATATTAATGATAACTAGATCATCCACACCATAATCAGGACCTATCAATGTTTAATCAGAGATCTCTTTTTTTTATGTTATATTTATTTTGTAATTTTTTATTATTAAAAACATAGTATGTATGGATACATTATGTGTTGGTACTCTCCTTTCCCTCCTCCCTGCCCCTGTTCTGCAGGGGGCCTTCCTCAATGCAATTGCTGGTGTTTCTCATGGGGTTGTGGGTTAGGCATTGTGAGAGCACTAGTCAGTTATTAGGGGGAGGCAATGTTTCTGGGCATGACATCCCAACCTGTGGCTCTTACAGTCTTTCTGTATCCTCTTCTGCAAAATTCCCTGAGCTTTGGTGGGTGTGTTTTAAGTCTACTTCAGTGATGAGCTCTTAGGAGCCTATGGATTTCTACTTTGGTAAGTGTTGATTATCCTCAGTGTCTGTCTCCTCCACCTTGGTTCTGATTGTCAGCCTCACCTGACACAGGCAGTACTCTTGCTCATGTCCCCACTTCCTCTGAGATTTTGCCTGGGCCTTGACTGAGATGGGTGGGGGGTGGTAGTCTTGGTTCTCTCTACCTTCTGAAAAAGAAAAACAGATTCTCCAACAGAGAGTAAAGTCAGCATAGATTAAACCGGATAAGTGTTATTAATTTAGAGAGTGTTTGATGGATATAGCCCTTCTTTTAGCCAAAGACTAGTGGACCTTGACATTGGAGGACATAATCTTTGTTTCCATAGGATTCAAATATGATTCATAGTTCCAGATATGGGTTCTTTTCCACTGAGTGGGCCTCTTACCCATTCATAAAGTCATTGGTTACCCACGCAGGCTATGTGCCACCATAGCACTGGTGTTACTTCCTGTCAGACTAGTTGTTTCTGAGTAGCTTAGACCCCTGCTTGCTCACGCTGTTGTTGGCCACTTTCCCCCAGTAGCTCATGTAGTGCTTTCCAGCACTAGATGGGCTAACTGTCTGGGGAATAGATCTCTTCCAGATTCCAGCCATGTCTCTCAGAGTTCTGTGCCAGCAGCATACAGTGACTTCAGCAATACTGTCTTGCCTTTTACCTCAGGTGGGAAATCAATTGCTTTGACAGAAGTCTGTCTTGTTTTGGCGACCTTGAAGGTTTCTAATCAATAGTTCAATATGGGTAGCAACCATTTCTGGTACTGCAATTACAGGTCAGAGCCAAAGTTTTTTAAAGTTAGGTTTCATCCCACCATCCACAGGGCCCCCTATACTCCTGTTGAGGGTTTTATCTTTTAGTCTACCATCAAGGAGAAAGATTTCTGTGGTACCAGTTCATTTTAGGTTTAGTTTTTTGTTTATTTTCCCCCACTCTTCCCTTGTCCCCAAACCCTTCCATCCCTATTGTCTGGGCTCAAGTTGCCTATCTGATATGCCAGCAACTCAAGTTGATCCAGGCTAGGAACTTCAGATAAGTGAGAAAATGTGGCATTTGTCTTTCTGTGGTTGTGTGTGTTCGCTGAGTATGATGTGTTCTAAGTCCATCCATTTTCCTACAAATTTCATCATATCATTTTTTCTAATTTATGAGTAGAATTCCATTGTGTATATGGATCACAGCTTCATTATTCATTCATCAACCATGGACACTCAAAAAATACAGCAGAGAATTGAATAGAGAGTTCTCAGAGGAAGAAATACAAATGGCTAAGACACACTTAAGAAAGGGAATGTTCAGCATCCCTAATCACCAAAGTAAAGCAAATTAAAACAACTATGAGATTCACCCTTACTCCAGTAAGGATGGCAATCATTAAAAAATCAAACAATTTTGTTGGGGTAGCCATCAATTATGGGGAAGAGACAATGTCTCTGAGCCTAATGGCCCAACTTGTGGCTCTAACAATATTTCCACCCCCTCTTTCTCAAATTTCCCTGAGCCATGTTGGGTTCATTTTAGGTCTGGCACTTAGGAGCCTCTGTGTCTCTGGATCTCTGCTTTGGTAGGTGTTGAGTGTCCTCAGTGTCTATCTCCTTCACCCTTGTGCTGATATCAGGTTCACCAAGAAAGCAGCACTCTAGCTCATTTCCCCAGTTACTTTGGGGTTTCAGCTGGGGCTGGGGTGAAATGCAATGGGTTTTTTTCTCTCCCCAGGTCCTGCTTCCATCTGAAAAATAGAAGCAGTTTCTCCAACGGAGAGTGAAGTCAGCACAGGTTAAGAAGATGTTATATTCTGTGCCTTCCATTAAGATTTTAAAACACCAGACTTTTTTTTTTTTTTTTTCAGTCTAGTAATGCATATTGATGCATATTGGTATATCACTGTGGAAATTAGGTTGTTTGAAAACCTCAGTTCAGATAAAGAAACTTTCCACTAGTAAATGAAGTAAAGATTAAAACTAGAAATTAAACAACATGCTTTTAAATCTATATTTCTCCAAAGTAAGTCACATTAAAAAAAAATAAAACATTTTAGGGCTGAAGAGATGGCTTAGTGCTTAAGGTGCTTGCTTGCAAAGCCAAAGGACTCTGGTTTGATTCCCCAGGATCCACATAAGCCAGATGCACAAAGTGGCACATGCTTCTGGAGTTACTTTGCAGTGGCTGAAGGCTCTGGTCCTCCTCTTTCTTTCTTTCTTTCTTTCTTTCTTTCTTTCTTTCTTTCTTTCTTTCTTTCTTTATCTATGTCTGCTTCTCTCTCTCTCCCTTTCTCTTTCAAATAAATAAAATAAAAATATTTAAAAAAATAATCATTTTAAAATCAATGAAAATCAAGCACTAAATATGCCATGATAAACTTACAGATGCATATAGTTACAAAGAAAGATATGTTTTTAATTATTTTGAATATTATCCATATAAATTAATGGATTTGAAAAGAAGTGAAAAAATGCACTGAAAATGGTTCAGTTGCTAAAATATTTGCCTGCAAAGCCTGATGACCTGGGTTCAATTCCCTATAACCCACATAAAGCCAGATGCACATAGTGGCAGATACATCTGGGATTCATTTTCAGTGGCTAGAGGTCTTGACATGCCCATTCTCTCTTTCTCTGTCTCTCCCTCTATCTCTCTTTCTCTCTGTCTCTCTGCATACAAATAAATATATGTTTTTAAATACAAAAAGTGAAAAAACAGGCTGGAGAGATGGTTTAGCCGTTAAGGCACCTGCCTGCCAAGGCTAAGAATGCCTATTTGATCTCCAAGTCCCACATTTAGGCAGACATAAAGTAACTCAAGCGCACATCTGGAATTTGTTCACAGCAACTAAAAGGCCACTTGTATGCCCATTCTCTCTCTCTCTCTCTGCCTATTCTTTCTGTCTCTGTCTCTCTCTGTCTGTCTTTCTCAATAATAAAAAAAAAAAAAAAAAAAAAATACAGCTGTAGAAAAGACAGTAATAAATCAGAAACTAACAAATACAAAATAAATCTTCATTAGAATCTCTATTGAATATATTAATATATCTGAAAAGCAACTAGTAATAATAATAAAAATAGGGTGGTAGCAAACACAAATTAATAATATCAGGAATTTAAAAAGAACATTACTATAAATTCCACAAATATATTTCAAAAGAAATGACCAAATTTATGACAAAATAGCAACATCAGTTATTTCTAAATTCCTTAATGCCATAAATTGTCAAAATTGGTAGAAAGGGAAAGTATAAATGTAACCAATAAATTATGCCAATTATTAAAAATTATAAATAATATTCCTTATCTAAATTGTTACAACAATGCTTTCTCCAAAATTTAAAGAAAACCCCCAAATATTAGTCATACCCTTTTGATGAGAGGCAAAGGATAGAATTTCTTCTTAAATATTTATGAAATTAGAATAACTTTGATACCAAAATATGATAAGGACAGTATAGAAAAATGTTTAAAGAAAGAAAATAATTATTATCTCTTAAAAATATAGATACAAATATTTTCAGAAATGTATTAGCAAATGTAATTCAAGTATCCATTTAAATAGATGATTGATAATTTTCTGGTAATTACAATCTAGTAATTCTAGATTTGCTTTCTATTTAAAAATCAATCTATGTAATTCAACATATTAATAGAAAAAGAATATATTGCAATCTCTATAAATTAAGAAAATGCTTTGGATAAAATTTAACTCATTTTGATAGGACTTTCCTTTTTTTAGTTGACCTAGAAAATATAAAGACAAGAAAGAAAATATAGAATAATGAGAAAGCAATAAAACTGTATTTGTGTAAGTTAGTTTTTTTATTGCTGTGACAAAATGTCCAATGAAGACAATTTAAGAGGGTTGGGAAATGGCTCAGACAGTAAGAGCTGGTACCACAATTAAGAGTACCTGGATTGGAATCCCCAACACTATATTACTGCATACCAGGCATAATGGTGTGCACCTTTAATCCAGGAACTGGGGAAATGAAGACAAACAGATCACTAAAGCTCACAAGCTAGGTAGTCTAGCCAATATGTGATCTCTGGGTTCAGACAGAAACTCTTTATGAAAAGATAAAGTGGAGAGCAATTGTGGAGACACCTGATGTGGACAGCTAGTCCCCACATACCACATATGTATTCCACCACACATACAAACACACACACACACACACACACACACACACACACACACACACAGAGAGAGAGAGAGAGAGAGAGAGAGAGAGAGAGAGTGTGTACTCACCACATGCACATAAAGCAAGTTAAGGGAAGAAGTGGTCACAGTATGAGGGTACTGTCTACTATGGCTGGAGAATGAGGCAGCTACAGTCATGAAGCAGAAACAGATGAATGCTGGTACTCAGCTTGCTTTCTCCACTGTATTCAGCCCAGGCTGATAGCATATGTGATATGATATCCATATTCAGAGTTTGTATTAGCCAAGGCTTTCTAGAGGCACAGAATGAATATGTAAAACTGGGGATTTTTTTGTTAGCTCACAATTATGGGCTGGGGTGTCTAATAATAGCTGTCCACAGGCCAGAAGGTTAAAGAATCTGACAGCTACTTAGTGCATGAAGTAAGATGCAGGCTGAAGAGACATAGGACCCAATAGCCACTCAGTCCGTGAGACTGGACACAGGCTGAGAAGTCAAAGAACCAGATAGTGGCTCACACTATGAGGCAAGATGCAGGCTGATGGCTCACTCCACAAAGCAGGCAAGATGCAGGCTAAAGACTCATCATACCTAGTAGTTGCTCAGTCCAAGAGACAGGCCACAAGCTGTGTGTGACCAAAATGTCAAAATTGAGCTTAAGAGATGGAGATGGCTCATTAATGTTCTGGTTGTGCAAGAATGTGTACCTAAGTTTGTTTCTACAGGAACAACTGATATAAAGAGACAAGCAATCCACCTGGTAAACTCAGTGATGAACAAGATACCTTCCTTAAGCGAGGTGGAAGGAAATGACACAGCTGGAGTTGACTTCCACATATATGCCTCATGTGTGCACCTGCACTCCTACACATGAACACATACCAACACACACACACACACACACACACACACACACACCAAAAGGTAAAAATCCAAATATAAGATTTGAAAAATGGGTGATTCAACTATTAGAACAAAGTATAAAAATGATGTAAGTCTAAATGCACCACATAATTACATATTAGACACTTAAAAACATGAGAGAAGTTATAAAAGACATTTTCAGGACATAAATAATTTCAACATGGATTATGACATAATATCTACCATATTTTTCTGATTTTGATAATTTAACCTCTAGTGTATGAGAGAATGAATACTTTTCCTAAGGCATACACACTAAAACATTTAGAGGAAAAGCAGCAAAATATTGCCAATGTTTTCCTAAAAAAAAAATCTGTGTATGCACTCATTGGAATACTATATTGTACTTAAAACACAATGTCTATGGACGAAGGTTGGTGAGTCAATTCCTTGGAATATTCTCTCAATCCATCAGCAAATTTGAAGTTGTATAAAATTAGAAGTTAAAAGACAGCACCAAGGAAGATGAAGGAAGAAAAAGATAGGTAATATACAAGAGAGAGCATAGAGAGGAGAGTTAGAGACAGAGAGAGAGAGGGAAAAAAAAAAAACTGGAAAAGATTAAGGTTGGTCTTCATGATGTCCTCTCCAGGGCCCTGTGGTGGTTCAGGTGTTCCCTCTGTGGGTCTGCTGAAGAATCAATGTTTTACCCTGTTGTTCAGAATATAGGATTTTATGGTGCCATTTCCTTTGGTTCCCTATTTGGGTCCCCTCAGCTTTACCCTCCCCCCACCCTTACCCTCAAGGTACTTATTAGGTATGACAGCATCTCAGGCAGATTCAGGTTAGGAGTCACAGATGAGTGAGACCATGTGGCAATTATCTTTCTATGATTGGGTGAGTTCACTGAGAATGATCTGTTCCATGTTCAAACATTTTTTCTTCAAATTTCATTGTATTATTTTTCCTTACTGCTGCGTAGAGTTCCATAGTGTAGATATACCACCTCTTTGTTATCCATTCATCTAATGATGGACATCTGGGTTCATTCCAGCTCTGAGCTATTATGAATTGAGCAGCTATAAACATGGTTGAGCAAATCTCTCTGATCTGACTCATGGAGCTTTTCGGGTAAATGCCCAGTAAGGGAATAACTGGATCTGTTGGCAGGTCTATAGTAACAACCATGTCCAAAAAATGAGACCATTCTCCAATATCAAGTTCCCACCAATTGTGGGCTAGAAGAGGGCCTACCCATATAAAATTCTCTCTGAAATAACAATGGCCATCCCATCTATCTGGTGCTGACTTCTCTCTCCATTGGAGATTTTGCTTCTCTTTTTCAGATGGATGCCAAACCTGAGGGGAGGAACAGCCTATCACACCTCACTAGGGAGGGCCCCAGCTGAAACCATGGAGTAACTTGGGAAATGGCAAGAGTGCAGCTTTCTTGGTGAACCTGACACCAGCACAAGGCTGAAGGAGATAAGCACAGAGAACTTTCAACTCCTACTAAGCCAGATATCTGGAGACACAGAGGCTCCTAAGACCTCATCACTGAAGTAGAACTAAAATGAACCCAACGTGGCTCAGGGAAATTCCTGGAAGATGGGGAGGAAAGAGTGTTAGAGCCACAAGTTGGGTCATTATGCACAGAGACTTTGACTCTCCCCCATAACTGTTGGGTACCCCATAATGCACCACCCACATTCCCCAATGAGGAGGGTCCCTTTGGAGGGGGAGGATAGGGAGGAGGCTACCAGAAGAACCAACATGAATGTAAAATTGAAATAAATAAATAATTTTAAAAAATTAGAAGTTAAAAAACACTAAGGAATAAAGGTTTTGATTAAACTATGTTTCAGAATAGTCTTAAAAGGCCAGAAAACTGATCATGTAAGATGAAATTGTGGTCATGTTCAAGGACACTAGCTGAGGAAATTAATCCATTAAGGGGAATGCCAGGTTATTAAATTAACAATAGCACAAATGATAACAATAACTGGGATATGAGGTATTACGTGGATGCTCCATTTTTTTTTCCCTTTGAAAGAGGTAGAAGAAAAAACAAGTATCTGATGGTCACTTTGTGAGCAGGGGTACAGGGCATGCCCAATTAGCTGTATGCATCAGTTGCTTTATGCTTACATACTGAAAATCTATTTCTTTCCAAAAGTATTCTTCTTATGAAAGATACATTTATTTCTAAAATGCCTTTTTGCCTCAAGTTGGGATATAAATTATGCTTGATTATATAAAGTAATTTAGTGTCAGGAATGATTTGCTTAGATTCAGTCTTCAGAATGTATAAATTTTAAGATCCTGCCCAGCCTGTATTATCAGAAATTATTTCCATAATTGTTAAGAATCACATTTTATTTCTTAATATAAGTAGAAAAAGTTTGAAATGATGAGATTTTACCAAGTTGTTTTCACTAAACATTGAATGTTGGTAGATTTCTTTTCCTTTTACACTTTAAATTCTTAATTTGACCATAATGTTTTTTCAATGTCATCATATCTTTGCCTATTTAACTTTGTAGTGTTGTTTACTAGTATAATGAAAATAAATTTACTTTTAACACTAGACATTTTAGCCTATTATTTTGCTTCTCATAGCCTTTTTAGTAACAGAGCCTAGATTTTCTTGGTATATGATTATGTTATCTGAAATTAAGATGTTTTTCAACTGCTATAATGTTTCTTTCCTCTCCCTCCCTTATCCCACCTTCTTCCTATCCTAATTTCAAAGACTGACAAATTTGTTCTTAAGATCCAGGTAGAAAATATTTTAATGAATCCATATATTCTCTGTAGTAATTATATAGCTCTACTACTGTAATACAAGAGTAACCACAAAGGATGTTTAAACTTATTGGACAGCATTATAATAAAATTTCATTTACAAAAATAGGCAAATGTTGTAGCAACTCTTGTTTGCTAAAACTGACTCTAGGATCCTCTGGTTTTTTTGTGTGTTGTCATATTTTCCCTTCTTTTATCCTAGGTATATTCTATTAAACAAACTAGAGCGAATAATCTAAGTTTTCATTACTGGTGTCACTAATAATTTGTCTTGATTTATTACTAATTATGGTACATATATGAATTTGATTTCCTAAGATATAGTTAAATATTTTTGTATCCACTATTAAGTGGGAGTTAAATATTTTACTATGCTGTATCCATTTACAATTTTACTTTCTTCCTTTTGTTATTTAACTTTCCCCATAGTTACTCTTGCTACTCTTGCCTTTAAAGGAGTTTTTATGCTTTGTCTAAGTAACACTGTAATATTCATGGGATGCTAATATTTTACTGAGTTGATTCCATTTAACCTTTGTCTTTTGAAATTTCAAGGTGGAAACTTTAATTTACAATTTTACTTTCTTCTGGTTGAGTTTTTGTTATTTAACATGTATACATTATGCACCAACAGACTGAAGGAACCCCTGTGAATATTTCAGGAACACTTTCTACCTAGTTACCTGTCATTTGGTACCTTGTCCAGTATATTCAAGTTATGGACTTGGGAGATGGATTAGCTATTAAGGAGTTTTTCTATGACCAGGGTTTGTCTAAAGTAACACACAAACTTGTTCTACTTTATTTTCAGTAACAATATATGCAATCAGAGCCTGATATGTCTCTCTAATAAATACAAATAATAAGAAAATAAAAATAGATTCAAGTTGTATCTTACCACAACTCCCAAGTGTTCCCTAACAAATTATAGTCCCTGAGCACCCTTTATGCTTATGTTCAGAAAGCTTCTGTACAAATAAAGCTAGGGATATCATAGAGCTCACCTCATTTGTTTCTTTCTCTCGGGGTTCACATTATGTCATCTGTTACCTAATATCTAAAGTCACTCATTATATATTAGTCCACTTTTCTTATTGTCATCTTCAAGGATATTGTAAGATTAATACAAGAAATTCCATTAGATTGAAGTAGAAAACTTCTGTAATTTTCAATGTGTATCATGATGTTTATTCTATATAAATTAAATCTTTCCAGTTCCATGAAAATTATATACATCTCTCTTCAGTTACTCAACCCCCTCCAGATGTCACAAATTATGTAGTTAAGTCTTCTGAACATTAAAAAAAAAATCTCACTAGCATGTATAGTTGAAATACTTGATTTTCCTGGCTGATTATTTCTTGATGATATCTTTCAAACCTACTCATTTCCTTTTCCAATCCCACTTGGACAACTGCCAAGATCTCCAAACTCATGCTCCTAACTCACATTCCTTTCTTTTCAGCCACATCATAAATAACTTATAATTCTTCCAACATTACATTCATCATGAATCAATACTATTCAATTTGATCAATATGTTACAGTCTCCTTGTCATTGACCAGTTCCAGTGTCAACTGGATGGCCCTACATGTAGAGCATACAAGGTCAAGCAGGACAAGTAGCCATATATACATTCATCTAACATTTCCTATGTGACAAGTGTTGCTTGTGTCCTATAGGTGGAATGATGGGGAGAAGATCCACACAGTTTATGGTGTCTAAGAGATGACTCAGGGGATAAAGTGCTAGACACACATCTATCAGTACCTGAGCTCCAAAGCCCAGAACCTACACAAAGCCAGATGCTTCACTCTAGTGCTCCACCATATGATATCAGAACATGTGTAGGGCAAGAAGTGAGGTGGAAACAGAAAATCACCTGGAAGTTCAAGGGCCAGCAAGCCTGGTGAAAACATCAGTGTACGTCAGGAAACCCTGCCTCAAACAAGATGACACACAAGGATTGACCCCTGAAGTTGTTCTTTTAACTACACACATGTGGGCACCACAGCACATGGTGCCCAATTTGCACATGAAAAAAAGTTAGGATGGTGCAAAAATAAAATTTTAAATATTCAGGGTGCACTATATCAGTCAATGAAAGATCCATAGCATGAATGGCTATGGTTAATCTTCAAATGTAATGAAGAGGACATTTCAGGCAAATAAAATATCAAGAGAACAGAGACAAAAGAGCCAACTGAATATTATGTAACCAGGAAATACATTTTATAAATTATACAAACATAACATAAAAATCAAAGGTTAGTAGAAAACATGGCCAAAGTTTAGGTAAGTGAAATTTCAAGGGAGCAATTTTTTTCTTTTCATTTCATTTATTTTTTTATTTTTATTTTTCTATTGACAACTTCTATACTTATAGACAATAAACCATGATATTTCCCTCCCCTCCCATATTTCCCTTCAGAACTCCACTCTCCATCATATCCCCCCCTTTCTCCATTAGTCTCTCTTCTAATTTGATGTCATCATCTTTTCTCCTATTATGAGGGTCTTGTGAAGGTATTGCTAGGCACTGTGAGGTCATGCATATCGAGGCCAATTTCTGTCTGGAAAGTTGCATTGTAAGGAGTCGTACCCTTCCTTTGGCTCTTACATTCTTTCTGCCACCTCTTCTGTAATGTACCCTGAGCCTTGGAGGGTTGATAGAGATGTTTCAGTGCTGGACACTCCTCCATCCCTTCTTCTCAGCACTATGTTGCCTTTTGGGTCATCCCAGTGGTCACTGCCATCTGAAAAGAGAAGCTTCTCTAACCAAAAATGAGAGTAGCATTAATATATGAATATTAACATTAAGTGTAGTGCTTTCAGGGCAGTTTGGTGGTAATAATATATACATTTGGCCAGGCAAGAGCAGGCTTTATAGCCCTAAGGCTCATGACCTCCCCTGCCATAGACTTTTGATTAGATTTTTCAGTACCAGGCATGTATTCCCTCCCATAGAGAGGGCCTTCAGTCCAGTTATGGAGCAGTTGCTTTTCCTCAGAGCAGACATGCCACGATTGCACCCATTCGGTCATTGGGCCTGCCTGGCCAAACTTGAGGTTTCCAGTGTCCACTCTTTTCACTGCTGATGACTTCTGTCTCCCATACAGTTTCATGCAGTGTAGCTTTTTCCAGCTTTCAGTTGGCTGGTCTATAGGGAGAAGGTTTTCTGCTCAGCACCAGCTTGCTTTCTTGGTGACCTTGCCACTCAGGCAAGAGATGTCTTCAGCAATAGGGTCTTACCATCTGTTTCTCAAGGGAAACCAAGGGCCTTGGCAATAGCCTTATTGTTTTGGAGGCTACAGGGACCTCCCTGGCCAACAACTCCCTAGAAGGTATCCTATCCCAGGCACTGAAAATTTTCTACTAACAATCTATGGCTTCTGGATGTGCCATTATTCAAAACAGTAGGTTTACACAAGTCTTATTCAGAATATCTTGAATTTTGATTGACCCTCCCCCATCCTTCTTTTACACATTCTCTTCCCCTGGCCTTGCTTAGGCCTTTTCCCTCCCTATAATCTGTTCTACATATATATATACATATATACATACATACAATACCATCCCCTTAATTCCTTCCCTCTCCTCCCTCCCTTATAGCCTTTTTCCAGCTTACTGGCTTCTGCTACTGATTTTTGGTTCTATCTCTCACACAAGTCTGTACATTTGTAGTTGGATCCATATGTGAAAGAGAACATGTGATGTTTTGCTTTCTGGGTCTGGATTACCTCAGTTAGTATAATCCTTTCCAGATTCATCCATTTCCCTGCAAATTTCATAATTTCATTTTTCTTTACTGCTGACTAGAACTCTATTGTGTAAATGTACCACATTTTTGTTATCCATTCATCTGTGTAGGGACATATAGGCTGGTTCCATTTCCTAGCTATTGTGAATAGAGCTGCAATATATATATAGATATATATATATATATATATATATATATTGCCATCCCCTTAAGTCCTTTCCTCTACCCCCCATAAGCTTTTTCTAGCTTAGACATTCACTTTTAACAAATTACTGAATGATTTATAATCAAAGAGCATGTTCTTTTTTTTTTTTAATCTTGTTCTGAGAGCTAGTAAGATGGTTCAGTAGGTAAGAGTGATTCTCACTCAAGCATGAGTGTCTGAAGGGACCTGAGACCACCTGAGTTCAATTCTTCAGCACATACATAAACACCTGAGCATGTATGTAACCCCAGTCATGAGGGGCACAGAAACCAAGAATTGCTGGACTCACAAACATGACAGACTCCAGAAATCAGTGAGGGGTTCCATTTCAAGAAAACTCATGGATAAGCAGGGAAGGAGAGACACCTAACATTCTTCTCTAGCCTCTATATGAATGTGTATAGGGCACACACATCTTTATACACACATGCATGTACCACACTCACATCATAACACACACAAATCTAATTCTAACCATGTTATATAGCCACAATGAAGACATGAGGGAATAAACTGAACTTTATGCAGTAATTTATAGGACAGGAAGTAACTGAAGTATCAAAAATGAGCCACTTGTCAATATTTGGTGACAAGTGTGTTGATAATTGTGTCATCTAGTGAGACAATGTGAAGGCCAAAGCATATTGAAGGGTGGCTAAAAGATTATTTGTTCAGAACAATATATCTGTTAATAAGAAGCACTCACTGGACAGCCAGTTGAAGAGGTCACATTACATTACATACATATTGAACAAATTGATATATGACTTTTCCAAAGGAGGCATAAAAGAACATGTATTCACCTCAGATAGAGAGGACAGTAACATACCAAGGAAAGGATTCCATAAAAGTCCTACTTTGCGAGCTAATGTATTTATTGGGTTACATATAGGATGAAATGTGATTCAAAACAAAAAGTAGATGCATCAGTGAGAAATCCCAATTCAGGCATGGCCTGACTCACCAGCAATGTCATTGAAGGGTTCCATACCCAGTCAATGTTCCACCTATAAACTCTAGGACCCCTGGAGATCACGTGCAGGAACTCCCTACTGGGAATTAAGACTGGAATCTCAGGTGACTTACACTCTCCACCAATGACTACAAACAGTCTCATTACCTTTTCCATACACCTAGCTATCAACTGTGTTGCTGTATTCATTTCATTGCCTGGATGGGGGTTAAGGTTTTCTGTAGGTCACCATAGAACTCTGATTCATGATAGTGATGGCCATGTCACTGGTAAATTAAGATCCAGAGGAAACAGCTATACTACAGTTAATAAAGACCAGAAACTCATCAATCCCATACTAAGATTCTGAATTACAGAAAGAGGTGAGCAAGAGATATATGTCATTACAAAGTGTAGAACACTAGCATTTACAGCTCACAGAATCCCAATTGAAATAAAAATAACTTGGCTACAAAACATCACTCATGTTGTTACTCTACATTTTCTTGAAGTAACAGATATAAAATGTGCACTTAATTAATTAAGTAGACACTCTCTACAGTGGCTTTATCCCATGACTTGGTAGATGGCTGATCTGCCAGTGAACTTTAAAATTCAGGGAGTTGTGCTCTATCTTTTAGTATTTAAATTTTCCAGGTATGGAATAACTAAAGGTTAAATAGTCTTTGCAACTGTAATGTTTATACTTTAGTCTCTTACTGATCTCTTTAAAGACCCTTTTTGATTTACATGTAGTCAAAATCCCCCTGGAGAAAAACCATGATTTTAAACCCTATTTTTTTTTTTTAAACTACCCACTACTAATGTAAATTCAAGTTCCTTTGATATATTTGGTCATCAAAATGATTTTTTTTTTACTCCTGTAGA
Organism: Orientallactaga sibirica; assembly: GCA_036365145.1. Taxonomy (NCBI): domain Eukaryota; kingdom Metazoa; phylum Chordata; class Mammalia; order Rodentia; family Dipodidae; genus Orientallactaga; species Orientallactaga sibirica. Next base: position 70,026,989 of record JAEOAD010000004.1, on the reverse strand, counting down.
ACTAATTCAGTATCTCCTTTGTTTTGTGATATCTCCTCTTTCTTGATGATAGAAACTGAAAACAAGATAATTCCACTTTTGGCAGCTAGTTAGAATAAAGGCTCAGAAAGAAAAAGTTATCAATGTGCCCTGGGAAAGTATTCAGGAACTAAAATTGTAAAAGTCAACTAATAAAGATATTGGTCAGACACCAGTCTCTTTTTCCTTTTTTTACTTCCTTATTCTTTCTCCCTTGTGGAACTCTTTCATGGGCTCCCTCCCCCATCAAATGTACTTTCCGAGCCTTCACTTTCCCACCTAATCCATCTACCAATCAGAATCCCCCATACATACTTGAATTAAACTATTAGACTCATCTCAACTGGATGCCTTATTTCCATAAAGGACCTAAACAATTGAACTCATTCTCAGAGCATAAAATCCTCCAGTCCAGAGTACTCCATTGCTAACCTACTTCCCAGGGTCCCTCTCTGCTGCAGGGAACATTTAACTTTCACTTCTCAGTTAAACTTTGCTTGTCTGCCCATCTGTCAAAGTTGGTCATTCTTCATATCTATGAGACAAGAAACTCCAACCTACAAAATTGGTAAAACTAGTAGCTCTGTCAAAATTCCTATGGTAACATCTAAGTACATGTACATTTATTTTACAAGAGCATAAGCTCTTTAAAAAGTGTTTATGCTCCCAATTTCTAGCACAAAATAAGTGTCATTGGAATTTCTCTCTGACCTTCCAATGACTATCTAGTCCTTGCAACCTCCGTGGAAAGAATTCAAGTGAGACACAGAGAGCACAGTGTAGAAGAGAGGTAGAGCATTTTACAAAGTAGAGTGGAGCATTATCAAGGGGTGAGAGTGGGCAATGGTCAAAGGTACCACTGAGAGCAGAACACATGCAAGAAGTAAGAGTGAACATGGACCATAGAGAACATTATTATGAAGCTTACTGTCAAAGGGTGGGAGTGAATGAGGGCCAAAGAGACCATTGTACCAATCTGCATTTTTACATAGGCCTTATATTATTTCTTAAATCTGTAGAACAGCTAGCTTTTCTTGAAGGGATTTTCTCACACAGAAGATTTACAGGCTCATTTACACTGACTCTGAAGACAGGAAACAAAGGTATATTGTTCTTTACCAGGAAGCTTCTGGCTAGTAATGTTATGGCCTTTTGGAATGGTTGTAACTATTGTCTCCTACCCAAACACAGAGATACCATTCATTTGATCAGTCTTGCAGTTTCAGCTCTATGTTTTATAAACTGTAATTTATGAGGGAGTAGGAATTTACTCCTAATGACCTTCATGTTTGTGTATACCCAACTATCTTCATACCAGATGGATTAAGAAAGTGATGTTGGGCTGGAGAGATGGTTTAGCAGTTAAGGTGCTTGCCTACAATGGCTAAGGTCTCATGTTCTACTATCCAGGTCCCATGGATGCCAGATACACAATGACTCAAGTGCACAAGGTAGCACATGTGCACAAGGGGGTACCCATGTCTGGAGTTTGATTGCAATGGCTGGAGGTCCTGGCATGCCAATTCTCTCTCTCTCTCTCTCTCTCTCTCTGTCTGTCTCTCTCTCTCCCTCTCCCTCTTGCATAAAAATAAAAGGCAATCTGTTGGGATTGCCTCAAAATAAAAAAAAAAAAAAAAAAAAAAAGAATAGTGATGTTGAAATGAATGTTCAGGAGGATGACATCATACATGTGTCTGTTTGGTGAGTTCTTTCTCTCCAGTAGAGAAAAGTTTCTTTGTTTTGTTTGTTTGTTTTGTTTTGTTTTGTTTCATTTCATTTTTTGTTTGTTGAGGTAGTGTCTCTCTCTAGCTCAGGCTGACTTGGAATTCACTATGTAGTCTCAAGGTAACCTCAAACTCACAGTGGTCCTTCTACTTCTGCCTCCCAAGTGCTGGGATTAAAGGTGTGCACCACCATACTCAGCTCTGAAAAAAGTACTTTTAATTAATTTGACAGATACAGTATGTCTCTATCCCCAAAAAGAAAAAAATATATATATCAATAGAGACATATCTTCTTATTTAATGATTTGAAAATGCCAATGAATTCCTAATGATACCACATATTGTACATAAAGACCAATAGAGAGGTGAGAGAGAGAACATTGCTAAGTAGTTGTGCCTTTTACCTGCTTCTGTGAGAAGAGTCAAGGAAACAAAAGACAAACTAAAGCATAGAGAGAAAGCAACGAAAAACTCTGAGAACCAATAAACAAGTAATGAGAAATCTAAACAGCTGTGATGTCTCTGCTTCCTGGTAGATAGATAGGTAGGTAGGTAGGTAGGTAGGTAGGTAGGTAGGTAGGTAGATGCCACAGGCATGAGCAAGTACAGAGCACAATCAACCTTGACACTAACTGAAGACTGGAGATCTAAATGGAGAAGAAATCCATGTGAAAACACACTTTAAATCCATTCATAGAACTTGGTCTGAAAGTTTCTGCTTAGGCCTAGAAAGTTGGTTAAGAAAGGACACTTAATGCCTCACTAAGCAAACTGTCAAAATTCCAGGTGCCACTGGACATCTATATGGGAAATGACCACAAAAGTGATTGACATGAATCCACTGCAAGGTTTGAACAGTCAGGGGCACAGACTAAAACAGAGAACACAGGACACAGTATCGGTGACTCTGAACCCTGTGATGAGGTCACTCCTACCCTTCAGGATAAGGAGAGAGCTGAGTCTAATAGCAGGAAGACCAAGAGTAAAGCTAGCTAATCCCTGGTTTTCATTGCCTCTCCCACCCAGTGTAAATCAGTGGCTTAACTGTTCCCTTCTCCACACTGAGGGATCTTGAGCTCAGTATTTATCAATGGGAAGGTAGAGCCACCAATTGCACAGACTTTTTCAAGAGGTTTAGCACAGAAAAAAAAATTAAAAAGAAAAGAAAAGTAGAAATATGAGCTCAGAGTAGAAAGGAAACACTATAATAATGATTCAAAAATGAAGACAGTTCTTTGATCTTCCAGACATAATTCCAGAACTCATTTGTGAATATAGGTTTTTGTACTGTTGAAGATTTTTCTAGATTCTCACAAAGTATTTTTTTTTCAAGTTAAACCTTCTATCTAAACAATATTGGCCTATGACTTTGGAAACAATCGTGAATGTTTGAAAAATAAATGTACAAATCTTATACCTGGATTCAATTCCCTTCCAAATTTCTTTTCTATTATGCATGATAGTGCAACCTACTTTTCAAACTAAAACCTGAAATAATCTTATTCAAGAGACCAGCATAGTTCACTTTTTTCATTCTGATGGATATCTCATTTATTAGGCACAGTATTCACTGTGTACAGTGCCAAGAATTACTAAGCAACAGAACATATGTAGGCGGATGTGATGTTTTCATATTCACACAATATGACATTTATACTAAGATCAGAAGTATATTATTGCTGAAAGGGAAGAGCAGTAACAGAATAAGAGGTAGTGATATTCTTTTATTTTATAAGGTACCATTCACAAAAGTATTTTCATGATCTTAACAAATAACCCTCTGTTATAGAAAACAAGTAAATCCAGAATGACATTCACACTTCCCCACGTTTAGTTCTTCCTAAATGCCAGAAAGGAAAACATACTGCTTGAAGCATTTTTTATGCCTTCTATAGCATAACACCTAGTATGGCGTGAACATAGGAGTTGCCTATCAGCCTGAGCTGCATACTAACTGATTTGCAGCACGAAAATTAGGAAGCATTCTTGAGTGTGCTACTGAAGATATATCCTGAGGACTCTGACAGGTGACTTGTCTGATAGGCAGCTACTTCTCCCAGGCTACCTCCATGCTGAATTCAGGAACCTAATATGAAGACAAGATTGAATGGCTAAGTAAACATGATAACTTTTTCACCATTAAAAAAATAATATAACATTTCCAAAGCCAACCAACACATGTGACAACCCTGGCCAAACTTATGTGTTGCTGAAGGAAGCAACTCCAACACAGTGTTCCTGCAGCAAATATATGACATGCTCATGTCAGCTATTTATTCTTAAATAGAGATCACAGATTAAATGAAGAAATATTTTTAGAGAAAAGCTTCCTAGACTATCACTCAGAACAAGAGAGGCCATTCTGTAGGCATGTCAGTTTACTTTGGAGAGACATAATGTTCTATTTAGGTAAAAATTCCGAGTTTAACAATGAGCAAATACATGTTGTTCTTGCCTAGATAGTATCAGCTGACACCTTCTATGGTTTGATGGGCACCATTAGATTTCCAGATAGCTGTTCTCTAACAATGTTCTTTCATAAGAGATATAGTCACCAACTTGTTTTTATCAACACAATGATTATCAAAGAACTGGACTCTTCTTTCCTAACTGTTCAGGTTAATCTTATAAATTTCATGGGATTTAGATTCATCATGGAATCAAACCTCTGAGCATGTCTGTGAGAGAGTTTATAGATTAGGTTAATTGAAGGAGAAAGATGCATTCTAAGTGTAGTTGCCAACATTCCCTGGGCTGGGGATCCTGGACTGTATAAAAAGGAGAAAGCAAGCTGAGCACCAGTATTCACTCTCTGATTCTTAACTGTGGATTGAATGTGACCAGATGCTTTCTTCTTTCCCCATGCCTTCCCAACCACAATGGACTGTATCCCTTGAACTGTAAGCCAAAATAAATATCCTTCTTTCTTAAGCTGTTTTTTTTTTTTTTTTTTTTTTTTTTTTTTTGGAGAGAGTCAGAGAGAGAGAATAGGTGTGCCAGCAACCTCTCAGCCACTGTGAACTAACTCCAGATGTGTGTGTCAAAAGTGTGGCAATGCGCCCTTGGATCACTTTGCATCTTGCTAAACGTGGGACCTGGAGAATCAAATGGGTGTTCTAAGCAGGCAGGCACATTAACCACTAAGCCATCTCTCCAGCCCTTAAATTGCTTTTTGTTAAGTATTTTGTCATAACAACAAGAAATGTAGCTAATACTGCAATTAGTTGGTTCTATAAGAGCTTTCAAAATTTTCTTCAAGGATGACTCAGTAGTTAAAGCACTTGCCTGCAATGCTTCATGACCAGTGTTTGATTCCCCAAGTACCCATGTAAACTAGAGGCACAAAGCAGTACATGCATCTGGAGTTCATGATCAGTGGCTAAAGTCACTGGCATACACATATTCATATCCATTACCTCTATCTCTCTCTTTCCTCATGCAAATAAATAAATAAAATATTTTACATAAATTTCTTAAAGAAAAACCTGCCAGCTATGTCAGTTATCTACTCCTAATCTTCAGCATAATTGCAGGAAATTCTCTCTTAAGAACAGCTTGGAAAGTAATTCTTGTTCCTATATAGCAATACCCAAGGCTCATTATACTACACAAGACATGAACTAAAAATGAATCCCAGGTCCTGAACTTGGGTTTACAAAGAAATAAGAACTTATAGAGGTTAATATCTCCTGATATTTTTTTAAAAGCTATAACTTTCCAAATCACAATAGTCTATTAACTATAATCCTCTAAATATTTCTCTCAGCACAGAAAACAGATGACTGCCATTATCATAAAGAGCTCTAAACTGTCATGGGAATTTCCTGGACATTACACTTTTTCCCCTTATAATTTTAATATAGTACACAAAACAGTTTCAAATAGAAATCTTTAGTTGTTTAGGAGAGCCTCAAGTTAACATCATGTGTAAAAAGCAAATAGTTACTTGCACTGTTCTCAGAACAATATTTTCCTTTATCTCTTAGATCTCTAAATATTTGATGATAATTATAAGTGACCATAAGTTCCCTTGGATAATGTTTCATCATGAACCAAGAAAGGAAAGAGGGGAGAGAGGAAAGGATTAGAAGGAAGACAGGGAAGGAAGGAGGAGAAAGGGAGAGAGTCATTGAGGAAAGCAACCTGAATGGCCACTCTAGCAGATACTCTCTTGTGGCTGGAACAAAACACCGAACCAGAAGCAGCTTATGAAAGGAAAGGGTTTATTTTCAGGTTGCAGTTTCTGGGATGGGGGATGTGTTGTTTCATCATGGTGAGGAAAGAAAGTCAAGAACAAGCAGCTGTGAGTCACACCTCCATATCAGTGAGAAGGAAGTTGTCTGAGTGGACTGTAATAATAAACCTCAAGGCCTCCTCCAGTGACACACCTCTTCCAGCCAGGCTCAGTCTCCAAAAGGCTCCACCATGTGGGTATTATGAGGCTTAATCAAAAACACATGAGACTATGGGGGGCACTCCACATTCAAGCTACCACATTCACTTATGGGCTTTATCTCATACTGTACAGAGGTTACAAAGGTGAAACCTAGGTATCTTCATTTTCAATAAACTGTTATTGCTAACTGATGTACTCTATATTTTGTAAAGCTGTGGATAAATATTTGGGAAACATATTTAATATTGTTATAATAATGGCCTCATGACTTTAGTTCCTTGCACTTATAACTTCTCTAGGTGCTTCTTATTATATAAGTGCCCTTCATACAGTCAGGGCTCCATTGGGAAAGAGCATTGTGACACTTTCTCTCCTACCAGCAAACCTTTTCCAAATCCAATCTTCAAGGCCTTATTTATACTAGAATTACTTGAAGTGACCTGTTTTTTACTGTAAACTAATTGAGTTTATGGAGCTGGTGATGGTAGCATGCAGTCAGGCTTTAGTACCACTAGCATTCATCAGTAGCTAGAAAACTTCAGACTGCATTAGAATCCCCTGGAAAGATTGTTAGAATACAGATTGCTGGATGTGCCAGAGTTTCTAAGTCAATTAATCCAATGTGGGGCAAAGAATTTAAATTTCTAAAAATATAGTTGCTGTTCATCTGGCACTATGATCTGAGAACTTTTATAGTGACTTCTAGTACCAATTCTATTTGCTTGAAGAAAGCAGGAGGTAGCAAGCCTATTGGCTTAAGGTTTTAAAGGCACCTGGGATCATATATAAATTCATTCTGTAGATTGTACATTCACTCCAATAAAGATGCAACATGGGCCTTACTGCTTCCTCTGTCTCCATTCTAATATTGGCCATGCTTTCTATGAATATAGCAAATCTTGAAATCCAGAGGCATTTTAATTGAGTATTATAATACCTCACTTCCTCCAGTGTAACTTGCTTTATACCTTAACTTTGAAATCCAAAGGAGGTTCCTGGAAGGCAAAACAAAGAACATCAAGTTCAAAATACATGAAGTCAACAATATTTGCTTAATTCAGATGAGAGAACTCCAGGTTCATACTGTGAGTCAAATTTATTTTCTCTGAGTTTAACATTTCAAATTACTTGGACCTCTTCAGGGTATTCAGCTAAACCATAGCACCAACTGATAAGGAAAGAAATAGGTAAAAACTCATGTTTCAAAGTAGAGAAAAATAACCAATATATAATAACTTATTAATACATATTTATAATTACCAAGCAATAATTTAAAAAGGTATATTTGAGTACCTTGTAAAGTAACACTGAGTGATAAATAAAAATTGGTGCAAGAAGTCCAAGTTAAACATGAAAATAAAATGCTAAGAGGATTGCTTCTCAAAGGCAAAGATAATCACCAGATGCATTTACAGTTGCTTAGATACTATTCCTGTAATATCCTATAAGTTAACTGAATTTTTTTCTCATTAAACTCCCATGGAAAAGACACAAGTATCTTCTGCTTGCTTTATAGATGAACAAATTAAGACATGGAGAGATTAATTTGCCAGAGCTCACATGTCTGAAGGGCAGAGAGTATGTATGAGAATAGGAAGCTGTGCTCCAGCATTATGGTACCTGTCTTGTCAGGATAGTTTTGCTCATCTCGCAGAAGCAAGGCAGTGACTGCAGTGTGGTGTGGGGAGATGGGATGTGGTAGGTAGTTTATTTTTTTTTTTTTCTTTCCTTTTTTCCTTTCTTTTACTTTTTCCTTTATATTGACAGCTTCCATACTTTTAGACAACAAACCATAATAATTCCCTCCCTATCCCCAACTTTCCCCTTCACAAATCCACATCCATAATATCCCCTCCCTCTCTCCATTAGTCTCTCTTTTATTTTGATGTCATCATCTTTTCCTCCTATTATGAGGGTCATGTGAAGATAGTGCTAGGCACTGAAATGGATATCAAGGCCAATTTCTGTCTGGTCGATTGCATTATAAGCAGTCCTACCCTTCCTTCAGCTCTTACATTCTTTCTGCCACTTTTCACAATGGACCCTGAGCCTTGGAAAGTATGATAAAGATGTTTTAGTACTGAGCATTCATCTATCACCTCTTCTCAGCATTATGGTGCCTTTTGGGTCACAATCATCTGAAAAGAGAAGCTTCTGTAACCAAAAGTGAGAGTAGCATTAACATATGGGTATGAACATTAAATAAAGTGCTTACAGGTCAGTTTGGTTTATATATGCATTTAGCCAGACAAGAGCAGGCATTAAACTCCTAATACTCATGACCTCCCACACCATAGACTTTTGATTAGATTTTCAGTACCAGGCACGTATTCCCTCCTATAGAGCACTTCTCCAGTCCAACTAGAGAGCAGCTGGTTTCCCAACAAACTTGCTACTATTGCACCCGTTGGCTCATTTGGCCTGGCTGGCCAAACTTGAAGCTTGCAGTGTCCACTATTTTCACCACTGGTGGCTTCTGTCTCCCTTTAGGCTGCATATAGTGTACCTTTTTCCAGCTTTCTCTCAGCTGGTCTACCCGGAGAAGGTTTCAGCTCAGCCCCAGTTTGATTTCCTGGTGGCCTTGCAGCCCAAGCATGGGAGTCTTCAGCAATAAGGTCTTATTATCTATTCCTGGTGGGAAACCAAGAGCATTGGTAATAGCCTGTAATGTTTGGGGGACATCAGGGACCTCTCTAGCCAACACCTCACTGGAAGGAATTCCTTCCCTGGCACTAAATTTTTTCTAGTAACAGTCTGTGGCTTCTGGGTGTGCCATTATCTAAAAGAAAATAGGTTATCATGTTTGTCTTCATGTCATATATATATATATATATATATATATATATATATATATATATATATAAAAATAATCTAGTCTAGATTATGGGAGGGCCACAGAGACTTCAAATGCAACTGTAAAAGAACTTGGGCCAGGTAACCATTTATTTGCCAATCAACTAATCTTTATAATCTTAGCAGTTTTATGCCAAAATTATGTATCCCAGGGGGAAAATAATTTCCATAAACTTTCTCAAGAAATTTTGAATATATACTTTCAGAATTCTTGAAAAATCAAATTAAAAGATTTTTTTTTCCCCCAGAAGATCCGTTTAGAGCCAAATAGATACATAACCATTGTGACTGTCAGCCAACAGCAAGCAGACTCCACGGGAAATAAAATAACCATCCAAAGAACACAGGCTTCTGTTTGTTGAATTAAAAGAACAGTTCTATTAGCTATGTGGCAAAAAGAATTAATAAACATTTGGTTCTGCTTTAACATTCAGTCAGTGGAAAGCCACACTACAAAGCCAGCAGCATTTCTAACAATGTATTTTTAAACTTTTTGTTTGGCAAATTAAATGTGAACATTCCAATCATCAGGACAAAATATTTCAGTTAATTTTCTTTTCTTTTTAAGGTACAATTAATTAGTAAGTTAAGAATTTTGCTGACAATCTCTTGAATTTCCTGGAACATTTTCTAAGATTGGATGATTTTCAAGGCACATGGGAGAGAAAAGTCAAATGTGGGGAAGCTGCTCTTATTTGAAGAATGAGAAATTCTTAAGGTTTTAAAAAGAAAAAAGAGTTAGATTGGTCTAAGTTAATCACATATTCCTATTTCTTTGAAAGTTCTGAAACTCAAATGCTTATGTCTGTTTGTTTGTCTCACTGCCCCAAGAAAATAACAGTAATCTCATCATTGCAAGTGAATGAAACAAACTTTTGATCACTCATAGCATTAGAAATCCAGTGTTATTTATATAAAGATAAACTCTAGATTTTTCTACTGACATACAGAAGGCATTTCTTGGAAACTTCTTTTAGTGAAAGTTTATTTTATTTTATTTTTTCTATGCTATATTCAGTGGTTAAATCACTTTCGCAAAGGCTGCAGTGAAATCTAAAGACAATTTCCTGAGGAAAATTTGTGTTCTTTCTACAATTCTTGCCTTTGGTATACATGCCTTCAAGTCTTCTCAATATTATTCTTTTTAAAAAACAGGAACCCAAGAAAACCAAAAAATTAGCCTTTTCTTATCTTTATGTGATATAGCTTTAGTATGTTTGAGGTTTTCTTTTTTAATGTCAAGGCATGTGAACTATTATGGAAGATCTTGGAAAATGCAGTTTTTCCCCTCTATGCTTCTGGTATTTTTAACCATGGAAGTGTAATCAATAAACAAGTAGTCACTATTAATCTCTGAAATATGTAGTCATATTATATTTTCAAAACTAAACACCTCTAGTGATGGATTGAAGTCATTAGCAATATGATTGTCCATACAAAACTTCAGACTGCTGGGCAATGATGGAGCAGCTGTCAGAAAAGGTAAGGGGTGGGGGGGGGTGGAGAAAGTTATTCTGTTCCAATTACTTTCTGACTCTCAAATGCAAAGATTTCTGGGTTTATGAATATCTGTTTGACATGATACCAAGCTAATATTTAAAATTACTTCCAATATTTTTGTGTTTTGCATTTCCCAGTGATGAGAGAGATGATTATTCTATCTCAAGAATTCTCCTGGTACCCCAGATAAGTCATTCCTCACAAGTGACTAAGGTAGTAAGTAAAAAAAAAAAAAAAATCCGTATCAGAAAAGATGTATGTGATATACAATAGGGTGACGGTATTTTACCACAATTCTGTCTGAATCAAAATTTCAAATTTTTGTTTTAATTAGATCAGTGGCCAGTTAGTACCTTAGAAAGAATATACACTAGCAGCACTCAAGAGGCAGAGGTAGGAGGATCGCCAAGAGTTCGAGGCCACCCTGAGACTACATAGTTAATTCCAGGTCAGCCTGGACCAGAGTGAGACCCTACCTTGCAAAACCAAAAAAAAAAAAAAAAAAAAATATAGACTAGGAGACTTTCCTATAAAAATACAACACACACACACACACACATACACACACACACACTAACCTAATCAGATTTTTCTCTTTGATTCCATTTGGAAACCTCAAAAACAACAACAACAAAAAAAATCTGACAGTGCAAGAAGAGACAGACAATATGAGAATGCATTTTGCATTTAATTCCAGTTTCCACACCAAATATTTCCAAGTATTGAGTTGGAATGGTCTGCCTTTGGACTTAACTTATTTTCTCCATTTTCATTTAAAGTCTTTCCCTTGCCCAATCCCATGCTCATCCTTCTATTCTTTCTTCTAATTCAAGAGTTTGGAACTTCAGTGACCAGTGAACAGTGAAAGCTGGTGACAGACAGACTGCTGGGCCTCATCTTGAGTTTCTGATTCAGTCTGTCTGCTATGGGTGAGAACTAAAAATTGGCATTTATAACAAGCTCTGGTAAAGCTACTGAACTGGATATTACCATTGTAAAGTACTGCCAAGTACTTTCAAACCTACCAAGGAGCTTTTGAAGATTCCACGCTCCCCAGGGTCCTCATTCCAGTGACTTCTATCTCCTACGCTTGGAGCTGGCAAACTCTTGTTTGGACTTTTACACAGTTTTGGCCAATGTGCTCATTTTATACTGATGGCAAAGGTTTGCCAGAAAGTACCATGCTTTAGGAGCATGATTAATCCTCTCTCATGTCCCACTCTCCATCAGTGGTAGTTTCTCCTGTGATTCCTTAAATGAGGTTTCTTTGTCAGGGTCCTTCTTCAAACTGTCACTCACTTTATGTCTGTCTTTATATATACCCCTTTCTCTTGAACTACTCCATCCCCCACCAAACTAAAAGAATTACAATAGTATTGAATGTGATAAAACATTCATATGTGTGTGTAAAGTACATATTGTACTGTGATAGGAGCATACTATATTCTAAAAGCTAATGCCTTAAATTTCTCAAGTAGGAGAATAAAAAAGAAGATAGATGTTTTGATTTAAATTAATATATCTCCACTTCATTCTTAGTAATTTTTTTCCTTCTATTTTTATGGATCTTGGTATTTAGATCCCCAAATTCAACACATAGAATCAAATACAGCTAGAATTTTCTAATATGCATTTTTATTAAATATATCTTGGGTATATTCATGGAATATGGATGCTGCTAAGTCTGGGGTTTTCATGGCAGGAAAGAGTGTGTATGGAGATACTATCCAAAGCCATGTTCAATGACAGGATAACATAAATGTCATAGGCAAGTATAAAGGAAGCCTGTTATGGGAGGCCAAAGAAGAGTGTTGACATTTCTGACTAGAAATGTGTTACTGAGTTTAAAGCAGAATATACTTGAGATAGTATCTTTTATCTACAAAGAAAGATAGGACTGCTAGAAATGAATAACTGGCAAAACAAAAACAGATTTACTGTCTCTCAAAACAGTAGTTCCATTATCTAGGAAGATCAGTCAACATTTCACCACCATCCCTAATAGTATGGATACTATCTTTCAGCAGAGAGAGGATCTGGAGTCAGAGAATCTGCAACCAGAACATTTATTCATACATTTTGCATTAATATTTAAGATGTCCAGGTGTGGTGGTGCATGCCTTTAATCCCAGCACTCAGAAGGCAGAGGTAGAAGGATTTCCATAAGTTCAAGGCCATCCTGAGACTACATAGTGAATTCCAGGTCAGCCTGAGCTAGAGTAGACCCTAACTCGGAAAACAAACAAACAAACAAACAAAAAAAAAAAAAGATGAATTTTTATAGATGTGATTTAAAGATGAGATGGTAATGTCCATGAAATTAGTTTTACACAGTGAACCGTTCTATGAAAGAGTCTATGAAAGAGCTCTATACATATTTAGGCTGCTCAGTTGTGAAGGCCTTTTCAGAATAGTGCCATTCATCATGGTCCTGCAATAAGAAATATGCTCAGCTGTCTTCTAAAATAAAGTAAATAATAAAGTAACTATCACCTCTTGTTTTAGTGTCTGGAGTAAACTTTTCAGTAAAGAAAAAGAAAAGAAAAAAAAACTGAAAAAGAAAAGAAGCAGTAAACTGCTTCTTCCTGATGTTTCTTTTTATTTATTTATTTATTTATTTATTTATTTATTTATTTATTTATTTATTTATTCATTTGAGAGGGGGAGTGAGAAAGGGCACAGCAGGGCCTCCAGCCACTGTAAATGAACTCCAGATGTGTGCGCCCCCTTGTGCATCTGGCTTACATGGGACCTGGAGAACTGAACCAGGGTCCTTAGGCTTCACAGGCACATGCCTTAACTGCTAAACCATCACTCCACCCTGATGTTTCTAATAATCATGTAAGTCTTGGGCTGGACTTACTACTGGTGTGAACACCAAGCACCACCATTTCCCTTACACACCATGTAATTCTCTGGATCCAGTCTGATAAACCCATCTATTGCCAAGTTCCTTCCACTTAATACTTCTAGTGTGTGTGTGTGTGTGTGTGTGTGTGTGTGTGTGTGTGTGTGTGTGTGTGGCAAAGAAGATTTATTGAGAAAAGGTGGTAAAATCTCAACGTGTCAGTGCAAGCATGCCTACTTTGGACAACATCCAAAGAAGAAAGCAAAATGAAAACCTAAGAGGAATTATGCAAGCCTTTTATTCAAGTTAATCATCAACATACACTTTTCTTTTCTGGTAGGTCATAATTAATTTTCAACAGGTATTGCCTTTGAGAAGTAGAGCCTTACTGGAGGAGGTGTGTTACTGGTAACAGACCGTGAGATTTATTAGTTCACCTCCCCTTAAATCTGTTAGCAAAATAACACTTTTTGTTCCATAACCTGCATCTGGGCAAGTGTTTTCTCTGAGCAACAAGCAGGTAACTGCTAGTGAGCAGTGAAACTATTGCTGCAATGAACCTGATTGGTTCATGGTTCTTAGTTATTGGGACTGGTTTGCAGGAGGAAGATGGAAGAATTTGGATCTTTGGACTAGAGAAGCAAAACTTAATGGGCTACTCTAGAGAGAGTCTGAAAGAATGCAACACAGAAGGAACTGTGGTCTGTAAATGCTTGGCTTATAAGGTTTCAAAGGCGAAGAGGACTTTGCTGGGAACTGAGCTAGAAGCTGTGTTCTGTCCATGTCCTGAGAACTTGAGCAAAGTTGAATTTAGAAGTAATGGACTGGTGCATTTGGTAGAAGAAAATTCAGAATAGAAAGACATGAAATCTGTAAAATTTGGCACAGAAAGAATTGTGTACTGGCTTTAGGCCACTTCAGTTGCAGTTGTTTAAAAGAACACTATCATTGATGATGGGCTAGCATTTCTGTATTGAATAATAAGAGATGTGCCAATTTTTTGAAAGGTAGGAGCCAAAACTAAAATGCTGAAGGAGTTTTTTTTTTTTTTTTTTTTTTCCCTCAAAGTCACATCTCACATCATTGGATTAACAAATTTGGTTTTAGAAGTATGACCAATGCAAGAAAGAGAGGGTCACTGAAGTGCACACAATTCTGGAGATGGCCACTAGGAAATGTGAACCAGGGTCATAGTACCTGCACAAAGGACATGGGAGGCGCCTGGCTTGAAGATGTGAAGATGAACTGTGTGTTTCAGTGGAAACCCCAGATGTTGCAGATACCAGCACAATGAGATGGCTGTCAAGGAAAACTGCTGGCTTGGGAAGAAAGCAGCATAACTGGGTGGATGGAGTTACCCCAGCCTTGTGGGGTACAGGGAATTTCATCATGAGTCCAGGTGCTAGACAATGAGCTTCAGGATTTAATGATTGTCCTGCTATTTTGCATGTTTCTAGTTTTTCTTTGCTGTGTCTGCATTCCTCCTCTTTGAAATGGAAATATTTGCTTATTGTTATTATGTTTCAGAAGTGTGTAGCTTGTGTTTTGATATTCTAGGTCTCAAAGTTAAGATAATGTCTTGAGTCCCATAGGACACGTTTGACTTTTGAACAGTCTTGGTAATGATAATGGAAAATTTTAAAGTTGGACTGAATGTATTTGCATCATGAGATGGTCATGAGTCTGTGGGGGTCACAATGTACCCAGAGCCTCAAGTTTGTTTTTTTAAATTATTTATTTATTTGAGAGAAACAGAGAGACAGGGAGAGGCAGAGAGAGAATGGGTGCACCAGGGCCTTTTCAGCCACTGTGAAAGAGCTCCAGATACGTGAGGCCCCTTGTGTGCATGTGCAACACTGCACATTTGTGTCACTTTTGCATCTGGCTATATGTGGGATCTGGAGATTTGAACAAGTGTTCTTAGGCTTTGCAGGCAGGTGCCTTAAAAGCTAAGCCATCTCTCCAGCCTTATTTATTTATTTATTTATTTATTTATTTATGTATGTATTTATTTATTTATTTATTTATTTATTTATTTATTTTTGAGTAGAAAGAGAGAGAGAGAATGAGTGGGCATGCCAGGGCCTCTTGCCACTGTCAATGAACTTCAGATGAATGTGTCACTTCATAAACCTAGTTCAACCCAGGCAGTTAGGTTTTGCAATTATGTGCCTTTAATCTCTCAGCCATCATTCCAGGCCAGCTCAAGTTCTTTTGATTAAGCCTCATACTTAATTCCCAGCTGGTGGAACCTTTGGGAAGTACAGCCTTGCTGGTGGAGGTATATCACTGGGGACAGGCCTTGCTGGTGGAGGTGTATCACTGGGGACAGGCCTTGATATTTATTAGTCCATCTCCCCTTGCCAGAGCTACTCACTCTTTTCTTGTTCCCTGAGGCAGGGTCTCGTTCTAGCTTACGCTGACCTGGAATTCACTATGTAGTCTCACAGTGGTCTCAAACTCATGGTGATCCTCCTACCTCTGCTTCCCAAGTGCTGGGATTAAAGGTGTGTGCCCGGCAAGACCTGCTCACTCTTGCTGCTTCCTCCTAGCTGATGATGTGAGACCAGATGTGATACTCTGGCTGTCAGTTCTGCCACACATGCTCTGCCATGATGAAATTTTCCCTCAAATATGTAAACTGAAATGCCCCCTTTCCTTCCATAAGCTACTTCTGGTTAGGTGTTTTTTCTACGAACAAGATGATAACTACTACAGATATGATGATATAACTGTAATGGAAATTTTGAAGGAAAATCAAAAATAACATTTCTAGATAAAGATCTAATATTACATGTTTAACAAATATCAATTATTGATGTGCCTTGTATTGGACAGATACACCAGATTTATTGTTGAACAATTCACACACAGGCTCTACCTGATGTAGGACTTACTAATTCACTAAGACACTTAGCTTATGGTATACTTTCTTGAGGAAGACACCTGTAATGTCTCTTGAGTGAAAGAATCTTCCCAACTTTGTTCCCATGATTCTTTTTTTTTTTTTTTTTTTTTTTTTGGAGAGTCACAGAGAGAAACAGAGAGAGAGAGAGAGAGAGAGAGAGAGAGAGAGAGGAAGACAGAGATGGGCGCGCCAGCAGTGTCTCAGCTGCTGAGAACGAAATCCAGCTATGTGTGCCCCCTTGTGGTCAAGTGTGGCATTGCGCCCTTGCGTCGCTTTTTGCATCTGGCTAAACGTGGGACCTGGAGATTGGAACCGCTGGAGATTGGAACCAGCATTCTTAGGCTTAGGAGGCAGGCCCCTTAACCCGTAAGCCATCTCTCCAGCCCTGTTCCCATGATTCTTGATCTATAGAGGGCATATCAAAAATTAATCTCTATGAAGGGAATCTTAAACTGCTTTTAATGTATGTCTCTCCTTGGGGAAGGTAAGTCTGTCACTAAATAGCATTAATGATTATTGACTGATGATTTTAATAAAATTAGTTACCTAAAAGATGAATTGATGTATGGTCAGATACATTTTAAGCACAGAAAGAGAGATGTTTGGGCATATCTCTGTATGGGCAGATGTAAACAACAGTGATAAGTATAAAAATGGGGCAAGGAGTGGACATGAAATCCAATTATCTATCTCCTTACTTACTGGAGTAGGCTGGTAATTGAAGGAAGAGTTTCCAAATGTATGCTTTTGATAG
Organism: Orientallactaga sibirica; assembly: GCA_036365145.1. Taxonomy (NCBI): domain Eukaryota; kingdom Metazoa; phylum Chordata; class Mammalia; order Rodentia; family Dipodidae; genus Orientallactaga; species Orientallactaga sibirica. The sequence continues at coordinate 70,009,988 of JAEOAD010000004.1, read as the reverse complement.
TGCCTAGAAGGTACCCAAGACTTCTGTTCTACAGAAGATGCTGAGTAGACACCATGTCTACTCAAAGTGTATGATGATCTAGGTAGTAGAAATTATAGATGGACTTCATGGGACAAGAGTTTTAATAAGTCAAGGGGATAAAAGTAATGACAAAAGACTCATGAAGCCATCTGTCATGAACTAATATCACTAGAGTAGCAAATGATATTTTGAAGTTTCATCTCTTTTTACCTTCTTTTAAAAATGTTTTTATCTGCAAGCAGAGACAGAAAGAGATTGGGCCTCTAGCTGTTGCAGATAAGCCCCAGATGCATGCACCACCTTGTGCATTTGGCTTTATGTGGCTATGAGGAATTAAACCAGGGCTGTTTCACTTTGTAAGCAAGCACCTTAACTACTTGGCCATCTCTCCAGTCTTCTTTTTACTTTCTTTACTAACATATTATAGTGAATATAATAAATGCAATAATTACTTAATTATAGTAACTTACTTAGAGGCTTAAGGCTAAATCCTTATAACCTCAATACTTAAAATTATGCAAACTGAAAACTTTAAAATGTTATTTTTTGCTGTGATACAAGCCCTAGCTACAGTTTCAAATTCTGGATGTGTTTCAGGAGCATGAAATTTCTTTTTAAAAGGAACTCAAAGCTAAATCACAAGGACTGGGAAGGTTTTTGTTTTCTTTTTCTTATTAGTTATGTACATACTCAGTGTGTACACAGCATGTGTTGGTACCATCCTTAGTCTCCTTCCTATCCTCCCCCTCCAAAGAGACCCTCCTCTTTGGGGATGCCAGTTATTGCCAGGGGTATTGTGGATCATGCATTGTGAGGGTACCAATCAGTTATGGGGAAGAGGCAATGTCCCTGTGCATAATGTCCCTTCTCTGTAATTACTCACAGGGAAAAATTAGAAAAAACTGTGTAGACATATTTTATATGTGTGTGATATGATCAGGGCATTTAGGAGTATAGAAATAGGCCAATAGCAGCATTACCACCTGAAAATAAACATGAAGAGAAAGGGAAGAAATCAGCAGCTGGTGAGCAGAATGTGTCTGTACATGGCATGAGACAGGAAATGCCTGATAGATGGCATAAAAACAGCATCTGAATCTCATCTCTCTATCCTTTCCATGCCCACAGATAAACCACATTATCAAGAACAAGATGGTTAGGCACACACTGCTGTTTGTAGCTGAGATGAGAAGATCAATTTAGATCACATAGCCAGAGTAGAAGAGTTTCTCTTTTTACTATTAAGGACCAAAAATACTGAATATAAGAAAGTGTTTTGTATATGCATTCATTTATTCATCCTACAAACACGCATTGAGCATCTATTAGTCAATGGATAGTGTACTTATCGATGGAGTCACAAAGATAAATAAAATATAATCCTGTCTCTCGGTACATTGCTCATATGAAGAATATGAATATGAAGACATGTAAAGTATATAACGTGCAATGATATTTTAGAAATACAAGAGAGAACTGGGCCCAATAAGAGTCTAATATATTAATAATTGGCTAATGTTGGATTTGTGGGAAGTGAGGCTTTCAGTCTTCACCTAGTAGTGGTTCTTTGATTGTGAGTGATGCAGAGTAGATATGACAAATGATATTCAACAGTGGACACTGCAAGCCTTTAATTTGGCCAGCCAGGCCAAGTGAGCCAACTGGTCTAATAGTGGCATGTCTGTTATGGGAGAAACCAGCCTCTCTCTAATTGGACTGGAGGCGCTCCATGAGAGGGAATACATCTCTGACACCTACAAGGGTAGTCATGAACCCTAGGGGTATAATGTTTGATGGTGTCTGGCTAAATGTGTATACTATGCTCACCAAACTGCTCAGTAAGCACTTCTCTTAATGTTCATACCCATGTATTAATGATAGTCTCACTTTTGGTTAGAGAAGCTTCTCTTTTCAGATGTCAGTGACTTTGGGATGACTCAGAAGGAATGGTGGTGCTGAGAAGTGACAGAGGAGTACTCAGCACTGAAATATCTCTATCACATCTTCCCAGGCTCAGGGCCCATTGCGGAAGAGGTGGCAGAAAGAATGTAAGAGCCAAAGGAAGGGTAGGACTCCTTACAACCTGCTCCTCCAGACACAAAATGGCCTGGATAGCCATGACCTCACAGTGCCTGACACTATCTACACAAGACCATCCTAATATGAGGAAAAGAAAAATATTCATTGTAACTTTGTTTGCAGGATAAAATATTATGTACTCTAAATACTGACCAATAGAAGTTAGTGCTACAATAGCATATACTGTATTCACTAAGAGAATGAATTATATGTATGAGAAGAATTGATTTTCAAAATTTAATGTTCAATAAATAAAATATAGAATAATGTACTAGCATGCTTCAATTCATGTAACATTTAGGTACATGTGTATGAATATATATATATATATATATATATATATATATATATATATATATTCATCACATTCACATACTTATATATAGCACATATGAATACATTGTGTCAGAAAGGATGGTACTTTCCAGAGAATAAAATGAATGACAAGAGTGAGGTAGAATGTTCCATAGCTTAAAAACTAATGATCATTATTTTGGCAACTTTAAATGGTTGTACTATGTACATAACAAAAAAGTTAACAAAATAACTAAAATTGAATTATATCTGTAGAATACATCATGGACTTCCTCCAAGATATGAAGTTAAAGGTAACCACTGATTATGGGTCTGTGGAGTGAATCCCGTCATGGAGCTGGCCACTCCTAGCAAGATTTATGGTACAATATTATTTTCTCATGTGTGTATTATAGAATTTCAAGTATAACTTTGTTCACTTTGTATCATTAATTCTATGTAAAAGCCAAGCATGAAGCATAAAAGGAAAGACAGGACAATGACATGGAAGATAGTTAAGGTCTAGAAGATGATAATTAAGCACAGTCCTGGAAAAACATTCATTTGAGGCAGCTTACCAGCTGGTAGTTGGTACTAAATGCTGTGCTGATAAGAATGGGTATGAACAAGGGAACATCATGAGAAGAGGGGAATTTTCCCAGGGTGAAGATGTCAGCATAGGGAAGGCAGTATAAGAGAGTACCAGAGTCAGGCACAAGTGGCATTCTAGCTGGGCGTTGACTACCAGAGAGCTTAGACAGTGAAGCTTGTCACATTAGATAAGGTCCTGCTGCATAGGCACTCAAGTTCCCAAGAAATGTCCTCTAACAGCAAAAAGATCTTTTTCCTGGCCTCCTGTTGCCTTCTGCTGTGACAGCTATGCCAAGGAAGAATATGGCAAGGATTGGTTGGTTGAGCACAGAGCAGCTAGACAGATAAGAAAAAATACATTTGCATCAGCTCTTGGTGCAGAGGTAAGCTGCTCTTGTAAGTCGTGTGCTAGAGCTGATGAAAAGGAAAAAAAAAAAAATATGAGAATCAGTGGGATGTGGGCTACACCTTGACCATCTCAGCCTACAGACCTACAGACCCCCTTATCACAATTTACCAAAACATAAACCAAATCAAACCCCAATTTAAATGTTTAAAATAAAGAGATAGGAGCCTTCATTTGGACCTTTCCTGATTTCAACATACATTCTTTGTGGAATGTAATTCTGTGTTTACCTGGGAACTGGAGTCTAGCAATAGAATCAAAGCCAAAAATAAGAAGGTCTCCTAGGAATCGTTCTCAAAGTGTAGGTACTAAAAATAGCCTGGTGCCTTATCTCAGCCTTCTTTTCATTTAGTGATCCAGCCAGAAAACCTACTGCCTGAAAGGATGTAACAGTTCAAAAACCTTCCAATGCTTCAGCAAAAACTGCATTTTGATCTAAGTGCCACCTTCTTAAAAAAAAAAAAAAATTATAGGCTTATTTTCCTCCTGACAGTTTCATTGCATTTGTTGGGTTGTAAACCATGTTAAGCTCAGCAATAAAATGACTGCAATCTGTACAAGTTATAGCAAGCATGTCTCATAAACAAGATAAGTTGTGCCTTGCCAATATCGCTGCACTTCATAAATATGAACTCAAGTCTGTTTTGTGTTTTCTAGATCAGTAGCATAGTTTTATTTTAATTAAACACAACATATAAAATATTCATTTATGAAACAAACATCATTGTTTTTAAAAGATTATATTAAATTAAATTATACTGTTCTTGCCATAATGCCATGCACAAAAGAACCATTCTGAATTTTAAGTAGATTGATACAGTTCAAGTGTCCATCAATAAAAACTATATTAGGAACACAGTAATGCTACCATGAATAAATGAGCTATTTATATTTCCTGATAATGTAAGTGCCTATATGAACTCATTCCAGTTTCTAAACACTAGACATTTCAGCTATGTAGTAATTAAGAAACTATAATATCTGCAGAAGAAAGGTGAATGCTGCCAGGGCCATTTCAGAGAGCAGATTGTAAGCATTTTGCTTTATCAGTGACATAATTCTGTGTCACATTTTATTAGATCAGATCTGGATGACTTGGATGTGCCAAAGGAAGAGCCCATGGAAGTGATTCCTAGGCAAAATTTGCTATGTAACAGAAAGAACACAGAGCTAGAAACAAAGTGATCTGAATTTTGTTCCTGGCCCTGCTGCTGACAAAGATGAGTCAGGTCCCTTTTTGTGATTATAGGAAACTGCACAAAATTAGCCTTTACAATGCAAATTCCATGATCATCTTCCTAAAAAGGGTGAATCCAGACTTTGTGGCATCTAACTATTTGAACTGGTGAACCTTTTAAGAAAGATTTAAGAAAGAGGATTCCAAACTACCTAATAGTAGCTTATGTTTTCTAGGAGAGGGAATTTGGGTTCATCAGTAGTGTAGCCACTTCTAATTTGCCCATTCCATAGTCAATAACCTTCTACCCATGATCATGCAAGTGTGCCAGATGTTATCCAATGGGTCTAACACCAAAATGAAATTAAGATGGGGACTAAAGGGAAAAAAGAAAGCTATTATTAGGGAGGGAAGGGGAATAACAGAGGGAGAAAAAGATCAAAATACATTATACACATGTATGAAAATGTCAAATATGGAAAGATAAATAAAAATTGAAAAAAAATTATACATAAAAATAGGTATGGATGTGACTATAAACACTGAATGCAAATAAATCACAATGCAAACAAGGCATTTCATGTGTCTGTAGACAAACTACCTGAAGGACATGTGCTTATAGTTTGTGACCCTGTTTCTCCACACGTGGAACATTCTATAAATCTAGTCTTTTAGAGAGCCAAAGCATGTAATCTGAATCTTTGCTTCTGCTACCTTCACACCATGACCACCAATAACAAAGATATTATCTACATTCTACTTCTAAGATTCTCTATCTGCTCCATGAAATTTGCTCTGATTCATTTTTTCATTGATATCTTTTTCTTAAAATCCACAATACTTACATCTGCACAGTGCAGTATATCATTTACAATCAGTAGAAATTCCCCTTGTTCACCATTGTTTCAAGCATCATCTTGTGCATTAATAAGAAATTAAAGAAATAAATAAGAAATTATTTTCTGATCCTTCCATTCTTTAGCTTAGTGACCTTTACTACCATGTAGCTTATGTTTAAAACCTACTTAATCAATTTCTTAACTAAAAGAAAATCTCTTGTGTATTGATGTTGCGGGACATTTTACATTTGATATTTTCTTCCCAATTCAACACTTTTCAAACACAGCTCAGTGTTTTGTTGCTATGGAGACTATCCTGGATTTAAATAATAAAAAAATGAAACTTTAGAAACAGACCAAAAAGCTTTGCTTAGTTGTGTTGTAATGGTAGGGATGCTTTACAGTGCTCAATAAATATTTCCTTTGGGGTACAGCAAAGAGAGAATAACCATTTCAAACATTCTATCTCAACACTGTTGTAAATCCTGTTTACACATAAAACAATTACCTCATGTGAAAATGTTCCCAAACTGAAAATCTTAGTCTTGGGTAGACATATTTCCAGGGGGAAATTGTCAATTCAGAAGGAAATAAAAAGATCAAGATCTAGCTTTTCTTCAAAGCTGCCACAAATTTACCATCTCTTATAAATGGCATTTTCAATCAGAAATTGAGTATGATCAACATGCCTAAAGAAAAAATTTTTCTTTGGTTGTTCAAGGTAGGGTCTCACTCTAGCCCAGGCTGACCTGGAATTCACTAAGTAGTCTCAGGGTGGCCTCAAACTCAGAGTGAGCCTCCTACCTCTGCCTCCAAAGTGTTGGGATTAAAGGCTTGTGCCACCACACCTGGCTAGGAAAATTTTTATGATTGTTTCTTTTTTCTAGTCATTTAATAGTTTGTGGTGGGGAAAATCTGCTAAAAATTAGGAATAATTGGGCTGGACAAGTGGTTTAGCAGTTAAGGCACTTGCCTGCAAAGCCAAAAGACATAGGTTCAATTCCCCAGGGTCCACATAAGCTAGGTGCACAAGGAGGTGCATGCGTCTGGAGTTCATTTATAGTAGCAAAAGGCCCTGGAGTGCCCATTCTCTATCTATAGATCTGCCTTTCTCTCTCTCTCTCAAATAAGTTAAATAAATTTTAAAAATAGGAATAATTATTATATTCCAATATTTGAATTTCATTTACAGGTTAGCTGTCATCATACAGTTCCTTTTGCTTTGGAATGCAAAAGTGTAAACAGGAAGCTGGTGGTGAAAATAATGATATACCCAAATACCTCTGTAGCTAGAATAAGCTGAAAACATCCATAAGGGAGCAGAAAGAGGAAAGCAACAATGAAATATGGGAAAATTATATCACATGATAAAGGTGAATAATAAGAAATTAGAAATTCTTAGTGGCATATTCCCTGACTTAAAAATATATTAGAGCTGTAATCAAAACAGTATGGCACTAACATAAAACAGAAATGCAAATGAATAGAATGGAAGTGAGTCTAATACATAACCTCTTGCATTCACAGTCAATTGATTCTCAACAAAGATGTCTGTGGTGGTTTGAATCAAATATACCCCATAAACTATTCTGTTCTGAATGTTTGGTCTCTATATGGTGACAATTTAGAAGGTGAAACCTTACTGGAAGAAGTGTCATTGGGGGTAGGTTCAAGGGATTTATAGCCAGCTCCCCTTTCTAGAGTTCACATCACTCTTCTACTGCTGTTCTCCACCTGCTATGGCAGAAGTGATATACAACCTCTGCTCATACTACGCTTTTCCCTGCCATCATGAAGCTGCCCCTCAAGACCAAGCCAAAATAATACCTTTCCTCCCATCAGCTGCTTTTGGTCAGGTGATTTGTGCCATTAATGAGAAGGTAATTACAACAGTGCCAAAACATATGTTAAAGGTAAGCATCTTCATTAAATAGTGTTAGGAAAACTGAGCATTCTACTTGGTACTCTAAAACTTGATGTTAATCTCTCACCCTATACAAAAGAAATTCAAAATAAATCAAAGACTTGAGACTAGGAAACTTCTAGAAGAAACTTGGAAAACATTTCAAGGTATCAGTATAAGCAAAAATTTTTGGACTTTGTGGCACTGAAAACAAAAGCCAAAAGTGTTTTAAGTATCTTACGTCTTCTTTCAAATTGAAGTTTTGAAGTTTTGAAGTGGAGCTATGGTACTTCTGGGCCTATATCTAAAGGAAGTGACATCAACATAATCAAGAATTACCTGACAACTCATATTTATTGGAGCACCATTTATAATAGCAATGATATGGAGTCAACCTAGATGCCCATCCAAGGATGAATAGGTGCAGTAAATGTGGTATATTCACACAATCTAATATTATTTGGCCATATGAGAGAATGAATTCCTATTATTTACACCAAAGTAAGTGTTACTGGGACCAAAAATGAGATAACATCAAAAACAAATACTATATGCACTCTGTCACCTGTAAGTAGTTAAAAAAAAAAAAAAGTGGACCTGTTTTGTTCTGATCACTAGAAGCTGTAAATAATGGGGAAAAAGGATAAATGGAGTTCAGATCATTGGTAACAAAGCACTGTTAAATAGAGTAAGTTCTACTGTACTAATGACATAATAACATAATGAGCTAACTATATTTCATAGTAAGCTATTATATATTTTATGAATGACCATAAGAGACTTTAAATACTTCAAACACAAAGTAGTGATAAATAGACAGAAACACAGCATTCAAGTACTTTGAATTATCACACTATATCATAAATATGTGCAACTATTATGTTATTCAAACATATTAAATAAGTGAATAAATATCTACTTAGGGGAAATAATGTTCTTGAGGACAGAGACCTCTAATAGAGACTTGAATATCTGGGTTGTTTACATTTAAATTATTTTCTCCATAATAGCTATATTATTCTATCCACCTCACTATTCTTATTTTATTTATTTATTTATTTTGGAGAGAGCCACAGAGAGAGACAGAGAGAGAGGGAGAGGGAGAAGAAGACAGAGATGGGCACACCAGCAGAAGCAGACTCTCAACTGCTGCCAAAGAAATCCAGATGTGTGCACCCATTTGTGGTCAAGTGAGGCATTGCACCCTTGAGTCTTTGCATCTGGCTAAACGTGGGACCTGAGATTGGAACCAGAGTTCTTTTAGGCTTAGGAGGCAGGCACCTTAACAGCTAAGCCATCTTTCCAGCCCCACCTCACTGTTCTTAACCCTCACTGACATATACATTGATCTTCCAGTAAAATTTACTGTATTTATCTCATATGTGTGTTGCTTGATGAACTTCAAAGAACAGCATCATTCCTAACCTTCATAGAGATTAGCATGGGGGAAAAAGCAGCCACTACATTTACACAATGGAGTTCTACTCAGTGGTAAAGAAAAATGAAATTATGAAATTTGCAGGAAAATGGATGGATCTGGAAAGAATTATATTTAGTGAGGTAACCCAGACCCAGAAAGCCAAACATCACATGTTGTCTCTCATATGTAGATCCTAGCTACAAATGATTGGACTTCTCTATGAGTAGGAATAAATCTGAGTAGAAAAGGCCAGTAAGCTAGAAAGGGATATAAAGGGAATAGAAAGGGAGGATGGTATTGCATATATATATGTAGAAGAACAGATTAATGGGGGTGAAAAGGCCTAAGTGAGGTCATGGGAAGAGATTGAATACAGGAAAGGTGGAGGGAGGGCTAAGAGGATATAAGTAAGTCATATGAAAGCCTACTTTTCGGACAATGGAACACTCAGAAGCCATAGATTGTTACTGGAAAATTTTCAGTGCCAGGGATGGGATACCTTCTAGTAAGTTGTTGGCCAGGAAGGTCATGAATATCCCCAAAACATTATAGGCCATTGCCAAGACTCTTGTTTTCCCATCAGGAAAAGATGATAAGACCCTATTGCTGAAGACTCCACATACTTGGGCTGCAAGATCACTGAGAAATCCTGCTGGAGCTGAGTTGAAAACCTCCTCCAGGTAGACCAGATAACAGAAACCTGGGAAAAGCTATGCTGCATGCAGTTCAGTGGGAGAGAGAAGTCACCAGCAGTAATACTCAATAGAGGACACTGCAAGCCTTAAATTTGGCAGTCAGGCCAAATGAGCCAATGGGTGCAATAGTGTCATATCTGTTATGGGGGAAACCAACTGCTCTCTAATTGGACTGGAGGCCTGCTCCATGGAAGGGAATACATCCCTGATACTGAAAACCTACAATAGGGGTAGTCATGAGCCTTAGTGTTGTAATGTCTGATAGTGTCTGGCTAAATGTATAGACTATGTTAACCAAACTCCTCGGTAAGCACTTCTTGTAATGTTCATACCCATATTTTAATGCTACTCTCACTTTTGGTTAGAGAAACTTCTCTTTTCAGATGGCAGTGACCTTGGCATGACTCAGAAGGCACCATGGTGCTGAGAAGAAGTGACAGGAGTGCTCAGCACTGAAATATCTCTATCACACCTTCCAAGGCTCAGGGTCCATTGTGAAAGAGGTGGCAGAAAGAAGGTAAGAGCCAAAAGAAGGGTAGGACTCTTTACAACCTGCTCCTCCAGACACAAAATTGCCTGAATATCCATGACCTCCCAGTGCCTGACACTACCTACACAAGATCATCATAATTGGAGAAAAAGTGATCATGACATCAAAATAAAAGAGAGACTGATTTAAAGATGGAGAGTATTTGATGGATAGTGGAGTTTCAAAGGAGAAAGTGGGGGAGAGGGAAGGAATTACCATGGGTTATTGTCTACAATTATGGAAGTTTTCAATTAAAAAAAAAAAAAAAAACCTAAGAAGCAACTGAGAGTGAAAGTTTAGCAAGGCAAGAGACTAAAAATGATTTTGAATGGAAAACAATATTCAAGTTAGAAGTTAGACATTTTAAGGGGGGAGGATTTTAAGACAAAAAAAGTTTGAGACATTATATTTTCCAAAGAAGAATGCACAAATATATTCCATCTTACATGTTCTTCATGTATGACATTGACTTCCTCCATTTAGTAGATTGATATTGCTTGCTCTCTTTGACTATGGGACAAACTTAATGACTAGTTTTGGCAAACAAAACGTGGCATGAATTGTGATATGTGCCTCCAAGGAAATGTCAGAACATAGTTTTCTCCTATGTTATTATTGTTTAGTTGATTATTTACTTGATTGGTTTTAGTTCGTTTGAGACAGGAGTTAACTGAGTAGACCAGGCTCACCTATTTAGCTTCCTAAGTCATGTGAGTAAAGGCATGAGTCACTAACCCCTACTTAAAACTGTGCTTTGTTTTAAGGATAATTACTGTTGTAATCAGGCTGCAATGGTTAAGAGGAAGTTAATCCTACATATTTTAGGACTCAGTTGTGAGTATCAACTACCAGCCATGTGGTGCATGGCTGTTTCAAATAGTTCTTCCTCAGATTTTATGCCAAACTAGACTCCAGAAGTAGCAGAACAAAGACATGGCTTCCTTAGTGTCTGTTCTCTAGGTTTCTGATCCACCTAATTTACAGGCATAAAAGTAGTTAATAAGTCATCTCTACCATACCTACCAGGGCTCAGAGATGAGTGCAGAGTTGGTGATGGAAAGAATATTACTGTTGCTCTTACTGCTAGCAAGACAAGCTTCTCTATGGAGACATAAAACTCAACAAAGCTGAAAATGAGAGGCTGTTGAGAGGTCAGCACTACAAGAGACACTGTTGCCATGCCCTCTAAAGCTAGGAAACATTGTCAAAGAGGGGCTGGGAAGATTGAAGAGAAATAGGACAGGACAGAGTACTTTGGCACACTGCCTTCTGGACATAAACTAACTGGTGCAATAAAGACCCCACAGTGGCTGTGAGGGCTTGCACAACTCTGAGCCCATCAACATTTTTTCATACAGAATGGAGGAAAACAAAAACAATGAGATAGCAAAACAGAAGAAGGACTAATTGGAAATAGAAAGATGCTTTGTGGAATCAGGTTGGATGTGGGAGACAAAGAGAATAATAGGATGAGAATATGGTTAAATTATAGTATATGCATGTAATAAAATTCTTAATAAAATATAAAAAGTAAGTGGCTGGTTTATGTACTAAATTTTAGGATAATGTTTCCCCCAGGAAACATTTCTTTTTATTTTCTTCTGGTCAGCCAACACTTTGAGAGCAGAAGGGTATTCATATGTATTTTCAGGATAGTGTTAGGCTCTGCCTTGGAAAAGGTGAATATTTATTCTTGAAATACAAAATATTGATAGTGTTAATAAGAGGATATCATGAAAACAATACAAAATGGGCAATTGGCTGGAAGGAAATTATAATTTTATCTTAATTTTTTGGTTCGTTCAATAGACAAATATTCAACCAAGGCAGGGATGCAAGAGGGCAGTTTTAGTTGTCTTCATTTATCTGATTTCTCCACAAAAATAGTTTTCCAAGTAAAAATAAAGGTAAAAAATTAAAACCCAAACTATTGATTACTTTTTAAGTGAAATGTTATGTCCATATATTAAAACATATGGCTACGTGTGTATACATATATATATATATATGAAAAGAAAGGCTAGTACATTGCACAGAGTAAACTGCCAAGGAAGGATGTATACAAAACAAATGAAAGGGTTAATAACTTTAATATCTAAAGAAAAATGAAGAAATTCTCACAATATAAATATCCTGGATAATAAATTGGCTAAGCCAGGAGTAGTGGGGCATGCCTTTAATCCCAGAATTTGGGAGGCAAAGGTAGGAGGATCACCATGAGTTTGAGGCCACCCTGAGATTACATAGAGAATTCCAGGTCAGCCTGGGCTAGAGTGAGACCCTACCTTGAAAAACCAAAAAATGAAAAAACCAAAATAAAATAAAATAAAATAAAATAAAATAAATTAGCTAAAAGTTTCACATACATAATTTACATCAAATGTCAGGAGCAAATACATAAAATTAATCATCAGGAGTAAACAGAGAAAGGCAAATTAAAATAATAGGGAAAATGTTTAATAAACAGAATGAAATGGTAAAAAGACAGCTGGCTTGTACTATCATGGAAGAAGAAAAAGAACTTTGCAAGTCCAGAAAGCTTGCAATCAACAAGCATTCTCTCATGCTTTGCAAGTAATAACACTCCTAGAATCAATATGAAGGGAGAGAAATAGACCTACGTTGAAACATTTTGAAGATATGTATACTGTGCAACAAGGTAGCTATTTCCAAGGACTTCTCCTTAGTGTGGGGAGCCATCTTGAATACCTCTACCCAAGATGGAACAAAAATTGTCCCATTTATAAGGAACTTTAACAAACAAAAAAAAAATGGAAAAACATAACAAAGTTGTTTATAAGCCTCTGTTTCAGGAAGAAAAGGAAATCATCTCTGAATGTGCCACCAAAGCAGTAACACTGTCCTCCCTCTGTCACCTTGGTTTTACATGCATGGACTCAAACAGCCATAAATGGAAATACACACAAAGCCTTGCAAACAATTTTTTGTAGAATTTAAAGACTATATTATTACTTACCCCCTCCCATTCACTCCCCCCCACAAGAAAAAAAAAAGCAGTGCAACAACAGTTTATATTGAGTGATATTGTTTTATCTAATAAAAGTTCTCCAGAGATGAATTACACATGCAACTGGGTTATGTAAAAATATTATGCCATTTTATATAAGGTATTTGAACACCCTTAGTTTTTGTATTTGTAGGTTGTCCTGGAGCAAATCCTCCATGAGTACCAGGGATGAATCTCTCTCATTCTCTCCCAGAGAGAGACTACCACACAAGGGAATAATAGTAGGGTAGATCTAGCATATTCCCTCAGTGGAAGAGGTGAGATGTGAGAGCCTAAGTAAACCAAAACAGGTGTTCCAAGACATTGTGCAGAGGAAGAGAACACTAACCAGAAAGAAAACTCTGGAAATCTTTGATCTGTAGAATTTAACAGGCATGGCTCAGACATAAGTATGTGCAAACAAACAAGCAAAACCCTACTCAAAGGTAGGGAAGGAGACTATTTGAAATATCCAGTAGGATGGCCCAAATTTGAGTCTCTTTTTAATAACTCTGGATAAGTTCAAGATTCGCAACAAATTTGATAGTGAACTCAAAGGCTCTTATTTCAATAGTATGGATTAGTTTTAGAACAGTATTGCTCTAAAAATATTAACAAGAAGATCCGAAAGTATTGAGAAAATTAGAAGTAATATAAAAAGTCTAAGAATTGATCTCATGGATATTCATAGAATGCAAAAATATAAGACATCCAATATAGTGAAATTAACAATGTCTAACACCTAAGTAAAAATTTTGTGTGCAAAACAAATAGAAATAGCCTGTAATGAAAAGAAAGATCAGTCACATAAGAACAATTAATAACTGACAAGGAGATTAGAATTAGCAGTCAGGGATGTTTTAAAAATTTAACTATAATCCATGTGTTCTTAAAAAGTGACCTAGGAATATATTGAAAAAAAAGAAGGATTAAAGAATGCGAAAATAGAAATTGAAACTACACAAAATGATATACAAATTAATTTTTAAAGAATTAGCAAGCAATATTAATCTCTAATACAGGTTTATTAGCACATGTATGGATGAGGGGGGACTTAATCTTCAAAGATGAAAGAAAACAAGGGAGACAGACAAGATATTTGAATGAATAGTGCCCCCAAATTTCCAAATTTGATAAAACTATGAACCTATAGATTCAATAAAGTAAAATAACAACCCTACAGTTAAGAAATATAGAGATAACCACAGCTGTGAATGTTGTAATCAAATGTTCAAAAATGGAAATGAAAATTCTTAAAAGTACCTGGAAAGGAAAGAAAAGCAGAACAAACTTCATGGTGATTGCTTGTCAAAAGCAGCCCTGGTGAGAAAGCATGGAGCAACATTTCTAAGTACAGAAAGGAAAAAAAAACAAAACAAACAAACAAACAAAAAAAAAAAAACTCAGAGGAAGTATTTTTCTAAAGAAATTTCAGATATGAGATTTCAGACATACATGTAAAGAACTCATCCCTATCAACCTTATAAGAAATCATAAAAATGACACCAGATGAAAATAAAAATCTATGAAAAGGAATAGTAATAGTATTGAAAACTGAGAAAATATATTCAATTTTCCCCTTATCTTAATTTACTCTACAAGATAAGTTATGATCATTCTCTTCAAATCCCCAAATGCCTATGTAATTATTATCAGAAAACTCTCAAATGAAGGGCATTCTACAAAATAGATGATTATCATAATTTACTTTAAAAATTCCATATATAAGAATAAAAACTAATTTAAAAGTATTATTTTAAACAGTAAATTTAGGGCTGGAGAGATGGCTTAGCAGTTAAGACATTTGCCTGCAAAACCAAAAGGATCCTGGTTTGATTCTCCAGGACCCACAAGCCATATGCACAAGGGGGCACATGTATCTGGAGTTCATTTGTAGTGGTTGGCAGGCCTGGCATGCCCATTCTTTCTCCCTCTTTGTCTCTCTCAAATAAATAAAATACATTTAAAAAGAAAAAGAAAGAAAAGGGAAACTTTTTAAAAATTAAAAAGTAAATTTAACTGGGATTTGAATAAAATATTTACTGGGGTGTGGGACCAGGTGTGAAGGGGGCTCAGAAAAGCTAGGGTGGGGACACTGGCCTGCTGGCCTAGGTCCCTGCTTGGGATTGGGACTGGGGAGTGGGACCAGTGGTCAAACACGGGGCTCAGAAAGGCTGGGAGCAGCGATTCCTCCAGTGGATCTCTGTGTGATGGTGGAAAGCCTGGGGTGGAGGTCCTAGCCTGCTAATTTGGGTCCACTTGGCCTTCCATTAGTGAAGGAGGGTCTTCGGACTGGGACCCATAGCTAGGATGGCTGCTTGCAGGAATTGGGGAACTGGTGGGCTACCCAAAGCTTGGGAATCAGTAGATTCCCTATTTTGCTTCTCCACGCCCTCCCACTGGGAGCCTACTAGAATCAGCAACCCCCTAAAAAACCCCTGAACCTTAAGGGCCTTGCCTCTCCTTCTCCATGAGGTGAGACCATGTTAGTCAGATGCCATCATGATAAATATAAAGTGAAAAGTAGAAAAAGCAATACCAAGGAAGTACAAAATCGATCATCACTTATATTAAGTAAGAGGGGACAGACACAGAAAACAATACTGTGTGATGTCAATGATCTTAACATTTTCATAAAATCAGGATAAAACAGTTGTGAAGAAAGGCTGAGGGGTTGGGAGATTTGGAGAGAAGCTAATCAAACATAAAATTTATTTACACAGGAGTGAGCTCAAGAGACCTGACTACAGTTATAATGTATTATATACTAAATTGTTAAATAAGTAGACTTTAAATATCCTCACCACAAAAATAAATAAGGCAATGCACATCTCAATTAACATGACAATCATCCTCTAATCTATACATACAACAAAACATGTTATATACTATAAATACATACATTTTGTCAATTAAAAAACTAAATTAAAGTGTAAACCAACAAAACAGACATAAAATATACATGCCTGAATGGATTATAATTTGTAATTGTGAGTTAATTTTTCTCAGTAAAACATTGGTTCACAATGATGATTTAAAAAATTCAGCTAAGTTGTAATTAATATGTAATATACCTACAGTAAAAATGTTTCAGGCTACAGAGATGGCTTAGCACTTCAGGTGCTTGTCTGCACAGCCTAAGGACCCATGTTTGACTCTCCAGATCCCATGTATGCCAGATGCACAAAGGTGAGGAAAGCATAAGGCTGGGCATGCCCACTAGGTGGCACAAGCAGTTGGAGTTCGATTGTAGTGGCTGAGGTCCTGGCATGCCAATTCCCTCCCTCCCGCTCTCTCTCTCTCTCAAGAGAGACTAATGGAGAGATGGAGGGGATATGACGGAGATTGGAGTTCTAAAGTGGAATGGGGGGAGGGGAGGGAAATATCGTACGTCTTTTGTATGTAAGTATAGAAGTTGTCAATAAAAAAATCTTCATAAGAAAAGCTTTCAAAATAATTAAAGAGTCACATATACATAATTCACAGGCAATAAAAAGAAAATGAAGTTTTATCATATGAACCTACAATTTCATTGGAATTCAAATGGAAATAAATATATTTTAAAATTTAATTAATAAGGCATATAATTTACAACATAAAGTGTTCTGAAATAACCACCATAGAACTGACTGTGAAAATGCATAAAATAATAAAAACAAAGGGAAACCTGTAATGGAAAGGAAAACAAAAAAAAAACCAGAAAGAAATGTGGACAGTGTGCAGGTAGGCACAGAGGTTTGGAGTAAGTAGGCCAGACCACTGTCTCCAGGCTCCTCCCACCTCCTGGATCTGGGTTCCTTGAGCACACAGTGTCTGGGTGGGCCCAGTGGTATGGAGTGAGTAGGCCAGACCCCATCCCCCAGCTACTCCCATCTCCCAGGTCTGGGTTCCCTGTGAGGATGGTGTTCAGGACCATGAGGCAGTGTGATGTGAGTAGGCCAGACCCCTGTCTCCAGGCTCCTCCCAACTCCTCCAGTCCCCTGGTCCTGGTAGGTCCAATTATGCCTCCCTTGGGGAGGCCTGCTCCCTGAGTGAGCTATGGAATCAGGGCTTTTAATCTGGTATCCTGACTGGCCACTGGGTACCAACTTCCCTGTTCACCTGAGTCAGAGGTACATAGGCCAAAGGAAAAAAAAAATTGCTTCCTCCTCAATAAAATAAAGAGTCTCCCTAAAATGGGTAGACAACAATACAAAAAACCCAATGAAAGTCAGAAAATTCAGGGATATCCACCAAGGATGTCTAGTCCTGCAATGGAAGTCACCAATGAATCATAGAGGAAAACAACAACAACAAACAAACAAACAAAAAAAAAAACAGAAATTCATTCCTGAAATGAAAACACAGCACCAATGAGATCCTGAACAACAACAACAAAAAAAAATCACTGAACTGGAAGCAAACCATCAAAGAACCAACAATTGTATCAATGAATTGAACAGAACCATATCCGAGAGAATTCAGCTTTTGACAGTAGGGTTAATTTGTTGGAAGAAAACATTAGAACCCTCCAAAGACATATGAATAATTTGATAGTGAGTCAAGAAATGGAAGATCTCAACAACCATTGATTAAGCTTAATGAAGACTTGATGAAATGCAAGAATGAACTACAGGAAACATCAAGAAAATTATAATTTGAATTGAAATTGTACCTCAAAAAAGAAATGGACATGATGTAAATAACACAACAGAAAACAAAATATCAATTAGAAATTATAAAAACCTCTCTATAACCCCTCACCAACAGAGTTACTCATGTCAAAGATGGAAACTCTGAAATTAGACCCACTCATTTTGCCATATACAAAAATCAAGTCCAAATTGATTAAAGATATTAATATAAGACCTGAAACTGTTCAACTCCTGGAATCAAAAATAGGAGGCACTCTCTATGATATAGTACTGCAAAAAGATTTAATGAATAAAACCACAGTAGCCAAAGAAATTAAACAAGTACTCAACCAATGAGATCTCATGAAGCTAAAAATCTTTTGCAGAGACAAACATACCATAAGCAGAGCCAATAGATTACAAACTAAATGGGAAAAAATCTTTGCCGGTTATACCATAGATAGAAGCCTAATATCTGGAATCTAAAAAGAACTCAAAAAACTAAACAATAAAAAATCAAAAAACCCACTCCAAAAGTGGAGCAGAGAACTGAATAGGGAGATCACAGAGGAAGAATTACAAATGGGTAACACACACTTAACAAAATGTTCAACATCTCTAACCCATAGGGAAATGCAAAATAAAACAACCATAAGATTCCAAGTAAGGATAGTAAACATTAAATAATCAAATGAAAACAAATGTTTGTGAGGATGTGGAGAAATAGGAACACTCATTCACTGTTGGTAGGAATGTAAGCTGGCACAAGCACTATGGAAATCAATATGGAGACTCCTGAAAAGGATGAATATAGAGTTACCAACAGACCCTCTTATTCCCTTGCTGGGCATTTATGCTAAAAACTCCACATCTCAGTTCAGAGATACTTGCTCAATCATGCTTATAGCTGCTCAATTAATAATAGCTATGAACTGGAATTCACCCAGGTGCCTATCATTGGATGAATGGATAACCAAGAAGTGGTATATCTATACAGTGGAATTCTAGCCAGTAATAAGAAAAAAATGACATAATGAAATTTGTGGAGAAATGGTTGAACTTGTAACAGATCATTCAACAACTCATACAATCACAGAAAGACAATTGTAGCAAGTCTCACTCATCTGAGTTTCCTAACCTGGATCAGCCTGAGTTGCTGACATAATGAGAACAGCATCAGGAGGCTTGAACAATAGGGTGGGTAGGGCTTAGGGGAAGGGAAAAGGAAGTGGGGAGGGCACAAAAGTGAACCCAAATTGAACTGGTACCATAAAATCCTATATCCTGAAAGTTAGACTAAAAGTGGAAGCTTCAAGAGGAATTTAGGGGGAGCACCTGAATTGAAGGGCCTTGGAGAGCATTAGATAAGCCTAACCTTAAGTTTCTCCTGTTTATCTTTCTTCTCTGTCTTTTTCTCTTGGTGCTGGCCTTTAACTAACTGTACCAGGATGTGGTTTCCATCCACAATGAGCTGTTGATCAGAGAGACCTACTAAGTCTCCCAAAACAAACAAGACAGACTTCTGTCAGAGCACGTGGTTACCCACCAGAGGTTAATGGTAAGAACCTACTGCTGAAGAAACCCTACACTGTTGGCTAGGACCATGAAAAGACCTTGTTGGAATCCAGAAGAGATCCAGTACTCAATTAGCCCATCTAGTGCTGGAAGGTGCTATATGAGCTACTAAGGGAATATGGCCAACATCTGTCTAAGCAACTCAATGTCTAAGCAACTCAGAAGCAAACAACCTGACATGATGCTCACACAAGTGCAATAGTGGCACATAGCTGTAGAGGGTAACCAACTGCTCTTGTATTGGCTAACAGATCCTCTTAGTGAAATGGAAACCATGTCTGGAACTGAGAAAGAAGCCAGTATCATATCCAGATAATGATTCTGCTTTCCATTGTCAAGCTCCCACTAATCTTGAGATATAAGAGAATCTATACCCTTTACATTCTCTCTAAATTGATAATGGTTATCCCATTTACCTGGTGCTGACTTCACTTTCTGTTCAATAATCTGCTTCTCTTTTTCAGATGGGAGCTGGACATGAGAAAATAAACAACCTAGCACATTCCACCCCAGCCCCAGCTGAAACCACAGAGGAACTGGAGTAATGAGCAAGAGTGCTGCTTTCTTGATGAATCTGATATCAGCACAAGGGTGAAGGAGATAGACAGTGAGAGTACTCAACACCTACAAAACCAGAAATCCAGCAGCTCCTAAGTGCCCATCATTGAAGTAGACTTAAAATGCACTCAACATGGCTCAAAGAATTTTGCAGAAGAGGGGGTGGAAAGATTGTTACATCCACAAGTTGGGGCATTTTGCACAGAGACATTACCTCTCCCCCATAACTGACTATTGCCCCCATAATGCATGACTCACAATCGCCATGGTGTTGACCTGCATCTCCAGTGAGGAATGCCCCTTCAGAAAAGCAGCAGTGAGGAGGGAAAGGATTGTACCAACATGTGTTGTTTACATACTAAATATGTCCATAACTAATAAAAATAAATTAAAAAAAAAACAAGAAGGGAAATGAAAATGAATATAATAAAATGACAGAACATTGCAAAGCAAATATACTGGGCAGAAGGGGAAAATTGCAGGATTAAAAGCTGTTGAGGCCTGGAGAGATGGCTTAGCAGTTAAAGTACTTGCCTTCAAAGCAAAAGAACCCAGGTTCAATTCCCTAGTACCCATGTAAGGCCAGATGCACAAGGTGGTGCATACATCTCAAGTTAGTGTGCAGTGGATGGAGGCCCTGTTGTGCCCATTCCCTCTCTATCTCTCTCTCAAATAAATAATAATCAGATAAAATATTTTTAAAGTTGTTGATAATTGCAATAATCATGAATGTCTGATATATTTTAATCTTTACCCCAAAAAGCAGATAAATAAAAGTTTTAAAAAGAAGCTGGATGTGGAGACTTTCAGTCAAGATGGCATCCACCAAACCATGCCTCAGCTGGCACAAAAGGAAAGGCAGGTCCCATTGCCATCAGAAGCCTAATCAAAGCAAATATAAAAGGAATAAATACTGAAGATCCTTCAAGGGTAAACTACAGCTTCCTCCTAAATTACATAAGATTCCTACAATGTGATGGGCAGACCACAATACAAAAGGAATAACATGAAAAATCAAATGCAAGTAAATCCAACAAGATTGCCAGTCACACAATGGATGTCTCTAATCAAAATGTAGAAGAGACAATAGGATCAGAACATCCAAATGAAGACACAAGCAATGCAAGCTTGGCCAAGAAAATAGCAGAAAATCAACAAAGGGCCAATAATTGTATAAATGGTGTCCTTGCTAGATTAGACCTAATAGAACAGAACCAGGAAGGGTTCCGTAGACAAAGACAGTTAAATGATCTGAAGGAGAGCAAAAAAAAAGGAAAAAAAAGGGTACTAAGCTCAATGAAGACAAATAAATGCAAGGATGAATTCCAAGAAGCATTAAGAAAATCATAAAATGATGTGAGAAGGGAACTCAACACAGGGATGGAAACTATACATAAAAAAACAGAAGAAAATACAAACCAAACTGAACAAGCCCAAAACTCTATAAGAACTCTCAAGAATAGAGTCAGCCATGTGGAGGATAAAAACCCAGAACTGTGAGAAAAAACACAAGAAACAGTTTGTGAGTCCAAAAGTTTCAATAAATTCAAAAATTTTTGTGAACAAAACATGAGGGAACTGTGGTATACCCTTAAACATCCCAACATTCAGATCATGGGAATAGCATAAAGGAAAGAAATTCAGGCCAAAGTCATGGAGAACTTATTCAACAAAATTATCAAAGAAAACTTTCCCACTCTCTCAAAAGACAGTCCCATCAAGTTACAAGAAGCTAACAGAACTCCAAACAGACTGGGCCAAAGGAGAAATTCTCCAAAACATATTATCATTAAGACTTTAATCATTGATAGCAAAGAGAAAGCCCTAAAAGCAGCTAGGGAGAAATGACACATTACATATAAAGGGAACCCCATCAGAATTATTGCAGACTTCTCAATGGAAATCCTGAAAGCCAGAAGGGCCTGGAATGGAACACTGCAAACTCTAAGAACTTATGACTACCAACCCAAAGTACTCTACCCAGCAAAAGTATCCCTCATAATAGATGGTTAAAAAAAAATACCTTTCCACTATGAAACTCAGCTTTACAACTATATAAACACAAAGCCAAACCTACAGAGAGTATTTCAGGGAATTATCCACACACAAGAATCAAATAACCAACCTCAAGTGTCTACAAGAAGCAAATCACAATAATTAACCTCAGAGAAGGCATAAAAAACTGCAACGTCAAAAAAAAAAAAAAAAAAAAAAAAAAACCAAAGGACATAAACCAGCACAACATGGCAGGGATTAAATAAAACCTCACAGTTATTACCCTAAACATTAATTCACCCATCAAGAGACATAAACTAACAGAAAATTAGACCCCTCAATTTGCTGTCTTCAAGAAACCCACCTCACCACTAAAGACAGACACCTTCTCAGGGTGAAAAGGTGGAAAATGATATTCCAAGCAAATGGAAATGAGAAACAAGCAGGTGTTACTATACTAATATCAGATAAAATAGAATTCAAACCAAAAGTAATCAAAAAAGACAAAGAAGGCCACTTCTTATTTATGAAGGGAATGATCCAACAAGAGGATATTACAATCATCAATCTTTATGCACCAAAAACAGGTGCACCACAATTAGTAAAACAAAACCTACTTGACAACAAAACAGAAATAACCACCAACACCATCACAGTTAGGTACTTCAATACTCCACTATCAGCAATAGATAAATAATACAAACAGAAAACAGGGAAACAAGAGAGCTCAACAAAACCATAGATCAATTATACCTAATGGACATCTACAGAATATTCTACCCAAAATTCACTTTCACCTCTGCTTTTCAACATAGTATTGGAAGTCCTAGCTCAAGCAATAAGACAGGAGAAAGGAATAAAAAGGATACTGGAAAGGAAGAGGTTAAGTTAGCTCTATTCTCAGACAACATGATACATAAGTGACCTGAGAACCTCCATCTCAAAATTCTTAAAGGTGATTAACTCCTTCAGCAAAGTAGCAGGATACAAAATCAATGCACAAATATCAGAGCCTTTCTATATGCAAAACACAAAGTTACAAAGAAAGAAATATGTGATGCTGTCCCATTTTCAATAGCAACAACAGCAACAACAACAAAATACCATGGAATAACATTAACCAAGGATGTGAAAGACCTTTACAATTAAAACATAAAAACACTAAAGCAAGAATTTGAGGCCTTGGAAAAATGGAAAGACCTCCCATGCTCCTGGATAAACAGAATTAACATTGTGAAAATGGCAATCTTACCAAAAGCAATATACAGATTTAATGCAATACCAATAAAAATCACAACATTTTTCTTCACAGAGATAGAAAATATTATCTTAAATTCATATGGAATGGCAGAAGGCCTAGTATATCCATGCATATTCACAGCACAAGAAACACCTCTGGGGGCATCACCATATCTGATCTAAAGCTATATTACAAAGCCATAGTTATAAAAATAACTTGGTTCTATCATAAAAAAAAAAAAAAAAAAAAAAAAGGAATACAGACCAATGGAACAGAATTGAGGACCCAGACTTTGGGTCAAGTAATTACAGCTACTTGATATTTGACAAAGGCCCTAACAATATAGACTGGGAAAAAGACAGCATATTTAACAAGTGGTACTGGTAAACTGGATAAACATGTAGGAAAATGAAACTTGAGCCACAGATCTTGACATGCACAAAAATGAAGCCCAAATGGATCAAAGACCTCAATATAAGACCAGAAATTCTGCTACTACTGGGAGAAAAAATAGGAGGAATTTTCCATGATATAGGAGTGGGAAAAGACTTTTTGAACTAAAATGCAGGAAATTAAACAATCACTCAACCATTGGGATCTGATGAAGTGGAAAAGTTTTCTTCACAGACAAACATACAATAAGCAGAGCCAATAGATTACCCACAGGATGGGAGAAAAATTTTGCCAGCTATACAACTGACAGTGGCCTAATTTAGAGAATTTACAAAGAACTCAAAAACCTAAACCTTAAAAAGTCAAACAACCCACTCAAAAAATGGAGCAGAGAAATGTCCAGGGAGTTCTCAGAGGAAGAATGACAAATGGTAAAGACACACTTAAGAAAATGTTCAATATCCCTACTCATCAGGGAAATGCAAATTAAAACAACTATGAGATTCCACCTTACCTCAGTAAGGATAGTGAGCATTAAAAAATCAAATGAAAACAAATGCAGGTGAGGTTGTGGAGAATTAGGAACCCTCATTCACTGTTGGTGGGAATGTAAGATGGTACAACCAGTATGGAAAGCAATATGGAGATTCCTAAAAAGGATGACTATAGAGGCACCAACAGACCCAGTTATTCTTTTACTGGGCATTTTCCCTAAAAGCTCCATGCCTCAGTTCAGAGAGATGTGCTCAACCATGTTTATAGCGGCTCAAATCATAATAGCTAAGAACTGGAATCAACCCAGATGTCCATCATTCGATGAATGGATAACCAAGATGTGGTACATCTACACTATAGAATTCTACACAACAGTAAGGAAAAATGACACAATGAAATTTGAAGAAATATGGTAGAACTTGGAACAGATCATTCTCAGTGAACTCACCCAATCACAGAAAGATAATTGTCACATGGTTTCATTCATCTGTAGCTCCTAACCTGAAACTGACTGAGATGCTGACATACCTAATAAGTATCTTGAGAACAGAAAAATATGGAGGGTGGGGCAGGAGGGGGGCAAAACTGGACTCAAATGGAAATGGTACTATAAAATCCTATATTCTGAAATACAGACTAAATGGTTGAACCTTCATCAGGTACTTAGAACAAACACCTGATTCACTGGGTGCTGGAAAGGGTATGATGAAGACTAACATTAATCTCCTGTTTCTCTCCCCCCCCTTCTCTTCCTTCTCTCTCTTCTCTCTTTCTCTTTTATATTACCTATCTTTTTCTTCCTTCTTTTCCTTGGCACTGGCCTGAAACAGTACCACCATACAGTTAACATCCACAATGAGCTCTTGACAGATTCATGTCACAGTAATTGATGAACCATCAAAGGTTAATTTAAGATCTTACTGCCAAAGACACCCTATGGTGTTGGTAAGGAACATGAAGTGACCTGGCTGGAATCTGGAAGAGAGTCAATCCCCAAACAACTTATCTCATGCCAGAAGATGCTACATGAGCAACTAGGGGAAAGTGACCAACATCTGTCCAAGCAACTCATGGTCTAAGCTTCTCAGCAGCAAACAATCTGACATGATGCTCACACAAGGGCTATAGTGGCACATAGCAATGGTGGGTAACCAAGTGATCTTAATTTGGCTAACATATCCACTCAGTGGAATGGAACCCATAGCTGGAACTGAGAAACAAGTCAGAACCATATCCAAAAAATTGCCCGCTCTCCAAGATCAAGCTCCCACCAATAGTGGGATACAAGAGGGCCTATACCTACCAAATTCTCTCTAAAATAATAATGGTTATCTCATTTATCTGGTGCTGACTTGTCTCTGTGTTGGAGAATTTGCTTCTCTTTTTCAGATGGATGCAGAACCTGAGGAGAGATTCATCCCATCGCACCTCACGAGGCCCCAGCTGAAACCATAGAGGAATTGGGGAAATGAGCAAGAGTGCTGCTTCTATTGGTGAACCTAGTATCAAAACAAGGGTGAAGGAGATAGACACAGAGAGCACTCAACTTCTACTAAACCAGATATCCAGAGACACAGAGGCTCCCATGACCTCATCACTGAAGTAGAACTAAAATGAACCCAACATAGCTCAGGACATTATGCACAGAAACATTGCTTCTTCCCCATAACTGATGGCTACCCCCACATTGCATGACCCACATTCTTCAATGAGGAGGGTCCCTTTGGAGGGGGGAGGACAGGGAGAAGGCTAAGGATGGTACCAGCATGACTGTATACACACTATCTACATAACTAATAAAAAAAGGGGTTGGGGGTGAAAAGATGGCTTAGATGTTAAGGCACCTGTCTGCTAAGCCTAAGAATGCCCTTTCTATTTCCAGGTCTCACATTCAGCAAGACGCAAGAGGGCCGATGCATGTGGAGTTTGTTCACAGCAGCTGAAATGGCCCTGGTGTGCCCATTCTCTCTCTCTCTCTGCCTCTTCTTCTTCTCTCTCTCTCTCTCTCTCTTCTTCTTCTTCTTCTTCTCTCTCTCTCTGTTTCTGTCTCTGTCTCTCTCTCTCTCTCTCTCTCTCTCTCAAAAAGAAGAAGAAGGAGAAGAAGAGGAGGAGGAGGAGGCTAGGTGTAGGGCGCATGCCTTTAATCCCAGCACTCAGGAGGCAGAGGTAGGAGGACAGCCGAGCGTTAAAAGCTACCCTGATACAACATACTGAATTCCAGGTCAGCTTGAGTTAGAGTGAGATCCTACCTCAACAAACAAAAAACAGCTTCAGATATGTCTTAGCTGTTAAGGTGTTTGCCTGCAAAGCCAAAGGACCCAGGTTTGATTCCCCAGGACCCATGTTAGCCAGATGTACAAGTGGTGCATGCATCTGGAGTTCATTTGCAGTGGCTGGAGGCCCTAGGGCGCCCATTCTCTCTCTCCCTCTTTCTCTGTCACATAAATAAATAAATAAATAAATAAATAAATAAATAAATAAATAAAAATAAAATATTTTTTAAAACATTTTAAAAAGTACATAAAATTGAATGATCAAAGAAATTACCTGAGAATGTGATTCTTGCTAACATCATGAAATAATTATAATTATTTTTATACATTTATACATCAAGGAGATCTCAAGATATTCTAAAAAGTAAAAAAAAAAAAAATCCAAGTCATGTTTCCTTGAACACTATAGAGTAGACTTAAATCAATCACTGTGATAAAATTTTACTATGTTTGATTTTAACATATATTATTGTTTAGATCAAAAAATAGATATTTGCTGAACATCTTTAATAAAATTAGTTGTTTTAAGATGTTTGCCACATCCTAGCAGGGGAAATATGATGTTCATCAAACGAAATATTTGAAATTAATTTATTTCTCTTGCCTAATCTCCGTGAAAGAATCTGCCTTCAAACTTGGCTGGTTGTCTTGAATGAGATTGGTTTGTCTTCTCTTCTTGGATGTTGCCAGATCGCTAAAGCCTTGAGCAGTTTTGCAACTTAGTTTAGAGAAATTAGTCCTTTTTATAGTGCTAGATGTTAATGTTATTTTTTTTTAATGCCATTAAGGTACTGGCGATGTCAGAAAGAAAAAAGGCGAGCACACACACACACACACACACACACACACACAATAGAAACTACACAACCACCAATCAAGAACAGAAATCAGGAACCTGAACATTAAGACAAGATGGTTGCTTTTGTCTGTAGTAGAGGAGGCAAGGTAAGAAACAGGTTAATGGCAAGCAGAGTGGAGACTTTCTCCCCTATTTTTCCTTTTCAAGTGGTGAAGAAACCTCATTGCAGGCTGTCTTGTAACAATGTGATCACAGAGAAATTATTAGTTATCAGGTAACCCTAAGACAGTCCTGGGGTTTTATGTATGCCCGGCAGCCCTCAGTTTCCCTCCCTTACAGAAAGAATTCTAACCTGAAGTTAATTGACTGGGCAAGGTCATTCTGGGCAGAGCCAGAAGGGGGAGACACGCACTCACTTGAGAGGAGTCATCAAAATACTGTCTGAAAGGGTTTCCCTTAGGCAGGCAATGGCCCCTGGAGCTTTGTTGAACTAAATGATCAGTACTGGTTCAAATAGATCTCCCTACCCCCTCAATTTGTTTCTGTAAAAATCCACATGGAAGAAAATCCTTTTTAAATTTCTGATATGCCTAAGAGCAAAAGCACTATACAGACCATTTCCTTCATCTTGGTACACACAGCTGCTTTCTATAGGCCAATCCTGCATCAGTGTGTGGCTGTTTTGGGTAGTGTCAAAAGGCTGAATAATGTCTAACTGACTGGTATTTTGTCTCTGCAAAGAGAGATGCTGTAGCAAAAATGAGAGAGAACCAGTGTTAAGTTTCTCACTTCTTTCTATTATACTATTTTTTAATTTATTCATTTAATTTTTTTTTATTGACAACTTCTATACCTATAGGCAATTAACCATGATATTTTCCTCCCCTCCTCCATTCCCCTTCAGAACTCCACTCTCCATCATATCCCCTCCCTCTCTCCATTACTCTCTCTTTTAATTTGATGTCATCATCTTTTTCTCCTATTATGAGGGCCTTGTGAAAGTATTTCTAGGCACTGCAAAATCATGGATATCAAGGCCAATTTCTGTCTAGACAGTTGCATTGTAAGGAGTTGTTCCCTTTCTTTGGCTCTTAACATTCTTTCCACCACCTCTTTTGCCAGACAGTTGGAGATAGTTCTGACTACTAATATCAGAGGCTAAATCTATTTGGGAAAATCAGGTGAGAAGTACTGCAGCTGGTAGCTTTTGGTTACAAAGCATGAGATCAAGTCTCTCCAACATGTGGCTTACTGACTCATCACATAATTATTTCTTGCACTTACTGTGTTTTTGACAAAGGAATGACTAGTAAAGAAAGTGAGTCACAAAGTAAAGTAGTGAAAGAGGAAGTACTTCTTTATTTATCTGTGGGGCTGCATAATGCTGGGCCACCAAAACAAGCTATCAGCATTCACAGTTGATATTAAAATGACTTATACTCTACTTATCCATGCAAACTAGACTGTTATCACATATTTTCACAATCACATGAGCTAGATCACATAATATCATTGGAAATGCACTGTGGATAAAGACCATAGAGAGGTTAATACTTCCTCTAGAGAACAGCAAACGATAGTAATATGTTGGACTGAAATTGTTTTTCCTTCACTAAATTAATGAGTCCCTGCCAGAGTATAAAAACAGCTTTTCCATTTCTAAAGTGTGTAATCATGGTTGAATGGTTAAAATAATAAACTCATAATGTCATTTGGGATTTCCTAGTGTCAATTTAAATCGTGCTGATTATAAAGTTTATCTGTGCCTAGCACCCTAGGTACTCTAATAAATAAAATTAATATCTAGCAATTGTATTGTTTCTTAAAAACTACCCAGCACATTCACATACCACATTGCCCTAGATCTTCCTAACAACCCAATGGCATATAAAACAGAAACTGGCCCAGCTCATTGCAAGGGTGTAAGGTCTAAGTTCACCCTTCATTGAAGGAAAGACTGTCACATATGACAGAAATATCAATGAAATTGACCATTTTGTGCTTATTCTTGGTGGTTGATAATGATATATAAACTGACATGTAAACTTTCTGACAGTGATAAGATCAAAGCTACTGAGCATGAGTGTATAAACAGTGCAGGACTTGCATGTGAAGTTTTAGTAAACACAAGCTCCTCTCTTGGAATAAGGCTGTAGATATTGCAGTCTTCCTTTTCTCACTCACAGAGTCTGTAAGCAATTTACATGCAAGAATGAATAGGCAGGCCCATACTCTCTGTAATTAAGATTTGGCACACTAGAAAGAAGATATGCGAAAATTCATACACGATGAGGTGTTGCAAAAATAACCATTTTATCCAGACTGTACATGGTATCATCTTTAAATACAATAGGAAAAAAATGTTGGTTCGAAGTAACTATCCCATTTGCTTTAATGTTTTAAGTTGTAGCATTTTATTTGGTCTCAATGCACGTGTGGAGTGAAAACCAGAAGAAAAGTTCCAGATTTCAAGTATGTTGAGTTTTCTCATTGACCCATCCTCACCTTTCATAGGGTTTAATTAAATCCATTATGGTAACAGTACTCATTGTCTCCATTATGTCTCTAGAATTGGTAGTACTAGACCAAAGATGGCTTCATGGTTACAGGGTTTATTTTATCAAGCTCATTTCCAAAAATTATGTAAAACTAAAATTCATTATTTGGCATATTTTTATTATTGTGTCATTTCTGTATAGCATTCTCTGAATTCAAGTAACTTTTAAAATTTTTCTAAGTTCACATTCACCCATAAAGATTATTTGGGGGCTGGAGAGATGGCTTAGCAGTTAAGGCACTTGGCTGAGAAGCCTAAGGACCAGATTTGATTCCCCAGTACCCAAGTAAGAAAGATGTACAAAGTGGCACATGCATCTGGAGTTCATTTGTAGTGGCTAGAGGCCCTAGTGTGCCCATTTTCTCTTTCTCTCTCTCTCTCTCAAATAAATAAATAAAATATTAGAAAAAATGATTATTCAGAATGCAAAACATGGATTTTGACTACAGGTTAGAAAATGGAATGGTTTCAATTAGTGAAGACGAATAAACATTGCATTCTTAAGTTCTATTCACAAAGCATTTGTAAGAAGAAACATTGTCTGTTCCAAGGCACTGTTACTGGGATGGTAAAGAATGGTATTGATGGAGTAAAGAATGAAATAAAATAATAGATTTAATTTATTTTACAACTATCAGATAACTAATGTTGAGATTTTTTTCCTGTTGATTTCTTTAAAATGACTATTCAAAGCATTTCTGAGGGCTGGAGGGATGGCTTGGTGGTTAAGGCATTTGTCTGCAAAGCCAAATGACCCAGGTTCGATTCTCCAGGACCCATGTTAGCCAGATGCACGAGGGGGCACATGTATCTGGAGTTCATTTGCAGTGGCTAGAGGCCCTGGCACGCCCATCCATTCTCTCTCTCTCTGTCTCTCCCTCTTCCTCTGTCAAGTAAATAAAAATAATATATTTTAAAAAGGAAAACGAACAAAAAAATCAAAACATTTCTGAAATATTTGCTCTTATTCTGCAGAATATGCTAGTTGTTGTAGGAAAGATTCAGATTGACCTCTACCTCAAAAATTTCATAGTTTAATATGGAAAAATATGTGTTACTAAATGGCATTAGTCCACGAGCTAGGAGCCATAAGTAAGGAGAGCAGCAGATCATACCTACTGCTATGGGCTACTTTGTTGGCTCTGAGTTAAAAAGCATAAAAATTCACTGAGGAAGTCATGAAAAATGACTCAATATTCACTAGGTAGAAAAAAGCCTGAAGAAGAAGCTTTGAATATTGTTATAAAAGTTTGCAAGTTGAGAGAGAAAAGTAACTCATAATTAGGGTTTTATTTATGTGGTTGTTGATATTTTTGCTCCTTAGGAATCTAGAAGAAAATGAACTCAGATGTTGCTCTTAGTGTGAATGTCTCTCCTTAACATATAATTTTTGATGGAAGTGACTTCTGGTTTTGGTTTGATGATTAAATAATAAAGAATAAAAAACAAAGAAAGGTATCCCAGCAATCCACAATTAAGTCATTATTTCACAGCATTGTCATTTTGCCCATAAGTACAAATTGCATGTCCACAAAAACAATGCTCCAAGCAATATGTATAATTAATTAAACTGTTTGAATTTATCTTTCTAGAAATAGGTTAAAACTAGCTGTATCCAGTTTAGAATTCCTATCTGTTACCAGTAAAATGATGGCGGTGACTCTTATTATGTCAAAACATTAGAGATGCTACTTTATTAGCATAAAATAATATTTCCTTTTAGATGGATTTTTATTCAACTTTTATTTACAACCTATGCCATAGAAGATATGGAGCTACTATATTAGTACATTATCTTATACAAACTTTTACCACTTGAGGGGTTTTAGTCAAGTTTTCATTTTCAGAGACTAAAAAAGAGGCACAACCAGCTATATAAATGTCTATGTGACTCCATGACCCAGTACCAAGTGATTGAAGTATGTAGTCTTTATGAGGACACACTAATTAGACATCCACTATGTGTAAATACGAACCCATGAAAGGAGCTCTATAAAAGATTAACTAAAATCAAATCTTCACATTCTCCAATTTCAAATGACATTACAAAGCTATAGTAGTCAAAAAAATATAGTATTGGCATAAAAACAAACACTGGCCTAGAAACAGGCCCCATGTGCACCTGCTCAGTTAATCTTTGATGAAGAAAATAGGACTGTACAACAAAGAAAGAAAGGTTTCTTCAATAAATGGGAGAAAAATTGTGTACTGCTAGGTAAAAGAGTAATATTGAACTCTACATCATACCTTGTATGGAAACTAATACAAAATTGATTAAAGATTTAAGTGTTAAGTTTGAAACTCTATCCTAAAAAAGCATGATGGAAAAGTTCTTTGAAATCAGTTTTGTCAGTGATTTTTGGGATGTGATGCCATAATAATTAAAAAACAAATTAAGAATACAAACAATGCCAGCCGTGGTGGCACATGCCTTAATCACAGCACTTGGAAGGCAGCAGTAGGAGGATTACCATGAGTATGAGACCACCCTGAGACTACATAGTGAATTCCAGGTCAGCTTGAGCTAAAGCAAGACCCTACCTCCACAGCAGAAACAACCTACAAAATAAGAAGGCAATGCATAGAATAGAATAAAATATTTCCAGTTGGGCTCATATGGCTCAGTGGTTAAAGGTGCTTTCTTACAAAGCATGCTGACTCATGGTTTGATTTTCCACTACTCATATAAA
This sequence comes from Orientallactaga sibirica, assembly GCA_036365145.1. Lineage (NCBI taxonomy): Eukaryota > Metazoa > Chordata > Mammalia > Rodentia > Dipodidae > Orientallactaga > Orientallactaga sibirica. Next base: position 69,977,839 of record JAEOAD010000004.1, on the reverse strand, counting down.
GCACACAAAGTAGGATATGGGTCTAGATTTTGTATGCAGTGGCACGATACCTTGGTACACCTATTCTTATTTTTATACTCTCCTACCCTCTCCCACTCTCTCATTCTCTGTCTCTCTTTCTTGTTCTCTCAAAAATAAACAACAAAAATTTTAAAAAATTAGAGCCAGGTGTGGTGGCGCACGCCTTTAATCCTAGCACTCTGGAGGCAGTGGTAGGAGGATCACCGAGAGTTCGAGGCCACCCTGAGACTACATAGTTAATTCTAGGTCAGCCTGGACTATAGTGAAACCCTACCTTGAAAAACCGAAAAGTAAAAAAAAATTTAAAAATTGCAATTGATATACCTGATGAGAGGCTAAAATTCATAATATATAGGTACTAATACAAAAACAAATAACTTAATCAAAAATTGAATAGATATTTTACAAAGACGAGATACAGATGGCTAACAGGTATATGAATGGATTTTCATTATCACTAATCATCAGAGAATGCAAACCAAAACATATTACTTCACTCACATTAGAATAGCTTTTAAGAAAAATCAAAAAAATAAGAGGTAGGTATAATCAAGGGTGTTGAGAAAAGGAAACCATAGCCTAATGTTTCTAGGAATATAAATTAGTAAATCCAATATGACAATATCATTCAGTTTATTAAAGATTAAAATTGTAACTATCACAGAATTGAGTAATGCCATTTCTGCAAAAAAAAAAAAAAAGGGAATAAATTGACACTCTAATGAAATATCCATAATCCCATCTCCACTGAAGCATGACTCCTCAATAGCCAAGGTATAGAAACAACTTCTATATCTTCTGCTGGATGAACAAATAAATTTTGGCACATCTAAAGAAGGGAAATTTTTTCTGCCATTGAAAGAAGGGAATTCATGCCACTTGTAGCAACATGTATGAACTGGGAATATTATATTAAGCAAAATAATCCAGATGAAGAAAGGGTAATACTTTGTGATTTCACTTCTATGAGGTATTTTATAAAGTCAAATTGACTTTATAAATTAGAGAATGTTTATCACTTGGCCAGGGAATTAGAGAAAATAGTGAGATTTTTGGTATAAAACTTTCCAAGATCGAGTTCTGAAGATCCACTATACAGCATGAGTTTCATTTGGTGTACTTATTCATTTGATCATGGCAATTATTACACAATGTGTACATAAACACCATTTTGCCCATCTTGAGAATAGTTGATCTTTGTCAAGTAAATAATTAAAGTTTAAAATGTAGTGAGATTCTACTTAAAATAGACTTTAGAGACTATGTGATAACATGTGAAATAGTTATCAGCAGAGGTTGAGGGGGAGGGGATATTATTATCATAGTCAAAGACAAAATTCTAATTGTACTGGGCATGGTGGCGCACATCTTTAATCCCAACACTCAGGATGCAGAGGTAGAAGTATCACTGTGAGTTCAAGGCCACCCAGAGACTACATACTGAATTCCAATTCAGCCTGGACTAGAACAAAACCTTACCTCAAAAAAAAAAAAATCTGATTGTAATTCACAATAAAATAATCCTTCAGTTTGGTAGAGTTGACAAATTGCCAACTGCTCATTTTTGTTAGGATGTTTGTAGTCCTCAGAGAGTTCCACATGCTCTGAAAACTAAGAGCAACCTTAACCTTGCTTGACCCATGAGCCCAGTTAATTTCAACTTTTTATTCATTTTTTACAAGGCTAAATATATCTAGAAAAAAATAAAAGCAGCAATATAAATCTTTATGGTCTTTATTCATCTTCTATTGTTTTATTAATCAACATCCAAATTCTTCCGTGTATATCAAACTCAGTTAAATCAACTGTGTCTCCATTATTTTAGATAAATGAGAGAGAGAGAGATAAGATTCAGGGAAACATGGTGATAGTAAGTGACAGAAATGACCAACAACAGGAAAATTTTCAGAGAAATAGAGAATGAAAGAAACAATTTGTAATGGTAGAGATGGATAAAAGGAGGGAGGAAGAGAGATGTAAGAGAATGAGAGAAAGGTATGTGAAAAATCAAGGGAAACAAAGAGAAAGTGGGAAACAATAATAATGAAAGCCCATATGTATATGAAAACTAGAGCAAGAATGGCTGACATGCACATTGAGAGAAGACTGAAAAGAATGCTTTTGAAAGTGACTTTAACATAGCCCATGTGATGATTCTCCCTTTGTTTGTGCAGAAAAATATACAGTTAATAAGTTGTGACTATTGGCCCTATGGCAGATCAAAGCAAGAATTTCAACATTCCTTTACCAAAATAAAAATGTTAAATGTGTCATAGGAAAGATAGTGGCATAATTGACTTACAAAATTTTTACTAAAACATTTTTATTCAAAAATATGCTTGTTTTCTGGTAAAATTTGGAAAATGAGGGACAGTGAAGTTGGAGTTTTAATTCAAGCAGAGGTACATTTAAAATTATTTTCAAGCCAGGCATGATGGCACATACCTTTAATCCCAGCACTCAAGAGGTAAAGATAGGAGGCCACCGTGATTACAGAGTGAATTCCCAGTCAGCCTGGGCTAGGGTGAGACTGTACTTCAAAAAACAAAACAAAACAAAATTATTTTCAGATAACTAGGTAGAGCTATCCAATGAATGCATATATGAGGTCTTAGGCACAGCCAAGTCCATGCAAAAGTATTTGTATATTACTGGCGTGTTAGCAGTATGTATCAGCAAGCATCTGTGGTTATTTAGAAACAAAGTATGGAAGGAAAAGGGAGGTCCCTGGAGCTAGCATTTGCAGCAGGAGAGCAAGGAGGCATTTTAAAAGAAAGACCACAGACCATGATCACCCATATACAATGCTGCTGCTGAGTCAAGGGATACATGTCGAAAAGTGACAAACCTGCTTTTTTTCTCTATAAAGTTTATTTATGATCTTAATGAAAGAAGCCTTAATTTAATTTAATAAAAATATTTATATCATGTTGTCAATAATACATTATCACATAGCATGTCATAATACTCAAATTCTTTTACATCATCATTTAAATAATATTTTATAATATACCAAATTTATATCCACTTTTTCACTATAAACAGTAACTTCATTCTGAACCTCTTTGTGAATCTAAAGTTATATTTTGGGGGCTTTAAAGATGGATTAGCAGTTTAAGGTGCATGCCTGCAAAATCTAAGGATTCAGGTTTGATTTCCTAGATCTCACTTAAGCCAGATGCATATGCTGAATGCATGTGTCTGGAGTTCATTTGCAGTGGCTAGAGGCTCTTGCATGCCATTTTCTCTCCCCAATCTCTCTCCCTCTCTCTGTAATAAAAAAATAAATAAATAAATAAATTTATACATTTGATCACTTCCCTAAGATTAAGTTGTAGCTAGATATTATTAATTCAAGGATAATAAACAATCTAAATGTTTTGATAAACATTGTCAATGTCCCATCTCTCATACAGATTAATTTGGAATATATTATAACTCTTGTTCTGGTAAAAAAGTGGTAAGTGAAGTAAAAATAATCTTTATTAGTTAAGATGGGTATCCAATATCTAAACAATACAATTCATGTCTCTTCTTTTGATGCAAAAAATAACATTTAAAATATTTATCCTGCTCTACACTCAAAGTGAACCAGATTTGTTCAGTTTACTTTTTTGAGCGAGACTAAAGTAGACTTATTAAGGAGACAGAGACATGGTCTCCCAAAAGAGCTGAAAGTGTCTCTAAAAGAAAGGGTTGCCAAAAAGGGGCTGGCAGCTGGAGGTATCCAGTTTATTGTGTATGTAGCAAAGGTTTGTGGAGAAATATAGTCATTTGATTCTATAGATTCCATTCCTTTACTTGAGTCCATATTCTATGCCTTTCTTAATTAATGAAGGTGAATTCTAAGCAAAACGTACACAACCCATATTACTTCGCCTACTAGATAAACCTGCAATTAAAGATGCTTAAGTAACATGCTGGCTAGGACAGCAGATAATATAATATAGCTTTTAAAAAGTCTGTAGTGTTTCTTTACAACTGATAGAGCAATAATCAAGCTAAGGTTAAGCAGTCTCAGTGCTTAGCACACTGCCTAGCACTGAAAGATGCCCAATAAATACTTATTCAGAAGAAAATAAAACATGTCAACAGGATTTTCTCTCCTGTAGATGAAAAAACTGGCTATCAGGGTATCTGAATCAATACTACAATAATTACTTCAGGAGTTTGATGAACTTAAAAATAAAATTTAAAAGTATAAATAACTTTGGGGTTACTTTCTCTGCGTCTAGAGGGTAATACTTTATTTTTCAAAACAAACCTCCATATACATTATTTTCTCCAAAGTAATTTGGTACTCTTTGGACATTAAATTATACACATGATTTGTTTCTAATGCATACTATTTGAATATGTGTTCATTCCCAGTAATGCCCACAATTTTATCTGTGATTACAAATGTTCACCCAACATGGGCCTTAGGCTGGTCAAAACCAACACCTCTATTAAACAGGATTTCTCTCCAGTCAGTATTTTTCTCATTCAAACATTTACTTTCTGCAATCCTAAAACTACAGAAATCTAAATATAGGCAACCTCAAGTTGAAAAAATTCACAGCTAAAACTAACATATACTCTCTGCCAATCTGTGCACCAGCTGTGGATTAAAATGTGCTGAGAAGCAGAACATTTTGTCTCTGCTGTGATCAAGTCGTCTTGTGCAAGGCATACAACTCTTCATTCAGCAGGATGAGGGAGGCCACAGCAGGAGGGAGAGAAGAATCTGGGTAGGTCTAAGGTGTCTGGAAGGTGTTGAAATGTACTCTGCATTTATCACCTACTTCATTAAACAAAAACTTTTGTGGGTATTAAACTGGGACAGTCATAGTGACTAAGTCAGATTCTTGGAAGGAGAGTATCTTTTTGACTTTTCCAAATTTCTTTCAGTCTTACTTCCTGTTTATTTTTCAGTCAAGTATTAAGAAAATGTCTGTCCAAACAAGGTTGCATTTGCTGAGACTTAGAAATTCCATGTAATTGCATAGTTGCAGGGTAAATGACAGATTTATTATAGGGGCAAACATTAGCCAAGGAGATTATTTCATTTAAAAATTTAATGCCTGTTTACATTAATACATAATTAACAATCTGAATTCTTCTAATATTGGTAACATAAAAGTACTCTTTTGATAAAACTTTATACAACACAATTTATAAGATATATTTATTCATTTTAAGTGGCCTCTAAAATTGTTCAGAGATAATCTAGCATGGGGTGTCTTAACTTTAAAAGGCCAGGTGCTAATCTAATCAGCAGGATAGGCTAATTGAAAAAGTAACACAGGAAATCAAATCTTAAAATTGTTGCCAGTAATTTCATGTTGAATATTTTCTCAGTATTGCAGAATGGTCACATTTTTGTAAAGGCTTTTGTCTAGTGGCAGAAAAATTTGTTTTACTTATTTAGCTTCTCAAAGTATAAGTTCTGTTGTGTTCCAACATATGGCAGAACAGAATAGATGCTATCTAATCATAGCTTGTATTATTTCATTTTAATGAGCTATAACTTATATACTGCATAATTTTTTAAAATACAAAGTGTATATACTCTAGTCAGATTGTTGCATTTGAAATTATTATATATCAGGAGTAAAATGAAAATATTTCCATATGTAAAAATATATTAACTGAAAATATTCATTATATATATACCACTATATATATATATATACCACTATAATTTTGGTAGTTATTTTATCTTCAGATACTGACTTAAATAAAATAAAGAAATTAGACAGTTTTAAAGGAAAACATAAAAATTTTAAAACAGACATATGCAAAATAATTCTAATTTTTAATTTTCAAACCATGTCTACTTACTTATTAATTATAAATTTAAACAACCATCTTCTGTGATACAAAAAGACAGATGTGAATATTCTTAATTTTTATTTGTTAAATTTTTGAATATGTTTTTATTTATTTAGGGTGTGTATGTGTGTGCATATTTGTATGTGTGAGTGCGACAAAGCAAAGCAAATAGAATAAATAGTCAGAATGAAAAAAAAAAAACTGACTGTGTTATGCTCTTCCTGATACCATTGCCCCGAAGACCTTAATCAGAATTCTGAGTGAAATTCAGCAGAGCAAAGACACACACAGAGGCAGTTAAGAGAAGCACAGTGGAGGTTAAGAACCACTTAACTGCACACTCTAATCAGCCCGTTTCAATTGACCTTTTTGGAAATTATCAGAAGTTTTGTCACTGAGTTTCATAGTTATTTGTACTTTAACCAACTTATTTTTTTTTCTCTTTGACTAACTTGCAGGAGGAAACTACATTGACTAGACCACATCACAGCTTCCATAGTTTAAGTGGAAAAAGTATACAACACTGGAACCAAATCAGAAATAAGGTCACACACTCTGCTTTTTTTTTTTTTTTTTTTGAAGTTCAACATAAAAACTCACCTCGCTACAATGACTGGTTACATTTTTTCTCTATTTAAAACCTTTTTTGTACCTTTAATCTGTACCTTCAACAGTCCAGCTACCTGTGCCAGAGGCAACCTCTCCACCACAATTTCCACAGTCACAGAATCAAACATTATTGATTCCAGAGCATTTTGCTTTGAAAGTAAGGACTGGTCAGATTGAGCTCAAAGTGACAGTTGTTTCTTTTCTGGATTCACACCAGTCCCATTTGCTTGTACATTTAAAAAAAAACTTGCAATGCCTCATGATGTTTTAAATCCTCTCTAGACATCAGTAAGATTCTGAAGGTTACTGGAGAAGAGTCAATGACACATTAGCATGTGTATACACCTGGTTCTTATCAGATATCAACATCACCATTTGGATTTAAATAATTAAAAGCCTAATCCATTACCTGTCAGGTAATAAGATATAGCACTTATATGTTGTACTATATGGGAAAGTGTGACAACTAGGCTTTCTCGTGCAGTCAGAGAGGAGGAAATTCAGGGAAAGTAAGAGTGGTGGGCAAAGCAGGCTGCACATGAGAGGTATGGGTCCCTCTGTCTCTGCCTTCTGTAGCTGTGTGAACTAGGTCTAGGGAGGTCCCAGCTTCTAAAGAAGCCACTATAATCTTTGAAATAAAAAAATTAAAAGATTCAGTACTTGGTTTCTTATTTTCCACTAAATCCCAGCAGCCCTCCTATTAATCGTGGAACTTCTTTCAGCATGTATTTTAAGGTCTGTAATGTATAGTATACCATTTATTAATACACTCTCCCAACTGTGATGTATGCCTCTGTTTCCAGACAAACTCAGTCTGCAGCCCAGACCTATTATGATAGTCATAAATGAGTGCTGGAATAGGAAGAATGCCAGACACCAGCACTTTCCATTCTAGACATGTGTGAAGGAAGACCTGTGAGCAGAGAGCCAAGGTCTTGACTACACGTGGAGGGGTAAGGATTATGAGAAACCAAGAACCAAGCTAAGGAGGGGCAACCATCTGTAGTGTAGAACCAGAGAGTCTATCCAAGTAGATCAGCACAAAAAAACAAAAGAATAGTTAGCAGTCTGGTCTGATTAATTTTGATATATTCTAACTAGTGGACTCCTTCTCTAATTTTTAAAATGTTTACTTTTTTAGTTCATTCATATTAATGAGAGAAGACATGGCAAACATACAGATGAAACTATACGTCACCTAAAATTTACCACCTGGATACTGCCACTAATAACACTTTCATATAGTTCTCCCCAATCTGTTCTTTTTCTTGAACAGTTGTAGAAAAAAAATATAGTGATGTTTCTGTCTCATATGGTACATATGGTGGCATAATATTTTTATCCATTAATGAATTATGGTGAATATTTTCCTAATAACCCAGTAAAATGACTTAAAGGCTGAAGTATGGTTCATGGTAGACTAGTGTGAGTCTACTAACCCATGGGTACTCATAGGTAAATGGATGGTTTAGTTCTCAGCAGTCTCCCATGAACAGTGGAACAGTCATTTTTACTTCATTGCCAGTTGAGCCCATTCTGCCACATCATCCATCTGCCTTTGTGTACTATACAGGCAACTTATACCCACCATCCTGTCTTTGACATTAAACTTCCTGCAAGGGGGGGGGAGATCTGCTGAACTGTCTGTAACCTTTGATTTATATAGTCATCTCTCTGGCCATGTGTGCCAAAGGCAACCTCTCCACCCAGATTTCCTCAGCCCCACCTAATCCTGCTTTCAAATTTCTTAGAAATGTACAGATGGAGTTTTAGAGAAGACAAATCAATGCATGTCAATATCTTGCCTGGTGGTCCTTATATGGATATGCAAAGGTCCGTTTGACAGTATGCAAGGTCTTTCTCTACACAAAGAGTAGAGGATTCTTTTTGGAATTTGTCATCTTCATTCACTAGGATTTATTGTAATGTACTTGTTGCTGTGTGACATAATCCTGGTCTTTAGAACCCTAAGTTTCAAAAGAAAGGAAAGTATAGTAATTGTAAGTATAAAACATGTTATCAGTGACTAAAATAAATGGTTTGGATAAAGTATATTATTGTGGGGGACCAATTTCTCAAACAATAGTAAAAACAAATCATCCCTGAAGAAATATGCAGCATTTTATCAATACTTCTTTATCCCAGAATACTGAATAATTAAGTTATTTTTATTATATTCTAAAGAACCCAATATATTACATACCAGAATCCTTAGGACCTTGCCATTTCTGGCTCATGCATCTCTCTTTACCATCCATGTTAAATGCATTCAATGTTCCTTCTCATTAAGGACTCTTACTGCTACTCGGATTGCATACATACTGTGCTGAATGAGTTAAAGGATGAAACATGATAAAATGCATTTTTCTTTCCAGCCTGCAGCAGTTTAACACATAAATTATGTCTTTGATCCTAACTCTTTGGCAACTAAAAAGATGTTTGAAGTAGGAAAACAGGAAATGCCATAGAAAAATGTGTCTCTTTGTTTCTAGGGAAAAAGAAAAAAAAAAAAAAAACACCTTTCTATCAAAAGTGCCCAGCAGAATATAGCAAAATATGCTAGTTTAAGCATCCGCCAAACCTTGCAATGGAATTTAGGCTCTGTCTCTTGTTTTCTGTGATGACCTAAGATAAAGTGCTTAACCACATTGGTCTCTGATTTCCTCATCTACAAAAGGAGAATACAATATACCTTACAATGTGATTCTAAGAATTCATAAATATGTGAAAAGTGCTTAGTGCAGTGCCCACATAGAATATCACTTGATTAGTGGTGATTTTCACCAGTTCTTAACAACCCTGTGATGTTCATAAATTGTTAATCCGGTGCCATCCATGTATTGTCTTCATGTTCTGCCAACTGTGCTGAGAAAGGTTAAATAACTTGCCCAGCATTCAGGTCTACATAAGTGTTTGACTCCAGAACTCTGCTATTAACTATGTTTGGAGTGCAACAAGGGAATTAAATTAAGAATTGCACCCTCAAGTTCATAATCACCATCTTATATGCAAAGCTATTTACAGCCACACTTGGCAGTTGGAAAGCTATGTGCCAGGTTATGCCTTAACATCAGGGACACATGGCTGGATGGAGAATACCAACTGTAGCTACCATTAGCATTCTAGACCAACTTGGAAGTATAGCAGGAAAGTATGATGGGTAATGAAGGTGGACTTATACAATGAAGGATTGCTGAGATGGAACTGCTACAGGGTCCCGAACAACTAGATATAAAACACCACCATGGAAATAACACAATCTACCTTATATTTCAAAGTTATTTTATTATTTAAGGTGGAAAAAGTCAATATATCTTAAAATACTCATCCAGAAGTGGCAGTGGCACTACCAGCTATCAACCAAGATTATGTATAGGTCAAGAAGCTTTTCCTGGGTAGAAAACACTAGCCCTAGAGATAAAATAATACTGCTGAAACCATGGACTGAGGCTCAAACAGACGAAAAACCACAGCAAGCATCCAAGGTTCTGGGTACTGTCCACAGGAAGGCAGGAAAGGGCAGCAAAGTGGAGTCAGGATGGCCAGCACATAGGAAAGGCAGCTGAAGCTCTTGTCATAAGTTTCTTGATACAAATACAATGGAGGACTGACACAGAAGCCCAATGGTCACAACTTCATCCAATGTTCATTTGAGGGTCTTGATTCCAAAACCATTATTTTGGGGCTGGAGTAATTTTACACATTCCTTGTTTTAGTCAATGCTGCTTCTGGTACAGATTATATCACATGACTTCATTGGTCACATCAGGAAGTGTTGGAAAGAAAGAGAGAGAGAAGAAGCATGAGGCCTTGATGCAACCACCACTTGCTGGTCAGAGATCTAGACACTTACCAATGGGTGTTTGAGCTAGGTGATGTGGCTCATATGTATAATCGCAGTTCTTGTGAGCCTGAGGCAAGAAGAGTTCCACAAACAAGTACAAAGCCAGCATGAGCTACATAGTGAATTTCAGAACAATCTGGGTTATGAGACTATCACAAAACAACTAAAACAAAACAAAACATGGACTTTAAAACACTTAATCTGATGTTTACAGTCATTTTTGGTCTAGAACTAAGTAAACAAATTATCTTTAAGCAAGATTAAACATAGATAACATTGCCTGAATGGTTATTCCCTGCAGTGCAAGACACTGAATAGCATTCTGTTAGAGTTAGAGGTCTGGGTAAGAAATTCTCAAGCACAGAACTCTGCCTAGGGTATTGAGAATTTAACATTGAATTATAGTAAAACATGTTATAGAAAAAACAAGGATAATTCCACACTCATCTACTTTATTGACCCCATATGATTCTACAGGATTCAGAACTGATCTCTGTCTTAAGAGAGGGAAGAAAGTGTATGGTGTATGGTAATGCACATATATAAGTAGAAGAACTGATTACAGGGAGGGGAATGGCCTAAGCGAGGCCATGGGAAGAGAATGCATACAAAAAGGCAGGGGAGGGTCAATCTAAACTCAAGATATTATGAACAAGACGTATGTAAAATTACTTTTTTGAATAAGGGCACGTCTAGAAGATGTAGACTGTTACTAGAAAATTTTCAGTACCTGGGATGGAATACCTTCCAGTGAGTGTTGGCCAAGGAGGTCCCGGTAGCCTCCAAAACATTAAAGGCTTTTGCCAAAGCTCTTGGTTTCCCTAGAGAAACAGATAGTAAGACCCTATTGCAGAAGACATCTCATGCCTGAGAGGCAAGATCACTGAGAAAGCAAGCTGGTGCTGAGCAGAAAACCTTCTCCCTGTAGACCAGCCAACTGAAAGCTGGAAAAAGCTGCACTGCACACAGCATATGGGAGACAGAAGCCATCAACAGTGAAAACAGTGGATACTGAATACTCAAGCTTGGCCAGACAGGCCCAATGACTGAACGGGTGCAACAGTGGTGTGTCTACTCTTGGGGTAACCAACTGCTCCATAATTGGACTCAAGGCCCTCTCTATGGGAGGGAATACATACCTGGTACTGAAAAACCTAAATAAAAGTCTATGGTAGGTGAGGTCATGAGCCTTGGGGGTATAAGCCTGCTCTTGTCTGACTAAATGTATATATTATTCCCACCAAGCTGCCCTGGGGACACTACACTAAATGTTCATGTTCACATATTAACACTACTCTCACTTCTGGCTAGAGAAGCTTCTCTTTTCAGATGGTGATGACCACTCGGATCACCCAAAAGGCAACATAGTGCTGAGAAGAAGGGATGGAGGAGTGCCTAGCACTGAAACACCTCTGTCACACCCTCCAATGGCTCAGGGACCATTGCAGAAGAGGGGGCGGATAGAATGGAAGAGCCAAAGGAAGGCAACTGCCCAGACAGAAATTGACCTTGATATCCATGATCTTGCAGTGCCTAGCAATACCTTTGCAAGACCCTCAAAATAGAAGAAAAAGATGATGTCATCAAATTAAAAGAGAGACTAATGGAGAGAGGGAGGGGATATGATGGAGACTGGAGTTTTAAAGTAGAGTGGGGCGGGGAGGGAAATATCAGGTGGGGTTTTTTTGATATGTAAGATTAAAAGTCAATAAAAAATAATAACTAAAAAAAGAAATTGCATATGGGAATTTTCATTAGATAATTATCTAGATACAGAGCCATCCTCAGAGCAGGAGGAAGCAAATGTGATTAGCAACACTTCAGCCTTATGAATCCATGTGTGCTGAAATGAGGCTATGGGTTAGCAAGAGGTGGATCAAGAGTTTGTCTGCAATGTTTAGTAAGAGCAGAAGCACACTATGGAAATATGAAGGGTTTTGCCCTCTAGGTAATAAACCACTTCAGTAAGGAAGATGTTTTCCATTCATAAGCATTGTCCCTTCTTCTACCCCACATACTCTCTTGATGCTACTCCTTTGCTCATGTTAAATTGTGGTTATCAATGTCTATTCATATAGCAACCAGCCCAAGTTTGCACTCCCAAAATCATTGGTAGGAGGCTCTTCAAACTGGTTTCTGAAATTTTTTCCATATAATCCAATCATTTTAAATTTATCTGTTTCTTAAACAAACAAACAAAAAATTATGGAATCCATTGACCCTGCTTCAGTTCTAGAATCAAACATTTCTTCAAGAATATTTTTTTCTGATGAACACTGATATTGAGATGTCATGATTTGAGCAATAAGATTGTTATCTACTGAGGGCTGGAACAAGGGAAAAGTATTTGTATGTAAAAGTATGCCACATTTTACATCTGTACTTAGGTATCTACATATTTTAACAACTTCAGAGTTCATTGTAGTTTTATTCATTTTTAAATTTATAACTCTCTCCTGATACTCAGATCACCATATATTTAGTATAGCTACTAAATCTAAACAACCCCCTCTCAGTAGCAGTAGCCAGTCCTCTGTCTCTTGTCTTACACTGATGTCTCCCTTACCTCATCAAGACCTAGTCCCATGTCAGGTTGCTTCCCCACAACTATATGCAGGAGTAGCCCCTCTCCTTCTCAAACTTACACACTTATGGTTTAACAAGTTATTTAAATATAAGCAGAAGTAACCTCTCTATAACTGCCAATACATAGTGTCTACATTTTATTTTTCTGTGCTCCATGACATAATTATCTATTTTCTATTTAGGTTATAATAATGAACAATATTTACTATGATACATGTTCAAATTATTTGTTATGTTTAGTGTCTGACTTGTATGCTTCTGGGCCTAAATCTGCCGGCAGCCTGTTAGTATACAGTCCTATATATTAACTGTATATACACATTTATCTATGTATGTATGTATGTGTATATATATATATATATATATATATATATATATATATATATATATATATGTATACACACACACACACATATATATATACTGTATATAGAAGGGTATTTTGCATTTTTTAAAGGGCTGTGAAAAAAAATATGTGACAGGGACCATATGTGATCCAGAAACTCTTAAGTATTCACTATTTGGCTCTTTACACAAAAAGTTTGCCAACCCTGCTCTGAGGTATCTGACTATTCAGCCAAGTTGGCTATCTCACTTACCAGGAGGTAGTGACATAAAATAAGTTTCCATGTTGCTTAAGTCACAGAGATTCTGAAGTTGAAAGTAACCATCACATGTGCCATCATGTCAAAGCAGATATAATGAGTAACTTATAAAAATCATCAGTGCATGTAGGATAGAGCTAAGGACCAAATGTGAACAGCGCTACTCTTTATCTTAGACAAGTAAGCCAAGCTCCATTTGCCTCTGATTTGCCATTAGCAAGAGGCTGCCCTCTAATACTATTTATTTCAATCAACATCGTCTTATTTAAACCCCTAATGCTTGATTATATGTTTGTACAACTACAGAATTAATTGAGTATAACCCTAATTCATATTCAACATTAAATCCATTTTGAACCAAAATATGATCGATCACAGGGATTGCATAACGCCTCAAGAGAAGTACTTCAAGAAAACAAGGTCATTATTTCTGAATTATATGTCAGAAATGAATAGAATCAGAAGTACACTATGCCACTTTTGGACTAACATATCCTCCACTTACCAATCAGCTTTACACATTTGGCTTACTGCTTTATACTAATATCTATATGCCTGATTTCTTATATGTGAAATTATGGTTTGTGGACAAAGGTAAGCAATTCCCATTTACATTAATCCAAGAAATAATGGAATGTATGAGCAGTTCCAAAACTGCTAATGGAGGCATACCTGTCACGATTTCTTCCCCACACAGAAGAAAGGAAAGCTATTCTTAGCATTGTAAGCAACTTTCCTGCATTGGTTCTGTTTCTACAAATTGACTTCCCTGCCTTAAAACAAAGCTCCTCCGAAGAAAGGATTATATAGCTGCAGCCTGTTTCTGCTATTTCCTTTCCCACCTAAGCAGCACTGTCAGATAGTTAAAGGGAGACAAAGGAAAGGTGCTGTGAGGTGGAAAAGAAACTTCAAAAATAAACAATTTTCATAGGGCCTTGAATTCATATTCCACAATTAGGTTATGTCTTCGTGTAAGAGCTGAAGCTAACATGTGAGTTCCAGTGCAATGTTCATACTAATTGTCTTGAATAATTCAGATTTTATCACTCTCCAGGGCTTGCTGTGAACCATGTTTGGTATGTTGAAACACACATGATAATTTTCAATGCTGCAAATTACACAAGAAGCTGGAGTGCTAGATTTGTAAGGCAGAAAATTGAAACAGAGGAAAAATTCAAGAGTGTAATCCAGTCCAAGGAACCAGCTAGTGTCACATGTCTTCCCCACACCACCACTGGGACCTTACCTGTTTTGTGATCATTGCCATATATGTTCACCTTTTAACAAGGTTAAAGAAAGCTCTAATTGCAGTTTCTGTTTTCCTTGGTTCAAGAGAGAAATTCCATAGCTGATGATGACTTGAAATAGATCCTGGAAAGAATAAAGGAAGACAATTAGAACAAAAAAAATTAAAAATACCTCACTCAACTGCCTTGTCTGCGTAATAACATTGAACATGACTGTCACTCTGAAGACATATTAGCTCATTTAGGTAATTAGTGTGAGCAGCATGTTTCCCTACTTATTCCATTCAATTATAGGGTTCTCACTTTGTCATTACTGGAGTGTCTTAATGTGACTTGTAATTAGTGTAATTACAATCCAATGTTAATTATATCTGCCACTTAGACATAATTTTATATAGTAATGGTCTCTAATCTCAATAACCTTATTATGTTGTTTATTCAAACAGGAATTAAATCTTCTTTCATGCGTCAAATATGGAGATTACAAAAAGTACTGCTTATGTCATTTTGATGGTTATGACAAGGGAATCTCTGAAATAGCAAAATCATATTTGAGACAATGCCTGCATGTGCAAACAATTACAGCAGTTACTCCCTGCTTCCAGAAATATGCTATGTATCTCCAAATGACTGTGCTCGGAGGCACTTTGAGCTTCAACTTGCTTGTGGATTCTGGGAAGAACTAATGTGTATACATCTAGAAAAACAGCCTATTACTATAGTAGTTTATTAGAATTCTAAGTATACTCTTTGCTGACCATTTAATGGACCATTGATTTGAGTATCTAACCATTGTATACAATGTAATAATAATACCTCTTGTTTGAAGAGCAAATTATCTTTTAAAGTGCTTTTTAAATATATTGTTTCAGTCAATGTTGGAAACAACTTCATGGGAGTAGTAACACAGGTACCAGACCATTAGAGGAGCCTTAAAAAACTGAAAGAACTTTGATCATGAACATTCAGAAAGGAGAAGTCACAAACAAAGGGCAATGTAGGACAGCCATTAAAGCATGGACTCCACAGTTAGATATCACAGTTTAGCTTCCACTAATTGCACTTCTAAGGTTCGCACCCTTAAATAAATTGCCCAATACCTCTACTCCTCAGTGCCCTTAATTTTTATAACAGGAATTAGATGTTATAGGTGGGTTATAGATAATAATCCTAGAACAGTTTTGGGTACAAATTAATATGAAATAAATATTGATTGATATTATTACTCTTAAGAACACTGTCATCCTTGATGTGGAACCAACCCTATGTTTTTTTTTTTTTTCCACAAACCATTTCTTTATACTAATTTCCAACCACAGGTTGGATGTATGCATTGCATATTTCTGTATACATATAGTGCATTCAATAAGAAATAGATAATTCCAACCCAAGAATAATCAGTAAAACTACAGGGAAGAATAGTTCAGCCAACTCAACTGTTATAAGAATATGAACCATGAAATTCCTCAGAAAAGATTTAGTTCCTACCAAAAGACTATTTCATCCAAGCACCAACCTGTCATACTTCCTGATGTGCCCGGAGAGATAGGCCTTGTTACTATTGTATTTCACAAATCCTCCAAGCTTAATGTGGACAAGGGCAATAACAGATTCAAAGTTATTTATTAGATATCACACTCTGTATTTCCAACAGAAATATTAAGTAAGAATGCTACAATATACAAATTTCCTATTGAATTTTCTATTTATCAAGCTCAGTTCTGTTTACAAATTTTCCAGAAACTGACAGGCTGCATCCTCAGCTTTGAATAGGCTTGATCTTTTTTGATTATGATTCCTTCTCTGTTAGAGCTGACATATATGGGATATTCCTTTAATTTATTCAGTAATGAACATGAAAGTGGCTTTTGCTAATAACTTCTCTAAGCTAACAACAACACATCAATATCAACAATGAACCAGTACATCCCTGGCCTTGATCTTTAAGGACATTTTTAAAAAATATATCAGGTCAGGAAATATTAGATATTGGATTACATGGTATGCTGGGCCCTTGCTGGTCAGCCCATGAGGATGGAATATAAACTCAACCTATTTAATAAATGCTTTATGCTTCTAGAAATAACATAAAATGAGTTGTTAGCAATGATGATGATTTCACAGGTAAGAAATGTACCAGAAACCAAAGCAATGCCTGTTTAACATGAGGGCAGGAGGACTGGAGGGCTGGAGGGATGGCTTAGTGGTAAGGCGTTTGTCTGTAAAGCCAAAGGACCCATGTTTGATTCCCCAGGATCCACATTAGCCACAATGCACAAGAGACGCACGTATCTGGAGTTTGATTGCAGAGGCTGGAGGCCCTGGCAGGCCCTCTCTCTCTCTCTCTCTCTCTCTCTCTCTCCCTCCCTCCATCCCTCATTCTCTAAATAATAAATAAATAAATAAATAAATAAATAAATAAATATATTTTAAAATGAGGGCAGGAATTTGAAACTTTTTGAGTAAGTACACATATTAGCAATAACTATGGGATCTTTATGCAAATTTCTAGAAGCAGACAGTATTAGACTCAAACGCAGGCTTGACTTCCACCTATATCACTTGTGCTGACTATTTGACCTCACTAAGAAGGAGCCTTGTGATCTATAAAGTACTAACAATAACAACATCTGGAGAGAGATATTGTAAGATTATATGAGATAATGAATACAACATATTTAGTGAGCTCTGGACACAAAAAAATGTAAGCTTTATTTTTAAAATCAGCTATGATTAAAACAATTGATTTTATGATACAGTGGGAATTTTGTACCTTCGATGAGAATCAATGGGAAGGTTTTAAGATATGAAGTATGCTTTACTTTTAAAAATATGATTGTGTTGTAAATAAAATGGACTATAGAAGGATAAAAGGCAACACAGAGAAAATAGTGGGAAACTGTCACCCAGATAAAGGGAAATGGTAGTTTTCTACGGATTTTTACAGTGGAAATGGTAAGTCAACAACTTCCGGTTTTGTTTTGAAGGACTCTTGAGAAGACTCTGATGTATTGTACGTGAAGAAAAGAGGAATCTAGGTTGTGGGCAAGAGCAGTGGCTCAGTGGTTAAGTGCACTTCCTAAACAAGCAAGAGAGTCAGGGGTCCAGACACTGGACAAGTTTGAATCTCCAGAACACCCATAAACAGCTGTTTGTGACCATATTCATCTATACTGCCAATCCTAAAAAAGAAAATCAAGACCATGGAATCACCCAGTCTCCAGAAAAACAGCAAGCTCTGGTATCAGTAAGAGACTCCGGCTCAAACAAGAACGGGAGAAAGAGTGCTGTAGTAAGACACTGGATGTTTTGTTCCTGCCACTGCAGGCAATCACATGGGATATGGGCCAGGGCACATACACATTCAGACCCCACAACACACACACACACACACACACACACACACACACACACACACACACACACACACACACTGCTACTACTACTACTACAAATAAAAGAATGAATATAGGCTGTAGGCTGGAGTTGAATGCATGTGACACAGCATATACCATGCTGACTGTCCAGTTCTTCCTTCCAACACTCAGAAGAGACATTTATTCCTCAACTTCTGATTCCTCATTGCCTCGTTCTTTCCTAGAAATTTATTTTGGCTAAAAGTTATTGCCTTGCCCAATGTGAAACACCCTTCTTAGAATTACATTATACTAAGTCCAGTGGATGGTGAGTTTAAAAACATAGTGTATGGTGTAAAATTCAGAACAACCCTAAGTAATTCCCTAGGCACAGAGCTCTCCATTGCACTCTTAAATTTTTATTTTTTATTAGATATGGACAGATTTAGTATATAAGCAACACATGTTGATACCATCCTTTCCCTCCTCCCTACCAATTTTCTGAAGAAGCCTTCCTCCTTGGATATGCAGGTCAACCTCATGGGGATGGTGGGTCATGCATTATGGGGGGAAGAGGCAATGTTTCTGTGCAAAATGTCCCAACTTGTGGCTCTAACAGTTGTTCCACCCCCTCTTCCACAAAATTCCCTGAGCCACTCTAGGGAGCATTTTAAGCCTACTTCAGTTATGGACACTCAGGAGCCTCTGCATCTCTGTTTTGGTAGGTGTTGAGTGTCCTTGGTGTCTATCTCCTACAACTTTCTGTTGATATTGTGTTCACTAAAAAAACAGCACTCTATCATTTCCCCAGTTCATCTGTGGTTTCAGTTGGTTCAAGGGTGGAGTGCACTGGATCATTTTTCTCCTCAGATCTAGCTCCTGTCTGAAAAAGAGTATCAGATTCTCCAATGTATAATGAAGTCAGCACTGGTTAAATGGGATAACCATTATTAATTTAGAGAAAATTTAAAGGGTGTAGACCCTCTTATAGCCCAAGATTAGTGGGAGCTTGACAATGGAAAGCAGAATCATCTGGATATGATTCTGAATTGTTTCCCAGTTCCAGATATGGTTTCCTTTCCACTGAGTGGATCTGTTACCAATCCAAGAGCAGTTGGTTACCCATCATGGCTGTGGGCCACTATTGTACTTGTGTGAGCAACACTTCAGGTTGTTTGCTTCTGAGTCACTTAGACTTTGAGTTGCTTGAACAGATGTTGGCCACTTTCCCCAGGTAGTGCATGTAGCACCTTCCTGAACTATATTGGGCTAATAGTCTAGGGACTGTCTCTCCTTTGGATTCCAACCAGGTCTCTCCATAATCCATACCAACAGCATATGGTGTCTTCAGCAGTAGGATCTTACCAGTAACCTGTGGTGGGTAAGTGTTCTGACAGAAGTCTTTCTTGTTTGTTTTGGGAGATCTAGTAGGTCTCTCTGATCAACAGCTTATTGTGGATGTAAACCACATCATGGTACAGGGAACTACAGGCCAGTGCCAAGGTAAAAGAAAAAGAAAAAAAAGTAGGAGAAATTTAAGGTTAGGTCTTATCTCACCCTCTCCAGGGCCTTTCGATTCAGGTGTTCCCTCTAAGGTCCTCGTGAGGATTCTTTCTTTTAGTCTGACTTCTAGGATATAGAATTCAATGGTACCAGTTCTGTTTGGGTTCAGTTTTGTGTCCCCCCCTTGCCTCAAGTCCTACCCTCCCTATTGCCCAAGCCTCAAGATACTTTTCAGGTAAGTCAGCAACTCTGACTGATCCAGGTTAAGAACTGAAGATGAGTGAGACCATGCAGTGGTTGTCTTTTGAATGATCTGTTCCAAGTGCAACCATTTTTCTCCAATAAAATGTGTCATTTTTTTTCTTCCTGCTGAGTAGAATTCCCTCATGTAGGTATACCACATCTTGGTTATTCATTCATCCAATGATGGGCACCTGGGTTGATTCTAGTTCTTAGCTATTATGAAGTGAACAGCTATAAACGTGGTTGAGCAAATATCTCTGAACTGAGATGTGGAGCTTTTAGGGTAAATTCCCCATAAAAGAATAAGAAGGTCTGTTGGTAACTCTGTAGACAACATTTTCAGGAGTCTCCATGTGCATTTCTATAGTGGTTGTACCAGCTTACATTCCCAGTAACAGTGAATGAGTGTCCCTATTTCTAGACATCCTCACCAACATTTGTTTTCATTTGATGTTTTAATGCTTGTTATCCTTACTGGGGTAAGGTAGAATCTCATAGTTGTTTTGATTTGCATTGCCCTGATGATTAGGGAAGTTGAACATTTTCTTAATTGTGTTAGCCATTTGTAATTCTTCACCTGAGAACTCCCTATTTAGTTCTCTGCTCCACTTTTGGAGGAGGTTGTTTGATGTTTTATTGTTTAGCTTTTTGAGTTCTTTGTAGATTCTAGATATTAGGTTTCTGTCAGTGGTATAGATAGCAAATATTTTATCATATTCAATGGGTAATCTATTGGCTCTGCTTATGGTATATTTGTTTGTGCAAAAGCTTTTGAGCTTAATGAATTCCCATTGCTTGAATACTTGTTTAATTTCCTGGGCTACTGGGGTTTTGTCTAGGAAGTCATTTCCCAGTCATATATCATGGAGTGTTCCTCCTATCTTTTCTTCCAGTAGTTGAAGAGTTTTAGGTCTTATATTGAGGTCTTTAATCCATTTGGACTTGATTTTTCTGTATGGTGAAATTAGTGGGTCTAATTTCATTTTTCTACATATGGTCAACTAACTTGTCCAACACCACTTGTTAAAAATGCTATCTTTTCTCCAGTCTACATTATTGGTGGCTTTGTCAAAGATCAAGATGCTATAGTTATTTGATGTAAGGTATGGTCTGGGTCTTCAATTCTGCTCCATTGGTCTATGTTTCTGTTTTTTTACCAGTACCGTGCTTTTTTGTCAGTATCGCTTTGTAATGTAGCTTTAGGCCAGGTATTGTGATACTGCCGAGGTGTTTATTTATTTATTTATTTATTTATTTATTTATTTATTTCCTGAGGAAGATATGTTTGGATACTTAAGGCCTTCTGCCATTCCATATGAATTTTGAGATCTTTTTATTCTACCTCTTTGAAGAATAATTCTGGTATTTTTATTGGTATTGCATTTAATTTGAATATTGCTTTGGCAGAACTGCCATTTTCACAATATTAATTGTATCTCTCCAGGAGCATGGGAGGTCTTTCCATATTCTTAAGTCCTCCTCTATTTTTTATTTGGGTGTTTTTATGTTTTCACTTTGTAGGTCTTTCATATCCTTGGTTAGTGTTAATCCAAGGTATTTAATATTTTTGTTGCTATTGAAAAGGGGCAGCCTCACTGATTTCTTTCTCTGTATATTTGTCCTTTGCAAATAGAAAAGCTACTGATCTTTGTGCATTGATTTCATATCCTGCCACTTTGATGAAGGAATTTATCGCCTTTAGAAGTTTTGAGATGGAGACTTTTGAGTCACTTATATATAGGATCCTGTCATCTGCAAAGAGGGCTAACTTGACTTCTTCCTTTCCAATTTGAATCCCATTTATTTCTTTCTCCTGTCTTATTGCTTGGGCTAATACTTCTAGTACTATGTTAAAGAATAGTGGTGAGAGGGCCACCCCTGTCTTGCTCCCATTCTCAGTGGGAACTCCTTGAATGTTTCCCCATTAAGTATTATTTCAGCTTTAGAAGCTTTATATATAGCCTTTATTGTATTGAGATATAAACCCTTCATGCCTATTCTTTCCAGTGTTTTGATCATGAAGTGTTGTATTTTGTCAAATGCCTTCTCTGCATCAATTGAGAGAATCATGTGATTCTTATGGTTCCATTTATTTATGTGGCATATTATGTTGACTGATTTCCGTATGTCAAACCACCCCTGCATCCGTTGGCTGAAGAATACTTGATCAAGAAGGATAATGCTTTTGATATGCTATTGAATTTGATTTGCAAAGATTTTGTTCAGGATCTTTGCATCTAAGTTCATTGAGGATATAGGCCTATAGTTTTTTTTTTTGTTGTTGTTTTTTTTTTGTTTGTTTGTTTGTTTTTGTTTTCCTTGTTGTATCTCTATTTGATTTTGGTATTAGGGTGATGCTAGCTTCATAAAAGGATTCTGGGAGGATTACCTTGTCTGCAGTTATGCAGAATATTTTGAGAAAAATTGGTTTCAGTTCTTCAATGAAGGTTTGATAGAATTCAGCTGAAAAGCCATCCATTCCTGGACTTTTCTTTTTGGGGATTTTTTTGATTAACTTTTCAATCTCCCTGAGTGTGATAGGTTTGTTTTGGAGATTAATTTGGTCTGAGTTTAATTTAGGTAGGTGGTATATGGCTAGGAATTCATCCATTTCTTACAGATTTAATTCTGTGGAGTAGAGGTTTTGGAAGTATGCCCTGATGATTCTTCCAATTTCATTGATGTCTGTTGTGATCTCTGCTTTTGTGTTTCTGATTTTACTCTTTTTTTTTTTTTTCTTGATCAATTTGGCCAGGGGTTTGTCAATCGTTTTTTTTTATTTTTTGAAAGAACCAGCTCTTTGTTCTATTGATTTTTTGTTTTGTTTTGTTTTCTTAGTTTCCAACTCAATTTCTGTTGTAATCTTGATTATTTCTTTGCATCTGGAACTCTTAGGGTTGGATTTTTCTTGTTTATCCAGTGCCTTTAGGTGGACAATTAGGTCACTCATTTGAGATCTCTGTCTTTGTAATGAAGGCATTTAGGGCTACAGATTTTCCCCTTATGACTGCCTTCATTGTGTCCCATAAGTTTTGGAAGGTTGTGTTTTAATCATTATTCAATTCTAGGAATTTAACAATTTCTTTTTTAATTTCTTCCATGACCCATTCATTGTTTAAGTGTGTTGTTTAGTCTTCAGGAGCTAGTGGAGTTCTTGATGTGCATCTTGTTAATTTCTAGCTTTAAAGCATTGTGGTCTGACATGATGCAGGAAGTTACTTCAATTTTCCTGATTTTATGAAGGCATGCTTTGTCGCCTAATATATGGTCAATTGTGGAGAAGGTTCCATGGGCTGCTGAGAAGAATGTGTATTTTGTATGGTTGTGGTGGAAAATTCTGTAGATACCCGTTAGGTCTATTGATCTATGATGTTGTTGCGCTCTATTACTTCCCTGTTGATTTTCTGCTAGGATGATCTGTCTATTGATGATAGTGTAGTATTGAAGTCTCCAACTATGATGGTGTTTGTGTTTATTTCTGTTTTATTGTCAAGTAGTTTTTGTTTTATATACTGTGGTGCACCTGTGTTTGGCACATATATATTTGTAATTGTGATGTGCTCATGTTGGATCATTCCCTTGATGAGTCAGAAGTGGCCTTCTTTGTTCTTTTTGATTACTTTTGGCTTGAAGTCTAATTTATCAGATATTAATACAGCAACGCCTGCTTGATTTTTTTTTTTCATCTCCATTTGCTTGGAATATCATTTTCCAACATTTCACCCTGAGGAGGTGTCTATCTTTAATGGTGAGATGGGTTTCTTGAAGACAGTAGACAGAAGGGTCCAGTTTTTTGGTCCATCCTGTTAATCTGTGTCTTTTGATGGGTGAGTTAAGACCATTAATATTTAAGGTTATTACTGTGAGGTTTGAATTAATCCCTGACATGATGATGTGTTTTATGGGGTTTGTTGTTTTCTTGTGTTATGTACCATTTTGAGCCTGGTCTACTTTGGTTATTGTGATCTTCTTCTTCTTGGCTGTAATCTCAAGGTTGTTTTACTGTTCTGTGTGGAGTATTCCCTCAAGTGTTGTCCATATGTTTGGTTTTGTGTTCATACAATAATAAAGTTGACTTTTTCATGGAAAGTTTCTCTTTCACCATTTATTATGAGGGATACTTTTGCTGGGTAGAGTAGCTTGGGTTGGAAGCCATAATTTTTCAGACTTTGAAGTGTTCCATTCCAGGCCCTTCTGGTGTTCAGGGTTTCCATTAAGAAATCTGATGTAATTCTTATGAATTGCTTTTGTATGTTGTAAATTGTTTCTCTCTTGCTTCTTTTAACACTCTCTCTTTGTTTTCTTTGTTGATAGCCTTAACTATGATGTGTCTTGGAGAGTTTCTTCTTTAGTCCTGTTTGGTGTTCTGTGTGCTTCTTGTTTCTGGGTGGACCTCTCTTTTGAGAGATAGAGAAAATTTTCTTCAATAATTTTATTGAATATGGTTCTATGCCTCTGGCTTGTATTTCCTCTCCTTCTTGTATACCCATGATCCAGATGTTTGGTCACTTTAGAGTGTAAAACAGTTGCTTCATATTCTGTTCACTTGAGTTTTTGAACTTAGCAAAGTTTTGGGGCTCCCAATCAATTTCTTCTGTCTTGTCTTCCAGGTCAGAGGTTCTATCTTCCACATGAATAACTCTGTTGATGAGGGGTTCTAGAAAGTTTTTTATAATTTCTATTTGATCTTTTTGTTTTATTTTTTTTTCAAGGTAGGGTCTCACTCTGGCCCAGGCTGACCTGGAATTCATGGCTTTGAACTCATAGTGATCCTCCTAACTCTGCCTCAGGAGTACTGGGATTAAAAGCGTGCATCACCATGCCCAGCTTCTATTTGATTTTTGTTTTCTGTTGTGTTATTTTGCATGGTGTCCATCTCTTTTTTGAGATATGGTTTCAATTTGAATTCTGATTTTCTTGATGCTTCCTGTAATTCATTCTTGCATTTGATCAAGTCTTCATTAAGCTTAATCAACCAGTTGTTGAGATCTTCCATTTCTTGACTTACCTTCAATTTATTCATATCTCTGGAGGGTTCCAACATTTTCTTCAATTAAATTAAGCCTACTGTCAAAAGCTGAAAGTTCTAACAGATGATTCTTTTCAATTTCATTGATATGATTGTTGGTTATTTGATGTTTTGCTTCCAATTCAGCATTTTTTTGATCAGGGTCTCATTGGTCATTGTGTTTTCATTTTGGGAATGAATTTCTGTTGATTTATCTATGACTTCATTGGAGAATTCCATTGTAGGATGAGGTATCCTTGGTGGGGTGCTCTCTGTTTTCTAAGTTTCATTAGCTTTTTGGTTTTGTTGTCTACCCATTTTAGAAAGACATTTTATTTCTTGAGGAGGAAGCAAGTTTTTGTCCTTTGGCCCATGCATCCTCTGGCTCAGGTGGACAGGGAAGTTGGTACCCAGTGGCCAGTCAGGATGCCAGAGCAAGAGGCCTGATTCCAGAGCTCTCACAGGGACCAGGCCTCCCCAGGCAAGGCACAATGGGACATACCAGGACGGGGACTTGGAGGAGCCAGGCAGGACAGGGGTCTGGCCTAATCACTCCACACTGTTGGTCCCACATGCACACTGTCTGTGCAGGGAACCCAGACCAGGGAGTTGGAAGGAATATGGAAACAGGGGTCTGACCTACTCACTTCAGACTGCTGTGCCCTCCTGCACACATTCAGGAATAGGGAACCCAGACCAAGGAGGTGGGAGGAGCCTATAAACAGGTTTGACCTACTCACTCCAGTCTAGTGTGCCCACCTGCACATTTTCTGCTCAGGCTACCCAGACTAGGAGCCAACTTTTTTTAAATTAATTTTTTTCAAGATTTTTTTTTTTTTTTTTAACAAATTCTATACTTACAGAAAATAAACCCATGATATTTCCCTCCCCTCCCCAACTACCCTTCGGAACTCCAATCTCCATCATATCCCCTCTCTCTCTCTCTCCATTAGTTGGTCTTTTAATTTGATGTCATCATCTTTTTATCCTATTATGAGGGTCTTGTGAAGCTATTGCTTTTAAACTTTTGTGAGTACAATGTAGTTCAGCTTTTCTCTGTTCAACTCTGCATCTGACTCCCTACCTGGTGCTCTATCAAAAAGTCCTCCCAATAACTTCCTGTTTGAAATTTCTTACCTGTAGATCTGCTTTCAGGGCATCCAAAATCACATGATTTATGCTAGTTGTGGTCCTCACAGGCAAACTCTAAAATAGATTTTTTTTTTTTTGATATGTGTTACCAGCTGACAGGCTGGTAAGAGTGTCTCTTCACTAGAGGATACTGGTAGCTATGACACGGTATGTGGCATCCATTGTTAAGACTGTCACACTTGACAACGTGGGCAGGAATCTTGGCAGAAGGGAATACACTAACTTGTGTATAAACTCATTTGATTGGTTCTGAAAACTGTCATTGAAATAATCAAAATAATAGCAGTCTAAGACTGAATCATTGCCAACCAGAAAAATAAGACATAAAAGTGAGGGTACAGCTTTGGCAGAATGTAAAACTATGTTCATCTAGGGAGCTGACAGAAGAGGTGAGTGTTAAGCACAAGACTGAAGAAGCACAGATACCTGGAAAAATTAAAATCTCAGCCATAGTAAAGCTGTTAACCATGGTCAAAGTTCTGGTGACTGAGATTGCCTGAGGAAAGAAGGAGCTATTGGAGTTGATGTACTTAAAATCTTGAATTTCTCAGTTTCCTAGAAGTGGCCTTTCTTCTGTGTTGACATTAGATACTTACTTCTCGATTAATAACTATGTAGAATGTTCAGCTTACCAAGATGGAATATAGCCCTTCAGAATACATTTCTACACTCCCAAATGACTTCCATACATATAATTTCTAAAAATGTAATGTTATACATCTGGAGAGTCATTGGACTTGTTAACTGAAAGAGCTTTTGTACCTGGCCAATAGAAGTGGAAAATAGTATAGTGTACACATACATATGTGCATGCATGTGTAGGTACAGCATATTACAGCATATTCTTTTTTTTTTTTTTTTTTTTTTTTTTTGAGAGAGAGACACAGAGAGACAGGGAGAAAGGGAGAGGAAGACAGATAGAGATGGGCATGCCAGCAGCGTCTCAGCTGCTGCGAACGAAATCCAGATCCGTGTGCCCCCTTGTGGTCAAGTGTGGCATTGTGCCCTTGTGTCACTTTGCATCTGGCTAAACATGGGACCTGGAGATTGGAAAAGCTGGAGATTGGAACCAGCATTCTTAGGCTTAGGAGGCAGGTGCCTTAACCTCTAAGCCATCTCTCCAGCCCAGCATATTCTTTTTATAAGGAAATATCTTCTGATTTTTTTTCTAAGGAATTGGCTTACATACTCAGGAGGACAGGAATTACAATTAGAATTCATATGCCAGGCAAGCAGTAAGGAATCAAATACAAATGAAAGCCTACACATATAGACCAAGCTGCCATGTGTAATTATTTCTTTCATGAAGAGAAACTTCAGTCCCACATTAAAGCCTTAAAATGGACCTCTTACTTGAGGCCAAATAATTATAACCTTTAATCACATCATCAAGATTCCTTCACAGTAACTGCACTACACTCACTAAACAACTGGGGACTACTGTATTACCAAGTAGATATGTCACAAAAAGAAGCAGAAAGCATAACCAATGTCTTCTTAGATATGGGCCCAAATCACAAGCATCATTAGGAAAATCTAGATGAATTTTTACTTCAGTGAAATTAATGACTATTCTACCTCAAAGTCACCATTAGAAATTGAAAGGAAAACCACTAGAATGACAAGACATTTGTAAATCACATGTCTTACAAGGGATTATGCTAGGAATATGTAAAGAACTCTTAAACTGAGGAATAAAAATAACTATTTGAAAATTGACAAAATTATCTAAATAGATATTTCTAGTTGAAATTTATTGTGCCAATTAACAGATAAAAAGATGTTCAACATTATAAATCTTCAGGGAAATATGTGCAAAACTATAAAGCAAAACAACTTCACATCTACAATAATCATTTGTAATCATAATCATAATGGCCAGGTTTTGGAAGCCATGGAATAGTTAAAACCTTCAAACACTGATGGGAGGGATGGATCATGGTATAACCACATTGGAAAACTGTCCAGAACATTCTTTGGAATGTTAACTATGGAGTAACCATATGATCCAGAAATTCCACATATGTCCACATAAGCAGCCAGAACATGATGGAAATCTTCATGACAAACAGGAAAAGATAAGGTCAGTTTATTTCCCCGTTATCACCCCAATGCCTAGTATAGCACCTGGCACATATGCTGGCTGATAAATGGAAGTGTTTAACAGAGGAAATTGTCCACAAAAGGAGGGAACTAAGTATATGCTTTCACCTGTCACATTCATAGAAATATAAACTAATCATTTCATTAAATTATTCAGCCTCACATGAAATACTTTAAAATTGTCTTATATACTCAGGTTAAGAGAATTTTTGTATGAACTCTTATCTATTCAGCTCCCTACTGTCATTCTCTACCTAACTAGCTGTGTCCTTTGCTGCAATGTAAAACATTTCCTCTTTCTTGGCTGCTCATTGTGTGTTCCTAGCTTGTGAGTTGAGATTTATTCTGAATCCTGCAAACTCAGTCAACACAGAAATGCTTAGCATCCAAATTCACCATGAACTGCAGCCACTCTAGGACAGTGACCAACAAGGCAGTTGTCCACAAGGGAAAGTGAGTGATCATTGTATATACATATGTGTGTGTGTGTGTGTGTGTGTGTGTGTGTGTTGCTGATGATCTTGGTTTCCTAGAACAGATTAATGGGGGCTAGAAAGACCTTGAATATATGTCCCCAAATGAGGTCATGGAAAGAGAGATTCCATTGTAAAGATATGTAAAGGAAAGGTGGGGGGAGGCCTAATCAAAATCTAAGAGAGTATGAATAAGTCATATAGAAACCTACTTTTTTGGAGAATGGAACACCAGACACCATAGATTATTACTAGAAAATTTTCAGTGCCAGGGATGAAATACCTTCTAGTGAGTTGTTGGCCAGGGAGGTCCCTGATGCCACCGAAGCATTATAGGCCATTGCTGATGATCTTGGTTTCCTACCAGGAATAGATGGTAAGACCCTATTGCTGAAGGCTCCACATACTTGGCCTTCAAAGTCACTGAGAAATCCTGATGGAGCTGAACTGAAAATCTCCTCCATGTAGACCAGATGACAGAAAGCTTATACCAGTTAAAATGTTTACTCTGTGCCTTTAAAAGGACTCACTATCTTAAGTTGATCAAGACTAGAACCTTTGAAATTGGACTGTTTCATGCAGTTCAATGGGAAAGAGTGAGATATCACCAGTGGAGATACTCAACAGGGGACACTGCAAGCCTTAAATGAGCCAATGGATGCAATAGTGGCATGTCTGTTATGGGGAAAACCAACTGCTCTTTAATTGGACTGGAGGCCCACTCCACAGGAGGGAATACATGCCTGATACTGAAAACCTATGATAGAGGTAGTCATGAGCCCTAGGGGTGTAATATCTGCTGGTGTCTGGCTAAATGTATATACTATGTTCATCAAACTGCCTGGTAAGCACTTCTCTTAATGTTCATACCCATATATTAATGCTACTCTTACTTTTGGTTAGAAAAGCTTCTCTTTTCAGATGGCAGTGACCTTAGGTTGGCTCAGAAGGCACCAAGGAGATGAGAAGAAGTGACAGAGGAGTGCTCAGAACTGAAATATCTCTATCACACCCTCCAAGGTGCAGGGTCCATTGAGGAAGAGGGGGTAGAAAGAATGTAAGAGCCAAAGGAAGGTTAGGACTCCTTACAACATGCTGCTCCAGACAGAAAATGGCCTGGATATTCATGACCTCACAGTGCCTGGTACTACCTACACAAGATCATCATAATAGAAGGAAAAGATGATGACATCACAATAAAAGAGAGACTGATTGAGAGGGGGAAGAGGTATGATGGAGAGTGGAGTTTCAAAGGGAAAAGTGGGGAGAGGGAGGGAAGTACCATGGGTTATTGTCTATAATTGTGGATGTTGTCAATAAAAAATAAATTAAAAAAAAAATCAAAACCTGAGGCTCTCAGATGCTACACCTATGTGACAAAAACAGGGGCTTTTAATAAATTTGTATTTCTTTATGCTAAAAATAAAAATAAAAAAGAAATCTCCACCCACCAGTGTGTTACAAATCTTATGAAAATTTGCATTGTCTCTGTGAAATCCCACTCTGTTGATTCTCATCAGAAACATAATGTCCAGAGAAAACACTCAAAACCCAAAAGTTCTTGATGCCCCCTTTTCCCTCATTAGCTGTTTTTCCAGAACTTTTCATTTCAAGAGAAAATGCTGTCTTCTTTTCTCTCCTTTTAAATGTACTTTGTTCTAAACATTTACCCTGATTGTATATTAGAATAGATATGTGTCATAAAATGGAATATTGGGCTGGAGAGATGGCTTAGCAGTTAAGGCACATGCCTGCGAAACCTAAGGACCCTGGTTTGATTCTCCAGGTCCCACATAAGTCAGATGTACATGGTTGTTCATGCCTCTGGAGTTCGTCTGCAGTGGCTAAAGACCCTGGCGGACCCATTCTCTCTCTCTCTCTCTCTCTCTCTCATAAATAAACAAATAAAAATAAAATCATTTTTTTAAAATGGGATATTGGGGGCTGGAGAGATAGCTGAATGGTAAAGGCACTTGCCTGTGAAGCCTAAGAAGGCATGTTCAAATCTCCAGGCCCCACAGAGCCAGATGCACATGTGACACAAGCATGCAATGTCACACATGTGCACAAGGGGATGCACACATCTGGAGTTTATTCACAGTGGCTGAAAGGCCCTGGCACACCCATTTTCTCTCTCTCTCCTTCTCTCTCTTTCTGAACCTTTCTCTCTCTCATTCTCAAAAATAAAATATTAATAATCAAAATTTAAATAATAGAATATTGAAATAAATGATGAAGGCAGTTGTTCAGTTAATTATTGTGATATTTATCTATTAAAGGCGAGGTAGAAATTTTGCTTTGATTAAAGTTTTCTGGCTTCGAAAACATTGCCAAAATATTAACTAATCAATAATTTATAGAGCACCTATTATGGACACTATGCTCTGAAACACCAAAGGGTCCCTAAGATTATAGAATTTATTTATCATATAGAAACAGAAAACAATGGGTAAACAAAAGTAAATGTATTTTCTAGGTTGGAAATAACATTTTTATCAAGACTTAGAAACACTCTGCTCACAATCTTGTATCTTTAGAAATTTAAGCAATTCACTTACTCCTTTGTTATCTCACATAATAAAAATAGAGATTATATCTACCCTATCTTCTGGAATGAAACAACTTTGTGAAACTTCTATGAAATGTAAAGTATTGTATGAGGGCAATATATTGGGTACATAGACATCAAAAAATGTCCATCAGTGTAAGAGACAAATGCTTAAGGATCAGGGTCAGAGAAGTTGGCCTTCATTAAGTAGATGGTGTAGGCTGGCAATGATAGGAACCCAGATAAGGACAAAAGGAGTTATAAAAATTTGAAGTATAAAATATCATGTTTCCATTAATATGCTATGACCCAGAAGGAAAGGAGTATAAAGAAAATACATATAAAAGGCAAAAAAAGGAACATCAGGATCAAATGTTTTCAGTAAAATAATGTGAGGTATTCACATATACAGAGAGATAGTGAGCTGGAGAGATGGAAGAAAGAGAGACACAGAGACACAGAGAGAGAAAAGTGGGGAGGGAGGGAGGGAGGGAGGGAGGGAAGAAAGAAATATCAGCCCCTGCAATTTGGCAATTTTGGCTTCTATCTGGTAACATGTCTGTCTTCTTTAGCTGAAATATTAATTGGCACTTCCCCACAGTCCTTGATGTCTTGTACATATTTTGAGTACACTGTGGTATCTTGTGGGGATAGAGTGGACAGCTCCATAAATACTTATTGAGCTGCAGTTTCTGACTTATTTTTGCATTGAATCTAGTAAAAACTTTGGACTTCCCTTAAAATTTATGTTTCAGTTTAATACAGATTCAGAAATTATTTTTCTTAGATAAAATTATCAAAAATAATAATCAACTTCATATTTAGACAATTACCTTGTCTTGATGCTGACATTGAAATATAATCACTTCTACTGAGTTTGAATAACTATATACTGTGTGTGAGTTTAGTTTTTTCTAAAGCATACATAGGTTCCTTTCTGATTGACCAAAAGATTTTGACAACTACAAGTTAACCAAAACCTATCATTATTTTTCTTACTTCTAATTAAAGAAATACATAGTTAATATTGTTCCAGACATCATAAAGCATAATGAATTTTTAAATCACTTATCATTGTGAACTTATAATAACAACATTAACATATATAAATGGAATAAAAGGCACTTTATGGTTGAATAGGTATAGCTGGAACATACTGAGTGATGTTTCCCTCAAACTAGTGGCAGTAAGTTAGTTGGTTCAAATGTAAAGCACCAGAAATTAATTAGATTATTTTCAAATTTGGGCTGGAGAGATGACTTAGCAGTTAAGGCACTTGCCTGCAAAGCCAAAGGACTCAAGTTCAATTCCCTAAGACCCACATAAGCCAGATGCACAAGGTGGTTCATGTATCTGGACTTCATCTGCAGTGGCTGAAGGCCCTGGTGCACCCATTCTCCCTCTCTATCTACCTCTTTTTAGCTCTCTTTCTCTCCATGCTCCTTGATAGGGAGAATTAACATTATGAAAATGGCAATCTTACCAAAAGCAATATACAGATTTAATGCAATACCAATAAAAATCCCAACATTTTTCTTCACAGAGATAGGAAAAAATGATCTCAAAATTCGTATGGAATGGCAGAAGGCCTCAGATATCCAAGCATATCCTCAGCAAAAGAAATACCTCTGGAGGCATCACCATACCTGATCTCAAGCTATACTACAAAGCCATAATAATAAAAACAACATGGTACTGGCATAAAAACAGGATGATAGACCAATGGAACAGAATCGAGGATCCGGATTTTGGGGCAAGTAACTACAGCTACTTGATATTTGACAAAGGCTGCAACATTGTAGACTGGAAAAAAGACAGCATCTTTAACAAATGGTGCTGGACAAACTGGATAACCATATGCAGGAATATGAAACTCTAGCCACACATTTCGCCATGCACAAAAATGAATCAAATGAATCCAAATGAATCAAAGACCTCAGTATATGACCAGAAACACTGCCACTACTGGAAGAAAAAGTAGGAGGCACTTTCCATGATATAGTGTGTGTTTGTGTATATGTATGTGTGTATGCATGCACAAGGCACACATGTACTGAGGTTGGTCAGAGGAGGAATTTAAAGTCCTCCTCTATCTTTTTCTACCTAATTTTCATAAAAAGAACCTCTCACTGAACCTCACAGTTTTTCAGTTAAATGGACTGATGAGAAAACATCAGGTAACCCCAGGGAGCCCCAGTAAATCCCTGCAAGACCCACCAAGCCTCTTGTCTCCTCCATCCTCAGAATCTGGGTCATAAGCACCAGCACATATGACCTGACTTTTTTTTATTTTTTTTTTTAGTTTTTCAAGGTAGGGTTTCACTCTGGTCTAGGCCTACCTGGAATTCACTATGTAGTTTCAGGGTGGCCTTGAACTCATGGCGATCCTCCTACCTCTGCCTCCCAAGTGTTGCGATTAAAGGCGTGCGCCACCACGCCCGGCTTGACCTGACTTTTTATGTGGATCTGGGAATCAAACATCAGGTCCTCGTGCTGGTGCAGCAAGTGCTATTTCCCCAGGCCTTTATGTACTTCTCAAAATCACATATTCTTACTTATCTGAACTTCTTCAACAGACAAATCAAGGTCCCAACATTCACCATGATAAACAACTAAGAAAAACAAAGTAAATACAGTAACAAGTCTGTGTTAAAAAAAAAAAAAAAAAAAATAAGCCAGCATTTTTGTTTTTCGAATTCAGACTTTTTGTTATAAATCTCCTAGAAACATGATTGTTAGAGAGCTAATTTGAAACCTGCAGATGACAACAAGTTAGCTAGATGATAAAATATAAAGATAGCCAATAAAATCAGAGATGATATTAGTCACATGGAAATCATTTAAGGATCAAAACATATACAGAAAATTGGCAGAAAAAAGAAATGAAAATTGACAATAAAAATACAAAAGAAATATAAATCAATAAATTATCCTGCTTTATAGTTAAAGAAATACAAAAAAAATCAAATATACAACCACACTTTACTTTCTGTAGCAACAAAGTTTAGACTTTGATGATAATGACACTGATTACCAATCCTGAGAAAGACTGTGAAACCTTTAGAAGGATAGCCAATAGAAATAGCTGAGAACCCGGGCGTTGTAGTGCACGCCTTTAATCCCAGCGATTAGGAGGCAGAGGTTGGAGGATCACCATAAGTTTGAGGCCACCATGAAAATAGAGAGTGAATTTCAGGTCAGTCTGTGCTACAGTGAGACCCTATCTCAAAAAACCAAAAAAAAATAAAAAATAAAAAAAATAAAATAAAAGAAAGCTGAGAGAGGTGGTATATGCCTATATTTCATACTATGGAGGCTGAGACAAGAGTATCAGGATGCAAGGCCAGTCTAGAATATCTAGCAAGTCTGGGCTACATTTTATATCATCACATATATTAATTCAAATATACACATAATCATGTATATTAATTATGTATATTAATCATGTATATTAATATATATATATATATAAAATCATAATTGTTAAATTTGGAAATAACACACACATCAATTTTGTTTTCATTGAAAAAGTGTTGGAAAATGTACTTATTTGGGGTTGAATTATATTTCCTCCCACCTTTACTTCAAATTTATATGTTGATGTTTTAACCCTTGCTGTCACAAAAATGTAACTGTATTTGGCAATAGGACCTATAAAGGAAGAAGTTAAGATAAGATCATTAAAACTGGCCTTGATACAGTGTGATTTGTTCTTACAAAAGCTTGGAAGTTTAGGAAACAGACAAGGAACATTTTTAAGTCATAACAGCAAGGTGGCAGTTGGCATGCAAGGATAGACTCCTCAAAAGAAGCCAAACCTCTAAACAAAATATAGAGCTTTTTATTTTATTTTATTTTATTCTATTACTTCATTTTATTGCTTTTTTTTTTTTTTGGAGAGAGACAGAGAGAGAGGGAGAGGAAGACAGAGATGGGTGCACCAGCCGCCTCTCAGCTGCTGCATACGAAATCCAGATGCATTCTCCCCCTTGTGGTCAAGTGCAGAATTGTGCCCTTGTGTCACTTTGCATCTGGCTAAACGTGGGACCTGGAGATTGGAACCGCTGGAGATTGGAACCAGCCATCTTAGGCTTAGGGGGCAGGCGCCTTAACCACTAAGCCATCTCTCCAGCCCTATTGCTTTATTTTTGAACCAATAAGTTTAATTAGGGTTACTTACAGGAACTTTGGTGGAGGGTTATTTAAAGGATGGTGGGCAACTCAACAGTGGCTATGCCACTGAAGAAAATGTCTCAATCTTCCCTAGCAAACATTAACCATCTATAAATCCTCAAGGAGAGAGAGGCCTCCTCTGACCCTCTCCCATCCATGGAAGAATGATGACAGGCTGATCTTGGGCAGGTGTTGTTCTGGTCATCACTGTTGCCAAGAGTTCAAGAATGCAGGAGCAATGATATGACCAGACAATAACATTTCATAACACTCCAGCCTTTCTTCTGATTCTTTCATCCTTTCCATCCCCTCTTCCAATATGTCCTTTCAGCCTTGAAAGAAGTGATACCTATGTATTATTTAGGCCTAAGCATTCAACATTAATGCTCAGCTTGTGACCAGTTAAGAGATTCTACAGTAACAGTCACTCAATGCAAAAAGAAGTACCTCTGACCAAAATTGACAGCAGAATTAGTAAATGGGCATAACCATAAAAATTTAGAGGGAAATATGACAGACTCATCCTACTACAATTAACAAAACAATAGCAGGAGTTTCCCTGCAAGGGCCTGTATGACCTCCCCATTTGAGGACTTTTGAGCAGATTTACAATATGGAATATGAATTCCCTCCTAAGCAGTGGGCCTCAAATCTAATCAGCAAGCAGTTGGTAACCACAATAACAGTCAGGCCACTATTACACCAGTGGCCCTAAAGCTGAGTGAGATTGTTGGTGACAATTTTCCATCACCAGCATCCACAGAATCTTCTGGCACTGAAAGGCAATGGTCAAGGGGAAATCATTCACCATTTTCTCTGCTTAATTTCTCCATATTCTGTAAACAAAGCATGTGGTGCCTATAGCAGTAGGGTCTTACATCTAGTTCTAGTGGGAAGCCAACAGCCTCAAGAAGTCTCCATGGCCAACAAACAACTTGCAAGGAGGTAGGCCACACCTGGTATGGGAATTTTCATTTAACAATCATGCAGTTTCTGGGATTATCTCTTTTTTCTCCCATGCAGGATGCCTCCTCCATCTAAACTCTTTAAATATATTTATAATTCAATCTTTCATGTATAAATGTATAATATATATTATACACACACACACACTTACATATATATGGTATATAAAACATTTTCCCCTTCATATAGTGCTATTCTACCTTTCCTCACCCCTTTCACCTCCTATTGGTACCTGTTGTCACCTTAAACAACTTTACTTCTATTTTCGAGTGTCTGTATGTGTTTGTGTGTGTATATGTGTGTGTACATGTGTGCATGGAGTCCAGAGGACAACCTCAGGCATTGTTAGTCAGCCACTACACACCTGTTTTGAGTCAGGGTGTCTCACTGGCTCGGAACTCACCATAGGCTTAACTGGTAGACCAGCCATCCCCAGGGCTCAGTTTGCCAGCTTCTTGTTTAACATGGGTTGTTAAGATCAAACTCCAGTTCTCATGCTTGAAATGTGTCCAGTTTACCAACAGCTAGCTATCTTCACAGTCCCACATCTGGGACTACTTTAACAAATGTAAGGAAGCATACCCATAAGGATAATGTCAGAGCACTGAGGACTAGACACCTAACGGACCAACAATTGACCTTTGTTGCTGAAAATACCCAAGAGTCTGAGATTGTTAGGTCATGTAAAAGCTATATCTAGTCACAAAAGGCAGTAACTCACTAGAATATAATCATATGTCTTAAAGTAGAAGAAAATGGGCATTTAGTCAAAGAAAGTGTTTTGATCGATAAAAATAAAATTGGTAGCTGTACTAAAGTAACAATGAAATGTATCTTTAATGCCATTTTTAATGAAGGATACCTCTTAAAACTGTTTACATGCCTAAGGCCTATGAAAGGCCTAATGTGGCCTTCCACAAATTTCTGAGAAGTAGCTGCTACTGGCAATACTTATGTCTCTAAAAAGAGGCCGAGAGAAGGTGCTGGTTATCCATAGTGAACACTACAGATGGGAATAGCTGCCACTTTCAGGAGAAAGAATAGATGCTGAGATGAATATGAGAAAGAGAAGACATCCTTCATCCTTCAAACTTCTACTATCCTACCATCTCTTAATGGCCAAAATTCATGCAGGTGGACAGGCAGGGCATGGAAACTGAAACATGCCTTCTTTTTCTTTATTTTTTAAGTAGAAACTCTGTATGAACATATCATGTTTTGATACCATCATTTCCCTCCTCCCTGCACCCATTCTGCTGAGGTCACTCAGTAGAATTGCTGTGGTTGTGTGTGATGAGTTGTGAGAGCAGAACAGATTCATTGTCAGGAGGGTGTCAATGCCTCTGGACATTCCTTTCCACTCTGTGGTTCTTACAATCTTTCCTTCTCCAGTTCCCCAAAATTCCCTGAGCTTTGGTGGGTGTGTTTTAAGTCTACTTTAGTGTTGTGCTCTCAGCAGGTTCTTAATTTTTGCTTTGGTACATTTTGAGTATGCTCAGTATCTGTCTCCATCATTCTGGTGCGTTGGGCATTGCTAAACACGGGCTGCGACTGTGAGGAAGCTGGCCTGGGCTGTTGGACATGGCTGGGGACCTTGGGCTGTGGGGGTTGCAGCTGGCCTTATCATCCAGAACCCACTCTGGCAATGGAGACTGGCCCTCCTTGCCCTCAGGAAAGGTTGTAGTGTGTCCTATCTTCTCCCAGAGTGGACAGAACCTACAGGCCCTCCCCTCTATCCCAAAAGCATCTGACCATTTCAGAGTCAGTCTTTGCTCCCCACAGTTCCTGACCTTGTGGCTAGCTTCCCAAGAGACCCTTATAAACAGTCTCCCTTCAGCTTTAGCCATCCAATATGTGGTTGAAGACACATAGCTTTTCCTACCACTTCTGCTATCTCCCTTGCAGCTTCTCCTCGAGACTTCTGCCTACCAGCCAATTAGATTGCAACCCATAAACCTATGCATCCAATCACCATATAGTCTGTATGTGCCTTCTCAACCTTTCTCAAGTGTTTATAAACCCACTCCCCTTTTGAATAAATGAGAGCATTCTATCCATCAGACAGCCTCCCGGGTGGTTCATTGCCCATCACACTCACCCTCTCCAAGACCCTGCTTCCCCCAACTCCTCTTGTGCCAGGTATGTCGGTGGCCAATGACCCCCCGGAACAACGAGGACCCACACTGGTGCTGGTTGTTAGGCTTGCCATTGTAAACAGCACAATTCCTCTGTGATTTCATCTGGGACCTGGCTGATATGTGACGGGTGGTTTATCTCCTTGGGTCTTGCTACCTTCTGAAAAAGAAAAACAGATTCTTCAATGGAGAATGAGGTCAGCATAGGTTAAATGGCATAAGCACTGTAAATTAAGAGAAATGTTGATGTGTGTAGTCTCTTTTTGCCAAAGACTAGTGAGAACTTCTCATTGGAGTGCATGATCTTGGTGTCCAGTTTCCAGTTCCATTGTGGGGTTCTTTCAACTGTGCAGATCTCTAAGCCAATCACAGAGCCAACTATTACTCACCTAGGCTGGGTGCCACTGTTGCACAGGTGTATAGATCGTGTCAGGTTGGTTGCTTTCATATAGCAATATGCCCTGTTGTCACACAGTGTTGTTGACCATTTCCCTCCAGTATCTGATCTAGCAATTTCCAGTAGTATATAGGCAGACCATCTGGGAACTGGCTTCCTTCCAGATTCCAGCTGGATCTCTTGATGTAAAATGTGCTTTATTTATTTATTTATTTATTTATTTATTTATTTATTTTTAGGTTTGTTTTTTAAGGTAGGGTTTCACTTGGTTCAGGCTGACCTGGAATTAGCTATGTAGCCTCAGGATGGCCTTGAACTCATGGCAATCCCCCTACCTCTGCCTCCTAAGTGGTGC
This sequence comes from Orientallactaga sibirica, assembly GCA_036365145.1. Taxonomy (NCBI): domain Eukaryota; kingdom Metazoa; phylum Chordata; class Mammalia; order Rodentia; family Dipodidae; genus Orientallactaga; species Orientallactaga sibirica. Next base: position 69,938,701 of record JAEOAD010000004.1, on the reverse strand, counting down.
AATTAAAGGCATGTGCCACCATGCCCAGCTGTAAAATGTGCTTTATAAAGAAGTTCAGCTCCAACAAATTAAAGGAATATAAAAGAGTGAGTTTGAAATTTAGAGAAAATAGTTACTGATAAATACAATAATAGAGTAGTATATATCTGTCATTAAACAGAGATTGTGTGTGTTCATATAATTTTCAAAATATATTATCACACATAAAATCTAGATGCAGTATAATATGTAAGCATACAATATTAATAGAAATAGTCTTATATAAATAAGTAGTTAATTAGACCAATAATATTCCTAGAGTTAATTTGAGAAGAAAATCAACAAAACTTTAGTGATTCAACTTGGGAATTTAGTCTCACTAATGAAAACATTCATTTTTTATGATTCTTTCCTGTGTCTTATGAAAATTTATGCATCTATAGATGTAGCTGTGTTTGCTTTCATATCAACACAAGTTATTTGGATAGCTGGATTATATCAGTTTTGGCTTCCTCTTTAAATATTCAACATTAAAATTAATATTTTTATTTATAAATTCCAATACCAATGATAAAATACCTCCCAATGAGTTGTTCTGCAGAAGTACTACAGGGACCCTTAAAACAATACAGACCATTGTGATTTTTCTTACTTGTTCATCACATCAAAACTAGATAGAAAGTCTCTATTGCTGAACACAGTATACATTTGAATTGCAGGATGTAGAGATACTAAGTTGGAACTGAGCTGGCAGCTTCCTCCCTGCCAGATGGCTTTCTTCATACCAGAAGGTGTTATGCATACTGCCAGGAGAGAAAAGCCAGCACCAGTCTTACCCATCTGTGGACTCTGTGTTTTGTACAAACAACCTACCAGACAAGATATGCCCACTGATGCAATAGTGGCATGGATGTTATGGGAGTAACCAAACATATACTGATTGGACTTAAGATCCTGTACACAGGAGACAATTCATGGAATTCATGTCTATTCTCTCCAAAAGCCTATGACTAGAGGCAAATGTATGGAGAAACATACTACCATGATTATAGAAAAAAAAAAAAAAAAAAAAAGCATGCCAAATTGCTTTTTAGATAGCTATATTTCTTCCCTTAGACTAGTACTGCTTGAAACCTTAATCACAGAAGTTTCTGTCTATAATAGGCAGTGTTTAATGCAAAAATACATAGCTGGCAAAATGTCTTAGAATAAATGACTACTGTGTGCTCAGTCATTCTTAAACATGACATCTAAACCACCCCTCCAAGTCTCAGGAAACCTAGTGGAAGGGGGGGGGTTCAGAAAGAATGTAGTAGCAAGATGATGGGGAGGAGGTCTGTGAAACTCTGTCTTCGGTATACCACATGGCTACAATAGTTGTGCTTAGCTGCACAGACTGAGGTTTTCAATACTTCACCATTGATGATGGAAGGATACCTGACACCCCACGCCTTCCAGAGTAGCTAGCAGAAGCTAATTGTTGGTAGAAGAGGGGAGTCATGTTCATCTGTGGGGTAGTCACTGTTAAATTGTCCATTCAATAGTATATAACCTTTCACAGCGCTGATTTTCCTCAATAGGTTAAAAAAGGTTATTAAATATGGGGGTTAAAAAGGAAGAAGGGTGTTAATGGGAATGGAGGGGCTAAGAGAGGGTAATTTGGGGCAATGAGCTCAAAATACATTGTATACATGTAAAAAATGTCAAAAATGGGTGAATTTTTTAAATTAATAGCTGTTATTTATATATGAGAGTAAAATTCTATGAAACAATTTTAACATTCTCTCATTTCTTTTCTTACTACTCTTTCCCTTATACCTTGCTCCAGCAAAATTGAAACCTTTTTAGTTCTTACAATATGCCTCTAATCTCCCATAAATCCCTTCTTCAGTAACTTCAGCTCATTATCTAGTAACCATCTTAACACCTGTTCCTCAGAGAATCTCTAAAAGATTTCTAGTTTACATTACTTATCTACTTTGTACTTAAAGCCCCATACAGATTCCTTGTTCTTGTGCCATCACTAAATTTATGCTCCATTATTTCTTTAATAATAGCTTTCTCCTGTAAATTATACACATTATGAAAGCAAGATCTCACTCTCTTCATTTGCCTAAAAAAATTCCAGGATCTCAATAAATAATGTGGTAGGGTGCAAGGTACATATGGATGGATGGGTGGATGGATGCACACTAGTGTTTATAACTTAATAAAGATCCAATGTGTAGTTATTTGTAGAGAAAGGAAATTATTCCCAGAGCTATGAAACAATCTTTGCTTTATAACTAAACTAAATATAAATAATTTAATATAAATCTATGAGGATAATTAACGGTCTTAAAGTAATCTTATAAAAATAAAACTGAAGAACAGAGTGACTTAGGGTAGTAGCAAAAATGATTTTATGACTAACAAGTAGACTTTATAACACCTGATAAACTCTCTAAGTAATTAATCAATCTAAGTTAAATAGATGGTCTAGGGACTGGGGAGATGGCTCAGTGGGTCAGAGTGTTTGCTGTGCAAATATAAGAACCTGTGTAAATAAATTACATATCTATATCCAAAGTAGTGTATATTTGAGATAAGAGATAAAATTTTTCTTTTGAAACTGTAAATATTAAATTTGAGAGACCTCTCTGAGAAACATTTTTACAGCCCAGTAGGAGTGAGAAGCCAGATTACAGTGAATTAAATGTTGTCTTGTTTCTGAAATGGTGTACATAGCAGTAATTGAAAGTAGAGTTTCATAAACCCCTCAACAGGGGTTAACATGAAAACTTAAAAGAGATTGTAGCATTCATTTATAACTCTATTCTGTGTACCTCTCACATATCAATAATGACACTAGATCTGCCACCTAAATTATACTCCATTACCTAAAGATGTGTACAGAAATAAAGATGCTAGTCTTACTTGTTAGCTGCTGAAAAGTCACTGCTTGAACAACTGTTCAATATGATATGTTACTCAAACTGCATAAGACAAAGTAATTTTCTATAGTATAATGAGTGATATCACGAAGAATTCAGCAGAAAAGTGGAACCTTTCATTATCTCTTATTGCTGGCATAGGGATTCTTCCTATCTATTAATGAAGAGGAATTCACATTTATGTGGCTCATATGGAAAAATATTTTGCAGGAGGATAATCAGTGCATAAGATGGCCAAAGATACAAACTTTGTACTCTTAGCTAGAAGTTTTTATTTGCTTTAATATAAATGTAAATATATGAACTAGAAAGCATGGATGTACCAGGGCCTTCTGACTGCAAATGAACTAAAGACTCATGCACCAATTTGTATATCTGGCTTTACATGGTTACTACAATATCTAACTCGGGCTGTCAGGCTTTGCAAGCAAGTGCATTTAACCATCTCTCCATCCCAAATTTCAATTCTTTTTTTTTCTTTCTTTCTTTCTTTCTTTCTTTCTTTCTTTCTTTCTTTTTTTTTTTTTTTTTTTTTTTTTTTTTTTTTTGAGGCACCTGAAACTCACTCCATAGCTCAGGGGTGGTCTAGAATGTGTGAGATTCCTCCTATCTCAGCCTTTCAAGTGCTGGGATTAAAGGTGTGAGCCATCAAGCCTGGATTCACTTGTTTTTTAATGGAAGTCCTATCTTGCATAAACAGAAGATAAATATTTTTATTTTTGTGTTTACTATTATAGCATGTCAAATAGACCAATATTTATTTATTTCCTTTGTCATGTAAAGTGTGTGTGTGTGTGTGTGTATGTGTGTGTGTGATGTGCACATGTGTGCAGATATCACATTACTGCTGATGCACAAGCCAAAACAGAATAATAAGTGTCTGTCCCTATCCTCACCCATGTGCCTTCTTGACAGGGAATTTCTCACTGAACCTTAAGCTGCCATTCCCCTTTTCCCACACACAGAGCTATCCCTATTCTCTAGTTTCCACACCAGGCTGGGTTGTAGAATGTGTGGCTATGCCCAGTTGTTTATTGGAGTGTGAGAGAATCAAACTCAGGGTAAAATAGGGCTTTCAGACTCCCATGATAGCACAGCAAACATGCTTATCCACTGAGCTAGCTCCCTAACCCCCAAGACTATCATTATTATATCCATATCATTATTATATCTCATTATTTTATCCATAGCCATACTCAGGTGTTTTTGTAAGATCACCATATGCTGTCAATTTAGTAAATTTTATTGTTTTTCCATATTTCAGAAACAGACAAACTGAAGGTCACAGAGATTGTCACTAACTGTGGTAGTTTGAATATATGTCCCCCAATATATTCAGTGTTTTATTAGTTATAGTTTGCATCTGCAATCACCTTGCTAGAGGCAAGGTCACTGGGGTCTGGTCTTAAGGTGTTAATAGTGTGGGTTTGAGATTCCATTGTAAAGATATGCAAATGTGCCTAGCAGGAGTTCCTGAAGTGTGCTGTGTGACCTTTTGGCTGTAGTTTTGCTCTGTGTGCTGTGGTGGCTGGTTGGTTTTTCTCTCTCTTGCTTGGCCCTGTGGAGAGCAGGCTGCTTCTCTTGCCATTATGGAACTTCCCCTGGATCTGTAAGCTTCAATAAATAATATCCCTTCCTCCATAACTGTGCCTGGTCTGGAAGTTCATCTCAGCGAACCTGAAGCTGTCTGCTACACTAACTAATTAGCAAATAGAAAAAAAGTAATGAAGATGAATTAGAAACGATTCTAGAAGTCATAAACCCAATCACAACTCTGCAGAGAACTAATAAACTCTGCAGAACACTGATAAACGAGTACTACTTCATGGGTTGTGTACTGAGCCTAGATTTGTTGTATTCAGAAATGGAGAAATAGGGATGGAAATATAGTTCATTTGGTGGAGCATTTGCCTACCACCCACAAGACCCAGGGTTGGATACCCAATACTATTTTTTACACCAATAGAGAAAACCTAAATTTTTATTAGAGGTACTTTATGACTCACTTTGTTTATGAATAAACTCATATTTTGAGGCTCCCATGAGGCATAGCCAATTTTAAAATCTATAAAATGGTTTTTAAATGCTAATGGTGATTTATAGTAGTAAGTAAATGTAAATCCATAAATACAAATAGATTAATTTATTTAATAGCCATAACCATATTCAAAGAGGATATTTATGGCAATATAAAAGCTCTAGAAAATAATACTAATGGTTACACTACCTTTTTTATTAGTTATGCATATAGTGTATATACAGCCATAATGGTATCATTGTTAGCCTTCTTCCTGTCCTCCCCTATGGGTAATATGGGTCTTGCCTTATGGGGATAGCCATCAGTCATGAGGGAGAGGAATTGACTCTGAATAATTACCCAACTCATGGCTCTAACAATCTTTCCACCCCCTCTTCCACGAACTTCCCTGGGCCATGTTGGGTTCATTTTAGGTCTGTTTCAGTGACGAGGTCTTGGGAGTATCTGTGTCTCTGGATATCTGATTTGGTAGAAGTTGAGTGTTCTTTGTGTCTATCTCCTTCTCCCTTGTGATGGTACCAGGTTCACCAAAAGAGCAGCACTCTTGCTCATTTCCCCAAGTACTCTATGGCTTCAGCTGGTGCCCTGGTGAGGTGTGATGGGCTGATTCTCTCCTCAGGTTCTGTATTCATCTGAAAGAGAGAAGCAGATTCTCCAATTAAGAGTGAGGTTAGTGTAAGATGCATGGATAACCATTATTATTTTAGAGACAATTTAATAGGTGTAGGCCCTCCCACTATTGGTGGGAGCTTGATATTGGAGAGCAGGCTAATTTTTGGATATGGTTCTGACTTGTTTCCTGGTTCCAGGTATGAGTTCAATTCCACTGAGTGGATTCATTAGCCAAATCAAGAGCAGTTGGTAACCCATCATGGCTGTGTACCACTATTGCACTTGTGTGAGTATCATGTCAGTTTGATTGCTGCTGAGTAGTTTAGATCATGAGCTGCTTAGACAGATATTGGTTATTTACCCCAGTCACTCATGTGGCACCTTCTGGCACTAGACAAGCTAACTGTCTGGGGACTGACTTTCTTCCAGATTCCAGCCAGGTCTCTCCATGTTCCATCCCAACAGCATATGGTGTCTTCAGCAATAGGATCTTACCATTAACCTTTGGTGGGTCATCAAGTACTCTGACAGAAATCTGTCTTCTTTGGGAAAACTTCTAGGTCGCACTGATCAACAGCTCGTTGTAGATGTTAACCACATGCTGGTATAGGTCCATGCCAAGGGAAACGAAGGAAGAAAAAATATAGGTAATATGAAAAAGAGAAGAGAGAGAGGAGGGAGTGATAGAGAGAGAAATAGGAGAAGATTGAGGTTAGTCTTCATCATACACTCTCCAGGCCCCTGTTATTCAGGTGTTCTCTCTAAGCACCTGATACAGGTTTGACCTTTTAGTATGTCTTTCAGGATATAGGATTTTATGGTACCATTTCTATTTGGGTTCAGTTTTTTGCCCCACAAACCCTCTCCCTGCCCTCCCACCCCACCATCCCTATGGTCCAGTCCTCCAGATGTTTATTAGGTGTGTCAGCATTTCAGGAAAATACAGATTAGGAGCCACAGATGAATGAGACCATGTGATGCTTATGTTTCTGTGATTGGGTGGGTTCACTGAGAATGATCTGTTCCAAGTTTGACCATTTTTCATCAGATTGCTTTGTGTCATTTTTCCTTACCACTATGTAGAATTCCATTGTGTAGATATACCACATCATAGTTATCCATTTATCTAATGATGGACATCTGGGTTGATTCCAGCTCTTAGCTATTATGACTTGTGCAGCTATAACATGGTTGAGCAAATATCTCTGAACTGAGGCTTGGAGTTTTTAGGGGTAAATGCCCAGTAAGGGGATAACTGGGTCTGTTAGTACCTCTATAGTCGTCCTTTTAAGGAGTCTCCATATTGCTTTTTTTTAAAAAAAAATAATAATAATATTTATTTATTTGCAAGCAGAGAGAGAGAGATAGAAGAGAGGCAGACAGAGAGAGAATGGGCAGGCCAGGGCTTCTAGCCACTGCAAACGAATTCCAGATGCACGTACCCCCTTATGCACCTGGCTTACATGGGTCCTGGAGAATTGAACCGGGATCCTTAGGCTTTGCAGGCAAATGCCTTAACCGCTAAGCCATTTCTCCAGCCCCCATCCATATTGCTTTTCATAGTGGTTGTATCAGCTTACATTCCCACCCGTAGTGAATGAGGTTCCTATTTCTCTACACCCTTGCCAGCATTTGTTGTCATTAGATTTTTTAATGTTTACTATCCTTACTGGGGTAAGGTGGAATATCATAGTTGTTTTAATTTGCATTTCCCTGATGATTAAGGATGTTGAACACTTTTTAAGTGTGTGTTTTCCATTTGTATTTCTTCCTCTGAGAACTCCCTGTGCAGTTCTCTGCCCCATTTTGTGAGTAGGTTGTTTGATTTTTTATTGTTTAGGTTTTTGAGTTCTTTGTAGATTGAAATTAGGCCTCTGTCTTATGTGTATCTAGCAAAACTTTTCTCCCATTCTGTGGGTAATCTATTGGATCTGCTTATTATATGTTTGTTGGTGAAAAAGATTTTCAGCTTCATGAGATCCCTATGGTTGAGTGATTTTTTTCTTTTAATTTCCTGAGCTATTGGGATTTTTTTTTTCAGGAAGTCTTTTCCCACTCCTATATCATGAAAAGTTCTTCCTACTTTTCCTTCCAGTAGTAGCAGTGTTTCTGGTCTTATATTGAGGTCTTTGGTCAATTTAGACTTGATTTTTGTGCATGGCAAAATGTGTGGATCAACAGGATTATAAACCAATGGAACAGAATCGAGGACCCAGACTTTGGGTCAAGTAACTGTAGCTACTTGATATTTGAAAAAGGCCCCAACAATATAGTCTGGAAAAAAGACAGCATCTTCAACAAATGGTGGTGGACAAACTGGATAACCATATGCAGGTTATGCTACTTTTTAAAAGTTAGATGACCTTTCTGAATATGTACCCAAATTAGTTCTTAGTTCTCAATGTTTATACTTACCAGACAACAAATACTTCAAATTCATATTTTATTATTATCTTAAGATCTCACAAAGCCCATAGATGCCTGATAATTTTATAATAATATATAAAAGTAAAATAGAAATGATACACATATTATTTGAAAACAGAGAGCTCAATATGAAGAAGTATAATAGGAGATTACAGTAATAAAGCATTGGGTAGAAAGAACTCTGGAGAAACACATGGAATAGAGAAACCACACATATAGGGTGTGACCACTACCCCTAGGGCAGAAGTACCTATGAAAAGAATCAAAAACCCCACTCTGCACAACCAGATGAAGATTGAAGGTTCTTGGAATGGACAGAGTCAGGATACTCTGGGAGCTGGGAATTTGCTGGCACTACTTGCCAACAATCTGCCTTCTGGATAGTAGGAAAAGCCTTCCTCTGAAAAGATGAGATCTTACTATGAAATCTGGGAAGAATGCTCAGTGGTTAAAGGCACTTGCTTGCAAAGCATGCTGGCCTGTGTTTGATACCTAAGAATCCACATAAAGTCAGATGCACAAACTGGTCCATGTGTAGGGAGTTCATCTGCAGCAGCAAGAGGCCCTAGTATGCCTGTACTCTCTCTCTCTCTCTTCTCTCCCCCTCTCCCCCCCCCTCTGTTTTCTCTTTCTCAAATATTTCTTAAAGAACTTACTGTGAAGGCACAGGAGGGGTTAACATGGGGATGTACCTTGCTACCAGTACTCCATCATGAAGGCAGTAGAAAGAATTACTAAGGATCTATTTGGTCACTGGGTTCTACTGGTCACTACATGGCAGAAACCCAGACCTGGAAAAGCAATGTTGTGTGGGAGCCTCATGCTAAAGAAAGTCACACCTTGCAGGAGTTTAGAACCAGACAAACTGCATTCTGCATGAACTGGACATCAGATAGAGCTCAACCCTGAAGGAATCTGATTATCAGAGAACCAGATATCAGAGCTGATATCAGCAAATAACTATTCCTTCTCAAGTACCACCATCCAACTTCAGTGGATAAGATTTAGTACCAATCAAGCTAACAAAGGAAAAGTATGTACCAAGTCTGCTTTCATCATTGCATAGCAGGCAAGGACTGCTACAACCAATTGAAATCTGGCCCATATGTATTCCCAAGCACTTCAGATGTTTACCATCAGTGCCTTAACATCAAAACTGGGAAGATTTTCTGTGTAATTATGGTATCTGCAAAGATATTTTCTTCCAGTGATTTTCCTATTTATCCTTTGCTAGTTAGCATTTGATTGAGTACTATTCTTGCAGAAGGCTAAGCCACAGTGTGTGTACTGCCATATGTCACAGGATATAACCAATATCCGAAGAATGAACCCAACAGTGTGCAGCCTCCCTATTAGCATGACAAGGGAAGTTTGGAGGTCTATTTAGAAGGTATAGTTCTCACTGCTATAATCATTGAAAAGATAGGTTATGGTAAGAGCATGAAAATAAGACAAAGGTGTTTCTGGATTATTTTTCAATGTATTAAAAATATGTATAAAAATTGAAATCAACCCAGGAATAACTTCATTAGCTATCCTGTGTTGACAAAGGAAAATAAACTTCAGTAATCATAATCAAAAGTGTGCTGTATTTACTAAGCATCAACATGACTTACATGTCTCCTGTGTAGTAATTGACCTAATTCATCATCTCATTTTGACTTGACACTCAGGTTCTAACATCCATAAATTTTCACTCTAAGCAGAAGACTCACAGCCAGATTTGCTAAGTGATGTCACAGTTCAACAACTAGGGCCCTTTTGCCTTGTTCAATCAACATTTATCCCTGGACCTAGCCTGATACTCTCCAAATCACCCTATACAGTTATATGCTGTCAATGCTCCCTTAATCCTAGAACAAGAGAGTTCCTGTTAAAATTGGAAACAAATGTTTGGTGTTTTTCAACTAATGTGGTATATATTTTAGCCTATGACAGCTGACCATCATAAGATACCTTTATGAATATCCCCAGTGTATTTCAGAAGGGGGACAGGGTAAACTGGATTTTTTTGTTTGTTTTTGGTTTTTGGTTTTTCTAGGTAGGATTTCACTCTAGCTAAGGCTGACCTGGAATTCACTATGTAGTGTCAGGGTTGCCTTTAACTCTCAGTGATCCTCCTACCTCTGCCTCCCAAGTGCTGGGATTAAAGGTGTGTGCCATCATACCCAGCTAAACTGGATTCTTAATTCCACATTTAACAGAAGTGAGTCAAAAGAGGTTAACATAATTCTCAGTATGTGCTTTTAAATTATAAACAGAATTAGAATGACCATTTCCATAACAGGCTGGAGTGGCATGCTACACAATGGGCTTCTGGCCTTAGAACAGATGGGCCTCCTTTGATTTGGGTCCTGAATACAGCATCAGTCAAAATTGCACTTTCTTGTTCAGAATAAAATGGCATAACTTTTATTTTGTGGAAGAGCTGGCTTATTGTTTAATTTGGACAAAGAACCTTTATCTGGTATGTGACTTGTCATTCTATGTCAATGTAAGCTATGTAAAGAATGACTCTTCATTAAAGCAAGTTTAGCATATTTGTGATTGTCTTTGGTCAGATGGGCATGTTTCTGGCTGAAATGGAATTATACCCTGTGATTTATGCAATGCACAAATTTATTCTACGGAGGAAGGCAAAAATAATAATGGCAAGTGTTTTGTTTCTTGTTTTCTACTTTTTAAAATCTTAGCTCTACTGATTAACTGTGCCAAACAGCAGTCTTAGGAAACACTGAGGAAAACCCGCTATTTTTGCAGATGGTAGGTTTCATTAAGTTATCTGGGAACTGAATACATATACCTCCTTCTCCAGACAAGATTAAACTCTCAAATTCCTGAACTTGGCTCACTCTGGATTAAAAGTAATTTCTCATCCAGCTCCTGGCATTTTCCTATGAACTGTTATATTTTAGTTCTCATTAAGGCTTCCAATACTGCTTCTGACATTCCACCCTGAACTTACTGCTGGCAACTACACTCTGTTCCCCATGCTCCAAACAGTCTTGTATGCGGAGCTCCTATGTTGCCAAACTCCTTCTTTTAAAGTGTTAATGATATGATATCCTTCTGCAGGCCAAGAACCCTTAAAAGTTAAATAAATACATTGGAGAGAGTGTAACATATGGCAGTACATCCCTAGGGACAAAAACTATAACTTTTGAACTGAGTGTGTAGCTAAGTGATTAAGGTTTGCTTGGCATGTGTGAAACCTTAGCCTAAATCTACCATACTGTATGATAGACTAGCAGACAGGAATATACTGTAATATTTCTAATCATAACACTGACCATTGAGAATCACACAAAATTTTCAGTATTCCTTGTTCTATAGGTGCTCCATCAGCATCTGTAAAATTAGGGAATGGGATAAGATACTAGAAAACTCCTCTTTTCCACCAGTCTTGATTATTTTGCATTATTGTATCTATCCTGCCACTTAGTCCCATAAACGTCCACTGAAAGGTGAAAAGTGCAGCAGAGAACCATTCTAAAACCTGCATCTTGTTTATATTTGTCCTACAGGTAGGCAAAGACCCTAAGAAAGACCCTAATCTTCTCTAGTGTTCTCTAACATCTCCATCATCTGAAGCAGCTTAACCAGCCAAAGGTAGTGTGCTGTGGGCTTTTGTTGAGGTTATCCCTTTCACACAGACATGGTTCTGAGCACAGAGTGTCTGAAGTCATAGGAATAAGAGGAGCATTGCTTGTCCTATTATAGTTCTCTCTGAGTCTGTCCTCAAAATTACCTTTGCATTTTGAGTTATGCCAATAGATTTGTGAGTTCCATAGTGTCACAGAACAACCAGACTCTAAAATCTTTATATAATGCACATTGTGTTCATTTTTTTTAAAATATTTTATTTTTATTTATTTATTAGAGAGAGATAATGGGCACACCAAGGCCTCTAGCCACTGCAAATGAACTGCAGATGCATGTGCCACTATGGGTATCTGGCTTATGTGGGATCTGGAGAATGGAATCTGGGTCCTTAGGCTTCACAGACAAGTGCCTTAACTGCTAAGCCTTCTCTCCCACCCCACATTGTGTTCTTTCGAATTTCTGTCTGATATCATTTCAGTTTCCCTTGTTCCATTCCTGGGGATTAATGCTGTTTTGAATTTATGTTAAGAGACACATTAAAACATAGGAATCATATATGCTTGAGTGGCTAGAATTTACCTGTGTCTCTGATTTCTTAGGATAAACTACTTGCCAGAAATAGGAACATTACCAGGATGCAAGTTCCAAGATTTTCCCTCTGTTCCCTTTAATGGTTAACTGTAGGTATGTTCTACTCTTACATGTTGGTCATCAAGTTTGGTATAGCAACTCATTCTCTCAAGTATTTTTTTTCTCTCCAAAACAAAGCCTTAATATTGTTAAAAGATACACACGTCCCTTTAAAAAAATCCTCACAGAATTTTAGCCTTTAAATGAAAGTTATTGTCTATTCCTATAGGTGTATACCAGAGATAAGGTTATATAGTGTCTTAAAACTTTGGATTAGACAACATCCAAATCTACTCCCCATTCTGATGTATATTTGTTTTCATTTCATTTCAAACTCGTCCTTACCTTTAGAAAGAGTATCCACTCCCTGCATTGATCCACAAAACATAATTGAACCAGGATGGGCTGAATTATTATAGTCACTTTAAAATCTGTCTCTTGGGGCTGGAGAGATGGCTTGGCAGTTAAGGCATTTGCCTGCAAAGCCAAAGGATCCTGGTTCTATTCCCCAGGACCCACGTAAGCCAGATGCACAAGAGGGCACATGCATCTGGAATTCTCTGATGCGCCCATTCTCTCCCCATCTCTTTCTCTCTCTCTCTCTGCCTCTTTCTCTCTCTCCAATAAATAAATAAATAAATAAATAAATAAATAAATAAATAAACCAAAAAAATTTAAAATATCTGTCTCTTCTACCAGCTGTTTCTCAAGTTGCTCATCAGAATCACCCAGAGAGTGGTTGAAACATACATTGATGGATGCTATTCCTTAAGTATATTATTTAATTGATGTGACGGAGCCCTCTAGAAATTACAGTTCTACCAGTAGTCTCATGTGATGATGCTGGTCTGTCTCAGTTCTAAGTTCTCAGTTTGAAAACCATTGCTCTAGAAGGAAAGCAAAGAGTTAAAGCAAAGATTTTACTAGTGTTATAATTTGGGTATGCAAATTTCAGCACCAATCATTATGATTCTGAATATCTTAATAGTTTACTTGACTGACAAACATAAACTATATATTAGATTTATATTTCATTGGTAACAGAAGTCATATTTTTTCTGAGTACTCGTATCTGTATACACAAATTCACAGAAAAATTACTAGATATTTCTTGATAGTGTTCAAGTCTTTGTTTTTTCATTCAATTTGCCAATGTAACTTTTTTTTAATGATAAAGAATTCTGGTTAGATGAATTATTATGAACTAATCTGAAAATAGTGAGTTGTTCCTATCCTCATTTTCAGCTATTATTTAAATTCCTTCTTAATGATTTCTAGATTTTTATCCCAGTGTTCATGCTACCATGCATCAGAAATATGATCCTCAAAATTCAAGAAGTTCCTTCCTCCCTTAACCAAAGGAAAGCAGAATTAGACATATAAAATGCTTTAAAATTTGTACAGTAGTTACCTGTACAAAATGCTATTCATTTTGCCATAAAATGATGGGATGATGGGGAAAAAATCTCATTTTATACCCATATGATTTTATAGCCACATGATTCTTTAAAATTGATGAAATAATGGTCATGTTGCAATTCCTTTGAAACTTTCAAAACAATAGTATGGAAATTTTCATGAATTGTGTTAAACAAGCAAAATAATGACAAAGCTTATAGTACATAACTACTACTTACCTACCTGAGGTAATATTTAAATTGTGGAGCACCCTGGTAATCAATTTATTCTAGGTATTTTATTTCAGAAACTTTGGAATAAAAGTTTTGAAGAAAAATATAAATTATCTGCAAACTCTAAGCTCATACATATTCACTTTAAAAATATGTTATTTATTTGAGAGAGTGAGAGAGGAAGAGGCAGAGAGAGAGAATGGGCATACCAGGGCCTTTAGCCACTGCAAATGAACTCCAGATGCATGTGCTCCCTTGTGCATCTGGCTTAAGTGGGTCCTGGGGAATCAAACCATGTTCCTTAGGCTTCACAGGCAAATGCCTTAACAGCTAAGCCATTTCCCCAGCACCATATGTACTTTTTACAAGGCTATGAGAGGGGTTAGGTTAAAGAGGTCAGAAGAGAAAACTGGTGAAACTTGCTGAGCTTTAGATGACATCTCTGTTATGGGAAATGAAAGGAAGTGTCTTCCTTCGTCTCAGGAAGTGAGAGGGTTTGAAAGGAACCTGGTAGCACTTGGTATGTATTTTGAGAGATGTAAAGGCACACAAAGATTAGAGTTTGAAACCCATTGGAGATAACTAGATGCAAGCCTGTGACAGGATAAAATGACAAGCGCACTTTGGCAGCTGCAGTCTCCATCTCATGTGTCAAGGATGCATGTGATTTCCTGGGGACCAAACACATACTGCATGAAAGGATCTGGGCTGGAAAAAGTGAACACTGAGAGGCTGTGAGAGGCTCCATCATGGACAGGATCTGTGAAAGAAACTGGTTTAGTACTGTGTCCATGTCAGAGAGCTACACCACTGTTAGACCCCGACATTGAACATCCAAAGACCACTTTGCCCAGAGACTGTTTTATAGCTACTTATCCTAGAATGTTCCAAAAATGACAGTAAGTCAGGCATGGTGGTGCACATCTGTAACTACAGCACATAGAATGCTGAAGTCGGAGGGTCACATAGGTTGAGGCCAGCCTGAACTATGTAACAACACCCTGTTTTAAAGTAACAACTCCTTGCTTTTCTTTTTTTCCAGTACCTGGCAAAGGGAGTGAGATTAAAAAACTGGTAAAAGAAAGAGAATAGAAAGTTGGGGGAGTAAGCTAAGGACCCACATTCCATCAGAAGCCTCTGGATTCTGCAGAAAAAGAGAAGTATCTTTAATTTTACATATAGTTTAATATTTTGTGGTGAAAACATTTTAATTAGTAAAATATTTAATTATTATAATTAAAGCTAAAAGTAATTAAGAGAGTTTTTATTATCAGAATGTGGCCAGAAATAGAATATGTCCCTTGAGTTTTATTCAAGAAATGGGAGTAAGGGGATTAATTTATCCATAAGAAAAGGACAAAGCTGATTTCTCTTAATGCCTATGAATCCTGCTCTATATGTATAATAGCACTGAGCATTCCAATACTTGGTTGTTCTACAATATAATTAACAGCACTAACATTTCTAACTTGTTTCAGTTCATCATCCGTTCTTGAAAGTTAACATACCATAGACAAATATTTCCTTTCTCCTACTTCAAATGTTTTATCACAGTTATGGAATTCTTCCTTTTTGGAAAAAAAAAATAATTAAACAGCTTTTTAAACTCAAGTCTAAAATATAAGCATAGAGAATTATCAATGCAGATATATATGAATACATGTATAATCATAAAGACCATCTCCTCCTACTTTCTGTATAAAAAGGAAATAAAATCCATTCAGCATCATTTTTTAAAAAGCAAAAGGCACCCAGTTATTTTTCCTTATTTTTAAAACCTATCCAAAGAAATTGAGGCTCCAACTCTTTTCTGCTGATTCTACAAGAATAATCTCTTCTCTCTTTGGCCTGTATGATGAAAAATCATGAGTAGAGGGTTTCTTTGCTGAGGGGAACTATGAAGCCCTTGTAAAAATAGACTGAGATCACACTATTATAGCAAAAGGAAATGAATGCCACCAATTTCTGGTCAAATTGAGACATAGAGATACCATGAAAATGCACAGTCTTACTAAAAACGAAGGGTTAACATGCAGAGTTATTCAGAGTCACTGGGTTAATAAACACAAGGGATTAGAATGAGCTCATCATGGCTAGAGGTATCTTGAATCAATTCTCTTTGAGAATGCAAAAATATCATCCCACAACTACAGCTTTGTGCATGGCAATGTTATTTTACACGAGTTGTTGTCTATACCTATCCTTATCTTAGGACCCTAAGAAGTCTATTCTTTCTATGAAGATTTTGGTCACCCTTCATCATCATACATTTGTGAAATGTGTTCAGCTAGAGCGAAAGTTAGCCAAGGAACATGCTAGTGTCTAGTGGATAAGTATTGTAGATGTCAAAGCAAAAAAGAGATGATGAGTAAATGTGCATATGCCAAGGACAGAAGACCATACTCTAGCCCTGATGTTTTCCACACAGAGCTAAAGCTCCCAAACTTAATAGTTAGGGGAACTTGTACAGTTAAAGCATGATTCATTATAATTCCTAGAGGAATACTGCTGCTTCAAGATCATTCAAATCAAAAACAGCCATAGATAACCCCTTAAGATGAATGAATAGCAAGTTATTGCAGATAATTCTGGAATATTTTCAACAGTATAACTTTGTTTCTTGTTTTATGAAGAGAATCTGAAGACACTGACAGGAACATAGCTTTCTCTGTCTGGCATTCTAAGCATCTTCCTGCCCTTCTTGTTCCCACACGTTAAATCAGCAGTGCATAACTTACAGTTTCTCTTGCTTCCTATTTTGCAACGTAGTCAGAACTTGATTCCATTCATTAATGACCTTTCTCCTCCCTCTCAGATGCTGATTTGAGCAACATTCAGATCACATTTATTTCTTCTTGAAAGATAAAAATTTGGTGGCCTCAGGAGTGGGAGAACTTTATGACTGCTTCAGTAAAGCATTTACCAAGTATTCAAAGCCATCTGAAATAGTTGGCACAGTCAAACAATAAATGGCATTACTTTAATAAATTTAGAGAGAATAAGACTGTCCCATTGTGCCTAGCAACTGTTAAACATTATGCTCTCACTTGGAATATAACAGTGCAATATTTGTTTCATTCAACATTGTTTCTTAAAAACAGCTCTTGAGATGAATTTTGTGAGGAAATTGAAATATACATGCATATATATATATATATACATGCATATATATGGGAAATCAATGAATGATATAATTTTACAACATGTGATTAACCCATAAATAAATGTGTTTCAAAATAACCAGGTTTCAGATCTACACTAAGAGAACAAAACAAAAACAATAGAAGAGAACAAAAAAAAAAAAAAAAAAAAAAAAAAACCTGGCATAGGACAAGCATTATATAAGCTTTGGATTAAAAGGAACCTCAGCTATGTACAAATACATCTTTTACTGGTAAAGCCTTTTTAGATGAACAATTAGGATGACATTTACAGTTTCATCTCAGGACCAATGTGAGAATTAACTGAAGTAAGACTTTTTGAATAGCTAACAGTTAACAAATACTTAGTACATGTCAGCTTTAACTTTGGATCAATAAGATCATAAGTTTATTTGGCTTTATCATTTGAAGATGCTAAATTTAGCATTATGTTAAAGAATAATGTAGAGAACTACTAGGATATTCACTAAATATTAATCTTTATTAGATCTATGCTTTAGGCTAAATAACTCACTTTTCATCTTGGAATAGAGAATTTTCCTAATTGCAAACAAATCAGAAGTCTATCGTTTGCCCAATTCACAAAGAAACAGCTTGTAAGAACGTATTTACTCATTGTGTGAGCAAGTTTATGCGAGATTCTATGTGAGTGTGTGTGTGTGTGTGTGTGTGTGTGTGTGTGTGTGTAGAGAGAGAAAGAAAGAAAGACATGGATGACGTCTAAGGACATGTACAAAGATTCATGCTCACTATTAGAATTTGCTCTGTTGCTACAATCTGGTAACATGGCTGACGATTCTAAAGGGCTTGAAAACCCAATTAACTTAATGACACAATAAACATCATTTAGTTGGTACCTTCTACCAAAAGAAGACATAAATATGGGGAAGGATGATGATTGTCTGAAAGAAGTGGAAAAACAGATATCTTTTAAGACTGTGAATAGTTTGGTAGAATTTCTTGAGTACTTTTTTGACACTTTTAGAATGGAAGCTTATCACTCTGAAATCATACCATATGTACAACATTGCTTTCATATCACACCTGAATTGTCAGACACCTCTCCTTCAAGAACAACCTATCACAGACAGATTACACACTAGGTTTACTAATTTAACCTAAAATAACCACAAGTAAAGCACATGTTCCACAGAGGAATATGGATCTTCACTCTTCTACTTACATATGTCATAGGCTTCCTCAATGAGGAGGAAGTTCTGATGATCTGACTGTTAGGCTCCTGAGGTCTTAACCAAGCCCCATTTTGGTCTAGGATAATAACCCATGTCCTTATTCTTGTCTGAGTGCTATTTCATGTGCAGGAAGCACCAACAGGTGAACAGTCATAGGAACAAGAAATAAATTTTCTCTTTCTTTGGTAAGTAATAGACTCAAGAGGACCCCATCACAGGTTTTCCTCCCTCAGTAAGCATTCATGAGCACTTCCAAACATTGAGGCAAGAAAGATTTCCATTGGGATTACAGAGATAAAGCCCTAATGTCTTACATTTTCTAGAAAACCTTGCTTTCGGACCAAATGGGGTGAGGTAGGGGTTGAATAAAGGGAATGTATGAACTGATTTTTACAAATTTTACTAAAACAATAATGTGTTTTCCATGTATTGTTAACTTTAAATATGAAATTTTCTTTATCAAAAAGCCCAGGCTGACCTGGAATTCACGCTGTATTCTCAGGATGGCCTCAAACTCATGGTGATCCTCCTACTTCTGCCTCCCAAGTGCTGGGATTAAAGGAGTGTGCCACCATGCCCAGCAATAATTATTTTTGAGAGAGACAGGGAGAAAACAGGTGCACCGGCAGCCTCTCAGCTGCTGTGAACAAACTCCAGACATTCACCAAGTGTCACTTCTTGTGTCTGCCTAAACATGGGAGTTCTTAGGCTTTGCAGGCAGGAGCCTTAACTGCTAAGCCATCTCTGTAGCCCCAAAGGATTTTTAAAATAGAATAAATTTTATCCTTTAACAAAAATAAAGTTATCTAGAACTTCTCTAAAATATGTACCAATTGAAAGCTAGACATCACCATGAACACAATGTCAAGATTCACAGAAATATTCCACACACATACTATTCAATTGTTGAAACTAATTGTAAATTAAAATATAGCACATGCTATACTCAGGAATGATAAAGACAAGGCCCAGAACATTAAGTCATTACTACGCTATGGTCATCTACCAGATGTTAGGTTGGAATTTACATTAACATCATACACATTTAAAATTAAACACCACTTCTAGGTAACACATTGTGAAAAACATAGGCAATATAACGTTCTTGAAAGTCTTCCAAGGTTTACCCATTGCCTAGCTATAATTAATAATTACCACTGATTAGTGAAGCTTTTCTTCAAGAAACATGATTTTTAAAGTATTAATCCATTCATTTGTTTATTTATGTTTCATACTAATCTAAAAAGGCAACAATAACAGGAAACACTTGCTTATCCTGAGAATGATTAATTTACCCTTCTCTCCTTTTAAGAGAATTTAAAGTATATTTTAGAAGATTAAAGGTGTTTTTAATGTAGAGATGTATATCAATATTTTACTTACTAGTTTAATAATTTAATAAATATTAATTTAATTATTGATATAAAGGAACATGCCTTTAAAATAATGTTACTTACATTGTGGTCATGTTAAATGTATTTCAATATCCAATGTCTCATTTGTTTCTCCAAACTTTAAAATGGTCATTTGAAATGAATTTTCACACATGCATGCAGGTGCACATACACACACACACACACACACACACACACACACACAATCATACCCATTAACACTAGCAAAATCAGACCTTCCAAATATTAAGTAAGAGGCTGGAGAGATGGATTAGTGATTAAGGTGCTTGACTGAGAAGCCTAAGGACCCAAGTTCGATTCGTCAGTACCCTCGTAAGTCAGATGTACAAGGTGGCACATGTGTCATTTGCAGTGGCTACAGGTCCTAGCATGCCCATTCTCTCTATCTCTCTCTCTCTCTCTCTCTCTCTTTCTCTCTCAAATACTAAAAAAATTAAGTAAGGTGGGTTTATCTGGGTCATACAGTAGATCTATATTTAGCTGTCTCAGGAACCTCCACGCTAATTTCCACAATGGCTGGAGAAGATTGCATTCCCACCAACAATGTAGAAGAGTTCCTCTTTTTCCGCATCCTCACCTGCATTTCTAGTCATTTATTTTCATGAGGGTAGCCAATCTGACAAGAATGAGGTGGAATCTCAAAGTAGTTTTAATCTGCATTTTCCTGATGACTAGGGATGTAGAACATTTTTTAGATGTTTATATGCCATCTGTATTTCTTCTTCTGAGAATTCTCTATTTAGTTCTGTAGCCCATTTTTTAATTGGGTTGTTTGATTTCTAAATATTTAATTTTTTTTGAGTTCTTTGTATATCCTAGACATTAACCCTCTGTCAGATATGTAGCTGGAAAAGATTTTCTCCCATTCTGTAGATTGTCTCTTTGCTCTATTCACAGTGCCCTTTGCTGTACAAAAGGTTTGTAATTTCATGAGGTCCCAGCGGTTGAACTGTGGTTTTATTTCCTGAGGGTTTTCCCTAATTTTTCCTCTAGCAGTTTCAGAGTTTCAGGTCTGATATTAAGGTCTTTGATCCTTTTGGACTTGATTCTTGTGCATGGAGACAGATAAGGATCTATTTTCATCCTTCTACAGATACATATCCAGTTTTCCCAGCACCATTTGCTGAAGAGGTTGTCTTTTCTCCAATGAGTATTATCTGAATTTTTGTCAAAGTTCAGGTGGCTATAGCTATCTGGTTTTACATCAGGGTCCTCTATTCTGTTCCATTGATCTACATTTCTATTTTTGTCCCAGTACCATGTTGTTTTGTTACAATGGCTCTATAATATAGGTTAAAATCAGGCATGGTGATACCACCAGCATTATTTTTGTTGCTTAAAATTATTTTAGATATTCAAGGTTCTTTATGCTTCCAAATGAATGTTTGGATTGTTTTTTCTATTTTCATGAAGAATGCCATTGGAATTTTGATGAGGATTGCATTAAATGTGTAGATTGCTTTTGGTTAGGATTGCCATTTTCACAATATTGATTCTTCCAATCCAAGAACAAGGGATGTTTTTCCATTTCCTAGTGTCTTCTGCAATTTCTCGCTTGAGTGTTTTAAAATTCTCATTGTAGAGATCCTTCACTTCCTTCGTTACGTTTATCCCAAGGTACTTTGTTTTTGTTTTTGTTTTTGTTTTGTTGTTGTTGTTATTGTTGTTGTTGCAATTGTGAATGGGAGTGAATCTCTGATTGTTAGCATATGGGAAGACTACTGATTTCTGTGTGTTTATTTTGTATTCTTCTACATGGCTATAGGTGTTTATCAGTTCTAACAGTTTGCTGGTAGAGTCTTTAGTGTCCTTTATGTGTAGAATCATATCATCTACAAATAATGATTACTTGATCTCTTCCTTTCCAATTTGTATCCCTTTTATGTGTGTCTCTTGCCTTATTGCTATGGCTAAGACTTCCAGTACAATATTAAATAAAAATGGGGACAGTGGACACCCTTGTCTTGTGCCTGATTTTAGTGGAAAATCTTCAAGATTTTCTCCATTTTGTATTTTGTTGGCTGTGGGTTTGTCATAAATAGCCTTTATTATGTTGAGATATGTTCCTTCTATTCCCATTCTCTGTAGGACTTTTATCATGAAGGGATGTTGGATTTTGTCAAATGCTTTTTCTGGATCTAATGAGATGATCATGTGTTTTTTGTCCTTCGGTCCATTTATATAATGTATTACATTTATCGATTTGCATATGTTGAACCATCTCTGCGTCTCTGGGATAAAGCCTACTTGGTTGGGGTGAATAATCTTTCTAATATATTCTTATATTCTGTTTGCCAATATTTTGTTGAGGATTTTTGCATCTATGTTCATGAGGGAGATTGGTCTGTAATTTTCCTTTCTTATTCTATCTTTGTCTGGTTTTAGGATCAGAGTGATGCTGGCTTCATAGAAGGAGTTCGATAGGATTCCTTCCTCTCCTATTATATGGATAAGTTTAAGAAGCATTGGTGTTAGTTCTTCTATGAAGGTCTTGTAAAATTCAGCAGTGAATCCATCTGGGCCTGGACTTTTTTTAGTTGGGAGATTTTTTATAACTGCTTGGCTCTCCATACTTGTTATAAGTCTATTTAACTGGTTCATCTCATCTTGACTTAATTTTGGTAGGTCATATAAATCAAGGAAATCATCCATCCACCATCCAAGGCTCAGGTCCATTGCAGAAGAGGGGGCAGAAAGAATGTAAGAGCCAAAGGAAGAGTAAGACTCCTTACAACATGCTCCTCCAGACACAAAATGGCCTGGATATCCATGACCTCACAGTGTCTGACACTAGCTACACAAAACCATCATAGTAGGAGGAAAAGATTATGACATCCAACTGAAAAGAGAGACAGACTGAGATGGGGAGGGAAGTTGATGGAGAGTGAAGTTTCAAAGAGGAAAATAAGGGAAGGGAGGGAAGTACCATGTAATATTGTCTACAATTAAAGAAGTTGTCAATAAAAAAATTAAGTAAGAAGTACCTCCCATGTACACCTGCCCTGATGAAGGTAGAGTAGGCCTCTCATGTTCAAGGAGAACACTCTCAAATCATTCCTGTCTCTTGGCCTTGTTTGTACTCCCCAGTATGCTTAGCACACTACAGAGAAAACTGACTACAACATTTCATACTGAAAGGAATAAACATATTCAAGAGGCTACAGGAGAAATATATCAATAGTTAAAACTAGAACAGGGGTGAAAGTAAATCAAGAAATTACTAAACTCCATAAATTCTTCAACATGATGGGGCTGGTTAACTCAAACATTTCCATTATAACTCTGAATATCAATGGGCTGAATTCTCCAATCAAAAGACACAGGTCAACAGGCTGGATCCAAAATTGCATCCATCCATTTTCTGTTGTCAAGAAACTCAACTTCTCATTAAAGACAGACACCATGTTAGGGTAAAAGGGTGGGAAACAATATTCCAAGAAAATGGAAATAGGAAACAGGCAGGTGTGGCTACACTAATAACTGACAAAATATACTTTAAGCTGAAATTAATCACAAAAGAGATAAAGAAAGGTTAGTTATATTCATCAAGGGAACAAGTCAACAAGAAGATATTTCAACCCAAGGCATATACACATAAACAGAGTTGCACCAAATTTTATAAAGCAAAATTTTAAGTCAAACATAAATCCCAACACAATAATAGTGGTTAACTTTAATATCTCACCATTGTCAACAGACAGATTATCCTAACAGAAAATAAATAAGAATAATGGAGCAAAAGAATAGCATAGATGAAATAAACTTACTAGACATCTAAAGATGTCTACACTCTACATATTCTTCTCAGAAACTCATGGGACCTTCTCTAAAATAGATCAAATGAATATAGTTTCTTGTATTATGTCCCACCACAATGCAATAAAGCAAGAAATTAAAAAGAAAAACAAAATAAAATGCATTAACTTCTGGTGATTAAACAATACACTATTGAACAAGGAATGGATCATTGAAGAACTCAAGAAGGAAATTTAAAAATGCCTAAAAATGAATGATAATGAAAATACAATATAACAGAACATATGGGATATAATGAAGGCAGTCCTAAAAGGGAAGTTTATAGCTCTAAATGCCTACATTGCAAAAACAGAGAGATCTCAAATAAATAACAACTCATCTGAAGTTATTGGAAAAAAAATCCTAACTAAAAGTACAAGATGGGAAAAAAAAGTAATCTAGATCAGGGCAGAGATCATTGAATTGGAAATGAAGAAAACAATTTAAAAATTTTGATAGATTTATGAACTTCTTGCCAAAATGACCAAAATAAAGAGAGAAGTTCCTAATCAATAAGATTAGAATGAAAAAGGAGATATTACAACAGACACTAATGAAATTTGAAGAATCATAAGGGAATATTTTAAACACATATATGCCACATCAAAGTGAAAAATCTTGAAGAAACAGATGAATTTCTTGGTAAATATAATCTACAAAAGTTAAACCAAGAAAAAGATAAATAATCAAAACAGAGCTATAACATCTAATAAGATAGAATCAGTAACTAAAAACCTCCCAACGTAAAATAGTCCAGACCCAAATGAATTCTACCAAACCTTTATAAAAGAACTGAAACTACTGCAACTCAGTTATTTCACAAAACCGAAAAGTAGGGAATGCTCTCAAACTCCTTTAATGTAGCCAGCATTACACTAATAACAAAAGCAGAGACACAACAAGGAAAGAAAATTATAAATCAATATCTGTGAGGAACTTAGATGTAAAAATTCACAAAAAATTAGAGAAAAGCAGATCTAAGAACACATAAAGTATCATCCACCTCTATCAAGTAGGTTTCACCCCAGGGATTGTTCAACATCAACAAATGTAACATATCATGTGAATAGACTTAAAGATAGAAATTACATGATTATCTCAGTAGATGCAGAAAAAGCTTCCAATGAAATATAATATCCATTCATGATAAAAACACTGGAGAGACTAGAGATGATGGCATCATATTTCAACAAAAGAAAGGCTAAATATAACAAACTTAAAGCAAATATCATAATAAATTGGGAAAAACTTGAAGCATTCTAAGCTCTGGAACAAGAAGTGGTGCCTACTCACTGTTACTTAACATTATATTTGAAGTCTTAGGTCAGTGATAAAAGATATAAATTAAAGGAATAGAAATTTGAAAAGAAATCAAACTAGCCTTATTTACAAATAATATCATTTTGACTTAGATCCAAAAGAGTCCACCAAAAAGCTAGTTGGGTTGAAAAACACTTTAAGCAAAGTGGCAGGATTATAAAATTAACACACACAAATCAGTTGTCTTCATATATACTAATTATAAACCCACTGATAAGAAATCAGAGAAGGACTGGAAAGATGACTTAGTGGTTAAGATACTTGCCTGCAAAGCCAAAGGACCCAGGTTTAATTCCCCAGTACCCATAAAAAGCCAGATGCACAAGGTGGCACATGTGTCTGGAGTTCGTTTGCAGTGGCAAAAGGACCTGTTGTGCCCTTTCTCACTCTCTCTCTCTTTCTCTCTGTGTCTCTCTCTCTGCTTCTCTCTCAAATAAATGAATAAAATTTAATAAAATAAAACGAAATCAGAAAAATTCCCACTTATAATACCAGCAAAAATTAAATAACATGGAATATCCCTAATCAAGGAAGTGAAAGACCTATACAGTGAAAACACTAAACACTGCAACTAAATTTAGGAGGGCACGAGAAGATGGAAAGACCTCCCATGCTCATGGATTGGAAGAATTAATGAAATAAAAATGGCCATTTTATGAATAGTGATATATAGGTTCAATGCAATTCCATTCAATACCCCAGAACCATTCTTCACAGAAATATAAAAGATGATCTCAAAATTTATATGATACCACAAATAACCTCAGCAAAAAGAAACTGCTAGTGGTATCACCCATACCTGATTTCAAGATCTATTACAAAGCATAGTAATCAAAACATCATTGTACTGGGACAGAAACAGACTTCTAAATATATATGTTTACCCCCTTTGATCAATGCTTCTCTCATTCTTAGTTGGACAATCTGTCTTTTTATAGATGGTAGCTGTGGTAGTTTGCATATGAAAGTGTAAGTGTATGGCCCCATACACTCAGGGTTATTATTATTATTATTAAAATTAATTTGTAACTTGGGTCTCATCTCCAGCTTCCAGGCTGAAACAAGTGTCCCTGGGGGTAGATCCAAGGGTCCAAGCCCTAAGGTGTGTTTGGGTACAGATCTTGTTTCCAGCCCAAAGGTATAAAGAGAGCAGTTTGAGCTCTGGTGGTTTGTGCTTGCTTATGGTGCTAGCCCTTTCATGGTTGTTCTCTGGATCTATGAAAGGAAGCAGCTTCATTTGCCATTGATGTAGTTTTCCCTGGTCTTTGAAAGACTGAAATAAATCCCTTCCTTGCATAAACTGTGTCTGGTTGGATGTTTGTCCCAGCAACGTGGAGCTGATTAGAATATTAGCTTATACAGGGGAGACCTAAGGCCCATCATAATTATGAAAAGAGAAAGCCAAGTGTCAAAAGGAGACATGTCATTTCTTTCAGATCTGCTAGGGCCTAGGTAGCATCACATAGGAAAAGGTGGATTAAATATGAGTATTGCTCTCACTGCTAGTCTGAGAACCTTCTCCAGGGAGGTAAAAGTAGACACTAAGGGCACTTCTCATGAAAGCAGAACATCAGAGGTTACTCAGAACTCAATACTAAGGAAGACATATAATGTGCAATCCAAGGCTCAGGGAGCCTTGCAGAAGACAAGGTGTAAAAAAGAAAGTATGAGCCATAGGGTAGGATCCCAGCACTTGGGAGGCAGAGGTAGGAGGATCACCATGAGTTCGAGGCCACCCTCAGAATACATAGCTGGTTCCAGGTCAGCCTGAGCTGGAGTGAGACCCTACCTCAAAAAACCAATGTGTGTGAGAGAGAGAGAGAGATAGAGAGTAAGAAATCACAGTCTCATTACTGGTAGTGTAGCTCTCATTCCACTGCCTTGTCCTCTATACTAAATGATTTAGAAAATGCATTGATTCTGCACTCTCTCTTTTGTGAGATCTCTTTATTAGCATAAAATCTCTCTTTCTCCCTCTCTCCCTAACATTCTTATTTTTACTAGGGGTAAGGTATGTAAAGATCGTGTAATGGAAGTTACTGGAATAGATTTTCTATCAGCTGAGCTCTCAAGTTGCTAAGATGTTGTCTCCTTCCAAATATCAGATGATACAGTTCCTGACTGGGATCAAGTGGAGATGAGTGCAAATGAGAGTAAGCACCAGCAATATGGGCATAAACTAGAATGGTAGCAGAAGGGAGAAGAAATCAGGAGAAAAGAGGTCAGGAGAGGGAAAGAGTATCAGGGGTAGGAGGGACAGCAGTAGAGAGAGTGGGGAGAGAATTACACAAAAGCTAAGACAACATAAATCAGTTCCATGGAAACCCTCATTCTAGCTAGCATTCTACCAGAAATAATCACCAATAAAGAGGGAAGGGGACAGTCTGGACAGAAGGAAGGAAAAGCTTAGCCTTAAAACCATGGACTCTAGGATTGGAGAGAAGGACCCAGGTTCACTTCCCCAGTACCCACATTTTTTTTTTTTTTTTTTGCAGTAGCTAGAAGCCTGGTGCACCTATTCTCTCTATCTGCCTCTCTCTTTCTCTTTCTAATAATTAAAAATAATAAAAACTTTAAAAAATAAAACATGGATTCTGGCTGGTAATTCTCAGGCCCAGAATTTTATTGCCCCCATAGCAAGCTTTTGGCCTGGGAGACCCAGGAAATCGCCCCCAAAAAAAAAAAAAAGGCCATTGCCAAAACACTTGATTACCTGCCAGAGCTAAAACACAAGACCCTATTGTTAAAGATACAGTGTTGCAAAGCCACTGGAGGATAATGGCCAACAGCATGAATACACAGGGGACCCTGCAGGCTACAAAATCAAGAAGTACACAGTTTTGCAACAGTGGGAGAGAACTCATATTTGGTACTGAAAATAAAGTCAGAATCTCATGGCCAGGAAACTCTGACTTCAGAAAGAAGCCCCCACTGCTCTCTGGAGAAGAAAAGTGGGCTCTCATATAACTTCACATACCCCCTTAACCCAAACTGCTCTCACTCCCGGTTGAAGAATCTTCTTTATTTTACAGCTATAGATAATTAGTGAGAACTAAGACCCATCAATAAGACAAGAAGATATGTCACTGAAGCAGACTGCCAATAGGGATTTCATGTCTCAGGGAACATTGTGGAAGAGAGGGAGGGAGTTGGAAAGATTGTAGAAATCACAGAGTTGGTATAAATATTCTGAGGCAAAGCCCCCCCCACCTCCATAGGGTCTGACTGAGGCCTTCATGGCTCCACAGTAAATCCCACAACCCCACTGAGGAGGGCCCCCAGGGTAATGGGAGCAGCAGCAAGGGGACAAAAGAGTATAATATATGTAAAATACGTAAAATAAAAAGTGAAAAAATGCCAGATACAGAAGAATCCTTTTTCAAAATGGTCCTTTACTTTTATCAGACTTTATAAGATGGATTCACCTCCAGTCAGTGAAATATCTCATTTGCTTATTTCAACAAATACTGCTTTTTGCTTATGACAGTCACAATTTTTTCCTAGAAGGTAAGATTTTTCTCAGATTGGCAACATGCAGGCATGAGAAAAGAAAGCAACTGACAGGATTTATGAAAAACAAAAAAAAAAAGAATTGATGCTCAAGGTTTTTTAAGGATGGAGATGCATATCTCATGTCTGTCTCTCTCTTTCTCTTTTACCTGGAAAACAGACACATAAAACTCCATAAAAAAACATAAAATATTTTCATGTCTTAACCAAGCTGAACAACAGTGCAGAGAAAAGAATTTGGCAACTAATAGTTAAAATAATTTTGATATGTGAAGATAATATTTTTGCAAAAATTCTAGAGAATAACTGATTAATAAAGGCTGTGAGAATTTGAGTTGTTGCTTTTTTAAAAAAGTTAGGATTAATCATGCAAAGGAAACATCACATAAACTTGGAGACATCACATGAATTTGATGAAGATAAAAAAGAAAAATGCCATAGTTAGAGTAATCACCTGTCACAGATTTCTGAGAACACTACTGATGGAAACTTTAAAACCAGTATGTGTAGCAGTTAATTTTTAGTTCCTCTCAGAGGAATATTTGTTTGGATAAAATATTATCTACATGGTAATCCTACACAGAGAGGATGAAGTAAACTTATTCCTGTCACTTTTAAAAGGAAAACAGCGGATGTGTGCCAGATCTTTGAGCATGGGCCACTCTCTTTATCACAGTTCATTACAAAAAGACAAATGTGGCAGTGGCCTCCAGCAATGTATGCTTAGGAAATTGAGAAACAATCCACAAAGTCATTCTGAGTTACTTTGTGGAAATCAAGATCTTTCAATATAGAAATAAAAGAAAGCAAAGAAGGGAAGATAAAATTGGCAGTATTCTCTGAAATGCAAGCTGAAAGCCCATGTCTCAGCACAGGAAACACAGACTCCTCCAGCACTGCCATGGCACATGATCGTCTCTCCACATGCCAGACAAACCACTCCAGAAACAGCCCCATCGAAACTGGGACTGGGAGGAGAGATGTATGCTCTCTACTTCTTAAGAGAAGACAAGCAGAATTTTTCTTGTAAATTTAGGGATGCATAATCACATGTTGTTTTACATAAACATGTATTCTAATTTACATAAATTTGCATAGCATTTTCCCCAAAATTCTAGCTCTGAATATATAAAACAAATTAATCTGTGTTCTCTAATATAATTGTACTTAAATATGAAATCCACAGTTACCACAAGAAGTGGGTTTACCAGAGACAGCAATCACATTTCTGCAAACCTCTTTACTGAAAATGGATAATAGGATGTGGCCTAACAAAAATCATCAACTTACTTAAACAGCAGGCATTGGCTCATTTTCTTGCAACTTGACTGTGCAGTTCTCATGCATGAACTTTGTTGATGACATCATGTCACAATATTAAAAGTTTGGACATGTCTGGATTAGATAAAACATGGATATTTCCAGAAAGAGAAACACTTTGTTAAAACTGCAGATGACATAATCAAAGGTTGGAGTCAGTAGATAAAGTACTTGAGACAATTGTCAGCTGAGTTCATTGTGGCTCATAAGAACACTATTTCAAGTTTGTTTGCTACTGAATGGAGACTGTAAGTTAACAAGAAAGGATACTTTCCAATATGCAACTTACCCCAAAAAGTATAGAAATTTATTATTATTATGGCTCGAAGCAATGACATTGTTTGCTTTTTGACTGCCAACAACATTTTTCAGGGTCCTTCCTTCTTGAGAATGTAAACACAGAAGGGGAGATCATAAGCATTCTTCATAAATAAACTAGTACTTGGCAAATAATTATTTCTGTGTTATAAGGTAGTCTAAGTACCATGGCTTGTTTTATAAGTATTTTCTTAAAAAAGGATTTCCATAAATGAATATGAAAAGCACAGAAAAGACTTAAATAAAACACTTTTGAACAGGTGTGGGATTTCTAACTACTTAGGTTCGATCCATGGTTGGCAATTCTTAGTATTTTAATATGCAAAAGAAATTTTCTGTGGAATGAAAATGCAAAGGTGAGAAAATAATGAAGCTAAAGATTGCAAATCACTCAATAAGGAGCATAAAATCATCCTATTAACATATAAATCAGACTATGCCAATTGCCTACTCAATATCTTCCAGTATATTCCCAACACTCAGAAGAAAATCTGTACTTGCTGAGACCCACAAATCTATACACATTGGCTTCTTTCTTTGTCTCTGGGCTTTCATTTATGTCACCTCATGAACAGAAACCTTGCCTTCTTGCTGTAGTTTGAATAGGCCAAGCAGAGACCTAGTTTAGGGTCTTTCCTCTTGTATTCAATGATGACATAGGCCTACGGATTAGGTTAAATTAAAACATAAAAAGTTCAACATTATTGCCAAAATTCAATCATTGAATCAACCATCCTTACAATGTTGAATGGCTTAAATTTCCCAGAGCTTTGAAAAGAGTTAATGTTGACAATTTGTGCCAGTGTTCTCATTATTTTCATGGATAAAAAGCAATTACTAAAATATTTACTTTGAATTCTAGAAATGCTTTTCTGTATATCCTTTAATACTCTTTCACTCTTAGCAAGTGATAGGCTATCCATAATTCATTGTGATTTCTGATACAACCATAAAATTTAACTTTCTAGATAGAGCATGACAATTTTCCATTCAACAAATGTATATTGAGTCACTCTCTTGTATCACCACTGCTCTAAGCATTGAGAACATATTAGAGAGGAGTACATGGCAATTATATGAGGACTCTATAAACTGAGGAAAGAGACATGAGTTCACGTGAAAGAAGGTAACTCTAGGCTGCCCACAACTGACATGTTAGATTCAATGGCACAAATACAGTTGAAAGTAAAATGATAGAAAAATAATATACTATATGAAGAATAATTCAAAGAGATATGAAATGGTTTTACTAGTATCAGGTAAACTGACTTTAAGAAAAATGATACCAGAGGAACAAATGTGAAGGATGGTGGGAAAGACAGAGTAGGACATTTCATTATGACAAAAGTATGAGCCCATTAGGAAGACATTATAGTTTTAGAGCATGTATGCCTAGAAATAGAGCTCTAAGATGCATAGTTGACTGTACTAAGGATAAACAGACAACTCAGTATGACTGTTACAGATTCATTATCCTTCTTTTATGATGAGAGAAATCAACAAGGTAATAAGTCTTGACTAACCTGACAACACAAGTAAACCTAATAGACAGTGGTAATAAGTTTAGGCCTTCTACTCAACAGCAGCAAATGCCTATTGTTAGGAATATATGTAGGACATTCTGCAGACTAGAAATGTACCAGGCTATGAAACACATCTCAATTTACAAAGATTAGAATTATACAAATTATAATATTTGAGCGACATTTTGTGGGTTACTATTGGAGAAAAATTGGAACTTTTGCCTTAGGGTATTTATGTTTCATAATGTATTTTATTTATGTTAGTGAGTAATGGATTTATTACTAATAGTTTTGAATAAATTAAGCATTTTAAATTATTCTGTTTTAGTTAGACTCTGGTATATTTTGATTTATGTGATCAAATGAATAAAAGCTGTTTAGGAATCTTCAACAATTCCTAAGATAATTCAGTTAACATAATTGCTTTGATCTTAAATAAGACCCTAAGGTTCATGGACAGAAGATTCAGTCCCCAGTGCAACAGTGTTCTGAGATGAGGCCTTTGAGGAATAATTGGATCATCAGATCATAGGACTTTATGATAAATTCATAGCCAAATGTGCTACTTGGGAGGTAGTAGAGACTAAAGAAGTTAGACTTGTTAGAGAAAGCACTTTGCAAAGAGTATGCCCCCTGAAGATCTATCTTATTCCATCTGTCTGTTTCTCTCTGCCTCTCTCTCTTTCTCTCCCTCCCTCTCTTTCCTTCTCCCTTAATGGTTGCCATGTTGTGAGTCTCTTTGCCCTATCATATACTCTGTACCATGATACTTTGCCTCACCTGAGGTGCAAAGCAATGAAGTCAGTGAATCAAGGTCAGAAGCTTCTGGAGCTCTGAGTCAGAATACATCTTTCTCTTTAAGTTGACTTTCTCAGGTATCCTGTCACAGAAGCAAAAAGCTCAGTAACACATCTACCAATAAAAAATAAAAACAATGAGTAACAAAAAAGAACAATGAAGTTTGGGAGTCCACAGTAACCATTATACAGTAAAACACAAGAAACTGTTTGCAATGGCTACACTGGAGGAAAAGAGAGAGAGAGGTAGTAAAAGAGGAAATTTAGTCATGTATCTACAGTTCCAATTGTTTTACATTGGAACTAACTAGAAGTGAGACATAAACTGCATTTTAGATTTTAGGAATTAGAAGCAGCATAATATGATTGGAGAACAGGAAAGGTATGCAGTGGTGTAAGAGGGGAAATAATTAGGCTGGCAGTACTCAGTGTATAGGAAAGAAAAATTATAGTGACAAATCTGTATTAACAGGTAGTAACAAATACAAAAAAACTATTAACTTTGTGCAATTCTCAGGGGAATTACTGTATTATCACTTACAAATCAAATTTACTATAACATTCCCTCTCAAAATATAGAAAGAAACCTACTGAAATGCTATTAATAATCTCAGCAATTTCAAGATATGTGCCCTCTCATGTAATCTCTGAATATTATTTGGATCCTTCAAAATGAAAACTCTAAGGTTTTGGGTATTTTTAGTTAAGTCAAGTAAGGGAATTTATGAATGCACAGTTCTGCTCTGATAAAGCAACTGCCAGGAGTTAGAAAAGATGGAAAAGATCTACTTCCAATAAAGCAACTACCAACCCCCACTTCCAACTCCAATTCTTTGGACATGGGAAGAATTAACCACCCCCACTACATTCTCATCTTCGGCTGGGATTTCAAACCTAACAGCTGCTATTTAGGTACCCCTTATGCTATGAAATTCAAACCCTCATTTTATCTCCTTTCCCTACAACAAAAATTGCAATATCTCACACCCAAGCTCCAGCTGTCATATTCACACACCATTTCTATTTCAATGGCTAGAATAATCCCTTGCTCTCTTGTTTTCATTGAACAAGAATGTGCCAGCTTTAAAAGGGGTGGGGGGAGGACAGGGAAAAGACATTTGTCTAAACTCAAAGACTCAAAGGGGCAAAAACAGCTTGAAGCAATGTACTGCTTTGTTATAGGCATTTCACAATAGAAGCACAGCTTTTTAAAATACATTCTATACACTTACGTATGTATAAATACAGAAAGAGGGACTGGAGACCTTTCAGAAAGCATTATATAAGTTAGAGAAGTTATACACACATCCCAATGCCAAAAAAAAAAAAAAAAATAGTCAATGTGATCATATTTATGGCAACCATTCTTTAGTTAAATTTCATTTTTAAATATATTTTTATTACTTATGTATATAGTATATACAGCCAGGATGGTACCATCATTACCCTTCTCCCTGTCCTCCACCCATGGGTAATGTGGGTCTTGACTTATATGGGTAGCCATCAGTTATGTGGGAGAGGCAATGACTTTTAGTATAATGACCCTATTCACGAGTCTAACAGTCTTTCTGCCCCCTCTTCAGCGAATTTCCCTGAGCCATGTTGGGGTCATTTTAGGTCTATTTCAGTGATGAGGTTTTGTGAGTCTCTGTGTCTCCGGATGTCTGATTTGGTAGGGGTTGAGAATTCTTTGTGTCTCTCTCCTTTGCCCTTGTGCTGGTACCACGTGCACCAATAAAGTAGCACTCTTGCTCATTTCCCCTATAACTCAATGGCTTCGTCTGGTACCCTGCTGAGGTGCGATGGGCTGATTCTCTCCTCAGGATATGCATCCATCTGAAAGAGAGAAGCAGATTCTTCAACGGAGAGTGAGGTCAGTGGAAGATGCATGGATAACCATTATTATTTTAGAGAGAATTTAATAGGTGTAGGCCCTCTTGTATCCCACTATTGGTGGGAGCTTGATATCTGGCTTAGGAGGAGTTGGATGTTCTCTGTGTTTATCTCCTTCAGCCTTTTTCTGGTGTTGTGATCACCAAGAAAGCTGTATTCTTGCCCTTCCCTCGCATTACTCTATGGTTTCAGCTGGGGCCCTGGTGATCCTCCCTTCAGGTCCGTAGTCCATCTGAAAAAGATAAGCAAATTTTCCAACAGAGAGAGAAAGTTAGTATTAGATGGATGGGATGGCCATAGATATTTTGGAGGGAATTTTATATGCATAGTCCCTCTTCTAGCCCACATTTGGTGGTAGCTTGATCTTGGCGACTGAGCTCATTTTTTCTATATAGTTTTGACTTATTTCCTAGTTCCAGCAATAGTTCCATTCCACTGAGTGGATCTATTAGCCAAATCAAGAGAAGTTGGTTAGCCACCATGGCTGTGTGCCACTACTGCACTTGTTTGAGCATTACATTATGTAAGGTTGTTTCCTGCTGGGTAGCTTAGACTGCAAGTTGTTTGGACAGATGTTGGCCATTTTCCCCCAGTTGCTCATGTAGTGCCCTCTGGCACTAGACTAGCTAACTGTCTGGGGACTGACCCTCTTCCATATTCTGACCAGGTCTTTCCATGTTTTGTCTCACACGTGTATTCTGTCTTCAACAGTAGGGTCTTACCATTAACCTTTGGTGGGTCATCAAGAACTCTGACAGAAATCTGTCTTTTTTGGGAAACCTTGTAGGTCTCTCAGATCAACAGAGCTGCTCAATTCATAATAGCAAAGAGCTGGAATTAACCGAGATGTCTATCATTCGATGAATGGATAACAAAGATGTGGTATATCTATACTATGAAATTCTATGTAGCAGTAAGGAAAGATGAAATAATGAAATTTTAAAAATGATTAAATATGGAATAGATCATCCTCAGTTAGCTCATCCAATCACAAAAAGATAATCGTCACATGGTCTCATTTATCTGTTGCTCTTAACTGAATCAGCCTGAGATGCTGCCAAACCTAATAAGCACTCTGAGGACCAGATAATAGGGTAAGGGTGGGAGGGAGGGAGAGGGTGGTAGGGAGGACAAGGGTGGGGGATACAAAAAGGGACCCAAAAGGAAATGATACTATAAAACCCTTTATTCTGAACAACAGGCTAAAACATTGATCCTTCTGCAGACCCACAGAGGGAACACCTGAACCACGAGAAATGACAGACCATCATGAAGACCGAGCTTAATATTTTCCTGCTTCTCTCTCTTTTCCCTCTCTCTCTCTCTCTCTCTCCCTCTCCTCTATATACTCACTTTCTCTTTTATCTATCTTTTTCTTCCCTCACCTTCCTTGGCACTAACATAACTCCTAGTACCAGCACGGGGTTAACATTCACACTCACTCTTAAAAGTAAAATTTTACTGATGATAGAAGGCACATTATAGAAAAGATAATAATTTCCCCTGCCATTGCAAATACATGATATTTTCTCTGCTTTTGACATTATATTTCCTTTTATTTGCGTGGAAATTGAAACAATTTGTTGTGTATCTCTGAATAGACTTGAAATTGTATGTATGTGGACAAGGCTGGCCTTGAACTCCTGATCTCCTGCCTTCCCCTCCTGAGTAGTGGGATTACAGGTGTGTGCCACAACTCATGGCTTATAATTTATAAACTACAAAAATATTGAACAGGACTATGATAGGCTCTGTTTTTTTTTCCCTTTATACTGGAAACATTTACCTTCATTACAGCACAGATATAATCTTTACTTCTAAAACTTAGAATTTGAAGCTAAATGAAAAACAGCTAATGTTTTTGCTTTAAGGTAGTTTGCCAACTTTAGAAAAAAAAATATTCTCAATTCCTCAAACAGATGGCAAAGCCACCTTTAAAAAATATTAAGCATGCTAAAATAGATACAAACTGATAGCTCTCCTTCTGATAAAGGCGGCTGTGGACAAGCGAATGCCTCCCATTCTGTTTCTGTAACAAATCACTTTCCTGACTTGATTTAGTAATGAGATTTTTAATCATGTGGATTGAACATATCCTCCAGTTAATAAAAAAATGTATCACCTCCTTTTTATCTTTAATAAAAGATTTGTACACTGCTCAAATGATTGGTATTACATTTTTAAAGAACCTGAGATTGATGTTTTTCAATTCTCCTTTCCATTTTACTAGACTTTTATAATTCAAAGGTAATATGCCCCATAATTAATAATTCATGAGGTAATTTTAAGGCTTTTATTCAGAAACCTCTTTCCTATTGACTTTAGAACGTGTCGTGAAAATGCAGGTATTAATATCTAGGCAATTCCCTGTTCTATAAGAATGATGTCCTTGAATTTAAACAAGTCAAAACCATTGCTTCAAAAATGAGCAGACATAACTTTGAACTTAAAGGTATAAAAAAGACAAAATGTCTTTTGAAAAGTTATTTACATCATTACACTTCTCTCAATTGACAATTGATTACACACTGATTGTTCTTAATATTCAGGTAGTAGTCAGGATTTTTTTCTCCATGTTAGAATGATTCTAAGAACTAAATCAAAGAAAAATAATACTATTTGAAAACAATCCTTTTAGCTAGTGCTGTAAATGCACACTGAAGCATTTGGAGTCACTGAAAGATTCATTCAAAAACACATTTACCTGAATGTAAAACATTAAATCTTTTTTTTACTGTCTTGACACACCAAACAGTGTCTATGAGGAGAAAAACACAAGAAAAGGATGTTTGTTAGTTTAATTTTTTAATTACTTTCCTGCATACTATTCCAGAAATTTGCTGATCAAAGTGTAGAGTGGCAATACTTTGCCAAGTGTGTTAATCAAGGTTTGCAAGGGTATACAAAAGTATGTTAACATGTACAACCCAGTAATTTTCACTGTAGTCTGGTGGAATTTCTAGGCCTCAGATAAGCAGGACTTTATGTGGCTATGTGCATTGAAAATACAAAGGACTTCAGCAATAAGAATTCCTGTCCTAAGCAAATGCTCGTACATGCCTCCTGAAAACTTGGGTGAGCACAGATGAAAATAAATAAATAAATAAAAGGCTATTCATAAATGGTTGAGGAACAACTCAGAGTGACTCAGGACAGGAAACAAGCATTGACCCACTTGTTTAAAAAACAGTGCAACAAATGGTCAACCCATTTTTATAGCTCCTCACCACTTTGGCCACAAGATCAGCAGTGCACTTACCTCTGCATATTCCTAGAGCAATTCTGTGGATAAACTTCTTGATGAGTTATTATTTTTTATTCATCCATCTATTCACTCATTTGTTCATGCAAGACAATGCATGCACCAAATATTTGCATGAAAATTCTTATACAGGGCTGGAGAGATGGCTTAGCAGTTAAGGAACTTGCCTACAAAGCCAAAGGACCCAGGTATGATTCCACAGGACCCATGTAAGCCAGATGCAGGGTGGAATTTCAAAATGGTTTCAATTGTCCAAGTGGAGTTGGGAAAAGGGAAGTGAGAAGCAGGGAGGATGGATATACAAAACTAATGACATTTTGAATAACTCATAAAGAACCCTTTGTCAGATAAGTTAAAATATAAATTAAAAAATAGAGAGAAGTACCTTTCTTGAGTGGAGAAGGCTTTGCTGTGAAGCCACGGGTTGTTGCATGTAAATCCCAGTTCCAGAGATGGGCCACCATCCTTCAAGTGAATTATTGGTTAGGGATGCTCATGAGACCCTCAAAACAATATAGGCTATTGCCAATTTCTTGGATCCTCACCAAAACTAAATGGTAAAATCCTATTGCTGTGGTCTCAGGACACTGAGAAATCAAGCTGGAATTAAGCTGGAAGACACCTCCCTGCTGGCCAGCTGCCATATGATAGAATGTGTTAGGCAGGCTGCAGGGGGAGAAAAGTCATCAACTGGCTTAATAAGCAGTGGTTCCTGCAAGCTACACAATCAACCAGTAGGAAGAATTTGCCCCTAAGGGGGAAATAGTGGCACATAAATTATGGGGGTAGCTAACAGATCTGTGATTGGATTTGAACCTCATTTTAATGGGAAGGAATTCCTATCTGGTACTGAAAACTAAGTTGAAAGCCCAGGGCATGGAATGGCATAGACCCCAGACGGAAGCTGTCACTGTTTTCTGGCTAAATAGATACGATGATCCCAGTAAATTTCCATTTTAATGTACATGTTTCTGTACATTCATTAATGCTATTCTCACTTTTGGTTAGAGAAGCTTCTATTTTGCAGATTTTAATGTATATTGGGGAGACTCAAGGCTCTTCAAAGGGATGAGAAGAGAAAGCTCAGTGCTTAGCACTAGATGAGTCATTTCTATCACATCCACCAGGGCTCAGGGAACATGGCAGAGGAGATGCCCAAAAGAATAGTAGTGTTGCTTTGACTGCCTGGAAGAGAAGCTTATGTATGGAGATCACAGTAGACACTGAGGAGACTCATCAGTTATGCAAGCTGGAAAATAAGAGACTGCTGAGAGCTCAACACTTAATGAGACATCTTTATCATGCCCTCAAAGGCTCAGGGACTATTGCAGAAGAGGGGGAAGTAAAACTTCCCATAATATGGGAAGGGGTATTTTAGGACACTTCCCTCTGGTCATGAACCTACTGGTGCATTCATGACCTCACAGGGGTTATCATTCCCCCCACACACACACAACCCTGCATAATTCTGAGCTCATCAAAATTGGGATATAGAGGAAGAAAAAGTGACTGAGACATCAATATAGAGTAGGCACTACTTGCAAAGAGAAGGGTGCTCAGGGGAATGGAGGGATGAAGGGGAACATTGGAGGGTAATGGATCAGGAAAATGATCAAATTACATTGTCTTTTGAGGAGAGTTGACTCCTTAGGACCAGTTGAGATCACCTGTGAAGATTTTTTTCTTTAAATCAGATCACCTACATTTATATTTATAATTCATATTTCTATAGTCTTTCACAAAGATAACAAGTTAGAATCTTGAGTTTTAGCTCAAGAATCTGCATTTTAACAAAATTTTCATAGTATTCCTTTGCTTACTAAAATTTGATAGCAAGTTTCTTGTCTCTCTTGCTCATTCCTGAATTCCTACCTTCTTAAGCATGTTCAACACAAAGAAGGTTCTCCCATGTATTAGTCAAATGAATGAATGTAATAAAAAATTAAAAGACCTAAAACCATTTCAAATATGTCTTATTTCCTACTTATTTCTAAAAAACAAAGTGTCTTTAGTATTCCCAAAATATATTTCAAAAGGCCTTTGTTCCATGGACTATTCTGATAAACCTAACCATATTTCCCTCATTTCCCAGTGTCACATGTGATTTAGTAGGAAAATTTTGAGAATTCCTTGCATGGAGCCTTTTTAGTTCATATATGCTGTTTTCACTTCTGAAGAGTAAATATTTGGAGGCATGAAATAGATCACAAGCCTAGCAATTTCTTGAAGACTATTGTTTTTACCTGCCTAGCTTTTCCTGCTCCATATCTCTTTTCATTCTTCACCTCCTCTACTGTACATCAAAAATAAAATGAAACTGCTGTAATATTTCTTGAAAGTTCAGTTACTAACCTCATTGCCCTGACTGTAGTCTACAAATTCCAACTCCACTTTTACCATTCTTATAACATTGCCTTTCATGTTTCTTTTTCTCTGGCTTTTTTTTTTTTCTTCTTGTCTCAAATGCCCACCTGCTCTCCCTGCTGTTGAACTCAAACGGGTTGTTAGCAAGTGAAGAGATGAGAGACCTTGTTAGCTGCTGGAGAGGAGTTCTGAAGAGGCATGGATTGTCTGACTTCTTACTGCAGGTCACCTCAGACCAGCAGGAAAAGAAATTAGATCCTCAAATCCAAGTCTGGAGGCATTTGTCTGTGAAGCAGAACCCCAGTACCACCCAGCACAGACTGAGGACATGATGAAACGCTCAGCATCCGCACTTTGTTTTTGGTGGACACAAAGAGAAAAAAAGACTAGCTTTCAAAAGATAACCTTCTCAAAAGTAAATCGGACTTAGAACCCTCCCAGACACCAGGTAACTCATTTTGCAGCTTTATACTGGCCAGGCTGTTTGACCCTGCTTATTTGGTGGGAGTCCTTAGGGGGCAACATCATCTCTGATTGGATCCAGCTGCACTCTCAGGGCCAGCTGTCCTCACAGCCTGTGACCAGGACCTTCCAGAGGACCATCAGAAGCTCCTGGGGAGTGGTACATGATATCAGAGACCTGAGTGTGCTCTAATTTGCTGTGGTAGTGATTAAGTGCATACATAGCAGATGGTGTCTTGTTTTAGATGGAGATGAGTAGGTGAGAAATTGTCTGGCTACACAGAAATTTTTTAATTAAAAAAAAAAAGAATGGGAAAAATAATCTGCAGCGGGTTTGTCATTTTTATCCCATAAACAAAAGTTCCTTCATTCAGTTTAAAAGCCAAGAAGATAAAACTCCAGGTCTCACATGGGGCAAAATAAGTTTATGTTTTCCCTGGTACATGAATACAGGCTTAGCAAATTATTTATTTAAAAAAAATTATAAACTAGGCTGGGCATGGTTGTGTACACCTTTAATCCCAGCAGAGGTAGGAGGATCACCATGAGTTCAAGGCCTCCCCTAGACTACATAGTGAATTCCAGGTCAGTCTGGGGTAGAGCAAGACCCTACCTTGAAAAAAAAAAAATTGCTACATGCATTTATTATTTTTCTTCCTTCCTTCAAAAAGGACAGCAGCAGAATAAGGAATGTGTGATGGTTCACAAAGTGGGGTCCCTGACCGGCCATATGGATCACTTAGAAATGTGGTTAGAGATGCAGGATCAGGTTCAGCACCAGACATAATGAATTTAAAACTCTGAGGAGGGAGAGAGGAATGGAAGAAGAGAGGAATGGAGGACCCAGCAGTGTATTAACAAGCCATTCGAGTGATTCCTGTGTGCTGTAAAATATGAGACCACTGTTTAATTATATTGAAAGATTACTGAGTGTACTTTTGAGAAATTTAAGTTTTTTTAATTTAAATATATATTTTTATTTATATTATTCTGATTTTACATTCATAGTATTGGTTACATTGTCCTCTTCCCTGTCCTCCCACTTTCAAAGGGACCCTCATCAATGGGGAATGTGGGTAGTGCATTGTGAGGTTAGTCAAGAGTTCTGGGGGGTAGGCCCCAGTCTCTGTGCATAATGCCCCAACTTGTGACTCCAACAATCTTTCTGCCCCCTCTTCCGTGAGTTTCCCTGAGCCACATTGGGATCATTTTAGTTCTGCTTCAATGATGAGGTTTTGGGAGCTTCTGTGTCTCTGGATATCTGGCTTAGTTGGAGTTGGATGTTCTTGTGTTTATCTCCTTCAGCCTTTTTCTGGTGTCATGATCACCATGAACGCTGAACTCTTGCCCTTCCCCTGCGTTGTTCTATGGTTTCAGCTGGGGCCCTGGTGAGGTGTGGTT
Source organism: Orientallactaga sibirica (assembly GCA_036365145.1). Taxonomy (NCBI): domain Eukaryota; kingdom Metazoa; phylum Chordata; class Mammalia; order Rodentia; family Dipodidae; genus Orientallactaga; species Orientallactaga sibirica. The sequence continues at coordinate 69,897,114 of JAEOAD010000004.1, read as the reverse complement.
AGCTGATCCTCCCTTCAGGTTCATTGTCCACCTGAAAAAAAGATAAGCAAATTCTCCAACGGAGAGAGAAGTTAGTACTAGATAGAAGGGATGACCATATATGTTTTGGAGGGAATTTTATATGTGTTGGCTCTCTTCTAGCCCATGTTTGGTCGTATCTTGCTCTTGGAGACTGAGCTCATTTTTTGTACCTGGTTTTGACTTATTTCCCAGTTCCAGCAATGAGTTCCATTCCACTGAGTGGATCTGTTAGCCAAATCAAGAGCAGTTGGTTACCCACCATGGAGAAATTTTAAGTTTTTTTTAAAAAGCATTCAGCATCAGTTACCATGTCAATGATATTTTAAAAAGTATTTATCACATTAGTATATACCACAAGAAAATTGAAGCACAGAGAGAGGGGCTATACAACTTGCCCAAAGCCTTAAAGCTACTTATTGACAGAATTAGGCACCAAGCCTAGAAATCTAGTTGCAAAAAGCATGCTTGCAAGCACAATACAATTTTCCTAGTGCTTCACTGTACTGGGATGTAAAGTTTATTTGTAAAGGGCCTATGTCCGCCTCTCAGTTTCAGCCTCTTCCTGTCACCATGTCTTTTTTTCCGTACAAATTCATACTGTATTTTTCCACTTAACATTCTGCAATCTAATTTACTATACATAATTAGTTATATTCTATTTGTGCACCATTAAAAATTTCCTCAGCAGAATGGGGTCAGGGAGGAGGGAAATGATGGTACTAACACATGATGTGTCCATGCAAAGTTTCTACTTAATAAAAATAAATTAATTAATTGTTATTAGTTGTATACATAGTGTGTATACAGCTATGATGGTACCATCATTAGGCTCCCCTCTATCTTCCCCCCTCTGAAGGGACCCTCCTCATTGGGGAATGTGGGTCATGCATTGTGGGGGTAGCCACCAGTTATGGGGAAGATGCAATGTCTCTGTACATAATGTCCCAACTTGTGGCTCTAACCATCTTTCTACCCCTCTTCCATGAATTTCCCTGAGCCATGTTGGGTTCATTTTAGTTCTACTTTAGTGATGAGGTCTTGGGAGCCTCTGTATTTCTGGATACCTGGTTTAGTAGGAGTTAAGCGCTCTCTGGGTCTATCCCCTTCACTCTTGTGCCGGTACCAGGTTCACCAAGAAAGCAGCACTCTTGCTCATTTCCCCAATTACTCTTTGGTTTCACCTGGGACCCAGGTGATTCTCTCCTCAGGTTCTGCATCCATCTGAAAAAGGGAAGCAAATTTGCCAATGGACAGTGAAATAAGCACCAGATAAACAGGAAAGCCATTATTATGTTAGAGAGAATTTGATAGGTGTAAGCCCTCTCATTGCCCCCAATTGGTGGGAGCTTAATATAGGACAGCGGGCTCGTTTTTTGGATATGGTTCTAACTTGTTTCCAAGTTCCAGCTATGGGTTCCATTCCACTGAGCAGATCCATTAGCCAAATGAAGAGCAGTTGGTTACCCACCATGGCTGTGTGCCGCTATTGCATTATCTGAGCATCACATCAGGTGGTTTCTGCTGAGTAGCTTAGACTATGAATTGCTTGAACAGATGTTGGTCATTTTTCCCCAGTCACTTATGTAGCACCTTCTGGCACAAGAAAAGCTAACTGTCTGGGGACTGACTCTCTTCCAGAATCCAGCCAGGTCACTCCATGGTCCATACAAAAAGCATGTGGTGTCTTCAGCAGTAGGGTCTTATCATTAACCTTTGGTGGGTCATCAAGTACTCTGATAGAAATCTGTCTTCTTTTGGGAAACCTTGTAGGTCTCTCTGATCAACAGCTCATTGTGGTTGTTAACCACATGCTGGTACTGGGAATTACAGGCCAGTGCCAAGGGAAAATAAGGAAGAAAAAAACAGGTAAAATAAAAGAGAAAGAGAGAAGAAGAGAATAGGGACCGAGAGAGAGAAACAGTAGAAGAGTAAGGTTAGTCTTCATCATACCCTGTCCAGGACCCTGTGATTCAGGTGTTCCCTCTAAGGACCTGATGAAGGTTCAACCTTTTAGTCTGTCTTTCAAGATATAGGAATTTATGGTACCATTTCCATTTGGGTCCAGTTTTGTGTCCCCCCCCCCTTACCCTGCATTCCTGTGCTACCCTCCCTATTGTTGGTCCTCAAGATGCTTATTGGGTATGTCAACATCTTGGGCAGATTCAGGTTAGGAGACACAGATGAGTGAGACCATGCAATCATTATCTTTCTGTGATTGAGTGAGTGCACTGAGAATGATCTGTTTCAAGTTTGACCATTTTTCTTCAAATTCATTGTGTCATTTTTCCTTACTGCTGTGTCAAATACCATCATGTAGATATACCACATCTTGGTTATTCATTCATTTAATGATGGACATCTGGGTTGGTTCCAGCTCTTAGCTATTATGACTTGAGCAGCTACAAACATGGTTTAGCAAACCTCTCTGAACTGAGGCTTGGAGCTTTTAGGGTAAATGCCCAGTAAGGGAATACCTGGGTCTGTTGGTACCTCTATAGTCAACCTTTTTAGGAGTCTCCATATTGCTTTCCATAGTTGTACCAGCTTACATTCCCACCAACAGTGAATGAGGGTTCCTATTTCTCCACAACCTTGCCAGCAGTTGTTATATATATATATATGTTGTTGTTTTGTTGTTGTTGTTGTTTTGTTTTGTTTTTTGAGGTAGGGTTTCACTCTGGTCCAGGCTGACCTGGAATTAACTATTAGTCTCTGGATGGCCTCAAACTCACAATGATCTTCCTACCTCTGCTTCCCAAGTTCTGGGATTAAAGGCATGCCCCACCATACCCTGGATCATTTGAATTTTTAAAGTTTACTATTCTTACTGAGGTAAGGTGGAATCTCATACTTGTTTTAATTTGCATTTTTCTGATGATTAGGGATGTTGAACATTTTCTTAAGTGTGTGTTTGCCATTTGTATTTCTTCCTCTGAGAACACCCTTTCAGTTCTCTGCCCCATTTTGTGAGTGGGTTGTTTGACTTTTTATTGTTTAGGTTTTTGAGTTCTTTGTAGGTTCTAGGCCTCTGTCAGTTGTATAGCTGGCAAAAATTTTCTCCCATTCTGTGAGTAATCTATTAGCTCTGCTTTATTGTATGTCTGTGAAAAAACTTTTCAACTTCATGAGATCCCAATGGTTGAGTGATTGTTTAATATCCTGAGCTACTGGGGTTTTGTTCAGGAAGTCGTTTCCCACTCTTTTTTGTTTGTTGTTGTTTTGTTTTGGTTTTTCAAGTAGGGTCTCACTATGGCCCAGGCTGACCTGGAATTAACTATGTAGTCTCAGGGTGGCCTTGAACTCACAGCCATCCTCCTTCCTCTGCCACCACACCTGGCTCCCACTCCTTTTTTAAGGAAAGTTCCTCCTATTTTTTTTTTTCTTCCAGTAGTAGCAGAGTTTCCAGTCTTATATCAAGATCTTTGATCCATTTGGACTTGATTTTTGTGCATGGCAAAATGTATGGATAGTGTTTCATTTTCCTGCATATCCAGTTTGTCCAGCACCATTTGTTCATTTGTTGAAAATGCTGTTTTTTTTTTTTGTTTGTTTGTTTTTTTTTTTTTTTTTTCCCATCTACATTGTTAGGGCCTTTGTCAAATATCAAGTAGCTGCAAATATCAAGTCTGGGTCCTTGATTCTGTTGCATTGATCTATCATCCTGTTTTTATGCCAGTACCATGTTGTTTTTATAACTAAGCCTTTGTAATATAGCTTTAGATCAGGTATGCTGATAACTCCAGAGGTGTTTCTTTTGCTGAGGATATGTTTGTATATCCAAGGTCTTCTGTCATTCCATATAAATTTTGAGATCCTTTTTTCTATCTCTTTCTTTCCCTGCGAAGTGAGGCATGGTTAGGTGGATGCCATTTAATTAATGGAAGCCTTTTAATTAATCTTTTTAAAAATTCCAAGAAAAACACCTTTACTATGAACATTTGCAATCTTATTGAGAACAAGAGGAAAAAATTAATGAATCCAGTTCATCCATCACTACTCTCATTAAATACAAATATACAGCCAATCTTGTTTCCTCTCAATTTCTACTCACTTTTTGACTGCAAATCCTAGACATTGTTTTGTTTCTTCTGCAGACAAGTCAAAATACATACCCAAAAGATAAAAACTTTCAAAAACAAAAGTATAATAATTTCTTGAACTCTTCAATGTCTAAGTAGGATTTATATTTTTCTGATTTTCTTTAAAGTTGTTTAATAGTACACTTGTTGAAGGCAAGATCCAGGTAAAGTACATCTTTTATGATTGCTTGGCAAGACTCAAGTTAAGGGGCATTTGCCCCATAGGCTTCTGATCATCATTATATATAGTACTCATGCTTGTTTTCCTCCTTGAAGAATATTTTTTGTTATTACGGTTGTTGGTATAATATCAGGTAATTTTATCATGTTAAGCACAAGTTAGGAAACATTTTCCATATAGTACCATCTAAAGGTTTGGTGTTTTAAGAGCCACGGAATTTCTCTTAGAACAATTCAACCTAGTTCTCTAACCTTAAAAACAAAACAAACAATAGCAAAACAAATGAGTGTGGATGTGTTGCAATAACACGGTGTTAACAAAAAATTAGAGAGGAGCCTAATTTGACCCATAAGCAATTGTTTCTGCTCTTCTTGCAGTATTTTCTGGAGTCTGATTCCATTCTTACACACCCTCTGTGTTCCTTTGTCAGGGCTTCTGTTAGTTGGAGTTTAGACCTAGAGGCTTGATCAGATTCAGATTTACTTACATTAGTCATTTCAGATTTCAATGGTTTGCTTAATTTTGCAGCTTCTATGCTATGTATGCATATATTGTGCAGATATATGACAGACGATAGATAGATAGAGAGAGAGATGATAGATAGATATCAAGAGATATTTTCCTCAGGGGTTATTGCAGCAAACAAAAACAGAATAACAGGATAAACAAACTGAAAATAGCATAAACTATCATCATACCCTCCAATCATCTTTTTGAGATATTATTACCCACTCATAATCATATTTTAAAAATTTATTTATTAGAGAGAGAGAGAGAGAGAGAGAGATGGAAGCCCCAGGGCCTCTAGCCACTGCAAAACAAGCTCCAAACACATGTGCCACCATGTGCATCTGGCTTAAATGGGACCTGGAGAATCAAACCCAGGTCCTTAGGCTTCGCAGGCATGTGCCTTAACTGCTAAACCATCTCTCCAGCCCCATAATCATCATTTAGAACCATCAATACACCCATCTCTAGAAGATAATGTTGTTCTGATTGTATGACTACTTTATCATTTATTAAGTAGACTAGTAGTAGAAATATTTTTGTCAACTCTTTGGTTGTCATAAAATTCAGTCTATATAGAAGAAGCAGAAGAAATGCCTGATATTTAGTTTGTTTTCAAAATAATGAATTTATTCTACAGAATCTGTCAAAGATAATTGGAGCTTTTAAAATGTAAATATAAACCTGTTGCATAAACATATTTAAAATGTTCCAGTATATTGTAGTCATTCATACTGTTGCACAAATATTTCCATTTCTGGTTATTATAGGCTTTTCAAATTGATGCTGAGTATTTTGTTGTGTATTTAAAATTTTTATTTATTTATTTTTAATATTTTTATTAGTTATGTATATAGTATATATACAGCCATGATGGTACTATCATTAGCTTTCTCCCTTTCCTCCCCCCATGGGTAATGTGGGTCTTGCCTTATGGGGGTAGCCATCAGTTATGTGGAAGAGGCGATGATGCTGTGTATAATGATCCAACTCATGCCTCTCACAATTTTCCCTCCCCTCTTCCACAAATTTCCGTGAGTAATGTTGGGTTCATTTTAGGCGTATTTCAGGGATGAGGTTTTGTGAGTCTCTGTGTCTTTGTATATCTGATTTGGTAGGGGTTGAGTGTCCTTTGTTTCAATCCTATATCCCAAAAGACATACTAAAAGGTCAAACCTACATCAGGTGCTTGGAGAGAACACCTGAATCACCAGGGCCTGGAGAGGGTATGATGAAAAGTAACCTCAATCTTCTCCTGTTTCTCTCTCTATCCCTCCCTCTTCTCTCTCTTCTCTCTTTCTCTCTTTCTCTCTTTCTCTTTCATATTACCTATATGTTTTCTTCCTTCTTTCCCTTGGCACTGACCTGTAACTCTCAGTACCAGGATGTGGTTAACATCTACAATGAGCTGTTGATCAGTGAGACCTACAAGGTTTCCCAAAAGAAGACAGATTTCTGTCAGAGTACTTGATGACCCACCCAAGGTTATTGGTAAGATTCTACTGTTTAAGACACCATATTTTTACTTATTTGCGAGTGGGTGAGAGAGAGAGAAAGAGAGAGAAAGAGAGAGAGAGAGAGAGAGAATGGGTGTGCCAAGATCTCTAACTCCAGATGCTTGTGCCACCTTGTTGTCTGGCTTATGTGGGTGTGGAAGAATTAAACCTAGGTCCTTCAGCTTTGCAGGCAAGAGCCTTAACTGCTAAGCCATCTGCCCCACCCACCTCCCCTTTTTTGTTAAGCATAATCCTACTAGTCTTTGAAAGCTTCTCTGTTTTACATTATGGCAAGATGTCCCAAATTTATCTTGTGAATTTTCTGCCTCCAAATATGAGCTACCCATGTCTCCAATGAGTCTGGGATTCTTTTCATATAAAGGAACGAGAGTCTATAATCTGACCAGTCAGGATATAATTGATACTGGCTTGGCTATTATTTCTAGGCTTGAAAGCCAGGAAGAGCTAGAAAATATCTTCTTAAGAAAACTCCATCATGAGTTCCTATAACTATTTCAAAAGTTATTCACTTTACTCATCTTCTTCTGTTCTCATTTTCAGCCATTCTCAAACTCTACATTCTCAAGGACATTGACATGCTCAAATAATATCAGTATTACCATAAAAATATTATTACCTAAGTGTTTGTCCTTAAAGTTTACCCTACTGTGATAATTTACTAAATTTTAAAATGGCTTAAATTTTTTCTCCCTATGAGATTATTCTGTTTCTGTGACATTTAGCATAGTAGCTATTAGCTACAATATTAGCTGTTAACTATTAAAAGTTTAATTTAAACTAACTATCCAGAATTTTGAATTTTAGTTTTAGCTATACTTGCTATATGGCAAGTGCTGAACATCCATAGGGAGGCGGATGCTATTATACACTGACCAGTATAGACACAGAGCACTATTTATCAGCACACCATCTCTATTTTGGCAATACCAATGGCTCGGTACATGAATAAGTTTTATATATTTTCTTTGTAACTTTTAGAATTTCTTCACATATATATTGCATTTAGTTTTGTATACTGTGACTACATAATTTCAAAGATAAGCCATCAAACAAGATGAATTGAAGGAAGTCTTATTTCAATTCCCATCTCCTCTCCTTTTTCTTTCCATTCCCAAATGTAAACTTAATGACATAACTTTCCATTAGGTTTATAGTTCATTTAAATATATTTAATATGTAGATATGTTATGTAATTTTATTAGATAAATGGTAGCATATTATTTATTGTTCAATTGAACATGACTTTATAGAAAAGTATATGAATAATATAATGACTAATCCTTCAGTAATAAATCAAGGTTATTTGCTATAGTAGTTTCCTTTAAAAAAAAAACACAGATGTACCTAGAGAAGTGGAAATCAATGACAAACTAAAGGCTATGGAATTTGGTTGCAGGGCAGATATTAACAGTGTAACTTAAAGATCAAGTTCACTTTCTGAACACCTCAAGTGGTGAATGAAGGGTGCCACGTGTGTTGAAAAACCAGAGAATGCCAGAGAGTGGTACCAGCTACTTCTCTAATAAGGAAATTTCAGATCCATGGCATCAGTTGCCAGAAAATGCAGTTTTTTGAAAGGGTGGAACATGTTCATATTTCCTTAGTTTTTGTCAACAACTTAACAGCTGTGTTCCAAATGGACTGAAGTTGAGCCAAAATATTGTCTGGCAGCCCTGAAAACAGAATCTGACAATAATTGATTTTCAGAGCATTCACAGTATGAATCCCAACATTCCACAGTCTGGGACATTGGGTAGACAAGGGGGAGGTGAATACAGATACTCATTTCATTTGTAGAGTACATGACCAAAGAAAATTTGAACAAGAAATTAGTTCCATCATTGTGCTTTGATTCTCAAGACAAAGTAAACTAGTTATAATAAAAATAATGCATACTCTATTAATCTGGTGGGGCATGCACTTCCATTATGTTACTGCCTTTAGAGATAACTCAAGACAATATGAATATAAGCTTGATTTCCCCAAGTTGACAATAAGAAAGTCACCAAATATTACATCCAATGCCAAGGAAGATTTGGAATGATACTTACTCTCACAGTTCTTGTAAACCTGTGATTCTTGAAAAGAAATAAATGTGAATGAGATGGTAAATGTAACTTTATATGCTAACTTCCTGAACTTTGTTGACTTGGAAACATATATGCTAGGCCTTCTATTTTTTTCTAATATGTTTTAATATGGACCTAGGCCAACCAATAAAAAAGCCAAGATAGAGAAGGAGGAGAAAAAGAGAGAGGGGATGAGAGAAAGAACTTTCTTTACCATTATCAAGCCATATATTTCTAGTGAAAAACTTATGAATTGCAAATGTGAAGTCACAGAGATAGACTGAAAAGTGATCTTGTTCAATTCTCTTTTTCAGCAAAGGGAACTGAAGCACTGAAATTTTTGAGAGTTAATTTATTTATTTTCATGTTTTTCTATCTGTGGCTACATCAAGCTAGGCCTATGTACCTATCCAGAACTATTCTTGCTTGTAATCACAAATTATTTAATTCTATCTATATGCAGGTACCAACATCTTCTTGTTCAAAACAAACACCAAGGGTGTGCCCTTCCAGGATCACATCCTCTTGATGATTCACATTTCCTGATGCAGACAGCACCTGCTCTCACTGCTGGTGTGTCACACATTCAGGATGGTTTAGATGACCTGGGCTAGGGGTGGTTGTTTCACAGACCTTTGTCTCCATGGACCTGTTGAAGAGCTTTGATCTCCTAACTTTTTTTCATTTGCTTTCTGCAGCTGAAAATGTGTTTCTGATGGAAAGGTTTGCCTTCAAATCAAATTTTTCTTTTGGGCCTTTGCCTATTGCCCTTTTAATCATATTTATCATTCATTTAACATCTTCAATACTTCACCACAGACCACTCTTAGCTTCTGCAGAATAATGATCTAATAATGATTTAAATGCTTAGAGACAAAATGAACAAATGCTGAAGCAAATGCAATACTTGGAGTATATGTGAGGAAATGTGCATGTTTTATGTCACTCAATCCATAGGATCTTCCTTTAAGACAGATTAGAAGAAAAGTGTTCTTAAAACTAGCTTTAAAAAGAAGAAACACAAGCGTCCAATAAGTATTTTAAAACCGTTCAACATCCCTAGCCATCAGAGAAATGCAAATCAAAACAACTTTGAGATACTATCTTACTCCAATCAGGTTGGCTAGCCTCAAAAAAATAGACAAGTAAGGATGTGGGGAATGAGAAACCTTTCACTCACTTTTGGTGGAAGGAAAAAGTAACATAGTAATTATGGAAATAAGTTTGGAATTATCTCAATAAATAGAAATAGAACTCCCATATGACCCAGCTATAACACTCCTGGGCTCATAAAGTAAACACTTCATACTCTACTACAGAGATAACTTGCATATCCATATTTATTTCAGCTCTATTTACAATAGCTAAGAATTGGAATCACCCTAAACTGACAGATGAATAATGAAGACAAACATAATATATACACAATGGAATTCTATTCAGTAGTACAGAAAAAAATGAAATTATGAAATTTGCAGGAAAATGGATAGACCTTAAAAGAATCATATTAAGTGAACTGACTCAAACTCAAAAAAACCAAAACCTAGGCTAAGGAAATGGCTCAGTGGTTAAAGCTGCTTGCTTGTAGAAAGACCAAAACTGCATGTCCTCTCTGATATGCAGATCATAACAGAAAATATCTATAAGTATGAATATAAAGGGGGGCAATTGTGGACAAAACCTATAAAGATAAAACTTCAACCTAAAGTAAACCAAGTGTACAGAAAGGGAGCCAGAGAGATGGCTCAACAGTTAAAGGCACATGCTTGCAAAGCCTTGGTTTAATTCCCTACTACCCATGTATAACCAGATGTACAAAGTGGCATCTGGAGTTTGTTCACAGTATCAGATAGCCTGGGTGTGCTTGTACTCTCTCTATCTGCCTCTTTCTCTCATAAATAAATAAATAAATAAATAAATAAATAAATAAAATTAATAAAGAACACAAAAGGGGAGATAATCAGCTGGGGGAAGGGTGTGTTTGGGAGGAAGGGTAGTTGGGGATATGGAGGAAGATGGAAATCAAAAAAGAAATTACATTTGAAAATGCCACGATGAATGATACCCAAATCTGTACGTCAACTCAGAAATTTCTGTATGCCAACTAAAACAATACCCCAACTTTGCAGATGCAGAAACTGTTTCAGAGAGCTTAAACAAATTGTTCAACTGACCAGTGCACATGAAAGAGGCTCTCTTACTCGAACAGCTCATATTTAGGGCATTACACTGTCTTCAGATTGAAAGGTACTCTTATTTATTTCTAGAGCTGGATCACAGTTTGTTGATTAACAATTGGGGGACTGGGGACATGGAAGAACATCTTTATTAAAGAATAAAACCAGTGATCTCACCTCAACATTTCAAGGGATGCTTAGGGTAACTAACAGCCATTTAGCTATTCTTCAATATAAAATATATAAAAAAAAAAAAAACACTTTATGTTCCCCCACTACACCTGCTAAATCTCCCTTCTTCATTAACTCATAGCTTTTTTCTTTTTCAATCAACACTTCTCAAACTTGTGTTAACAAATTCACCCTTCCTCACCACTTTAACTTCTTTTTAAAATATTTATTTACTTATTTATTTGAAACAAAAATGGGCACAGCAGGGCTTCTTGCCACTGTAAACGAACTCCAGATGCATGTGCCACTTTGTTTATCTGGCTTTATGTGGGTACTGGGGACTTAAATCCAGACCATCAGGTTTGCAAGCAAGTGCCTTTGACTACTAAGCCATCTCTCCAGCCCCCTTTAACTTCTTTCATGCAATTTTCCTCAAGTTTGCTTTCTTTGAAGTATATCTTATAAACTAGAAATCCAAGTCAATGACTACTGCTGAAAAAAGTTGCAGATTATATAATTAAAAAGGAAAAGATATATGGAAAATAGGATAATTTTCCAGGTGTGGTGGTTCATACCTATAATCAGGCTGAGGCAGGAGGATCTTTATTCTGAGATTAGTCTGTATACAGAGCAAAACCCTGTCTCAAAAAATGGTGAAGGTTTATTATATTAGAAAAAGTTAATATCTTGTCAATCTATATTATTCAGTTACTTTCTTATTTTCTTGTTAATTTTTTTAAATCTATTTATTTACAAGCAGAGAGGAGAGAAAGAAAGAGAGAGAGAGAGGGAGAACTGGCATCTTGCCATTGTAAATTAGCTCCAGATGCATGTGCTACTTTGTGCATCTGGTTTTATGTGAGTACTATAAAAATTGAATACAGGACATCAGGCTTTGCAAGCAAGCACCTTTAACCATTGAGTCATCTCTCCAGCTCTGTGGCTCAGTTTTATTGCCACTGTTTTTTTCCAAAAGAAACAAAAAGCTTATATATTTCAGAGCTCATTATAAAATTGGATGAAATAATGAAACTGATTTTTACCTTCACACTGCTATTAAGATTAGCTAAATGATAGATAGCTAAGTGATCTGTTTTCTCTTGCTATTTCAGTATGATTGAATGGGGATGAACTTTGTTCAAATAATAATTAATACCTCAAGAGGTGTAAAAAAATAATCCCATATCATGTAGCCCCCTTACTAATCAGTCATAGCCTTAAAACCCACCAAGCTTAAATATGTCTTTCATAATGGTAATGAGATGATAAGACTTAAAGGATCTAGGAGCCAATGTAAAAGTTTCTGTGATCCCTCAGATAGTCCTTTTCCTCCTCCAAGGATTGTCATCAAGCCGATTGTTTAGAAGGATGAATTCAATTGAGTTTTCTGAGTAACAACATGAGATTCTCAGACCTTGCATGTATGCCATCTGTCTCTCAATGACTTTCATCCTGTGTCCCACAGGACCTGGACCCTCATGTGACAATCCTCAAGAATGGATTCCCTCAAGCCCTCAACATGTTATCTGAGTATTTTTTCCAGTAAAATATATCACAAGATTAACAGGTTTTGTTTTTGATAGATCAACTAGACAAAGACTTATATCACTGTTAATATTGTGCCTTCCAAATCTCTGATTTGGAAAACTAAAGAATGACCACACTCACATTAGTCCTAATAGTAACCATGAGTATACAAGGCTATAGGTGATAGCCAAATGCAGAGATTCCCAGAGTCACCCTAAAGAAAATCAGTAATCTCCAGGCTGATTCTCTGTATCTTGAATCACATGCAGTTTTCTCCTGTCAAAAAAAAAAAAAAAAAAAAAAAAAAAGCAAAATTTCAGGAAAAAAAAACAGTAATAAAAAAATTAAGGCCCAGGAAAAGCTAACCATGTCTTCAGTCAACTGCCTGAAGTTATAAGTGAAACTAAACATTGTCTCCAGGTACAAAGCCCATTTGACTCTCAGCAAATGAATATGATCAGACCAACAGATGTGGCAAAACCAGCTTAGCCAAATGGACAAAGATAGTGCCAGGAGTCTTAGAGAAATCAGAACAAGGAATTCAAGAAGCAGGCCTGGCAACAGAGCAGAGCCTATGTAAAGACTGCAAATGTGATAAATATGCTAGGGCCACCTGTACGAACACATGCTGCTCTATTCTGCGGAGGAAAAGGAGGATTTTATTTAATTCTGTGGCAAATAGAGGCCCTTAAAAGGAAATACCTTCAAAGTAGAGGGCTGAGTCTTCAAAACAATGGAAACAAATGAACCAAGCTTGTACTTAACACTAAGGATAAAGGGAAATAGGATTCATGCATTATATCAATGGGGCTCCAATACCAGCATGTGGCCTACAGACTATGTACTATTGTCCCTGGACTATTTCTTAAACTGCCCTTCAGTGTTGGCCACAGTCTCATATCAAAGGACAATACAGGTTAAGAAGTCATGAGAAGGGAAAAGATCAAGTCCATGTTTACAAAACCCTACGAATTTTCAAAAGTTCCCTACGAGTTCTGGAGCATGGTTTTAACATACCTGGAAAAGTAAATGACTTGAAAATCTTCTGGGACTTCCTCCATAAACATTGTTTCTTTCAGATAACTTTTTGGAAGAAGTTGAGCAGCACAAAGCCCAAGGTTTTACTCAGGAAGTTTTCTGGAGGAAATTGATTACATATTACATTGCAGAAAACAATACTGATATTAGCAACAACAACAACAAAAATAAAAGTTGGTACAGATAAGATATTGATAGTTGAACTACCCAGAAAAAAAAATGCATCAACACTAAAAAATATATATATATTAAAATAACTTTCAAATGCTTCTTCACCTGGTTACTTTATAAAAAAAATTAATGGAAATATAGTACAGGTCATTATGTAATGACTAATGTTTTAGGAAACAGTGTAAACAATCTGTCTTGCTTTCTTAAGCCATCAACATTAGAATTTAGCCAGGTGTAGTGGCACATATCTGTAATCCCAATACTTGGAAGGCTGAGATAGGAGGCCAGCCTGGGTTACATAGTGATACCCTGTCTCAAAATTACTAGAAAAAATTAGAAATGTAATTATTGTACTTGTTTTTGTTCAGTTATTAAGTAGGTAAAAAATGGGTGAATAAATGATGGCACACACACACACACAAGCATATGTGTGATGATTTGTCTAAGTAAATAATAAAAGGATTCTGAGACCTCACATAGACCATTAACCAAATTTACATGAAAAGTTTGACAGAACTATGAAGACAGCACTCACATTTAGAGAGGGTAATTAACCATTTCAGAAATGGAAAATGAAGCCATGGAGCCCGTACTAGCACTTCTCCACATGTCCATATAGACCCAGGTGAGTTTATATCACAAATCAAGCAGAATGCATGCGTTTAGCTAACTTTATTTTTATTTTTTAGAGAGAAACAGAGAGAAAGAGAAAATTAGCATGCCAGGGCTTGAGCCACTGCAATTGAACCCCAAATGCTTGCGCCACCTAGTGGGCATGTGTAGCCTCTTGCCTCACCTATGTGCGTCTAGCTAATGTGGGATCCGGAGAGTCAAACATAGGTCCTTAGGCTTCGCAGGCACCTTAACCACTAAGCCACCTCGTCAGTTTTGAACCATTGGACTTCTTGCCTCTAGCCTATTATGATATTAGTGAAAGGCTTCTCAAAAAATTTTCACCCTACAAACATCCAAAACCTACTTGCCCTATTGAAAGTCTCTAAGTGTGTGGAATTTTTCACCACCACACCCAGCCAGGTCAGTTACTGTTATTGTTGTTGTTGCTTTTAACAAACCTGTTTAGGGATCAATTTTAACCCAAAAATGGACAAGGCAGTTAGGGAATAAAGTTATATCTAGGTTGCTATATAACAGAGAAAGGAAATAAATACAGCAAGGAAAGAAATAAAAGAGTATGGAGAAGTGAGAATTGGTCTCCAGAGATATTCTAATCCTGAATGTGATGGCTAAACTTCAGTGTCAATTTGTCTGGATTTGGAATTAACTAGGAGACTGACCTCTGGGAATGTCTGTGAGGATGTTTGTAGATAACTTTAACAAAGGAGAATGTGGACAACAACATCCTATGGGCTAAAGCATCAAACTGAATAAAAAGGGAAAAGAAGAAGAAGCCACTGGCATACCAACACTCACCCCTGCCTGCTTCCTGACTGCAGATGCTATGTGACCAGCCTCTTCATGCTCCTTGCCCTCCTTGTGAATAGACTGAATCCCCTTCAAATGGTGAGCTTAGGTTCCTTTTGACAGCAATGTTCTCACAGCCACAGCAAAGTAACCAAAACACTGGAACTTGTGGATTTTATCTTCTATGACCAAAATGATTTTGGGGCTATAGTTGGTGTAAGAACCTTGAAGTGGGAATTTTACTCTGCATTATCAGGGTGCACTCATTAGTGCCCTGAAAGGGGTACCAAATAGAGAGGCTTTGTGATGATGAAAGCAAGATGTTTCCCTAACTGATGGTAAGAAGGTCCAGTGGCAAAAGATGCAGGTATCTTCCAAAAGCTGAATGAAACAAGGAATGATATTTGTGCTGTAGCCTTCAAATGGAATCCATCTGCCAACTCCTTGATTTAACCCATTGGCTCCAGTAAGACTCTCCTTCTCAAGATTGATGAAATCATTACATCCACAGTGGTTTGCTACAGAAGCAATAGGCAGCGCACATTGTAATCAGGAACATGATCTTTAGCATCAAGGATGTTTAAATTAGAATACAGTCCCTAATGCGTAATGAACTGTTGGCCTAGAACCTGACTTAATTTCCAGTTAATTTTAGCTCCCTCATGTTTTGAGTAGTTAATGAAATGATTCATGTAAACCATTTAAATACAAATTATGACAAAAATTCTGTGCAATTCTTAGGAAGAGGCCCTGGTGATTGCTGAACACAACTCAATCCTAGTGCTTTGCTTAAACCCCCCAAGACCATCCTGACAGGAAAAGCCTTCTATTCATAGTTATTTTATTTCACATTAGCACCCCAAAGATTTAGAATTTCAGTTGGCTTATTATGAGTCTATATTTACCTCTATCATTCACTGTCTCCATTAGCAGCCTGAAAATAAAAATCCTAGAAGTATTTTCAAACCAAAACAAGTTCAAAATGAACTATCCAATTTAGTGTGAGGAAATGTAGTACCAGAAATCTGAAGAATATTAATCTCCACATCTCAATCTCATGAATAATTAATCATAGACTGTGACCAAATAATCATCCGTCCCAATTTATTCTGAGAATAAAATAAATCATTCAATATTAATAACAAGCCATATATATATATATATATATATATATATATATATATATATATATATATATATATATATATGCTTTCTATTCCTAAAAATATTTAATATTAAATTTTTATTCAGTTTTTGTTTTTTTTTAGTTTTACTTAGGTTTATTTGAGATGGAGAAAAAGAGGCAGAGAGAGGGAGAGAATGGACATGCCAGAGCATCCAGCCACTGCAGACAAACTCCAGATGCATGTGCCACCTTGTGCATCTGGCTTATGTGGGTCCTGGGGAATCGAAGCTGGGTCCTTTGACTTTGCAGGCAAGTGCCTTAACCACTAAGCCATCTCTCCAGCCCTACTCAGTTATCTTTAATGTCCAGAAAAATCTGCAATTTTTGTCAACTGCATTTTGCAGAACAAAGGACACTTATGAACTCTAATTCAAATGAACTATGCAGAATGAATATCACTTCAATAAGATGGAATAGAATTCTCAGTCCCCCAATCTCAGAATCTGTCATAGTCTCTTATTTTTCTTTTTAAAAAGATACATTAATGAAGGTTGGCAACATTAAAAGAATCCTATTTCCTAGTTTTTGCACCAACTCAAGTAAATACCTTTATGGTGACCAGAAAGACATTGTTAGAGAATAACAAGTTAATTGGTTATAAAGTTTATTCACAGACTTACCAACACTGTCTGTTTCTGTGGCAACACAAAGATAGTTGTGGGAACAAGTCGTGGTCTGATCATAATTAGACCCTCAATATAGACACAATTCATATCTTCAGAATATTCTCTGCCATGGCAACCAAGACTATTCAGACTGCTTATTTCTGGGGACACTGCAGAATTTAAACTTCCCAAGTAGCAGTACCTTAGGATCAGAGCTGCTTCAGCAAACTACAGCTAAGGAGGTCCTCTAGTTCATTTCTCTCCACGCAGCTGTTCTCTGTGTCTTCTGACTCATGAGTTAACTGGTTTTATGCTCCATTGCTGGTAATGACATGAGACTCCGGATGGTTTTCATATGTTTTCCTACATGAAAAACTAAACCTCAAAAAGATAATGTGATATATTTCATGTCCTTATAGCTGGCCACCTGTAGACCAAATATTACAACTCAAGCACCCCCAAATCCAAACCATTCTTCTCTTCCCATATAATCTAAAAATTAAAACAATCTTTACACAATGTTTTACAGATGATCTGATAGTATGTTTGCTTTAATCTGGAAATATTAGCTTGTGTATGTTGTAAACTAATAAAAATGTTCATGGCTGGTACCCAGATGCCTTTCAATTTTATTAAAGAAGTTAACTCAGGGGCTGGAGAAATGGCTTAGTGGTTAAAGCTTTTGCATGCAAAGCCAAAGGATTCTGGTTTGATTCTCCAGGCCCCACATAAGCCAAATGTACAAGGGGGAGCATGCATCTAGGTTTTGTTTGCAGCAGCTGGAGGCCCTGGGCCATCCTCTCTCTCTCTCTCTCTCTCTCTCTCTCAAATAAATAAATTAATTAAATGCCATATATATATAGTTAACTCAGCTTATTTTTTTAATGTAAAAGGAAATGGGTGGTTCTCTAAAGTTGCTGTAACTTGCAGGGCTTCAAAAATTAATCAAGTCAGTGAAAGAACTCTACCATAAGACTTGATCCTGACCAAGTCACTGCTGCCTTCTGCAATCACCTACTAGACACATAACTTCTCTGAGCTGTAGTTGCTCCCTTTCACAGGGTACAAAAAAGCAGTTTCTCCTTGAACTTTCTGAATATGTGCTGAGATCACTATATCAAAAGATGGATTAATGAGAGAAAATTAAATAAAAATTAAGTAACATGTAAATTTCATATATATATATATATATATGTAGGAGAAAATTTTGCAAAAGTAATTCTTAAAGAAATAGCTTTGAAATTCAGCTTACATTGCATCAAAAAACATTTTTTTTGAGAAAAGTGACAAGGACCTTGAGCTGCTGGTTCAAAGTTCTGGCAAGCAAATGTATGGGGAATAAAAGAGAACTAGTAACTTTGCTGAATAGATTCTGGTGCAGCATCCAGGCTGATGAGGGTCTAAAGTCACCACCAGTGATCAAACTTTGTTCTTACTGGTAGAAAGGGGAGAACTGATATCATTGTAAATGTATGTCTTGTTTGGGGGTAAATATACTGGTCAGGGGACAGTCAGCTTTTCTACTATCCATTCCTTCTCAATTGCATTTTTAACTCAAAATTATCCTTTTGTCAAAGTGGAATGTTTTCAGGTGGCACATTATATTATCCTTCATGTTTATAGCCAAATAATAATGCAACCATAGTTATGATTTCATTTTTTTTATTAGTGAGTTATCCTGTCTTCCTAAGAGGCATACCCTAGTATTAATCTCATTTTAGAGATTTGGAATCAACCTCAAGTGAGTAAGTCATTTGCTTCAAGTCACACAGCTAAAATTACTTCCTCTTCATGCATGAATATGAAACACTATAGAATACAGATTAAAAATATTTATTTGTACCCAAGAAAGTAATCATAGACAAATTGATAAGGATGTCTACTGCTTAGAACTATCTCTGGGATAGTAAACTGAGACATTTTCTTGCCTTTTTTCCTCCCTATTTTAACAGCTAAGAAGTTAATTAAGGAAGCTGATGAGGAAGAGAGATATCTGTCAGCTACCAGGAGATGGTAAGCTCCTAACGGTACAAACTGTGGGATTTTTTGTTTTGTGTTGCTTGTGTTGTATTATCTGCATACTGTCATATACAGAATGACATGCCCAATATCTTTTTATATTTAATATTCTAAAATATTTGTTAAATCAATAAACAATTGATGAATGAATACATGTCATCTATGACACATTTGAGTTTTTTCTATATGTAAACTACCCAAATTACTGGCAACTATTATTATCATAAAAATTGGTAAATGTGGCCAAGATAATAGAAAATGTTTATCAAACTCTTGTCCTGTTTTCCACAGAGCATACAAACAAGACATATTGATCAGCTCTTCTGCTACTAAGTAGTCATAAAACTTAGATTTGCTCACTTGAATAGTAACAAAGGTGAGCTGCACCATATTCAGGCCTATCTTCTAAAGCTTTATAAGCAATTCTACAACTCCTTTTTCCTTCTCATGAAAACTCAACATAGAGAGTGCAATAGTAAAACCCAGAGTCTTAGGATATGGTGAAGCTACTCTATTATGGCACTCTGAATCCCTCAACACATACGATGGGACCCCAAGATCATTACCACAGCCACCATCACCTTTACCAACCCACACTGCACTCAGGAAGATATAAGAAAATTTTGAATTTTAAATGTATAAAGACATGCAGGCATTACAAATATCTACTACTAACTTCTCTCTCCGTTGGAGAATTTGCTTATCTTTTTCAGATGGATGACAAACCTGAAGGAAGGATCAGCCAATCACACCTCACCAGGTCCCCAGCTGAAACCATAGAGTAATGCGAGGGAAGGGCAAGAATACAGCTTTCTTGGTAAATACGACAGCAGAAAAAGGCTGAAGGAGATAAACACAGAGGACATCCAACTCCTACTAAGCCAGATATCCAGAGACACAGAGGCTCCCAAAACTTCACCACTGAAGTAGAACTAAAATGACCCCAATGTGGCTCAGTGAAATTCGCGGAAGAGGGGGCGGAAAGAATGTTAGAGCCACAAGTTGGGGCATTATGCACAGAGACTTGGCCTATCCCCCAGAACTCTTGACTACCCCCACAATGCATGACCCGCATTCCCCATTGATGAGGGTCCCTTTTGGAGGGGGGAGGACAGGGAGGAGGATAATGGAATCACCAATATGAATGTAAAATTAGAATAATATAAACAAAATAATAAATTATTAAATAAAAATTACAAAAAATGGGCACCTTAAAAAATAAATTTATTTTCACATTTTTGGAAACTAGAATGTGACCAAAATGCTGACAAGGTGATAGTCTACCTATTTTATAGATGCTGGCTTTAAACTGCGTTCTCACATGAAGGAAGGTAAGGCAGTTTGCTGGGGTCTCTTTTATAAGATTGCTTAATTTCATGCATTAGTAAAGAGCTAATCATCTTCCATAGATCCCTCCTAATCTGTCATATTGGTAATTGGGTATCAGTTAGTGAAGTAGGGAAACAAGCATTCAGACCATTAGCATTCAGGCACTTAGATTATTGGAGCTCATGTTACAGAACTTCGTCTATCCCTTTTATCTTTCCATATACTCCACCATAGACGCTGAGATTGGTTCCATGATCCTTATTTTTCATAATTCCTATTGTTTTCATTAACCTAAATAAAGTCCCACTTTTATGAATAGTATTTTAGATTAGTAGAGATAGTGAAGAAAACATGGAAGGGCCCGGACCTCCTGCAATTGAATCTCAAGAAACATGTCCTTCTGGTTACAATTTTCAATTTGTCTCAAAAACCTAAGGTAACACACAATGGCATATTCAACATGGTCTTTGTTTGTTAGGAGGCATTTGTTTTGTCTGAATACAAAACAGAGACCTGGGTTCCAAAGACATGCCTTCAGTTTAAGATACCTCAGCTGTAAGACTGATAACCTAGGAGAGTGACATAGGGAGACCTTTACTTTAAATGAACTTCTGTGAAAATCCTTGGCATATGGGAGACTATATTTCTTTGTACCCTTTATTACATTTTATGATTGCTCTTCTAATAATTTGTGTGATATTTCCCAGTTGTGTAATGTCCCTGATTGTCAGTGATTAAGATTAAATGAGAAGATTGCTCTCCTCCCTCAGGTGGTTGTTAGGGAACATTTGACTCACAGTGATTTGTTGGATGTACTAAGAGAGTGCCTCTCCCTAGAAATCTTGGGTTTATATAAATAAACATTCAGTATACACCACACTAATACATTTATTTGCACTGCGGTTTTCTGATATGAAATATCCATTTTCTGTATGGTTTAGAAATCATAAGCTTGTTAGGAGAAACAAGGGCATAGGCTCAAGTCCCGTGGTTTTACACAGTAAATCTAACTGCCTCAGTTGCTTTACAATATAGGCATTTGAGCTTCAGAAATGTGAGAATAATGTAACTCCTAATCAACAAAGTCCAGTTTTATATATCTCATTTTTATCCCATTAAAAGACAAAACAAAATAAAGCAATCATGTTCTGATAATGACATTAAAGCCACCAAGAAAAAATAAAGCTCTCAATGCAAATCTGTGTCTTCCCAATGTAGCTGTCACGTAAAAAGTCCAACTTAGGTTGAGAAATAACATAGGCATCAAAATCTAGAAGAATATAGAACAACAGCTTGCATAGACTAAAATGTGGGTTGGAGAGATGGTTCAGTGGTTAAAGTACTCACATAAAACCAGACGCACAAGTTGGTGCATATATCTGGAGTTTGTTTTCAGTGGCTAGAGGCCCTGGCACATCAATTCTCTCTCTGTTTATCTTTCTAGAGGCCCTGGAACATCCATTTTCTCTGTTTTTCTCTTTCTCTGTCTCTCTCTCTCTCTCTCTATCTGCCTCTCTCTCAAATAAATAAAGTAAATAAATAAAAACTTTAAAATGAATGAAAATGACATCTATTACCATTTTAGATGGCTAAATCTATAATATGCTCTTCTATGACTTTTCCCATTTACTTTAGAGTGTTCCCTTTTCACTGGATATCTACTTCTATTTTTGGCCAAGACCTTTTTATCAGTCTTCAAATATTGCTCAAGAAACACTTCCCTGATATGAACCCACTGAACTATACAAACAGAACCAGGCATATTTCCTAGCATATTTCCAAAAATCTGCCTTTCTTTACAATAACTTGAGTCTCCTTTAGAAAATCCTCAACCAAGTCAGGTGTTTTGTCCTCAAGAACCACATAGAGGTCCTGTATTTACTGAATGCTCAATGCTTCTGTGAAGTGGTGCTCAAAGTAGAGCCTTTGAAACCCAGGGAGTTCTTAAGACCTTTCAGAAGGTTAATGAAGTCAAAACTATTTTTATACTAATAATATGGAGCTATTTCTCCTTTTTGATGTAACATGTATGGAGTGAATGCAATGGTGGGTAACACAAGTGGAATGTGAGCATGAATCAAGTAAATGTCAATGAGCACTCTTCACTGTCATGTACTGACAGAAAGAAGAGTGCCCATTCCACTTAGGAAGGCACTTCATGACACTAAACAAACAAGAAATTTTATTAAATCTTGACCCATAAGTACTTGCCTTTTCAATACTTTATGTGATAAGATGAGATAGATCAATTCAAAAACTACATCTATATTCTAAAGTGCAATGATTTCCTGATGAAAATGTTTTTGTCTAAGTTTATGAGTGGCAAGCTGAATGTGCAGTATTTGTCTTGGTATATTACTATTCCTGAAATAACCAGAAAAATACATATATATCATTGTCCAGACCTGATATCCAGAAAAAGAAAACAAACAAACAATCATATCATTGAATGGAAAAGCTTGTCACTTAAAGGAAAACAACTGACATGATGCAAATTACAAAATTCAATTATTTTGAGTAAAAATTAGAATTTTGGAAGTTTTGTGTTTTCTACTCAGTGCTTCACAAATTCAGAGTCCTTGAAGACATTTCCAGTGGGCTCAGTGGTAATATTTACAAAACTGAGTTTTTATATTTTATGATGAAACAAGTCAACATTTGGATATTTGTGTGTTAGCTCTAGTTCTCTGATAAACAACTGCTAAGAGTGGACATTCAAGTGACATAACTATGTAAAATAAAGTGTAGGAGCCAGACAAGATAGAAACAGTCTGGTACCACAACACAAATGACACTGTTAATGAGGTTTTACATTTTAGTTCAGATTCAGGAATGTTTCTGCAAGAACAATGGTAAGTTCTGGATGAGAAGTCAC
The DNA here is from genome assembly GCA_036365145.1 of Orientallactaga sibirica. Taxonomy (NCBI): domain Eukaryota; kingdom Metazoa; phylum Chordata; class Mammalia; order Rodentia; family Dipodidae; genus Orientallactaga; species Orientallactaga sibirica. Next base: position 69,874,220 of record JAEOAD010000004.1, on the reverse strand, counting down.
CAATTTAAGGATGTCTGTCTTTTCAAGGATAGAATGGAATAGATTTTTCTCTGTTCAACTCCGGCTGGAAACAGCAGCAATGAGAGGGACGACCTTGTAAAAATGTAGTTGGTTCAGAAAAGGAGTAGCATATATTACCAGTGAATTATATTCCAGAAGGTAAGATATGTAGCCTATGCCTTTTCAAATGTCTACCACAACTGTTATATGCAGTGATCTCATACTTTGTTAAGGAACAATGCTTGTAGTCATGTAGTCATGATTGGATAAGATATTCATTTGAACTGAGAAGAAAATCATTGTGGGAATTACAATGGTTTTAGATTTCACATCACAACTACTATTTTGCTAACATTTACTATTTAAGAAACCACTGTTTGTTGGGCTTGATGTACAATTAAAGAGCAGTCTTAATCTTGAACAGCTATTAAAATGTTATAAATTTTCCAACCACATACTCGTGTATGAACAGGTATTATTCATGTATTGTAGTTCAACAAAGGGAATCTGTCTCAAAAATTGAATAAAAGTCAGATATAAGAATACAGGTATCTTTTATTAAGTTATATAATAAAAGCTTTTGCAAAATATATTATTTTTTGAAAACAGTTTTATGAAAAAAAGTTATTTGTATAACAATGCAATGGATTCATTAATTTTAAATTGATAAATGTTTTGAAAGTTTTGTCTTAATTTCTAATGCAATAAGTATAAATAAATATATATCCATGTAACAATCTCAATCATTTTAAGGGAATAAAGTTGGCCTAAGAGGAAATGGATTGAGAACATTAAAGAATATTTATGATCTCATGGTATGGCTCAGTGAATAAAGTGGTTGCTAAGCAAGTGTGAACACCTGAGTTCAGATCCCCAGAACCCATATAAGAGCCAGATGTTGTAGCTGACATTTATAACCATAGCCCACCTACAATGAGAAGGGAGGCAGAGACAGGAAAATCTCCTGGAAGCTTTGTGACAGCTAGCCTTGTGAATGGAGCAGAAAACAAAAGACCCTGCCTCAAATGAGGAATAAAAGTTGTTCTCTGGCCTCCACACATACTTTGTAATGTACACACACCTGTAAACATACACACACACACACACACACACACACACACACACACACATCACATCATTACAAGTTAGGCATAGTGGTAAACATCTCTAATCTCACTGATTTGAGAGGCTAATGTAGGAAGATAATGAGTACACAGTCAAAGCTTTGGCTACACAGTGAGTTCAAGAGAAGTGTTTTCTACATAGAAGGAACTTGTCTTAAAATATTAAATTAAGAATAATTATTTTTAATAAGTATGTTATAAAATTAAAGTCTAGTGATATAGATAAGTGTTGGAGCATTTGGCTAACATGTGAGAAGCTATGGGTTCCCTCCTTATCAGTGAGAATTTATGAGAGAAAGAAAGAAAGAAGAAAGAAAGAAAGAAAGAAAGAAAGAAAGAAAGAAAGAAAGAAAGAAGAAAAGAAAAGAAAAGAAAAGAAAAGAAAAGAAAAGAAAAGAAAAGAAAAGAAAAGAAAAGGGAAAGACAGGGAGGAGGCTAAGGATAGTACCAACATGTGCTGTTTATACACTGAGTATGTACATAACTAATAAAGAAAATCATGCAAACTCAAAAAAAAGAAAGAAAGAGAGGGATAAAAGAAGGATGGAAAGAAGAAAGGAGAAAAGGAGGGAGCAGAGGAAGGAGGGAGGAAAGGAAGAATCATTGCATTTAAGTATAAACAGGGAAAGAGTTGGCACCCCATAGAAGAAATGGAGAATGTAGTGTGGTAGCTAAGAAAGTGATTGGAATCAGAAAATCACAGATTAGAATTTCTTGTCCACATTTGCAATGAGATTTTAGACCAGGAGAATCAAACCTGGGTCCTTGGACTTTGCAGGCAAATGTCTTAACAGTGAAACCATCTCTCCAGCCCTCCATATGATATCTTAAGTTTGAATCAAATATAAAGTATTCATTTAAATTGAGGCAAAGTACTCAATAAAGTTTACTTTCCCATGCTGATGATTGATGAAATAATTGATCAACTGCTATTAATTTCTTTCACAGAAAATAATACAAGCATCTTTTCTGTGCATCAGTATAGAGCCAATGATCTTTGATTATCACAGTCAGCACCATATGAAGTACTTCTTTAAAATTATAGAAAAACAATGTTAGGGTAATTCAAGTCTTTTTACCAAATGCTGCTCAAACAATTACTATATGAAAATATATATATCCCAACTGTTACCTTATTACAAGTATAAACACAAACACACATGAAAATTTATGTGGTATATAAACAGAAATATCAGAACTTTAAAGCATATTTAAAAATATAGAGAATATTATCTTTGTAATTCTTATGGAATGAAATTGTTCTTGAAACAGGCTCCTAAAAAGTACTAGACAAAAAAGAAATAATGATACTATATTAAATTTAATAAAAATGAGGTTCCTTCTTATCCAAAATAATATTTTTAAATAACATGTTATACTCCATATATACATAATGTATGTATATATGAGCCTACAAAAGAGTATTAAGATTTATATTCATAAAATGAAAATAACTAGATATAGAGCCCCATTGAAATGTCCAAATGATATGAATACATATATTATTGATAACACATTACAAGAAGTCTCTCAGTTCATGAAAAGATCATCAACAACTTATATTATCTAATAACACCAAGTATTGGTGGGGACACAGAGTCACAAAAGGGTCCTGCATTGCTGAGAGAGTCACACATTTTGAGGAACTGTGTAGTAGTTTGTTACAAAGTTAAATCTGCATCTTTCCTATGAGACAATAATTTGTCTCATATATTTACCTAACAGAAGCAAAATTTATATTCAAAAATAAATGCCTAAGATTTAAGGAAGGCTTGTCCACAATAGTAAAAACCTGAAAATAATCTAAATGCCCATCTAAATGAACAGAATAAATAATACCTGATCTTTTCAAACAACAGAGTAGCAATGATACAAAAGAAAACACCCCTCCTTCACACAAGAATATAAATAAATTCCTAAAACAATCATGGTGAACAAAAGAAGCCAGACACAATGCTGCATGTAGAATCTAACTACATCCATATAAACTTCAAGCACAGAAAAGAAATGGTGGCTAGAATTCAGAAACTGAGCAGAAGGCATGGAAGTTAAGAGGAATGGTCAAGCAAACACTAGTTGTGTTAGGTTAAGGGGAGTGGTCATGGAAACACTGGTTGTATTAACTAGGAAAGCAGTTCTGTGAGTCAGGTAATTGACCAACTGCATGAACAGAATCCAGCGTCCATGTCAATAAAATATATGAACAGGAGAAGGAGAAAAGAAGGTGACAGGAAGTGCCTGTCCCTCTCACAGTTATGTTAAATAGGGAATACTGAGGGTGAGGCACAGAAATCTGTTATATGATACAAGTCTGAAAAGGACTGTGCTGAACTCTAAGTCTTGACAGGGACTGTCGGCATTACTGTTGCTACAGCTGCAGAAAATACTGATATCAGACAAGAACCAGTCAACCATGACCTCCTGAGCCTAGGATATTCCCTTAAAGAATCCTGTCTTGGGTCTACTGAAACACATTCTATATATCATTTGTCTTACTGCCATTTTACCCAATCTGCAGATTATACTTTTAAGGGAAAATGCTATCTTCTTTGTAAATTACGAGCACTAATTTTCTCTCCTATCTTTGTTGCCAGAAGTGATTTAATGAGGTTTCTGGGAAGTTATTCTGTTAATTCTCTCAGCCATAATTACAGCATTGGCCTGGAAGTAGCCACCCCCACCCCCCAAATACCTGACTTGTGATGTGAGGGCTTGTCCCATTGGAGAGAAGTCCTCAGCAAGGAATGGTTAGGTGCTCTGGAGCCTCAGCTTGGGAATGAGTGTGCAGTCCCCTTGGTGAGCAGAGGGCAGAACAGGGCCAACACAAGCTGCAGAAACATGAGGCAGTCAGGTGCTTTCCTAAGGAGGCCCCAAAAGCCAGGAGATTAGAAAAGCATTTTTCCCCGTATGCTTGGCATAGTGCCCAGGCTCAGGCCTTCACTCAGGCAAATGCATGCAATGCTGCTTCCACAAAACCACATCCCAAAAGCCTAACAAAATGTCCTCCTAGTACCATGTCCTCATCGAGGTGAAATGAGCAGTTCAGCACCCTCTAGCCAGACCTCTGAAAAGAGTGCTGCATGAATGATAATAACTGTGAGAACAAAAGAACCCTACTAAACTTCAACATGTTTGTGCCACATAGTTTATTGAAAGGTAATTGTGCAATCTCCAAAACCTGAGATCCAAGGTTCTGCATGGTGTGATTCGAGGGCTGACTCACTTGTTCCATTGATTGCATGTTCTAAATAGCTGGGCACAGTTCCTTTGAGAATAGCATAGACATGTTTTATCCATGCATTCCATCCATACAAAGCAGAGTCAACAGTGTCAGAATGTTTTGAAAGCCTATTTTCTGTCCCAAGCATCTATAAAGCAATGTTTGTGGATATGTACTTAATGTCCACAGAAAAGCAATAAGGCAACAGAGACTATTGCAATTTTAATTTTACAGATGTGAAAATTAAGTGGAAAGGAAGTTTAATAATCGGCCCATTGTCATTTAGCCAAGAAGTAGCCAAGCCATGTTTAGATCAAATTATTCACTTCCTCCATAAATTTATCCACATAGTAAGTAATATTTATTAAACTCATTATTTGATATACTATTTTTATTTTTTATTAACTAATTGATTAATTTGAGAGCAAGAAAGAGGCAGAGAGAGAGGGAGGGAAGAAGGGAATGAGGGAGGGAGAGAACGTGCCCACCAGGACCTCTAGCTACTGCAGACAAACTCCAGATTCATGTACCACTTTGTGCATCTGTCTTACTTATGTACTGGGGAATAGAACCTGGGTCCTTAGGCTTCACAGAGAAACACTTTTACCATAAGGCAGTTCTCCACCCCAACAGACACTATTAAAAGCTGTAGAAATACAATTGGTAAATTTTTGGCTAGTAGAATAGACATTCCATGAATAAATGCAATGTTTGTAATATAATAGACAATGAAGAAAGACAAAATGTAGCTATGCACATTGAGGTGCCTCTTTAGCTCCATCTCTAAGATTCTCTTTGCAGAAGTGTCTTCAGAATAACACTCAGTTGGCTGAAGTTATATAAGCAAGGACAGGAAGGTGGTGGCAAGTGCTTAATGTAACTCTTTGTCACACTAAAAATAATAATACTATAATAATAATAATAATAATAGAGGAAACTGGGGCTAAAGATGAGTAGCTAAGGAAGATATTAAAGGAAGTTAGGAAAGGTCTTTAAAGGGATTTTAGGGGAGTATTGTACAGTCCATTGTACCTTTGCTGTGAGAATTATCAAAGGTTTAGAAGTCTTTTATTAGGAGAGGCACATGTCCACTATGTGATCAAAAGTGGAAGAGGGTTCAGCGAGAAAGGCTTGGGAGATCTATCAGAAGACCATTGTCAGAATTCAAGCCAAAAATGGTAGTAGTAATAGCAGTGGTGAGAAGTGGTTGTATTCAGTGTATATTTTGGACACGGGACCATGAAATTTGCTTTGGGATCATGTAAGATGTGGTTCAAAGATGACATGAATAAATATTATGTTGTACCCTCTCATGTACAGAAATTGATATTTCTATCTTCCTGGAAAAGACAACAAGAATCAAGATTATAACTTGTCCTGGAGATGAGCAAGCCTGCTGCTCTAGAAAAAATAATAAACAGTAGCTCTTCTAAGTAAGTCCCAACCTCAGCCTCTGGGAAGGACCCTCCAGCCTGTGACAACACAGGATGAGGTTGTGCACCCAGTAGCCCATGCCCTTTGTTTTCATTTGTTTTAAATATGAAATAGGCATAAAAATTCCTGTCCCACATAATATTAAAGTTTTGTGAAGATCTAATGCAATGAAGACGATGGAGGCTGTGTTGGTTTGAATGTGAAAGGATGCCCCCCATAGCCTCAATAATTTTTAATTTAGGTTAAGCTTCCCACTTAGTCTCCAGCAGCCTGCTAGAGAAGGTGCCACTGGGAGCAGAACATTTAGTCCAGCCCTAAGGTGTATAAATAGCCAGTTTGAGCTCTGGCAGTTGGAGCTCTGGCTGTTTGTGTTTGTGTTTGCTGGTTGTACGTGCTTACTGCTTGATTCAGTTGAGTCTCTCTGCTATAGATCCATAGAAGTGAGCCACCTTCCTCTGCCATTGATGAAATTTTCCCTAGATTCATTCTTTTTTTTCATGTTATTTTATCTGAAGATAAAGTCTCACTTTAGCCAAGGCTGACCTAGAATTCACTATGTAGTCTCAGGCTGACCTTGAACTCACAGTAATCATCCTGCCTCTGCCTCCCAAGTGCTGGTATTAAAGCTGTGCCCACCACACATGGCTTCCCCTGGATTCTTAAAAGTTGAAAATAAACTCTTTCCTCTAATAAGCTGCTTCTGGTTGGGTGTTTTTCTAGAAATGAGAAAATAACTGCAACAGAAAATATCTACAAATTCCAGAGTGTAGCTTTCCTGCTACTTATGATGAGAATTCTACCTTTCCAGAACTATATTTTCATGTAAGCAGACTCATGTTATGTATATTTAGTTTTGGAAGAAAGGAAGAAAGAAAGCACAATACTAGTGTTTCCCCATCCCCATATGTAACTCTCCTTTTCCAAGCCACACTGCTTTTTCTGTATTCTAATACCAGCTCTGCTATGTATATTTTCTTTGTAGAATATAGCTGTTTTTGCTTATCTGAGAAATAGGTTTACAAAAATCAAAATTGGATAACAATGTAATAAAAAGGAAGATAAATGAAAGTCATAAGAACAATGAACTTTAAAACTAAAGCATTGAACCAATTTGGCAAACATTAGTCCTAACATTCAAAGGACATTGGAATTGTGGGAATCCATAGTAGTGACACAGTAGAAAGTTTAGGGGAATCCTCAGTCAAGTAGAAATCTGAGTGTTTCCAAATACACAAACTAAATAAAACACCTACTGAGCTGACCCAAATCACTTTCTGTTGATTCATAAAGACATTCAAGAAGTTCATATCTCTGCATAAGGGAAATCAAGTGAAATGGCCTCCTTCACCCCTAGTTCTCAATGATATGCATTTATTTTTTTTAATAATTTATTTAATTTATTTATTTGAGAGTGCAAGAGGAAGAAGCAGACAGAAAGAGAGAATGAGCACACCAGGGCCTCCAGTCCTCCAAACAAATTCCAAATGCACGCACCATCTTGTACTTCTGACTACATGGGTCCTGGGGGATCAGACCTGGGCCCTTTGGTTTGCAGGCGAGGGCTTTATCTGCTTAACCATCTCTCCAGCTCAATATTGCTCAATTCTTATTAGGACTTATAGAGTATATTTACCTATGTATTTGGTGTTTGTCAGTATAGTCACCCTAACATTGAAAGTGTTAGAAATAATCTCTGGGCATTCTAAATCTCTAGTTACCCCCTTTCCCTAAACAATTACATAAAGAAATACCTAATAAACCAAAGGAATTGATTTAAACTAATTTCTATCAAAACAAGTAAATTGATGACTAACAAGAGATCCCTTCACTTATAATTGACATTATAGATGCCTTTCCATGCCTGGCTTACTCATTTCTTCCCACTAAGCACAGTACTTCATTAGCTGACTCACACACACACACACACACACACACGCACCATGGATGCCACTATATCAATGGATAAGGGAAAGAAACTTTAGAACTCTAAATCTATCCTGGTATCCAGTACAAAAGAACCATGGAAAAGACAAACACCTTGCTCAAAGGACAAATTCCACAGATGATAAGGCACCAGAGGGAGCCACCCATGTGCTCCTTTATTCTTATGGACCACCTTGAACTCATATTCAACCAAGTGCAGTATGTGCCAATATGCCCTGTTCCATCTGTCCAAGGAGCATCCTACCCAGTCTTCTATGTTATTCCTTTTATTGACATTTGGATGGGTGTGTATTTGTGTGTGTGTGTGTGTGTGTGCATGTGTGTGTGTTCATATGTGTGGGATGAACTTGTTTGTGCACATATGCAGTAGTGTGTGTATGTGCGTAGTCATATGTATGGACATGAATGTGTGCATGCATGTGTGTAGGGGTATATGTGTGTGGAAGCCAGAAGTAGCATAAGGTGCTTGCCTCTAGTGCTCTCCACTATTTATTGAGACAAAGCCTATGACTGAACCCAGAGCCAGCTTGCCCCAGGATCCATCTGTCTCCACCTTCTCAGCCCTAGGATTACAGGTGAACACTGTCATGTCTGCCATTTATGTGGGTTCTGGGAATCTGCTCAGGTCCTCCTGCTTGTGTGACAAGTGTGGTACTCACTGAGCCATCTCCCCAGTCACTCTGCATTTCTTCTTTCACATCTTGAATTGGAAAGTCTCTGGAGAATAGCAACATGATTTCACTGTAAGAAAAGAACTCCCCAACTTCCACAGAACTTTGCATGAACTTTTACCCCGTATGCCCAGTAAGATTTTGGAGTTCTCTATTTATAATTCATGTTCATTACTCTAAGACAAAATGCTTTTGATGCCAATTAAGTTTATTGTCATGTGCTGTTAGATCCAGAACCAAGGTCTAAAATATATGTATATGATACAAAATCAAAGAAGTCCAAGGAATAATCCTCTATAACACATCAGCTATATAGTGGGTCTGGGAATGTTTATTCACCTGACTTTTTTTTCTGGCTGAATGTATGTTAAAGTTCAGTTACCATCATCACATCGTTTAATTTAATTTACACATTTGGGCCAAGAAGTTGCTTTTTTAAGTAGTTGCAGAGGAACTGTTGATTTTCTACGCCACCAGTGATTTATCTGTTCCTGATTGATTTGTTATTAGCATCTCTCTGAGAGCAAATGTACTAAAAAAACTGAAAGATGAAAGAAGGCAGATCTGTAATAAATAGTGTGGAAATAGAGGGTGGGATGCTTGCATAAAAGTGTCTTAACACAAACTGAGGGTATGTGAAAACTGGCAGATGAATGCAGAGAGGAGTAAGAGAGAACAGAAAGGGTTACAAAAGGCTACTGAGAGCAAATCTCACTTGTTTCCATTTTTTCACAGAGCATCCCTAGGGAATAAGCCATTCTTCCATTTACTGTCAATCTTGCATGATTTCTCTCTGGCCAGACACTCAGAACTTCTACTATCTTCACTGAAGTGGCATCTGTGGATTAGGGGGACACTCTAATCCCTGTACAATATACCATCTCTATATAAGAAAACTTCACAAATTTCAAACAGTAGTGGAACAAAATCAGAATGACCACTTCATGAAATCTAAGATTTCTTTGCACAGCATACATTTGTGTCATTGTGGCAGTGCCATGGATAGTTTGTCTTTGTCACACATCTCTATAGGAGATCTTTTTGTTCAAAGATTAAACAGTTTTTTCCATTCCTTCTGTTATCACTGAGATATTTATTTTAATCATCACTTCCTAATTCCTGGGACAAAATACCCCAAAAGAAGTAACCTTAGGAAGGAAAGTTTTATAGGCTTAAAGTTCCATTATAATCTATCATCAAGGTAGGGAAAGTGGCAGGAACAGAAAGCCTGCATTCCATTGTCACAGTGGTAAGAAAGGAGGAGAAAGAGGGGATGGATAACATCAAGCAGAGATGTCTGTAACACTGTAAAGTGTGTCCCCAGTAACACCCACTTCCTCTTGCAAGGATCCATCTCCTACAGGTTCCAAAACTTTCCAGAACAGTACCTCTGTCTAGGGATTAAGTATTCAAACATATTTTCCTGTGGGGAATATTTTACCATCAAACAACCAGTTAACAAATATAAGATATAATTTTTTAAAAATCAATTATTAATGACTAAAAAATATCAGGAGAAGAATGTATCCTTTCTGGTGGTTTGAATCAGAGTTCCTCATAAACACGGGTGTTCTTGTTGCTTGGTCCACAGCTGATGGCAATTAGAGTTTTGCTAGAGGAGATATGTTATTGGGAGCAGGTTTATGGATGTTAGAATCCAGCTCACTCTCTTCCTGCTATTTTCTACCTGCTGTGGCAGAAGAGATGGTCTCTCACTGCTATGCCGTGCTTTCCCCTGCCATCATGAAGCTTCCCCTCTATACTATAAGACAGGAAAACAACTTTCCTCATGTCAGCTGCTTTTGGTCTGATGCTTTAATCCTAGCAGTGAGAAGGTAACTACACCATCCGTTAAGTGAGGAAACGCCTCTCTAAGGAGAGTTGCTAGCAAAGGACATAGTAGTGCAAACGCTCTTGGAGAGATTCTCAGCAGTCAGGTAGTTCAGGTCCTGAAGTGGAAAGTGGGTAACTAGATCCTGATAAGAAAATAGGCTGTGCAGTGAAGCATCTAGGAAGTGCTTCCTCTTCTATGGCTTCTTCTCCAAAGACCACCAGCAAGAGCTACTTCCTGGGACCCAAGCCAAATACACACACACACACACACACACACACACACACACACACACACACACACAGGAAATGCTGCGGGACATGACATGCAGACATGGGGATCCTATTCCAAAGCCTTCAGTCTTATCCCAGTGCTTCAAAAATCTCACCTCCTCATTGGCTGCAGCCAAAGTGACCAAATCCACACATTTGAAAGAAATTTTCCCACTATGATTCTAACCAGCAGACTGGTGCTCCAGTGCAGGCTGGCCCTCAGCCAGCTAGATCCATATTTCCCACACTTCTTGCCACCATAACTCTCCTTCAAGGTGGGTATACCACTACCTTTCTCACTTCACTATAAAACACTGATGCCTCTGGTCATCAGAAGCTCTTCCTGAAACATGGGCCTGTATTTTGGGTAAAATTTGCCACATATGATTGATGTACTCCAAGATCCAAGCATGGGCTTGAGCAAAGGTTTACTATTGCCCTAAAAATGAACTCATGTTCTCAAAACCTGAAACCTTGACTGAGTTCTTTATTTACCAGCATCAGCTTCTTCCCTGGATTATAGTTTAAGAGCACCCAGGAAAGGCTTCTGGGCTGCTCTTTATCATACAGGCTCTGGTTGTCAAAATAAGTCTTTCTCTCAAGCATGATATTGAGGTGGTAACTTAACTGTCTCCCCGTGGTTACTGTGTTTAGAATTAAAACTTTCACAACCATGGTCTCATGCAGTCTTCATCGTTGACAAGTTTAGAAATGAGTTCTAATACCTTCATGTATCTGGCTACTATGTTGTGCATCAATTTCTTCTGACCTAAAGTATCCCCTCCTGAAGGAAGCAGAGAATCTCATGAAACTGGGAGGCCCAGAAGTCAGGGAAAGCTGAAACTTACATTATCACAAAACCCCTCTTCAAATTTACAGAAAAGGTAAACAATTGTTGAAGAGGTAACACTCTCTGAGTGCAAAGCTTCCTGCAAGTTGAGCAGTGAGCTCCAGAGATGCAGCCTCCATGAGCCATCACCTATGCTGGGGTGAGCTTTACCACGATGCAGCTGCCTTTGAGTCATCCATGATCCTGTTGGTAACCCCAGCATATTCATTGGTTCACCAAAATGCAATGTTGGTGCAATTGTGGTTTAGTCTGTGGTGTGTGTCCTATTTGGGATGAATAGAGGTATGTTCACATTTCCCCTGGGAAAAAATTTCATGTAACACCTGTTGAAATCTCACACATTTTAAAAAATTTTAAAATTATTTTATTTTTGGAGAGAGACACGGAGAGAGACAGACAGAGAGGGAGAGGGAGACAGATAGAGATGTGTGCGCCAGCAGTCTCTCAGTTGCTGTGAATGAAATCCAGATGCTTGCACCCCCTTGTGGTCAAGTGTGGCATTGTGCCCTTGCGTCACTTTGCATCTGGCTAAACGTGGGACCTGGAGATTGGAACCGGCTTCTTAGGCTTAGCAGGCAGGCACCTTAACCGCTAAGCCATCTCTCCAGCCTGAAATCTCACACATTTTTATGTTATCTCAATTAATATAAACTAATTTGGTAGGCATGAATCAATTATTGCATGCCAAGAGCTGTTTTATAAAAGTAAGAGAATATAAAAATATATATATAAGCTCATCTGTACTTTTAAATAGATTAAATTTGTGGTGATTGGACAAACACCAGGCAAGTAATTTACCAACATAAAACTAGCAAGAATTGTACTCTCAAAGTATTTGGTGAATGAGTGAACAAAAGACAAATACTTGAGTGAGTGTCCCTGGTAAGATGACTGTCAAAGAAGTCCCTAAGGCCTTATTCTCACAGAAAGGGTGGACAAAGTTGCCTGGAATTTAACAAGAATATTCCCAGGCTGAGGAAAAACCCTTGGGTAAAGTGCTTATCATACAATCTTGAGAACTTGAGTGTGAATTCCTAACAAGCATCCATGTAAAACCTGATTATAGGGGCTGAAGACATTGCTCAGTGGTTAAGCCAATTTCCCACAAGGCCTAAGGACCAGGATTCAACTCCCCAGTACCCACATAAAGCCAGACACACAAGATGGCACATGCATCTGGAGTTTGTTCCTTGGAGTGGCTACAGGTCCTAGTATACTCATTCTCCTTCTCTCTCTCTCTTTCTCTCTCCCTTTCTCTCTCTCTCTCTCTCACTCAAATAAATATATAAAATATTTTCAAAAACTGAGTGTAGCAGCACATGCCTATAATCCCAGAGTTGGAGAGGCAAAAACAGGAGGATTACAAATTTTTGCTTGCTAGCAAATCTACTAAATTTGTGAGCTCCAGGTAGAGTGAAAGAGCCTTTCTCAAAAAATAAGTTGGAGAATGATTGAAGAAGACACCCAACATTGACTTCTGGCCTCTACAGACATGCACACAAATGCACCTGCACCTGCACATGCATGGGTCACAACATGCACACACACATCCATGCATACAGATACACTTCTTTCTGTCTGAGGAAGGAAGTAGGAATTCTCATGACTACCTAGCTCTATATTCATGTTCTTAAAATTAAATACAGAAAAGTCCTATTTGTCCCTCACCTGACACAGCTGGTACCATTGGAGATGATATCTGTTATCTTCACAGTTACTACTGTTTAACATACTCTTTAAAGGCATATTCTTCCTTTTTGGGGGTTTGTGTGGGTAGCATGTGTGGTATATGAGAGTACATGGTATATGTACATGTATGTCCAGATGTTTACACCCAATGAACATGTACAAAGGCCAGAAAAAGACATTGGGCATCCTCCTCTACTACTCTTTTGCCTTAGTTTCCTGGGACAGAGTCTCACATTGACCAAGTACCCACTCCACCCCCATTTTTCAGTTAAACTGGCTGACCAAGATGCCCCAATGATCCTACTGTTTCTTCCTTCCCCCTTTAGTTCTGGTGTTACAGGTAGGTTCAACCATGTCCAGCTTTTTACATGGGTTCTGAGTATTGAACCCAGGTCCTCATGCTTGCACAGTAAACCCTATTACCAGCTGAGCCATCTTCCTAGCCACTGGTGACACATTCTTATCCCAAAGAAATAGTGATATAGTTCAAAGTTTTTTCTTCTTCTCAATACTGGGCTGAGCATAATATCTTCTATTCTATCTGATTATATTAATGCTTATACAGTTCTATTTAAGTGCAATTAGACCTTGACTATAATAAAAGCATAAATTGGAGGTTCTGATTAGACACAACAGGAAACAGAATGTCTTACTCTGCCTACCAATCGTCTTTCTCTTAGCGCCAACCTTTTTTATAGAACTTTTGTCTAATGTCATATTTTATTTTTATGACTTATTTACTTCATTATTTATTTAATTTACTCATGATGTCTTTTCATCCAAGTACAATTGTCCTAAGTGAAGCTACTTTCAACATAATCTTATCTGAAAATTTGCTGACATTGTCTGTTGATGAATCACGATACTGGTTTCATAGCTCTCCATGAAAGTTCTATAGCTCTTCCCTCCTGTATTTTCTCATTTGTGTTGGAGATCTTAGCTAAATCAATTTAGCATATTTAGCTTGTCAAGTCATGGCTGCCTATCTGATATGAAGTTTCTATAACTATGAGCTAGAGCTATGCAAATAACATCATACATTCTGATCTCTATGAAGATTAAGTGGTCACAAAACTTCTTGGAGTCTTCAACAAGAGAGGAATGTTGATTCAAATAGTGCCCTCAGGGGGAAAAAAGGATTAGACTGGGTGGGGCAAGGGCCACTCTGGGCAAAGCTGCTAAGAAATATCCAATGAACTTGGTATGTATAATAGCCTTGAGGCCTTTCTCTGGAGCCCTAAACATTGGAAGAGGGAGTATTTGGCAATCATGAACATTCCTCACTAGACCCTCTTCTGTATGCAAGCTAATTAATGACTTTCTATCAGCTAAACTCTTCAACCGACTCTGAGGAAAACAAAAATATTAAGGATGCGAGAGTTAAGATAATCTTATCACTCTCTTACTTTTTCAATTTATTCATTGGAGTCCCCCAAGAGGAGACTTGGAAGTAGAATCAAATTGTGATAATTATTCTTTTTAATGTATGTAATTCCTCCAAGAAAAAATTTAATATGTTATCATCAAACAGTAACGAAAATAAGTGTACCCATGCATGTGAAAATAATGCTATTTTTATGAATGCTACTATAACCACAGTAAAATAAATTTCAATAGGTTTAAGTTGAGTGAATGAATGATAATCATCTAGGTTTTGTGAGTTTCTCCTTGAATTGTAGCTGATCTTGGTCTCTAAAACAGGGAAAGATTAGACAATGCAAATAATCCTTTCAAGTGTGTTCAGAGACAAATCAATAAATTTAACTAAAATGAAGAAATATAAGAGTTAGTCCAGGAGTGAAGCTGTGGCTTAATAATGAACCAGGTTTTTTTTCCCAATTTGCTAATGCATGGTACCCTCTTACATGACATCCCTCGCTACTACAGAATGGGTAATTTAACTGTTGCTTCATCAAAACAACTTGATATATATGGACAAAAGATTTTATTTAGAGTTTAGCAAAATTTTAGGTTTTATTCTCATTTTAATTCTTCTTGCTTTGGCTAGAAGCTTAAAACATAAAGGTGAATATACCTTCAGGGTATAGGAAATGTGTATTTGCAATCACATGCAAAGTCAGTGAGATACCTGTGGCCAGAATGAAAGGATGACTAAGCAAGGGAGTGGCTGGAGATGTCAAGTTATTTAAGAGACTAGGGGACATTTCCTTATCCATTACAAAGGTTATTGCTTATAGAAAATGGAGGGGAAAGATCACTGCTGTGGTTTTTACTAAACTGAAAAGAAAGAAGGTTAAAGAGATAACTGTGAAAAATCAACAATTTTTTTTTATTTAATGCACTCAATTCTTTTCAAATATTTGGTTTGAAATTTTATTTGTTTATTTAAATTTATTTGTTTTATTTGTTTATTAGAGATACAGAGAGAGAAAGAAGGAGAGAGAAAAAGAGAATGGGTATACCAGTACCTCTACCTACTACAAACAATCTCCAGATACATGTGCCACCATGTACATCTTGCTTATGTGGGTTCTGAGGAATCAAACCTGGGTCCTTAGGCTTCAAAGACAAGCATCTTAACCGCTAAGCCATCTCTCCATCCCTTTTCAAATATTTTTAATGTGTAAAAATAATCATGTTACAAACATTTATTCAAAGTTACTCACAATGCAGATATTGGTAAGTCATGAAATTTACTACAACAAAAAGACATTTATAACATATTAAATATTTAAGAAGATTTTATAGGTGCAAAATTGTGAAAATTTACATGCTTGAATGTGGTATTATAATGAACCAGAAGTGACTCAGTTTTCTCATCTATTAAATACAGGAACATCCATCCTCCAAAAGACCCGTGACATTAAATGTGTTCATACATGAAAACAATGGAAATGGAGCCATACACACAGGTGCTCTGTGGGATTAGACTGTTTCTATTGGAGTAACAAGAAGGAGATTAAGCAGGGCATGGTGGCGCACACCTTTAATCCCAGCACTCAGGAGGCAGAGGTAGGAGGATCACCGTGAGTTTGAGGCCACCCTGAGACTACATAGTGAATTCCAAGTCAGCCTGGACTAGAGTGAAACCCTACCTCTTAAAACAAAACAAAACAAAACAAAGAAGGAGCGTAAGTATCCATAAAATATTGGTTAAACACAGATGAAATATAAAGGTTGAATCAGAGTGAGGCCAATGGGCTAAAAGGTAAAAAGTAGAGATGGAGGAGTCAGAAAAGATATCACAGGTAGTGGAAATAGCTTTTGTCAGGTACAAAAGTGACTGCTAAGTTTGATATTTCCAAAGCTAACCTGAAGGGACAAAAATAGAAAATCATGGTAGAAAGTTACAGCCATGTCATGGAAGGACTTGTATGTCAACTGAGGCATTTGTATTTTATCTTGTGAGGATGATAGAAAGACACTAAATCTCTCTAATCAGGGAAATGACATGATCACATTAGATTTATTTCTGGAAATAAAAAGATTGATTTTAGAATATCTTAACTGGAAAACATTGAAAGACCATACATCTATGACTATTTCTGAAGTTAAATGACTATTAAAGGTTAATGTATAAATAAAAAATTAATTCACCAGGTTTAGTTTCTTATCAATAAATAATAATTTAATGCCTTTATCTAAGTGCTTCCTATAACAAGACTATAGTGAAAGATCCTGGGAACCACTGTGACCATAATTATGGTCAAATCTAATGAAAATGTTTAGTAGGATAAGATCTATATGGAAAATATCATTGTGCACCAAATACCATGCAGATTGCTTAATCACTCAAGGAAATTTATAGCCCATCAACAAAATGTATATCTAAACTCTTCTCACAGGAAATACATCATAAGTGATGTGACTTACACTGGAGTAACACATGTAAGCAATTTCTACTGCCACTTTTCCTTTTCCTATTAGTGTTACATTTCCATGTTAGTGGAGAGAGTTAAGCAGTTCGTTTACTTTGCTTATTACATAGGAAACAATATTCTACTTCCTTTCAAATATCTGACTTTTGTTTGTTTGTTTGTTTGTTTTCGAGGTAGGGTCTCACTCTAGCTCAGGCTGACCTGGAATTCACTATGTAATCTCTGAGTGGTCTTGAACTCACAGCAATCCTCCTACCTCTGCCTCCCAAGTGCTGGGATTAAAGGCGTGTGCCACCACGCCTGGCTTAAATATTTGATTTTTTAATCCACATAATAACCTTATGACAAAAATGGATTTTTGCTATCCCATTATATGTCTTAGGAAATTAGGCCATAGAGATGATAATAAATTTGCTCAAGAAAAACATATAGTGCCAATTGTTTGAAGTTTATACTCTCAATAGCTACACTATACCCTCCTCATATATGAGATTTTTTTTATTATTATTTTAGGGAAACCTAGGTAACTTTGTCAACTCAGAAAAGTAATATTTTCCTCTCACTCATAATACTTCTCTCTACAAACACTGCAAAGAATATATATGAGATTAAAATAGTTCAATTTGTGTGTTTAAAGATTTAAAAAATGAGTGAGACAGTCTCACAGTTGGCTTGTCCATTTGCTTCAGTAAGTGAGTGGAGTCCTTACAGATTCACAGGAACACTATTCACTCTTCCCTCCTCCCTGTGTCCCAACATAGACCCTGCTCTTGTTTTGCTACAATTTCAAATTCAAAACTATTCCTAGCTGGGCGTGGTGGCGCATGCCTTTAATCCCAGCACTTGGGAGGCAGAAGTAGGAGGATCGCCGAGAGTTCGAGGCCACCCTGAGACTACATAGTGAATTCCAGGTCAGCCTGGGCCAGAGTGAAACCCTACCTCGAAAAAAAAAAAAAAAAAAAAAAAAAAAAACTATTCCTGAACAAAGTCCATTATAAACCTTTGAGTAAACAAGGTAATGGTAGCCAGGTATGGTGATGCACATGTGTAATTCCAGCACCTAAAGCACTCACAAGATGCTGAATTATCACTGACATAATAGCCACCCAAAAAGAAGACAAGAACAGATTACATGATGAACAAACTCTAAACCAAGCAAAGCTGTGTGTCCAGAGAAGAATTATAGAACATAAGTACAATAGAGGAAGGAAAGATGGTAGGAAAAAAGGAAAACAAGGATAAAGGAAATATAATGCCTTCCTACTAATACAGAGTGTGAAAAGATAACTGATACAAACTGAGATGGAAAATCTCACCTGACTCCCAAGAGTAAGTCTTGGGCCCTATAAGGGAGATTTTTATATATAAAATTTCTAGTGAAAGATAATCTTCCTTTTGGCCATATTCAAATAGGGGACAGAAAGACTAGACCTTCCATAGAAGGTCCCAGTGAAAAAGACAGTTCTTTAAGGGCCTCAGGTAGACACAACTATGCATACCACAAAAGACGTTTCTCAACTGTCCTCTTGGTAACAAGCATAATAATTGTCCTGAAAACTATAGGGATAGTTGTTGTCCTCCAGCTAAATTGAGAGAAGATTTATTTGAACATGGGAATTGCCTGTAGTTAGCAGCTGCATCAATGGCCAGGAAAGGGCTATGCATGAGAAAAGATCAGCGTTCCTAAGCATCCTTATAGAAAGGTGAGAGAAAGGACTGAGGCTCAGCATTGTTGGCACTCTCATCTTTTCTTTTTTATCTTTCAGTTATATAGATTAAAAAAAAAATACAAAAGTCTCCTTACTAGGCATCAGGAATATTGTATATCACTAACATTAATTACTATAAATTTCATAATCTGAAATTACAGAACTGGAAAGAACATTTTAATTACTTTATGAATGATTTCTGAAAATTTATTCCAGCAAAGGCACACCACATTCAAAACATCTATGTTGGGCACAGTCTTGTTTAATGCAGGAATGCAGCCCAGAGCCAGTGGCATTATTGCCTTCCAGGCTAACAACTGTGATTTCAATCTTAACACACTGAAGGTACTTAGAGTAGAGAGGAGTGTGTAGCACATTGACTTTTCTATAGACAGGATGGAGAACTTAACGTAGTAATTCTAATGTGTCCTTAAATAAAGTAGTTAAAAAGAATAGCTAAACATATCTTGATTATCATAGTATTGAATCTATGTAATATTCTCCTTAGGGGAAGCACAAAGTTAACTTTGTGTATTAGCACAAGTGCTCCAGTGTGTGGGGAGGGGGAAAGAAGGAGAAAGACAAGGAGGAAGAAGAAGGAAAAGATAAAAAATATATTATTCATAGATTAAATGGAAATAAAGATACTTCTCTCCTCGAGACCTGTTTTCTGAAAGAGGTGTTACTTCTTATTATTCTGTACCAGAAGAAAACAACAACAAAAATATATGTGTATATATATATATATATATATATATATATATATATATTATTTATTTATTTATTTATTTAAGAAAAAGAAAGAAGCAGAGAGAGAGAGAGAGAGGGGGGGAGAGAATGGGTGTGCCAAGGCTTCTAGCCTCTGCAAACGAACTCCAGATGCATATACCTGTTTGTGCATCTGGCTTATGTGGGTCCTGGAGAATCGAACCAGGATCCTTTGGTTTTGCAGGCAAATGCCTTAACTGCTAAGCCATCTCTCCAGTCCCCAACATGCCTTTAATCCCAGAACTAAGGAGGCAGAGGTAGGAGGATCTCCATGAGTTTGAGGACACCCTCATAGTGAATTCCAGGTCAGCCTGGGCTAAACTGAGACCCTACCTCGAAACACCAAAAAAAAAAAAAAAAAAAAAAAAATCATACTAGAAGAATATCAAGGGAGGAAGGGATAAGGGATAAGAGACAAAGAGAAATAGCATCTTCTTGTGTGCATGATGATAAGTGGACACTTCTGTGGCACCAAAGAATCAAAAGAGATGATTCATGTCTGTATGCATATGCATCTGGATGTATTTGCTGGAATAATCTACCAAGTCCACTTAGAGAACAGTCAGGAACTCAAACGTTGAACATTATTTTGAGGTACATTCAGAAAATACTAAAGAATTAGTGAAATGGGGGAAAAGAAATATCACCAATGGTATTTTAAGGCAATTTATGAAACAATTTCCTCTTTGTAGAATATTTTATAAAGTGCAGAGAGTTAATGCTTCCTTTTAAAGGTTTTTTTCTCAAAAAATATATCACATGCAAAAATAATTTTACTAACATTTATAAAATATTTCAGAATATTTGAAAGAGAAAAGAAGTACAATACCTTGTTTTCTTTAAGCTCAGTTTCTTAGCATTCCTCTCTGGGAAGTAGAATAAGAAGATAAGGAAGAGGAGGAAGGAAGAGGGTAACAGGAGCTCCCACCCTTGGCTTTCTTAGACAAAATACATACACACACACACATATGTCACAGTAAAGCAATTTATTTAGAAGCTTTAGGCATTAGCTTGGACAAAATAACCAGAAATATCAACTCAATGTTTAAGGAAGGCAGAACTAGATAGTGGGTATCCATAGACCACACTACATTATGAAGCTGCTTGAATTAGAATTAAAAGAATTAGTCATATATGAGTAACTCTGCATTGATTATCCAATCAGCAAAGAGTTAAAGAAAACTGTCTTCAGAAAGTATGATCTTCAAGAGAATAAGAGAGCAAATCAAGGACTGGAAGGAAATATTTGCCAAACAATATGTTTGGCAAAAAAGAAAAAAAAACACCTACCATATAAAATATACAAAATTCTCTTAAAATGAATAACCCAATTTACACAGTGGAGGCAAGACTTATATAGAAAACTCACCAAAGAATATACTCAATAACTGTAAGCTTTGGGAGTGACCAAGACCACACAAACCACTCTAAGGCAAAGATGAAAGCTTTAATTCAGGAAAAGGTCGAGCCACCAGGGCTGACTTTCAAGAGCAGAGCACAGCCAACCTGAGTTTTCAGGTAGTGGGCTTTATAGGGCCTTTTCACTTGGGGGAAGGTGAGGAAGGGAAAAGAACTCGTTTGTTAAGCTGAATAAAAAAGGTACCTTTAGGGCATATCTAATATAGGCAGGGTGTGAGACCAGAACAGGGACCAGGTGACTTAAGAGATAAGGGCACAGGAAACCATGACCTTGGGCATTGTTAGGTAAGTAAGGGATAATGGCTCTGGAGGAATGTGGCTAATCCACTTTCTTATGCTTCTGTAGCCATTCTGCTGTCCTTGGTGACTCAATTTTGGGAGCCCACTGAACAATAGCAAGAAAGTGCATCCATTGTTCAACAGTTGATGCCAACTAGAAATTGCAAAGTAAAGGAATGATGAGGTTCTACCACACCCCTATTGCTACATTATCAGAGTAGCCAAAATCCAAAGAGCCTGATGTACTGAGGATGTGGAGAAACAGAACTTCTCAGGACCACTTTGAAAGAGAATTGGGCAGTTTTTCACACAACCAAGTATAATTTTGCCATATGACCCAGAAATCATACTCTACAGTGAAGAAAATTTTGTCATTTTCATGAAAATGGATGAACCATAGAATATATATTAAACAAAATAAATGAGAAATAAATAAGACTCAGGAAAAAAAAACAAATACCATATTTCCTCTTGTTTTTGTGGAGCCTAGATTTTATATAGATAGATAGATAGATAGATACAACTGTGTGTTGCGAGAGAGAGAGAGAGAGAGAGAGAGAAAAGAGGAAATGAATGGGGAAGAGAGGATGGGAGGTGGATATGGTCAAAGTACATCATAGACTTGTATAAAAATGTCTTTTTGATTATAAAGCCCATCGCAATGTACTATGAATATGCACCAATAGAAATGTATTTAGAGTACTTATAACCACAGAAAAGTAAGTCATACAAGTGTTTTACACAATTTTATTCATAATTGTCCCAACTTGGAAGCTACTATAATACCCTTTAGTTGGTGAGTAGATAAAAAAGAGTCCATGATACATAGAGACAATAGAATGATATTACACTGTTTTTAAAAATGAGCTATCACATCATGAAAAGACATGGGTGAATTTTAAATATACATTTATCAGTGAAATAAACCAACCTATAAAGGCCTCATATGACATCCTGTAAAAGAGGAAAGTATGAAAACAGCAGAAATGTTAGAGGCTCTCAAAGATTAAAAGAAAGGAGAGGTTAGCAGGCAGAGCTTAGATTCCGAGCAAGGAAACTCTTGTACAGGATATTTTCTATCAAGGTGGATATGTCAACACACACTCATCAAACCCATAAAATGAGCAATATCTAGAGTGAGTCCTAACAAACTCTAGATCCCTGGTGATAATGATGTGTCTCTACAGGTTCCTCATCTGTGGTTAGAGTACCACTTTGGTCCAGGATATCCACAGGGGAAAGACTGTATGTGCGATGATCGTAGGTAAATGGGAACTGACAGTGTTGCTGTAAGTCTAAAACTTCTCTGAAAGTAAAGCTAACTGATGTTTTCAAGCATGTGTGAGCCCCCACCCTGCTCTTTAACTGTGAACAAGTTCCTGTCAGTACACTCTTCCTTTTCAGCATTTTGTTTCTTATTTTGAACCATTAGGAGTGAAGGTGAGAGGACAATCCTGTTAAGACTGACCCCTGCAGTAGCTGAAGCGAATCTCCCCACAGCTTCTGTTTGGGTTTTGATGTATGATTGGAGTGGAGATTACCAGCTACCGGCTTTGATATGTCAGAAGCATTGTCAAGGACGTACTGAAGTGTCAGGACTGGTGATTCTGGGCACTCCATTAGTCACTGGTTTTGACTTTGGTCCCACTCATTGTTTTCCAGCTCACATAAGAGTGCACAGGAATTGCCTCCACTACTACAGAGAACACAAGGAGAACAGAAAAATTACTGACACTGATATAATACGGGATGAGATGTGTCCCCAAATTAGCTACTTTGGTTCTTTTCGGTGAAATAATACTTTTAAACATGGCCTCTTCCCAAAATTACCTTCCCGTGGACTATATCTTTCTCTTATGCTTTCTTTAGTAAATGTTCAGTCATGATGCAGACCCTGAGTAAGGGTAGGGGATGAAAAGGCCTGGTAAGAGATTCTGAAGGAATTGTGACTTAGTTGAAATTTATAGTCAAACAGTTTGATCATTCAAAGCAAAAATTATGGTGCTCCTGATACTAGAAACTTAGTAGACAAGAATAACTTAAAATTCATTATAATTTTGTTGCTATTTTGGAAATCACATTATGAACTCAGAACAGCCAGTCCAACATTACTTGGACATAAAAATCCCAATATTCCACAAACTGAGATGAGTGTAGATGATTCTTCTGTTAATACATTCCACTATTTCCCTGAAAAAGGCTTATAATACTATGATATGCAAGACTCTTACACAGTTGTAAATACTACATACTTCCTAAAGAAGCTTTTCCACTTTTAAAAGAACCAAAGGAGCTAATGACATATTCATAAAAGGAAGACCAGGCTAGGAAGCCATGTCTGCAAGAGCCATACAGACAGCAAGTGCAGTAAAGCCCATGACGTCACTAGGAAATGTCAATCACACTCAAGTGACAGGTGTTTGCTGTTTCTCTGACTTCCAGTGTTTTCCAAGTTTCCCATATGAAGCATGCATTCTCTATTAATAAGGAACAACATATTTCATGTTCCAAAATAAACCAGTTCTCATTTTTATAGATCTAACATGAATGCATAAATAACATGTGTTAGTGATTTGATAATCTCCAAAAATGCTTATTAGTGAATGAATAATAAAATAATAAAAAAATGGAAAGAGAATTATCTTTTCTTCTTTCCAAGTGGCGAACTGGTAATTATCTATACCACCCAGTTTGACGCTCATCCTTGCATGCAAAATAAAGACTTAATTACAATTTGAGCCAGGAGGGGGCAGCAGGGAGCTATTCATGAAAACAAAACAAAGCCTAACAAAACAAAATCCACTCCAGAGGCCTGTGGACTGAAAAACAGGAGGGTGGTGGCTTCAAGCAGTGTGCAGGTGATATACCATAAATCAGGAAACACAACACAGAGGCAGAGCCAAGCTCCGCCTAGAAAAGAGGCCACTGAGTGATAGAAATTCAAGCAGCCATGGCAGCAACAGTCAAAGCTGAACACTAAGGCAGGCTTATGTACCCAAAAAGAACCAAACATCCAAACATAAAAAATAAGAAAAAAGAAAAAAGAAAAAGAAAGAAGGAAAGAAAGAAAGAAAGAAAGAAAGAAAGAAAGAAAGAAAGAAAGAAAGAAAGAAAGAAAGAAAGGAAGGAAGGAAGGAAAGAAGGAAGAGAGAAAGAAAGAAAGAAAATCTCCAGAATGCTCCATGAGGCAGAATATAGAAAGGAGAGCAGCCAAAAGATGTTCCTTGGTTCAAGTGGCTGATAGACCTTTAGTTGAAGTCTTCCCTAGGCTCACAGACAAGCATGCTGTTCTTACTCTTCAGCTATTTCATGCCCAGGGAAGGTGTGAGACACCCTCCCCCCATGCAAGTGTAGATCTTATACCTCACAAGGGCATGTTCCATAGAGACCTAGTCCAGAACCACTGTTCACCCATTTCCAACCAACCACTTTCACAATGCAAACCCTCCCAGTGATCAGTCCTGGCTAAACTGTGAGCCAGAATTAACCCCAGCCCTTTATATAGTACCTAAAATTTGTTTCTGAATTGGATAGTAAAATAAGTTTCCGTTGAATATCCTTTGAAATTTGAAAGTTACTGCCTCTTTCCAGAGAGGATTTAGGCCCCCTTTCTTCATCCTTTCCCCTTCTGTCTGTTTCTAGAGGTAGTGTTGCCTTTAGGCTGGGAGCATAGAAGAAGTGCTTAAATGAACTTTGTCCAACCGCCTAGCCTTTCTGTTGCGTAACCCTTCTGGGTCTGTTACCTTGTTTTAAACACAACCAATATATCAAGGAATTATGCATCATAATGTAATATTAACTTGCAGTTAGAGCTTTGTAAAAAGTACCCAGAATATTGGATGCACTCAGAAATGTTGCTGACCATTTTTCGTCATTTGCCCTAACAAAAATCAGTCTTTTCAAGAGTTCATTAGAAGACTGGCTATCACATGCCCTCCTCACCGTTCTGTCTTTTCAGGGACACATTTTAAGTATTTGTAATTGCTTCTCCAATTGGTGACAATTTCCATTCCACAAATTGGCTTTTCTTACAACTATTCCCAAAGTCCTTTACAAATGGTTCTTAACTATATTAATTATGCAAAATTTATTACCTGACATATGAAAAGGGTAAACTTCCAAGTGACTTCATAGCAAATGCAGTGACATGAATTGAATGCTCAGCCTTCTCCCAAACTGTCATAGCAATCTATTCATTTGAAGCTGGGTCATGAGCCCATCTAGAGAAGTGAGGCCTCCAAAGTGACTCTGAAGCAAATGGGCATGATCTTCTGCAAAAGAAAGGCAAAATCCACGACAGGGTATGGAACTACACATGGGCTCTTAAGGGTACTCTGCAAGTGCGCTTTGTTGCATGTTTGAAGTTCCCCTTGAAGTACTTTGAACATAAATTTTGATGGTATTGACAAGACTATTAAATCAATCTGTATAGTTATATGAAAGTAGACCGATGGTGGAATGGTTCTGACAAGGGACGCAACTCCTTGCAGCATCTTTCTCAGTCATGAATCAAGACTCCCTGTAGGGGAGAAACCTTCTGGGTCAATTTAATATCACCAACAAAACTACAACTGTAATATGAGTACCTGGAGGAACAATTTGAGTTTACTCAAATTTGTGTTCTTAGAAGGCAATCAATAAATTCATCATTTTGACAGGTGAGACTGCCTGAGGTGCTCTGAAGCAGAAATAGGACACATTCTGAGTGAATGCTTTCATCTGAAGACTCCTCTTCACAGCATTACTTTGAATTCTGATGGCATTTGTTTTATAAAACATATGAGAAAGCTTCCTTTTTTAGTCTTTGCTTGCACTAGTGTCCAAGGAGTTTTCCCTCAATGAGATTAAAAGCCTCAATAAATCATCACAGCTGTATAATAGGCACAGGTAGGAAAAGGGACCCCCAACTTCAGGATCAAGGCCATCAAAGGCTTTAATAATGCATTAATAGCTTTGCTAAGAAACAAGGAGAAAACCTATTTTCTCTTCACTTACACCTCCCACACTAAACGGATCCAAGGGACACAGGGGCAATTCAATTAAACAGAGACTTCAGAACCATTACTTGGTGAACAAAGAATATACTTTGTGAAGCTTTTTTTTACATATATTATCACACTTGTCAAATGTTAGTTTTCATCTTTTGTGATCAAAATTCCTGAAGTATAGAGAGATTAAATGTCTTCTTTTGGTTACTGATACTATGTTTATTCCTGTAAGCTCATGAGCATCCAGCAATGGTTGGATACACCAAATACATGAAAGATGGATATAGTAAATCTGAAAGTATTAACTGACTCTACACAACAGACTCATCCATACAGTTTCAAATGAACCTTTATTTTTCAGAGCCAGGGCCAATGACGGAATGATATTTCACTATCAAGTAATGTTTGGGAAGCTTTCACTTAATGTTTCTGTATTTCCATGCTAGGAAGACCAACTCCATTTTTTTCCTTGTAAATTCCTTTTTTTTTTTTTTTTTTTTACTAAAGTTGTTATGTTTGATGTATAGGAAAGAAGACATGCAATATATGTGCCATTTTAAAAATATTTAAATTATATCCTTCCTACAAGGTATAAACAATGACATATGTAAGAGTACCAAAACCAATGTCATAAACAGGTGGCAAAAACAATCTACTGAGGTAAGTTCCAGGAGAATTCTGGGAACCTAAAAATTTGAGAATATTATCTTCCAGTGACCACAACTATGCCCAAATTAGTATTCTAAGTATTCATTTCCTCTCAGATATGCCAACTGCCTAACACAGTTAGTATGTGTGCCATATTAACTACTTAAATTGGAACCTCAAAAGCATTACTATAGAAACAATTGTTCAGAAGATGTGTGGAGTATAAGATTAAATTGTTCAGTTTGTAAAGTCTGCATGGGGACAGATTGCTTATGGAATCTACCATGGTAGAAGCCACTTTGGTCATATTAACATAAAGTTATAAAACAAGGGCTACCAGAATTCCAGCAAAAGTTTGGACCCAGATTTTACTGGGAAGTGGCACCTCCATGCTCGTTAAAATATTTCTCACAAAAGGTTATTGATAGTACTTTTTGTCTCAAAATCTAGTATCTATCAATACAGAGATGATGCTATCTAGCACAATGAATTGCATAAAAGTGCAAAACTGTGATTGGAATTATCTCTGGAAATGAATGAATGGAAGGGCCAAACAAACAAATGGAAGAACCCACTTCAGAATTCTTAATGTCATATCCTGTATGATTATTAAACAAATCATAGACCAAAGATAGCTTGCTTGGGGGCCTTTGTTCTGGAATAAAGTGGTCTAACTTGCATGGCTTCAAACTTTACTGTGAAGGAGGAATGACCATGGAGATCCCTCTGCTTTTATCTGCTAGTATTAAATCCAATTTCTTTAAGATATTTTTCTGGATACCAATAATTTGATCATTGCAGATCAGTTTATGGGGGTCAGGGGTGGAATGTGGTAGTTTGATTCAGGTGGCTCCTGTAAACTTGGGTGTTCTCAATAATAGGTTCTCAGCTGATGGAGATTTGGGAATTAGCACCTCTTGGAGACATTGTATTGTTGGGGGTGGGCTTATGGGTGTTTGACACACTCTCCTATTCCTGTTGTCCACCTGATGTTGGCTAGGGGCTGATGTGCATGCTCTGCTCATGCCATCATTTTCCCTGCCATCATGGAGCTTCCCCCTGGAGCCTATAAGCCAAAATAAACCTCCTTTTCCCCACAAATTGCTTTTGGCTGGGTGATTTCTACCAGCAATGTGAACCTGACTGTAACAGCTGCCTATGTGCCCTCATTCTGACTATATGTCTCCTGGTATTCACCTCACCAGAAAGCTTCAAAACAACCAGAGGTCTATGAGGAGCTCTGTACTTACCATGGTAACACTCATTTTCTACTTTTGTCTAATCAGTTCTTTTTGTGACCAATAAAATGTCTTTCCACAGATATTCCTATAACAAGACAGATTAGCAACAAAAATATACTAGTTTAGTTCATATGGTTTTACATACATCAGAGCCATAATAAATGAAGACTCAGAGTCTCGGGGAGGTGATGGTCAATGTGTTTCTCCCTCAGTTTGATGAGGAAGAAGTATCTATGGAGAAATGTGGTTGGAGAAGAAGACTATAATCTAATGGTAATAAACAGCAGGAAGTTCTGTGTGACCTGTCTGCTCATACTCTGCTTGGTTTCTTTGTGTAGCAGTCCTTCCCACTGCATATGGGGTAGGTCCTTCTAAAACGAGGATCTAATGACCTGCTTTCAAGACAAGTAGGTTAAAAATGATAGAAGGTGATCGATACTTTCTTTGGAAAAGAGTAAATCTAGATTCTAGGACCGTTTTTGGAGACTGCATGAAAGAAGGAGAAGAGAGGGCAGAAGTCCCGAGAGAACTTCTTGAATCCAAAGCTCTCCCAGTCTCCTGAGGACCAAGGTACTCATTATGCCAAAGCACTCTTCTTCGGAGCATCATGTTTGAGCCTTGACGTTTACTAGGAAGTGTCTTCAAGAGGAATACCTGTAAGGAAGTTAAGAAAGTAGAATTACACCAAGAAAAGTGGAACTAATTGGAAGAATAAAGACCTCAGGGGGCTGGGACTGGTGGCATATGCCTTTAATCTCAGCACTTGAGAGGCAGAGGTAGGAAGCTCTCTGTGAGTTCAAGGTCACCCTGAGACCCTGACAGTACATAGTAAATTCCAGATCAGCCTGGGCTAGAGCAATACCCTACAAAAATAAATAGATAAATAAATAAATAAATAAATAAATAAATAAATAAATAAATACCTCAAATGATCTCAAACTATGCTCAAAAGAACCTTTAGTTATTACCACCAGGAGAAATGGACTTGAAATGAGTGCTCTATGCCCTGCTAACACATCATCTGATGACAAGTTCTCAGTCATAGTCAATGTGGGCACCTTAGCACATTACCATGAACTGGATGGATTAAACAGCAGATTATTTCTCACAGTTTTACAGACTTGAAGTCTGAGATCAGAATGTCAGTCTAGACAGGACCTAGTTCAGGCCGACTACTGTCTCCCTTGTACTATCACATAGTAGAAAAGTTGCTGGAGAGCTGTGTGGGGTCTCCTTAGTAAGGGCACTAATGTTGATCTTGAATTCCCTATTCTAGTAATCTCTTTACTTTACAAAGCCCCCACATCATAACATCATCAACTCATCAGAGGTTAAGCTTTCAATTTAGTCTACAACAATCTCTTTTGCAAGAAACAACCTTGGCTCAGGTAACTTTCTGATAAAAAATGGGGGGCCTTCCTAAGGGCCACCTGCCACCAGCACTCTCCACATCTAAGGGAAAGAATGTCTGTCCTGACAGGAAACCTGGGGGTTCACCACAGCCTCCTTTGGATCTGGCTACTCATCTTCAAGGCTCTCTACCATTGCTTTCTCTAGTAAGTCAAGAAAGCTCTGCAGACACTGCACAGGGCCTGGGCAAGGCAAATGGCTTCAGTGCGCCTGTGTGCTTTCTGTGTTATTATCACACTGTCTGTTCATTCCCTCACTAGATTATGAACTTTAAAATCTAAAACCTGTCTATGGCCATAGTACTGATCTCATCTGAAATCCAAGATGTTTTCTTGCCATTGTATCTTATAGTCCCTGACACATAGCAGTAATTCCATATATGTAGTTGACACATAGCAGGAGTTCCATATATGTAGTTTAATAAGTGAAAGTTTCTTCTACCTTGCTCTGTAAAGTTCCAGCCAGTTAATGAAACTATAGTTTTGGATCACAAGTAGTTTATCCAGTATGTTGGGAAATGTATTAAAACAACTGCTAAGAGTACAGTAAAATGTACCAATAATTTGGGTTTTTAAAAAAAATCGAAATACATTCAAGGTGATCATTATAAAATAATTCAATCATGCTTTTCCATTTGTTCACTTTATCAAAGGAGAAGGAAAGAAGAAGTTTCTACAAAAGTGGGACACACAATACCAAGGATCAGTTTATCTGTGATAGAGCCCAGAATGATCAACTCTAATTGCTGTGATGATTGAAAAGGATTAATAATTTTCATTTTCCATTAACTCTTTGTCAGCTTAATGAGAGTACTACATATAAGAGCATACATTTTCCCTTTTATTTTTTATTTGTTTCAGGTAATATTTTAATTTTATGAATCAAAGTTTATCAGACATATAACTTATATGTATATGTATATATATATATATATATATATATATATATATGTATATATATCATATGTAACTATTTACAAGATTATTTCAACAATCTTGAAAGGGAACACACAAAAATAAGTACTAGCATATTGGGCATATCTTTTATTCTCTTGTAATATATGTAATATATCACTACAGTTTGGGGCTATGTTTGTGCTAGAGAATCTTATATACATGAATTTGCTCAAGAGCTGCTCTGTCAAAGTCCCTTTGTGGGTAGACATCTTAGTTCAGTGGTATCTCTTCAACCCAGAAGGACAAGTGTATGTTAGTCTGAAGCCCTGAGAGAAAAATCTTCAAGACTTGGTACTGTCACTAATAGTGATCCTTGCTTTCTTACGTTATGACTGATATACTCCCAGGCTCTGGTCTGTTCTGTTTCATTAAGAAAATATTTGAAGACACTATTCATTATAACAATGTCAGCATTTTGCAGCAGTGAACCCTGGGTACAGATATCTGCATGAAGCACAGACTCAAAGGGAAGCTCCATGATGGCAGGGGAAAAGGATGGCATGAGCAGAGGGTAGACATCACCTCCTGGCCATCATGAGATGGACAATAACAGCAGGAGAGTATGCCTCATTTTCCCTTTTATGACAGTGAAGAATACAGAAGTGTGAAGCATACTATAACATTTCAATTTAAGCCAATAATTTCTATATTGATCCAAAGCTTTCAAAAGAGCTTAGAAGTTTTTTCTATCTTTCAGATTTTCTCTCTGATGATATAGCTGTCATTAAGCAAGAAATCATCAAGACAACACCATAATGGGAAGAGGAAAAAACTATTCCAATAACTCAGGAATCCAATTCTTTTCCATTTCCCACATACACACAGAGATGGAGGGATGCAGGAGAATACAAAGTTGTGCTCTGTACTTCAAAACAAATACTTAAAAGCATATTTCTTATAGCAAATATAATCTGGAGGGAAAGTGAATTTGGAGGAAAGGAACTTTGCTTGAAATAAATTGTAAACTCTCCTGGCCAAAGGTTCCTGCTGCTTCAGGGTCATTTGGTTAATGGCACATACCTCATCTCCCACTAAGTAGGCAATGACAGTTACACTTAGTTCTTCTTCAACTGAGTAACTATGTTTAGACAGAAGAAGAGCTGAATTATATAATCAAAAAGGTTAAAAGGAACTGTTAAGTATTTTTTTCTTTTCCAAGAAAAACATGGAGTTGAGAGTTCTCAAGTGGAGCCCATGGAGTCAAGGCTTTGTTCCTAACTCAGCTTTTTTTTTTTTAATTCTTTATTTTTATTTTTATTTATTTATTTGAGAGACAGACAGAGAGAGAAAGAGGCAGAGAGAGAGAGAGAGAATATGGGTGCACCAGGGCCTCCAGCCACTGCAAACAAACTCCAGATGCATGCGCCACCTTGTGCATTTGGCTTAGGTGGGTACTGGAGAATCGAGCCTCGAACCAGGGTCCTTAGGCTTCACAGGCAAGCGCTTAACCACTAATCCGTCTCTCCAGCCCTCCAATATCAATTCTTACTGAAATGGTTTGTCCTTGTCCATTGAGCATTTTAATCCAGTTCATCAAATAGCTATAGGTCCTACCATGTGAAAAACCCTATGGCAGATTCTATAGTCAATGAAAAGGACATGATGTTCTCATTCTGAGGGAAATAAGTTTTTTCTTTTTTTCTGATATAGGGCCTTATGTAGCCCAGATTGACCTGGAACTCACTCTGTAATTCCAGATTGGCCTCAAACTCACAGTGATCTCCTACCTCTGCCTCCCAAGGGCTGGGGTTAAAGGCGTGGGCCACCATACCTGATGGGCATAATTTTTTATAAAGTGAGCTTTATGCAATAATTGTGCAAGGGGATTGTCATTCTCTAAGCATCCTCAAGTCTCAGCAACTCAGCTTTTAACTCACCATAGTATGTGTTTTTTTCCCCCTCTCCTTTATGAGCCTCAGTTCCTCTACCTATAACATTAGAGAGCTTAAATAAATGGCTTTTCTAGTGCCTTTCAGAGTCTATGAATTAAAAAAGAATGGCTGCACAAGTATGAGGACCCTGAAATCAAACCCCACAGCCACAACAGAAATCACAAATGCATACTTCTCACTGTGTGGCTCTGAGCAAATAACTGTCCCTCTGTGTCTTGTTTCTCCTTTGTAAAAAATGATACTAGAGGGGACTGTATCATCTGTATGTAAGCATATTAACTGAAAGCATATATTAAGAATATAAAGTACTTAAACAGTAACTATTATATATTTTGTTGCATTATTATTCCTTTTTAATTTTATTTTTATTAGTTATGGACATACTTAGTACGTAAACAGCACATGTTGGTACCATTTTTTCCCTCATCCCTGCCCCTTTTCCATCAGGGCCCTCCTTGTTGGGGATGCAGGTCATCCTCATGGGGATGTGGGTCATGCATTATGGGGGCAGCAGTCAGTTATGGGGAAGAGGCAATGTCTCTGTGCATAATTTCCCAACTTGAGGCACTAACAATCTTACTGCACCCTCTTCTGCAAAATTCCTTAAGCCATGTTGGGTGTATTTTAAGTCTACTTCAGTGATGGGCTCTTAGGAGCCTTTGGATCTCTGGTTTGGTAGGTGTTGAGTGTCCTCAGTGTCTATCTCCTGCACCCTTGTGCTGATATCAGGTTCACTGAGAAAGCAGCACTCTTGCTCATTTCCTCAATTCCTCTGTGGTTTTAGTTGGGGCCAGGCTGAAATGCAATAGGTCATTTATCTCTTCACGTCACTCTCCTATCTGAAAAAGAGAAGCAAATTCTCCAACGGAGAGTGAAGTCAGCACAGGTTAAATGGGATAACCATTATTAATTTAGAGAGAATTTCATGGCTTTAGAACCTCGTATAGTCCAAGATTATTGCGAGCTTGGTATTGGAAAGCAAAATCATTATCTGGGTATGATTCTGACTTGTTTCCCAGTTCCAGATATGGTTTTCTTTCCACTGAGCAGATTTGTCAGCCAATCCAAGAGCAATTGGTTAACCACCATAGCTGTGTGCCACCATTACACTTATGTGAGCATCGTGTCACTTTGTTTGCTTCTGAGTAGCTTAGACCTCATGTTGCTCAGACACATGTTGGCCACTTTGCCCTGGTAGCTTATGTATTGCCTTCCAGCAATGGTCAGGCTAACTGGCTAACTGTCTGAGAACTTGCCCTCTTCTGGATTCTAGCCAGGTCTCTCCAGGCTCTGTTCTGACAGTGAATGGTGTCTTCAGCAGTAGAGTCTTACCATTAACCTCTAGTGGGTAATCAAGTGCTCTGACAGAAGTCTGTCTTTTTTTTTTTTTTTTTTTTTTTGAGGTCTTGTAGGTCTCTCTGATCAACACTTCATTTTGGGCATTAACTGCATCCTGGTATTGGGAGTTACAGGCCAGAACCAAGGGAAAAGAAAAAAAGAAAAAAAGAAAGGAAAAAAAAGAGAGAAACAGGAGAAATTTAAGGTTAGGCTTCATTGAAACTTCTCCAAGGCCTTTCATTTCAGGTACTCCCCCTAAGGTCCTGTTGAGGGTTCAACCTTTTAGTCTGTCTTCCAGGATATGGGTTCAGTTTTTTGTGCTCCCACCCTCTCTCTCAGCCCTACCCTTCCTATTGTCCATACCTCAAGATGCCTATCAGGTATGTCAGCAACTCAGGCTGATCCAGGTTAGGAACCACAGAGGAGTGATCTATGGTGTTGTTGACCTCTATTATTTCTGATTTTCTGCTTGGATGATCTGTCTATTGATGAAAGTGGAGTGCTGAAGTCTCTGATTATGATGGTGTGGTGTTTATTTCTGTTTGGTTGTCAAGTAGGTGTTGTTTTATAAACTGTGGTGCACCTGTGTTTGTGAATATAGATTTATGATTGTGACGTTCTCATGTTAGATCATTCCCTTGACGAGTAAGAAGTGGCCTTCTTTGTCCTTTTTTATTACTTTTAGTTTGAAGTCTGTTTTACCAGATTTTAATATAGCACCCCCTGGCTTGTTTTTAATTGCTGTTTGCTTGGAATATCATTTTCCATCCTTTTACCTTGAGGAGGTGCCTATGTTTAGTGGCGAGGTGGGTTTCTTGAAGACAGAAGGGTCTATTTTTTAGATCCACCCTGATAACTTGTGTTTTTGATGGGTAAGTTAAGACCACTAATATTTAAGGTTATTACTGTGAGGTTTGAATTAATCCCTGCCATGATGAGATGTTTTATGAGCTTTGTGCTTTCTTGTGTTTTGTACTATGTTGAGCATGGTCTATTTTGGCTATTGTGATCTTCTTCTTGTTGGCTCTTGAGACTGGTTGTTTGACTCTTCTGTGTGGAGTATTCCTTCAAGTATTCTCTGTAGATTTGCTTTGTGTTCATAGAACGATAGAGTTGACTTTTTTCATGGAAAGTTTTCTTTTCACCATGTATTATGAGGGATAATTTTTCTGGGTAGAGTAGCTTGGGTTGGAAGCCATAATTTTTTTAGACTTTGAGGTGCTCCATTCCAGGCCTTTCTGGCTTTGGGGGTTTCCATTGAGAAATCTGTGGTAATTGTGATGGGATTGCCTTTGTATGTTGTGAATTCTTTCCTTTTTTGATGCTTTTACCAATCTCTCTTTGTTTTCATTGTTAGGAGTTTTAACTATGATATGTTGCACTATGATATATAGAGAGTTTCTTCTTTGGTCTTGTCTGCTTGTGTACTGTGGACTTCCTGTATCTCAATGGGGCTCTCTTTTGAGAGATTGGGAAATTTTTTTTCAGTAATTTTGTTGAATATGTTCTCTATGCCTCTGGCCTGGATTTCCTCTCCCTCTGGTATACCCATGATCTGAATGTTTGGCTGTTTTAGGGTATCCCACAGTTCCCTCATATTCTATTCACTTTATTCTTTGAACTTCGTAAAGGTTTTGGCCTCCCAAACAATTTCTTCTGTCTTGTCTTCCAGGTCAGAAGTTCTGTCTTCCAAATGAGTACCTGTTAGTGAGGGGTTATAAAGAGGTTTTTATAAGCTCTGTTTGATTTTTGCTTTCTGTTGTGTTATTTTGCATCATGTCCATCTCTTTCTTGAGGTATGATTTCAATTCGAGTTCTGATTTTATTGATGCTTTTGATGCATCTTGGGATTCATTCTTACACTTGATCAAGTCTTCATTAACTTGAATCAATCTGTTGTTGAGATCTTCCATTTCTTGACTCACCTTCAATGCATTCATATCTCTTTTGAAGGTTCTAACATTTTCTTCAATCAAGTTAAGCCTACTGTCAAAAGCTGAATGCTCTAAGAGATGATTCTGTTCAATTTCATTGATGCGATTATTGGCTTTTTGATATTTTGCTTCCAGTTCAGCAATTCTTTTGAACAGGGTCTCATTGGTTGTTGTCTTTTCATTTTGGGATTGAATTTCTATTGATTCCTGTATGATTTCATTGGAGGCTTCCATTGTAGGGACTAGTCATCCTTGGTAGAGATCGCTCAATTTTCTGACTTTCATTGACTTTTTTGCATTGTGGCCCTCATCTTGGGAGACATTTTATTCTACTAAGGAAGAAGCAAGGTTTTGTCCTTGTGAGATCTTCAGAGGATGTTTGTTTTAAATGTGAACCAGATTGGTGTACTGGTGTGTTATGGGGTTATAAGCACAGATGTGCAGATTGTGCAGCAGATTGTGGAGATTGCAGGTACATCAAAGGTACCTAGGGAATTGGGATCTCTGGCCTATTTCATTCCATTTGCACATACTCTTCAGCCCATGAAGATCACAGGTTGGGAAACCAGGCACCTAGAAATTGAAGAACCAGAGGCAAGGGGCTAGCTCCTACAGTGGACTGAGCACCCTCTGACTCAATTGGACAGGAATGTCAGTACCCAGTGGCCAGTCAGGATACCAGAGCAAAATGCCTGCTTCCACAGCCCCCAAACAGGGACCAGACCTCCCCAAGCTAGGCATAGTGAGACCTACCAGGACCAGGGAACTGGGAGATGCCAGGTAAGAGGGATTTGGTCAACTCACTCAACACCATGTGCACCCTCAGGTGTAGGTTATCTGGGAATTGGGGACCCAGGGGCACGTCAATCAGGAAGGCAGAGCAAGGTGCCTGCTTCCGCAGCAAACTCACAGGGTCCAAGCCACCCCAAGCCAGCTGCAAGGGGCCTACAGGGACCAGGGAACTGGGAGGAGTTGCGAACAGGGATCTGGCCTACTCTCTCTGCACTGCACACACCCACTCTCTGGTGCAGGGTACCAAGACCAGGAACAGGGCTCCATCATTGTTCTTACTATTAGTATATAATCTATAAAATATTTTTAATCCAGGTACATCTAAAATCCTAGTATTTAGAAGGTGGAACTCAGATGATAATGAGTTTGAGGCCAGACTGGGATACAGAGAGTAAAACCCC
This sequence comes from Orientallactaga sibirica, assembly GCA_036365145.1. Classification (NCBI taxonomy): domain Eukaryota; kingdom Metazoa; phylum Chordata; class Mammalia; order Rodentia; family Dipodidae; genus Orientallactaga; species Orientallactaga sibirica. The sequence goes on along the minus strand of JAEOAD010000004.1, from coordinate 69,837,571 downwards.
ATCTGTAAAAAGAAAGAAAGAAAAATGGGCCAAAATAGTTTAGTTGGAACAGCAAACGTTAGACTGAAGAAAGAAAGATGAAAAGAAAGTTGAAGAAAGGCATAGAGAAAGGGAAGGAGTTAGGTAGTTAGAGAGAGAGGGAAAACCAGAAATTTCCAAATCTTAGAATTGTTTTTATAATAGATCAAAGCAAACAGGTTTCTTAAATTTCTCACTTTTATGTAGAAAGTCAACACATTTCATCCTTGCTTTTATATATTCAGTTTGTTAACTGTAGATTTTTCTTTCTTTTTGTATGTGTAGATGTGTGGTGTGTGTATGCAACCATGCATGCATGTTCATGTGTACAAGTACATGTGTGTGTAGATGAAAGTATGTATGTGTGCATGAGCCTGTGGGAGCAGAGGTTGATGTCAAATGCCATCCTCAATTTCTTTCCATATATTTCTTGACACAGTGTATTTCACTGATCCTACAGTTCACCAATTGAGCTACAATAGCTAGCCAGTGGGTCCCAATGATTCCCTGTCTCTACATCCCCAGCTCTGGGATTACAGGCATACGCTACCATGCCCAACATTTTATGTGGGTACTGGATCTAAACACAGGTTCTCATGCTTGTTTAGCAAGCATTTTACCCACCGAGTTATCTCCCGAGTCCAAATTTGTCAAATGTAAGTTTTTACCTATATCTGAGAATCTTCAAAAGTCTGTTTACCTATGGATATTCTCCTTCCTCTGATACATTCTAGGCCCTTGTTTAGGTTAATGACAAGAAATAACTGTTCTCAACTTGACTTTTCTAAGAAATTGTCCATTTCTATTTGAACCATTCCAAATATGATAATCAGTTGTTATCATCTTTTGTTAAAATTTATTTTATTTTATTTATTAGAGACAGACAGAGAGAGAATGGGTGCAAATGAACTCCAGATGCATGCACCACCTTGTGCATTTGGCTTATGTGGGACCTGGAAAATCAAACCTGGATCCTTAGACTTTGCAGGCAAGTGCTTTAACCGCTACGCTATCTCTCCAGCCCCTCGTCATTTTTTTCCTTGAATGCTTTATTTATTTGTTTATTTAAGAGGGGAGAGAGAGGGAGAAAGAGAGAGGGGAAGAGAGAAAATGAGCACACCAAGGCCTTAAGGAACTGCAAACAAACCCCTTATGCATGCTCCACCTTGAACATCTGGCTTTACATAGGTCCTGGGGAATAAAACCTGGTTTCTTAGACTTTGCAGGCAAGTACCTTAACCACTAAGCCATCTATCTAGTCCTATAGGTGGTATACTTCAAAAGTTATAAAATACTGAGCCTAGTGTGGTAGCATTTGTCTTTAATCCTGGCAGAGAGAGGAGGATTGTCTGAATTTGAGGCCACCCTGAAACTACATGGTATATTCCAGATCAGCCTGGGCTAGAAGGAGACTCTACCACGAAAAACCAAATATATACAATTTTTTTTTAAAAAAACCAAGTGTGTGTATATATGTTTGTGTATATATATGTGTGTGTGTGTGTGTGTGTGTGTGTGTGTGTAAGGTCTCATTCTAGCCCAGGGTGACCTGGAACTCTAAGTAGTCTCAGGGTGCCCTTGAACTCATGCAATCCTCCTACCTCTGCCTCTTAGGTGCTAGGATTAATGGCACACACCACTGTGCCAGGCTTGGTATATATATTTTAACATGGATGATAATAAGAAAAATCAACACTCATGTCTCAAGTTCTCATATTACAATCTTTAACTGTAATAGACCCAGTATGCACAGAAGCCATAGTTCTAGAAAAATTGTACAATGTACAGAGGCCAATTGTTGGCAGAGCTGCCACAAAACAGTATGTTCCTTTCTGAAATTACATGCTTATTGTTCATGTTGTTTTATTTGTTCCAAAGGTTAGAGTTTTACTGCCCTTAAAATGTCATGTCATTCTTTGAAAATCATATTTGGTTTTCATATTCAGGTTTTTATTTCCATATAACTTACAGTGGAAAGAGAGAGATCATCACTGTTTATATTCTGTTCTTTTCATAGAAAAGGATCATTTGGAAACAATAGCATCTACTTTTCTGAAACAGGGGAGTTATTTCGATCTGCAAGTCATATGTTTGAGAATAAACCAAAAATATAATAGTTTTTTATTCAGCCAAGAACCACATGAAGTACAACCTACAAATCAAAGACAAGAGGAAAGAAAGCAAGAATCACAGTTCACTTCAACTTGAAAGGAAAAATGAAAAGATGCTCAAACTGTACTTTTTTGAGTACCATTTCAAGCCTATACAAACAACAAATGTTTTTCAGGTGACATGTAAGAACCTGTTGAATTCCAAACTTATCCAAACAGCCCTCTGGGCAGAAACAAACAGGTAAACTGGTTTCAACTCGTTCCTCCTGTGAACATTTCGGAAAACATACCTCCAGAAATAATGGCATATTTTAGCAAGTACCATCCTTCCCCTTTCTGAAATGATTAAGTTATTAGAAGCTAAGTACATATTCTGTGAATTAATAATATGCTATTTTCAAAGTCAGCAATCTTGTTGATTTGCATGAGTTTCTATTTTCTCTTGGAATAAACACATCCTGGATGTTTCCCAGCACGCTCTTGCAAACATGTCTCCTAATTACCCCTAGTATAGAACTGGAGCTTCGGCAGATTCCATGCAAGAAAAAGAAAGCTGCTATTATATCAGGGTGGAGCGGTGGGGACTATTAGAGCTTGCCTTAAGATATTTCTGCTTTTGAGGATATTAATTTTCAACCAGGGCACAACTCATTAATTTTTCCTTGCCCTAGAAAATTCAGAATTCCATTATTTTATATCAAGATTACATAAGCCACACAATTATAATATGCAATTATAGAAGATGAATGTTTGCAGGAACCTCTGATATTTTAGTCCATATGTCGAATTTTACAAATAAGAAAGCTGAATTATAAATAAATTAAAAACTTTGTGGCTTAACAAAAAATACAACCTCCTGGGTGGGGAAAGGTGCTTCAGAGGTGAAAGACACTTGTTGCAAAGCCTGAAGATGTAGGTTTGATTCCCCAGTACCCACGTCAAGAAAGAAGTTCAAAATAGCACATGCTTCTGGAGTCTGTTTGCAGCAGAAGACCTTGGCATGCTCATGCATTTTCTCTCTCTCTCCTCTCTTTTTCTCCAATAAATAAGTAAAAATATTAAAAAATAATAATAATACAACTTCCTGACTTTTCTTCTGTGCCTTTTCATAGAGTTTTCTTGTCACGCATACCAAGATAATTGTTATATGTTTTAATTATATGTAAAATCTAACTTCTTCCTCCTTTTTGGGTAAAACCAACTTTCTATATCTTATATAAGCAATCCATTGGCTCTGGAAATGGATTCATCCCTAAAAGACAAGATTGCCAATGCGATAGTTTTACGCTATATTTCACCTCTTAACTTAATATCACTCTAGTAGTTGGTATCATTATCTGGAAGTTCGAAGTGTCAGTGGAAAATTAGCATAATTTTGAATGACTTTTACCTTGAGGATTTGGACAATAATATATGGAACAGGAACCATACTTGGGCATAGAATGAATAAAGCAGTCTCAGACATTTCTGAATTCATGAAAATGGAGTAACCATGTATGTCAGAAAACACAGGTACGTGTGTGTGTGTGTGTGTGTGTGTGTGTGTGTGTGTGTGTGTCTGAAAATAAGCACTGAGAGCTAATGCAGAGAAAATGAAAGTGATTGCTGTAGTCTAGGGGAAAAACAAGGAATGGCCCAGGTCTTCACTGTGCAGCTCCTACTATGTGGCAGCATCAACAGCTTTGCCGTCTTAGGAAAGCATGGAGCTGATGCAAGCTTAGTCAGAGGAAGAAAGGAGTCTGTCCATTTCCTTTTCTCCTATGACCAGTGCTGCCAGGAGCCTAAAACATCTTGTTACACCTTTAAACCTGATACTTTAGTAGCTGGAATTGAGAAAGTTTTGCCTTTCCACTCTAGACCACATCTGCCATCTGCTTTACTCCACAGCCTGTTTTCAATATCCTACCTGTATGGTATATAGCTGGAACGTCCCTCAAAGGTATAGAGGTATAATATATGAAGAGATGATTCACTATTTTAAAATTCCCTTTTCACCTATAAGATGGAATTGCTTCACAGCATGGTTAAACATAAAAAGTGAAGTTTTACAGGTGACAGATAAAGGTGACAGCACTTCTTGCTTGTTTGACAGTGGCATATCACCTCAGTGCATCCAGCTGTGTGCTCTGCCAGGACATCACATTTTTACAGTGTTCAACAATGAGTGTGATCCATTAGAGATCACTCACAATGATTGTAAAGCAATCAATTTTCTAGGCACAGGGAAGAGCATATATATAGGATCTTAGTGGCAAAGATTTGCCTTTCTCTTCCTCCTTGGCTCCTTGCAATCATAGCTTTATAGCCTTTCTTCAGGATATTGGTATCATTCCAATAAATCCTTTAGTCTGAATTGATTTGTTTCCTTAAATGAACAAACAATCAACCAAAACATTATTACTGTGTGCTGGAATAAATGGAGATAGGGTGCATTCAGGGTGGTATGATCAGAGGCTTGGATAGATGTTCATAAAGAAAAAAAAGGATGACTGAGAAATACAAAATTAAAGCCTTTTGAGACTAGTTGGTGTTATTTGAAGAATGGAACACATCCCCTGATGTGTTATTGAACAAAAGTCACCCTAGTATATAAAAAGTGAACCAAAAAGATCAGATCCAGTATTCCATGGAAGCTAAGGGTACATGGATGAACTATGACATTTATATGAGAAGTCTTTATCAATATTATTGCCATGGGAAGCAAACGAGCCTTTTTTTTTCCTGCCTCCCCTTTGCTCACTTGGGCTCATCCCTCGTATCTCAATTAAGATCTTATACTCTTCCTTTTCTCTTATGTGTATGTGAATAGTCTCAAGTTCTCCAATGTGAGTGAAATCTATATAGATCTAAAGAGATGGAGACAAAAGCAGGCTCAAACATAATCCTGCTATTTTCTAAGTATCATTCATGCCATGTTCCATTGGAGGATGTGGTAGGAAATTATCATAGCCACATTGACTCTGTAGAAATCCATACTCCTATCCCCAAAATAAGAGCACACAACTGAATTCTATAATTAATCCTCATTGTGGCAGTTTTTGAATTATAAATTATGAACTCAATATTGAGTATAGCAGTCCTGCTGTTCCCAGAATGTTAATTTCCATGGCTCGATCCCTATAGCAACCTTTCCATTTGCTGAATGCCCATATTCCTTGCAAACAAGCTTTGCTTGGAATTATAAAATCTTATAAGCTAGAATCTGATTTGACCCTCAGAATAACTCTGTGGGATAAAAATAATTCTCACTTAAAAACTAAGCAACTGGGGCTCAGGGTGACTAAGTAGCTCATTCAACATCACACAGCTAGTAAATGGCAGTTCCAGGAAAGAAATTCACCATGTTTCTAAACAGAACTGAGTGAGATTGTTAAAGAACTTTTGTTTTTCTGTAGAGCTATGCATTATGATCATTGTCTTTCTAAGGCAAATATAGGGCACATTTTGGAAGGCAGGACATTAGAAATTCCTGCTGAGTAAAGAAATCTTTCTAACTTAGAACTGAAAGGCCACTCGCAGTAACACACTGCTTTGGGTTAAAGCTTTTTCTTTTCCTGCCAGCCTTCTTTTACAATGCAAATGTCTCTGGAAGGATAACACATTGTACCAACAATTTTTCTCCTAATACTCTTTCCAATATCTGATTAGTTCTTAATAAACAAGTAAGAAAGCCACGGGTCTTACAGGGTCTCAAATGGTGGAGGAGGAAGGAAGAGATTTTAAAAAAGCATCTATTATTCAAGGTCCTGGATCCTGAGGGGCTTCCTCATCCTCCACTTCCTGCCCTAAGTGTTCCCAGAATGCATGTCTAGTGCTATGCCCAGAAACAGCAATGCACCAGCAGCTTTCGGAGTTTGAATTTTCCCATGACTGAAGTAGACAACAGCAAAGGCAGATGAGAAAGCTGACAAGCATTTTCCCACTACTTTCTTTTTATCCCTCCTCAAGTCCTCCTTAGCACTAAACACCACAGATCAGAAACAGTCAATTCACTTGTATTAGCTTCAGCAAATTCTACCTGAATGACCTACAAAGACAGTTCCTTGTTTTACCCAACAACATGCCTATACAGCAAATGTGAGTCCTTAATCTTTGTATAACTGAAACCCACAGAGATAAAGCAACAGTCACCAAGCTCTGAAAGAGTTCAGTGGACCCTTAAATGTAGTATCTCAAAGTCCAGAGATGTCCCTGCTATTACTACTGCATGTTTTAAGTAACCAAGGGTATTCTCCTTCAAGAAATTCCACCATAGACATTCACTGTAATTACAATTCATTGTGAAGACTTGTGTGCTACTAAGACATTTTTGCTGATATAGAAGTCTTAGATATTAGTGTCTCAAAATATTAGATCTAGACCACCTTAATAATCTTGCAAATTATCTTACCTTTTGTACTTTATCTTAACAGAAAAAAAGGATTTGAGTTTATTTTTCTTCCTGAATAGAAATCATAATTCATCTAAAGAAAATATTTAAGCCTTTAGTAAAATTACTAGGAAATAAAAATTGTATTGCATTATTATATTTTCAAATATTTTTTAATTAATTCAAATTAGAAAGCATGAGAAAGGTGTACTTCCCAAATACACATGATACAAAAAAGCAATCAAATAGACTGAGAAGCCAAACACAGACATCTAAGCATAAAGGTTATCACATTTGATAGTTTTCCTGTAAAATTTTCTAATCAATAGCATAAGACTATGGTACTATTGGCCAATAGAGTTAGGCAACTTCCCTCTCTAACATCCATTTGTACTACAGCTTGGATCTTTAGCTAATCCTGCTGAGTATTGATCTACAACCATCGATTTACACAAGAGACATGGAGGAGAAGCAAACTTTCAATACTTTCTCTTGGTTTATTTCAGAGGAGTTCATGACACTGGACTCCATGAAGACAAGCATATAGAGAAATACATGTACAACAGAATGGCTGCTGTGTGGAGATGAAAAAAAATAAAATAGTATAGGCTCCCAAAAGGGGTACTGCTGACAGGAATAAGGGATAAGCACTCAGGGATTTAAAGTAGTCCCCTCCCCCCTGTGATGAAGGAGGTAGGGGAATGTTTACTATGAGGCATTTAAAAAAATAATCCACCTGGAGGCCTTTAGTGGCACCTTGGAGGGAAAAAAGTATGCATGTGCATATTAACCTGGAGAAAAATGCTACTAAAATGATACAGCACTTTACACTATAGGCAGTTTCGCTGTGGGACACAAGTTAATTTAAAAAAAGAAAAAAGAAAGAATAGCCTCTGTCTGTCATACCAGTGAGCAGAGTGTTGGAATATCTTGTTAAGTTTGCATTGGGACTTTATGTCTTATTCATTTGCTTGTTTGTGACAAGGTCTCTCTAAGCAGCTCAGCCTAGCCTCGAACTCACAACTCTCCTGCTTTAGCTTCCCAAGTAGCTGGGCTTACAGGTGTGCTCCTCCATGCCCAATTGTACTGATTTTATGTGTTGGGTTCATATCATCCAGCAGTGCTAAATCAGCTATGACTTCTAGTATATTTTGTTTTGGAATCCGAGGTTTTCTACATAACTGTGCAGTCATGCCATTAGCAAACAGTAACAATTTGACTCCTTTCCCATTTTAATGTCTTCTATGTCTTTCTCTTGTATGATTGTTCTGGCTACAAATTATAGCACTATATTAAATAAAAATGCAGGAGGTGAGAGTACTTTATTTCTTCAAAAATCTTTGAAATTTTTTTGTTTTTTCCCATTCAATATGATACTAGCTATTACCATATTATAGGTGGACTTTACTGTATGAATTATTTGTTCAGAGTTTTTAATCATAAAGAGATGTTGAATTTATCCAATAGCTTTCAAAGGCATTTCAAATGACCATTTCTTTGTCCTCTATTTTGTTAATGTTTAGGTCATATTTTTTGATTAATTCAACTAGTTGTAGAATAAAACATAACATCTCATCCTAGAACTGTCAGTAGGAGGAAGTTCTTGCTCCTACCAGAAACAGAACAGAACACTTTGATGATCCAGCAAAAGTTAGCAGGTTTGCTCATTCATGATTCTGGCATACCCAGATGGCTTTTAGAAAGACTGGCAATATTCCAGGCTTGGTGGAACACATCTGTAATACCAGCAGTCCGGAGGCAGAGGCAAAAGATTGCAAGTTCCTGCCCAGCCTAAGCTATATAATGAGGTCCTGCTACACACACACACACACACACACACACACACACATGTGTATACTCATGCACACATATAAGGAAGGGAAGAAAAGACAAGGAAAGACCAGCAATGTTGATGAAGCACACCACATGACAAGTGCTCCTTTTCCACTCACTTGTATAGAAATTTGAGAACCATTTTGTGATCATAATTCTCAAACCATGAAAATTAAGAGATGTCTTATCTGACAGAGTGGAGAAAGAGATCTAGCTAGCCAATGGCTAGCTACCTGATGGAAGTGGAGAAATGCATGGGCAGTCCTAATTCCTGATATAGTCATTGCTTTTATATTTCTCCTATAATTCCCTAAAAAACAAAAGTGAGGATGTCAAAATTGGTTGTGTAGGGAGTGTGGAATCCAAGCAATGTTGGCTAAAAAGCCCTTAGGGCATATGTGAGATTTTTGTTTGAGCCTTTAAGTCTCTCTGAGGCACTGATAGATTAAGACTGACTTTATACAATATAAAATAATTGAGAAAATGTGTATAGCCTAACATATCTACATCTTTGAAATTTTACAACACAGTAAAAGTCTCTTCTACACTGTTAGAATACAATCCATAGATACTAAGAAAGTGGTCAATAGTAGACTAATTTTCATTTGAAAGGTGGGAGTCACACCAAACAATGCCATACCTTGCTGGTGCCCTGAACTGACATGAAACGGAACAAACATGGGAGTCAAGCAGAGGTTCTTTCTTCTCACCATGGAAGTAAAACAGTCTTTGGAATCATCTTTCTTATTGACCAAAATTGTGTGACTGAGTTAAATTTCAGGGGAATGTTTTCCCCAATTGGGAAAATGCTAATTTACTTAGACATAGCATGGCATTCATATTTCTTTATTCTTCCACTTGCTCCACATTTATTAACCATCTTTAAGAATCATGTTAACTCCTGGGGCCATAAGGATAAACATAATTTTGACTGTTCTTCAAGTGGCTTGAAAATCTAGAAGGATCTATATACAATAAAGAAGCCAGTATTTAAGTCCTCTGAAGGGCAGGACCCCCAACTCTGTACAGTGGGATCAAGAAACACTCCTAGAAGTATACTAAGCTGTAATCTGTGGGCTGATGAGGAGGTAGCTGGATAAAGGCAAAGAGAGTGGCAGGCAAATTTGTTTACTGGAATAAGGAGTTTGAAAAGGAGAAAGCTAGATGAGAAAACTAATAAAACTAGTTAGTTTTTTTGTCAACTAATATAAGGCATTAAGAAATTACTTGGTGTAGCAGACAGATTCGGGTTCGCTGAGATGAACTTCCAGACCAGGCACAGTTATGGAGGAAAGGATATTATTTATTGAAGCTTACAGATCCAGGGGAAGTTCCATAAGGGCAGGAGAAGCAGCCTGCTCTCCACAGGGCCAAGCAAGAGAGAAAAAGCCAACCAGCCACCACAGCACACAGAACAAAACTACAGCCAAAAGGTCACACAGCACACTTCAGGAACTCCTGCTAGGCACATTTGCATATCTTTACAATGGAATCTCAAACTCACACCATTAACACCTTAAGACCAGCCCCCAGTGACATCGCCTCTAGCAAGGTGATTGCAGATGCAAACTATAAGTAGTAAAACACTGAATATATTGGGGGACATATATTCAAACTACCACACTTGGGTTAGCAGTTAAGGTGTTTGCCTGTGAAGCCAAAGGATCCTGGTTCGATTCTTCAGGACCCACATAAACTAGATGCACAAAGGGCACATGCATCTGGAGTTCGTTTGCAGTGGCTAGAGGCCCTAGAGTGCCCACTTAGTCTCTCTTTCTCTCTCTCTCTCTCTCTCTCTCTCTCTCTCTCTCTCTCTCTCTCTGCTTGCAAATAAATAAATGAAAATTTAAAAAAAGAAAGAAATTACTTTCTGCAAAGTTGGTTTCCAACCAATTTTTAGTAGTGGACTATGATTGGATAGTCACCAATGCTGGTAGCAATAATCTTTCTAAAGCTTTATTATTTTTCTTAAAATTATAAATTCCATGATTCACATCCTACATGTTAATTTTGATTCTCTAATGCCAAGGATGTTGTATCTAAATTATAGACAGCCTTGGAGTAAGCATTCTGTTCTTTCAACTTCCTCCTTCTATTAAGAGTATAATGAGAATCATCTGTATGATTATAATGTCTCTTAGAGGAATAGAACATTTTATTCCAAGAGTACTCAACATATCAAACCACTACATTTTCCAGGATAAGCACCCAGGGAATAGTGTGCTGGGAAAGTAAGAGTCCAGTACTCTGAACTCATAGTTCTCCGACTGCTTTACAGTTTAGCCTCAGTTGAATATTTTTGCATTTGTTTTGAGAAAATAGCACTCCTTTCTAGTGATGTATTTTTTTTCTAGTTAATAGTGAAAGAATGTAGAGTTCTCAGACCCATGGAGAGTACACAGTGAGAAGCTCTCTTCTTCTGCATCATTGTTCTATGATGGAATCATGGTGGACAGCTAAGAGGCATGTAAATTTTAGTCATTTGTTCCAAAGCTGAGACACTTTCATATAGGTATAAGAATGAATAAATGATACCTTTGATTTTTATTTTGTTTGCCTCATGGAATAAACAATTAGTGTTTTGAAACAAATTTGTAAGGTACCCCTTCCCGACACACACATACACATCTCACAGAATTAAAGTAATAGTGAATGATTTTTATGTGTGCTAAGGATTCTAGGTTATTTCACAACATTTTAGGTATAAGATTTCCCCCAACCACACACACACACACACACACACACACACACACACACACCTCACAGAATTAAAGTAATAGTCAAGGATGTTCATGCATACTAACAATTCTAGGTAGCAATTCAAATGGGGTCACACAACATCCAAGCCTTTATTTTTTACCTCCTTGAACTTGAAAGAAAATTTTCTCCAATTTACTATATTCTATGTTTGATGGCCCATTATGAGGAGAGTATTTGTAGCCAATAATTTCCCTTAATCAAGAAAGGATAGTGCTAAACCTTTACAGGGAAGTCCAGGGAGGTTTGGATTTCCACCTTTCCTAATTTCAGTAAAAGTGATATGATTCAGTAAGAATTAATAAAATTTAAAAAGGAAAATTTAAATTTAACAAAGTCATTTTGAGTCTTTGTCATTTTCTAAGTAAGTATCCTTTTAAAAATTTTGCCTATCTTACGATCAAAATTCAAGATAGTACTTATATCACAAGATTGTAAAGTTTATTGAAATAAAATTAAACAAAGTATTTCACAAAAATGGTGGTATATAGTTTTGTTAGTTCCCCTTGCTAAGAATGGAATATGCCAGATGCTTTTAAATGAATGAGAAGACACCTGATGTTATGAAACGAGACCATTAGTTCTCAACACTCACGTCTTGTTTATTCCTTCATCCAGCAAATATGTTTTCAGTTTGTATTTTCTGATTTGTAATCACCAAGGAGAATTTTGGGTGCTGGGAATAGTTTGACACTGAAACTACCCAACCATATAACTGACAATGTGATGTGTTTCCAAGAATGAGTATGACACCAAGGATCAAATTATGTAAAACTTCCACTAGTATAAGCCTTTCAAACACACAGTGAGCTCATGTTCCAAGTGAACTGAACTGCTACAACTGTACGCCACTCCAAGAAAGCACTATAGAGTAGCACTGTTCTGTAAAAATAACTTTGTCTTATATTTAAAAAAAAAAAAAAAACTAGAAAGATCCTGGAATGCCATTTCTTTCCAAAAGAGTAGCCATATTTGAATTTTCTTAGCAGCTTGCTGAGAGAGTGCAAAGCTAACAAGAATCAAAACAGACTCTTTACATAGTTTGTTTGGGTCTAGAGGAAATCTGTCCATGAGCTTTTGTGAGGGGGCCAACATGTCAGCATATGCCTGACTATAGTGAGTTTATCTTTCAATTGATTTAGTCCATTCTGGGGAACCAAGATGATGCAAGAGAATGGCACATCACCAAATTCATTTTCTTTTCATTGACAGAAGTGAGAAATCTATCTGTTCTTATGGCTTACTTCATCAGAAATGATGCAGTCCGATGCTGTGTTTAAATTCCTATTGTCATGATTTTGTTCATGCTTGAGGATGCTACTAACACTATGATAGAGTCTTCATTAATAGTAATGCTCGCCAATAGTAAAGCATGGGACAGACCATCATCCTGTTTCCCTGGGGTTTACACACTAGTTCATGAAACGAGTGCTCTAGTAATGGAAGCTTTGGTCTTCTAACAGTCCTTAAAATTGAGCTGCAATGGCAGTGAACCTACATTCTGACAGGTTTTCACACACATGTGTACACATGATGTTTGAATATTGGGTGTGCCCAGGACATTTTGTTCTCTATTCATCTGGTATATGTTGAGAGCAGGGCATGGATTGAGACTGGACTTGGATTAGGCAGCTTAGTTGAGGGTATCTTAAGCTTCTACTCTTCACATTACATATCCTATTCCTTGTAACTTTTATAGAAGCCATGGGCACAGATATCAGGAGAAAATGGCTGCAGGTTCTACAGTGGTACACCTCAAGCAAGACTGGAGAGTGGATGTGCCTATTCTGCTTTGTACTCAAATGGAAACATAAGTGAAGTACTTCTGGAGCCACAGAAACAGGTGAGCTAGAGGACATATGGTGGATCTGAGGTCTTACAGAGGTAAAATAGGCATATCAAGGTACTAATTGTCAATGAAAGGCAATATAAATCACACTAAAATCAAATGAGATAGGAACTTATTCCTATCTATAAACCTGGAGACATAAAGTTACACATAAAAATCAACATGTTCATGGGGCGTGGTGGAGCACACCTTTAATCCCAGCATTCATGAGGGAGAGGTAAGAGGATTGCCGTGAGTTCAAGGCTGCCCTGAGACTACCTAGTGAATTCCAGATCAGTGTGAGCTAGAGTGAGACCCTATCTCGAAAAACAAACAAACAAACAAACAAAAATCAACATGTTCAAGATATCTGGGTACTGAATAGCTGTTGCATGGCTATACAGGGTTTTACTAAAATGAATTGGAAGCCATGTGCAGTGGTGAATGCTTCTAATTCAGTACGCTGGAGGCTGGAGAAGAAGGTCCATAAGTTAGAGGCCATCTAGGGTTAGAAAGTAAGACCTTGGGATAAAAATAAAATGAAAATGAAAATAGAAGAATAAGAGAAATAGGAGGTGTGACAATCTTAGAATGCAGTGGTGAAAAATATGAATTTTTATTCCAAATATAATTTACAGTCACTGAAAAATTAAAGGTAAAAATGATATATGCTAAACATTAATGGAGATCAGAGACCATGAAAGTCATGTCTGAGAATATTTTAGAAAAAAAAGGAGCATTTAGTGGTGGCTACAATAAGTGCAGCAGTTACCTTCTTGTTGCTAAGACAAAACACCCAACCAGAAGCACATTGTGGGGGGAAAATGTTTATTTTGGCTTACCGTTTCAAGGGGAAATTTCTTCATGGAAGGAAAAGCATTGCAGGAACAGGATGTTGGTTAACATTGTCAGACATGAGCAGCAGGGAAGCAGCAAGATTGAATTCTAGCCCTGGCACATAACTGGATTATAACACCCTCCCAGTGACAGACCTCCACCAGTAAGGCTCCACCTCTCAAAGTCTCCACCAGCTAGCGATTAAGTATGAGGCTCAATCACACATGATGAGGCTATGGGTCATTCTTCATTCAAATCACCACAATAGGCACTACCAAGAGAAACAAGGATGCCACAGATCTAAAAGTCATGTGTATGTGGTGCTAAATCAGGAACTGCAGCTAGTAAGGTATTTTTGGAAAAAAAAAAACTTTAAGAACAGGAATGTAAAATCAGAGTAGAGTTATACTATGAAGGACTTACAAAGCTTGGACTGAGGAATTTGCACTCGGTCCTTTCAGAAACTAGCCTTCTCCCATCTCTTGACTTATTTACCTCCCAGAATCAGCTTAGTGTCCTATTTCTTCTCCTTATCCATCTGCCTCATGGTGAAGAGGTACTTGCATCTGTTCTGAGTCTCCTGTCAATTTCTCTACGAGGCAGATGGTCTGTTTCTGTTCCTAGACTTTGCCAGACCTCCCCACGAGTTTGTCATCGACTGTCCCTGGGGATTTATTGCCAGAGAGGCAACAGTTACCATGTTAAAGAGGATTGTAGAGAGTATAAGATCACCAAGGAACCATTCTAGTACATTAGCTCACTCAGCTCCTTTTTCACAAGGTACTCTCTACCTATAAGACTGGAATGGCTAAGAAAAAGATCACAATTTAGATCTAGATTGAGGTTATATTTATTCATTCTCTTTAGATTTGCATTTCTTTGTTTCTCTCCCCTGCAAAGATGTCATTATGAGATCTACATTTTGGATGAGCCCGGAGACAAAGAGAGTTATTAGATGTGCCTATCTTTGAAAATTGTATTTATTACACTTTTCATATCCCCATATATAGCTAAATCAAATGATCATTTAACATCACTCTTGAAATGTTCCAGTCCTCCCTGCATTAATGACCAAGTGTCACTTTTCTTTCCTCTTGTTTAGCCCAAACCCCAATCTCTTATATGTCATTAATTAACCAGATTTCTCTTATATAATTATAACAGATTGTGTCTCACTAAGAGAGTCATATGTTCATTGTCTAGACTAGACTTTCGAAATCCTTAATTTAGAGAGCAACAAACTTTCTAGGTCTCCAACAAATTATCTCAAACTATATACCAATAGTTACTAGCCAAGGAGGACCAACCCAAACTGGAATCTATGAATCTACATAAACTCATTCTACCTGAGTGTTGTCCCTAACTAAGGTAAGCCCATGATACTTCTATGTGCAAAGGACCCCCAGTGATGTGCTGGTGCCAATTTCTCTCTAGCTGGAGTTGAGTTCTTTCTCATCTGCAGGCACAGGAGTTTCAAGACTTGAAGTTGAGAATTACAAATTAATGACTCTCTCATAGTTTTTATGCAATACTTCAAACTTTGGTCAAGACAAGAGAAAAAAGGGGAGAGGCTAGAAAGAGGAGGAGAGGAATATTAAATGTAGACACCAAGTCTGTGCTTATTTGTAAATGAGTGTATCATCTTTAGGGAAAGACAAAATTATTTTTCTCTTTCTTTTAAAACCTTAGAAAACCTTCAAAGTTCAATAACATATCCACCAGTTTCTTCTAAAGGTTTTGAGATCTTTGCTTCAAGCACAGCACTAAAGAACTAAGTATGTTCTCAAATATTAAAATGCTATTTTTAAAACCAAGAAAAAAATCTTTATTTGAAGAAAATATTTTTAAAACATATCAAAAGATTGACCTAGAGCCCTTCCTAATAACTCTGAGAGATCTTCATTTCATTTTACATTCACTATCAAGAGCTCACCTTTCCCATTTAAACAGCTTTTGATAGAATGTACACTGATTTATAAGTTTTAATGAAAAAAGTCAAAGCACTGATATAGTTCTGCTCTTCAGGGATAGAGAAATTGCTCAGTGGTTAAAGGTGCTTCAATTTTTTATGCTTGCAAAAAATTCATACACAAGTACTCACATTTATACCTGAACACACTGTTTGTGGAAGTTTGAATGTTATGTTTCCTAATAGACTCAGGTGTTTTTATTAAAATGTAGATTTCCAGCCATCTGACCAGAAAATGTATCACTGGGGGTACTGGGGCATGGGGAACAGATCCTGGGGTCCAGCCCAAAGGTGTTACTGGTGTCATATCTGTTTCTAGCCTAAAGGTATGCAGAACTCTTGAGTTCTGCCCAAGTTTCTGCTGTTTGCTGAGGTTGTGTGCTTGCTTGTGGGGCTGGCTGGTGGTGGTGGGTTTCTCTCTCTCTGCTTGGATCTGTAAAAGGAAGCCAGCTTCCTCCACCATTATGGAACTTCCCCTGGATCTATAAGACTAAAATAAATCCTGTTCCTCCCATGAACTGTGTCTGTTTGGAAGTTCATCCCACTGATGTGAAGCTGACTATTGCCCTGTTCCTTTTCGGGTCTTTGATGTTCCTGATCTATGCTAGTGTAAACTCTTTTGGGCTTAAGATTTATTCCATTTTCTGAATCTGATTCCAGTAAGGGAGGGATGCACAAAAAGACAGAATTTAAAAGACAAGAATTGACAGATATGCAGGCTGGAGAGATGGTATAGAGGTTAAGGTGCATGCCTGTGAAGCCTAAGGACCCAGGTTCAATTCTTCAGGTCCCATGTAAGCCAAGATGTACAAGGTGGTGCATGCATCTAGAATTCACTTGCAGCAGGTAGAAGCCCTGGACCACCCATTCTCTCTCCACTTTCTCTCTCTTTCTTTGTGTGTCTGTCTCAAATAAAAATAAAAATAAAATAAAAAAAGAATTGATGGATATAATTTCAGAAAAGCAACTTTGAAAACACTGACCTAGGAATATCCAGGTAGGGTGGAGGGGTGCTGCTTTGAATGATAGTGCAAGCCACATTTCATGTTTCTAAGTATGTTAACATCTTGGATATCCAAAACCTGGCAAAATGTCTCTCTGAAATATATGTAAGTAGTTGACCATCTAAGACAATTATGAGTATTTACACAAGACCTCTCAAGAGAGTGAAGTGAGATTTTTTTTCTTACCAGAAGTGGAGAAATGTCTGTCTCGTTTATGCCAAACTCCAGTTTCTCTCCTTTTCAAGTGTCTTTCCAGTCAGGCTCAATCAGAAAGTCTAAAAAGTGGATTCTGGTCTGGTTTTGAAGTCTGATTTGTGGTGTGTGAGTAGAAATGAAGGCACTCAAAACTCTTCCAACCAACACCAAAAGCCACATGGGGAGAGTGAGCTGAAATCAGAAAGAACACTGAAGAAATTTGTTCTTGGTTCAATCTTAACATCTGTAACCACAGACAATATTTGAAATGAATATACCATGGGTCACTGGCAACTGAAGATAAAGCAGTTTGTGATGCTGTTACTTCACAGAAACTTGCATTCTGTTTTCCATAAAGACAACTTATCTCCATAGAATAGAATACTAACATCTAAGTGCTCAATGCTAGAGTATTATGCTTCCAAGAAGCAAAACTAGCAGAAATAAAGTGCCCTTGTCACAGTACATTTTTAGAACTAAGCAGCTGATTTTATTTTCTAATGAAAAATCTGTAAGTTTTCATTGTGCTGTGAGGGGGGAAAAAGCATTTGCAATTGAATCCAATTAGAACTCATCTGTAATTAAGATTTGCTATTTAATATTGATGGCTTTGTATTGTTTTCTTATTGGTATCTATGGAGAATTCAACATGAACAATATATAGAACACAAAATACACAAATGCCAATTGTTTCTTTACTTTATAAATATTGGATAGAATTTATATTGTAACTACAAAAGAATCATTTGTTAAGAGTAGTCTAAAGAAAAACATGAATATGCATAAATGAAGAGCAACAGAGTTCCTGCCTAATGAAATTCTGAAAAAGACATTACACAGCATTTAACATAGAGATTGCAAATGAAATGAAAGCTAAAGTTACCTTCACATGATGAGCTTTCCTAATTCTCAAACATTCTCTTGACAAAACATATAAAGGAAACAAGTTTCCTCTGCAGTATTTTTTTGAAAAGTATAGTTGAAAATAGATGTTTGGTTTAATAACTGGAAATTTATAGTCTTTGGGCTTTACTATGTACAAACAAAAATTTTGACCCAATTTTTCCTTTGTCATTTTCACTCCAAGTTAATGACTCACAAGTTAGGAGAATCTTAGGTTACTTCAGTTAATATTCTTTCCAATTCAATCCATATTCCTGCAAAGTCCAAGGTTGGAAAGGCCAAAACTGCTTGTTCTCTTGGATACATGGATCCTTGATTGTAATATCTATAAGTATGAATATATGGGGGACATGTGGATCAAACTTATAAATATTGAATGATCACTGGCACTGAACATACCTAGATGAATACAAAGAGGTAAAACATAAGTGAGGAAACACAGCTGAAAATAAACTGAATGGTGGAGATTATGGAGTAAGAAAATGCAGGACAGAGAGGGTCCGAAGGAGGAAGGGAACTAGAATCAATTAAAGAAAATCATTTTTGCCAGGCATGGTGGTGCACACCTTTAATCCCAGTACTTGTGGGACAAAAGCAGGAGGATCACCGTGAGTTCAATGTCACCCTGAGACTACATAGTGAATTCCAGGTCAGCCTGAGCTAGAATGAGATCCTACCTCAACAAAACAAACAACAACAACAACAAAAAATTGAAAATATCAAAATTAATGATACCTAAATTTCTGTATATCAATTTAAGAAATATTCTTTAAAAGATAGGAGAATCTATGATCGATCTCACAAGCTACACTTAATATCCATAAAGGGGAGAAAATAAAACACAATCAGAAATGGGCACCACCACAGTCAGTAACACAGGGAGATGGTTAAAAAGTTGTAATATAGATGAGAAAGATAATTACAATCTATATTATATCCAAAACATATTTTTAAAGCATCTAAATATGAATGGAAACTCGTTATGTTGCATTTTAAGAGATAAAATGCAGGATTTAATAATCATAAATGGACTAGAATATATACAAAAATCCAAAAAAAGGAATCCAAAAAATTTAACAAATAGTTTGTCTAGTGTCAGAATTGTATCTTTTTTCTTTGTACTTTTGAAATTTCCCAATTTGTTTAATAAAAATGTGCAGTGCTTTTATGAAAACAAATGTGTATTAATAGTGCCCCCTGTACAAAACAAAGCAGTCTACCCCCTAAAGGAAATGAAATAGCTTTCCAACGCTCATTTATTGTAACATATTTCTTTGTAAATCTAAAAATCAGTGAAGGCCAAAGAGAAAGAATGGGGAATCATTATGATTTTGCTCAAAACAATAAAAAAAATTTACAAAAACCTTAAGCCATCAATACTGCTGGCCAAAGTTCATTCTGAGGAATTGCCTCACTTCACTCAAATGTTCCCAGTTCCCAGCCAATCCCTAGTGCCCATGATTCATATGACACAAATGGCCTTCCCATATTCTCTGTCCAGCAACCTCCACCAATTAGGACTTCAAATCAGATCTATCACTCATGGGAATGCTATTCCCATAATGGTTTGGCATTTCAAGACATTCACAAATGAATAGATGTTATAAATCACAACTTTACAGAATTTCCCAAAGTGAATTTCATTGAGTATCTTGACGCAAAATGAGATGACAGTTTCTATTAACAAAGTTGGAACAAAGAGCAGTTTTTGTTTGACTGTTTCTTAAAAACAATGGGAACTGAGTTCTCACAGTGCTGAAGAGGTCAGAGAAGACATTAGATTTAAATTAAGTCTTAAAATACTAGATCTGTCTACAATAAAATGGGAGGGAGAACCCATGCGCAAAGCATGTATGTATAAAGCTAGTCTATCATGTTCAAATATTGGAGAACTTAATATCATCAAGAAAGCGCAATACAAGCTGGGCATGGTGGTGCATGCCTTTAATCCTAGCACTCGGGAGGCAGAGGTAGGTAGTCCACTGTGAGTTTGAGGCCACCCTGAGACTGCATAGTGAATTCCAGGTCAGCCTGAGCTAAAATGAAACCCTACCTCAAAAAAGAAAGGAAGGTAGAAAGAAAGAAAGAAAGAAAGAAAGAAAGAAAGAAAGAAAGAAAGAAAGAAAGAAAGAAAGAAAGACAGGAAGGAAGGAAGGAAGGAAGGAAGGAAGGAAGGAAGGAAGGAAGGAAGGAAGGAAGGAAGGAAGGAAGGAAGGGAAGGAAAGGCCAAAACAGAACCTGTGTTGAAAATCAGCAGATTCAAGAGCTTACAACAATTTGACATTAATGTTACTGAATAAGATTTCTTAGAGAAAATGGTAATTATGAAGAGTCATTATTTGGCTGTGATAGTTTGATTCAGGTGTCCCCCATAAATTTGGGTGTTCTGAATGTGAGGTCCCCAGCTGATAGAGATTTGGGAATTAACACCTCCTGGAGACAGTGTATTGTTGGGGGCTGGCTTATGGGTATTATAGCAAGTTTCCCTTGCCAGTGTTTGGAACACTGTCCTGTTCCTGTTATCGACCTGATGTTGGCTAGAAGGTGATGTCCTTCATGGAGCTTCCCCTTGAGCCTGTAAGCCAAAATAAACCTTTTCTCCCCAAGCTGCTCTTGCTTGGGTGACTTCTACCAGCAGTGCAAACTTGACTGCAACACTGGCCATATTTCCAAATAACAAGGAGGGTAAATGGCCTCATTTATGACAGCAAAAATATAAATTCAGATGATATTACAGGACTAGAATGTGCAATGTGGAGTATTTATACACAGAGACATTGCCTCTTCCCCATAACTGATGGCTACCCCCACAATCATGACCCACATTCCCCAACAAGAAGAGTCCCTTTGGAGAGGGGAAGACAGGGAGGGGGCTAACGATGGAACCAGCATGACTATATACACACTATATACAAAACTCATTAATTTTTTTTTTAAAGAACCCTTGAGTAGCCTGTATTTTTTAAAATTAATTAATTTATTTTATTTGATAGAAAGAGAATGAATGGACATACCTGGGCCTCTAGCCATTGCAAATGAACTCCAGACTATGTGCCACTTTGTGCATCTGGCTTATGTGAGCATTGGGGAATTGAATCTGGGTCCTTAGACTTCTCAGGCAAGTGCCTTAACCACTAAGCCATCTCTCCAGCCCAAGAAGCCTGTATTTTGAAGATATTCATTTCTAATTAGATGCTTCATTATCCACCAAAGCCTCTCGTTTAAATATTAAGTAAAAGGTAAGTGATTTTTTTTTTCTTAATCTAGACAACTTGGCAACTACTTCAATATTCAAACAAACATAGAATGATTTGGATCTCATAGAATGGTCAGAATAAGTATAGATTCTTGTTTTCTATGCTAAACATTAACCCCTTGATTTCCATACCTTATGAAGATTATAATTATGGAGGTAGGGAAGATGGTAAAATGTTTGCTACAAAAATATGAATACCTGAGTTTGGATCCCCAGAATCTATCTTAAGCCAGAGTCTGTGGTGGGAATTCCTTTATAATCCCAGTACAACTAGGGAAAGATGGAAGGTGGAGACAGACGAATCTCCCAGAAGCTCATGGGCCAGCTGGCCTGGTGATCATAGTGAAGAACAAGAAGAGACCTTTCCTCAAACAGGTGGAAGGTGTGAACCAACATCTGATGTTGTTCTCTGACCTCCTGGTCTTTCTTGTTGACACTGCCCTGCCATGGGCATGCCTGCACTCATCCACATAAACACACATACATGCCAACATCATACAACATAAACACCAACAAAGATTGTAATTCATTTATATCATTGACTTCTAACTTCCACATAGGAGGATTAAGATTAATTAAAAAAAAATTAAATGCCATATTCAATTAATGTGTTAATTATCTGAAATCCCAAAGCCAACATTTACATTGAAACTGAAATAAGTTATGTCTGATTAATTTATTTATTTGTCACTCATTTTGAAAACCCTTTACATGTATAACTTGATATGAAGTATAGTAGACTAAAAAGGAAAAGGTGTATGCCATTTCCTTTAAGAAGCTGCGATTTTGATAGTCTCTATAAAGCAAAAAAACAGGGCTGCAGAGATCCTTAATGATTAAGGTGCTTTCCTGCAATGACTAATGACTCAGGTTCAATTCCCTAGTGCCCATGTAAAGCCAGATGCACAAGTGGTGCATGCATCTGGAGTTTGTTTGCAGTGGCTAGAGGCCTTAGAAAACCTACTCTTTCTTTCTCACTCTCTCTCTTTCCCCCCTCTCTCTACAAATAAATAAAATATTTTAAAAATAAACACAAATAATTATATTAATAATAATGATATTTAGCTAGAATGGCCTCATCTCCATTGTTTATTTCTGCCTCTCTACCTGACAAAATGTACCTCTCCACCAACACGCAGGGAATTTAACACATGCATCATGTAAAAAGGAGTGTACCAAAGGGAGAACTTTGCCATTTGCTAGTTTCTGTGCCATTCTGGAATCTCTATTTGCTTCTTACAAAATACAAAGGAGTAGCTTTTCTGACAGTCCTTACATAAGAACAAGAGTTACTGACCTTGCCTGAAGATTTACTATTGCCCAGCATTGAGCTAAGTTTTTAATATACATTGTACAAATAGCTCCTGAATTCAAAATCTAGATCCCTGGAAAATAAATTGACTATTACAATAGGGTATTTTGATTTGTAAGTTGCTAAAAAGCTCTTACAGACACCATTAGACAAGACAGGCATAATCCCAAGGCTTGAAGAAAGTCCTTATAAGCTCTGTGAGCCTATAAAGGATAAGCATCCTCCTTAACAGGTTCTAAATCTATATAAATAATTAAAATTACTGAGCAATGAACAGAAAGATCTGAAAAGTAGAAAATATTAAAACTGTTTTGGTGAAAAAATGTATATTTGGTTGAGTTCATGCATACTCAATATCTAATCTTTATTTCTGTATTGTTTCCAAGTTTAAATTTTAATTAGCTGCTAGTTGTCTACTTTTCTTTATTTGTTAAAAAAGGAAGTGTCTTGCTAATCCCTTTTATACATTGCCTTCTGAAGTCCATTTTCCAGTCATCAGTATGTGCTTGTCTACAACCCAAGTGCTGTGAGTAACAGAAACTATGGTTTGACAAAGTTGGATAGATGCCTTCACCCAATGGCTCAACAGGCAATAGTTTGGCTATGGATCCAGTTCATGTTCAACTTAGAACTACTTGGCCAAGAATAATAGAAAAATTGGACAATAGCCATGTGTTTTAGTCCAATTGTGCTATTGCAACACAATACTTGAGAATGGGTAATTTGTAAAATACAGAGACTTGTTCATACAGTGTTAGATAATAGAAAGTCCGGGACTGAGGGCCCACTTTGGATGAGGGCTATTTTGCTGCGTCATTCCATACCAGTAGGCCAGGCAGAAGGTCAAGAGAGCAACCATGTGCATGAGATATGGAAGGAAGCCAAACTCCTCTTGTATCAGGAATTCCTTCCTTGCGCAAGTAACCCACTCCAGTGATGGTGACATTGATGTATTTATAAAGACAGAGTCCTCATGGCTCAGTTGCCCACTAAGAGTCCTACCTCTCAACACTCCCATAACACTGGGGGACACCTTGACACCATAGCACCATTATTTGACAGTCTCTATCACCATGTGAAGTTAAAACAAATGTGCATTAATTGAAGATGAGACATACGTTTTTCAAAAGATTTTTTTATTGACAACTTCTATTCTTACATACAAAAAGCCATGATATTTCCCTCCGCTTCCCCCATTCCTCTTCAGAACTCCACTCTCCATCATATCCCCTCCCTCTCTCCATTAGTCTCTCTGTTAATTTGATGCCATGATCTTTTTCTCCTTTTATGAGGGTCTTGTGAAGGTATTGCTAGGCACTGCAAGGTCATGAATATCGAGGCCAATTTCTGTGTGGACAGTTGCATTATAAGGAGTCATACCCTTCCTTTGGCTCTTACGTTCTTTCTACCATCTCTTCTGCAATGGACCCTGAGCCTTGGAGGGTGCGATAGAGATGTTTCAGTGCTGGACACTCCTCCATCCCTACTTCTCAGCACTATGTTGCCTTTTGGGTCACCCCAGTGGTCATCGCCATCTGAAAAGAAAAGCTTCTCTAACCAGAAGTGAGAGTAGTGTTAATATATGAATATGTTGAGAAACAGATGGTAAGACCCTACTGCTGAAGACCTCACTTGCCTGAGCAGCAAGGTCACTGAGAAATCAAGCTGGTGCTAAGCAGAAAACCTTCTCCCTGTAGACCAGCTAGAAAAAGCTGCACTGCACACAGCCCTATGGGAGACAGAAATCATCAGTGCTGAAAACAGTGGACACTGGAAACCTCAAGTTTGGCCAGACAGGCCAAATGACCGAACGGGTGCAATAGTGGCATGTCTGCTCTTGAGGAAACCAACTGCTCTCTAATTGGACTGTAGGCCCATTCTATGGGAGGGAATACATGCCTGGTACTGAAAAACCTAATCAAAAGGCTATGGCAGGGGAGGGCATAAGCCTTAGGGGTATAAAGCCTACTCTTGTCTGGCTAAATGTATATATTAGTCCCACCAAACTGCCCTGAAAGCACTACACTTAATGTTCATATTCATATATTAATGTTAATGTCACTTCTGGTTAGAGAAGCTTCTATTTTCAAAAGATTTTTATTTCAAATGATCCTAGTAACTGTGGATTAATGGCATGCTCATTGTGTTGCTTTGGAAAGTATCAATGACAAATGGTGGCTTTTAGCCCTAGGACTCATATCTGAAGCATGGATCTGTTCAGGGAGCTGAACAAATGTTTAGAAAATGATAAGTGGACATAAGACTACAGATTCTTACTCCTGTTGGACATTCTTGCCCAACAAGAACCAGCTGTTGCTGAGTAACGCTGACTATAGACAGGGAGAGTGATTTCTCTTTGCCAATACTCACAAGTTAGCGGCACCAGTTAATTCAAATTTCCTTCCCTTTTATTCTAATCACCTTCTTTCCCTCTTTTCTGATGAGTTTACATTTCTAGGTATAGATTCTGACATCAAATTCACAGTTTTTGAAAGTGGTAAACACCTTGAAAATTAAATGACATTGAACCTGTAGCATAGATGTGACAAGGAGATACAGCACAAACTTGCCAATGAATCTGTATTAAAAAAAAAAAAAAAAAACAGAACATTCTGGATCTTGGCTTAGCAAATCATGTGCATTAACTTCATTGTCTGCTGCTATGAATGGATACATTGTATTTTAATTCATTTGCATGGTGAAATCATAACACCCTGGGCATGTTTGGATTGTGTATACTATAAAACACGGAGCCAATTCCCCAAGTCTTTACATTTAGAGGGTGGCATTTGATCTATTAAGTTCTATAGCTTTCATCTTTTCTACATTGATCTGTGCTGCAGAACTTGAAGCTTTTGTCTTCCAAAGCAGGCTGCAGTTTACATTGCTTCCATTAGATGGCGTAGAAGATGTTTTTGGGACCAAACAAACAGGAACTGGAAAGCTCTTTCTACTTGATCTAGTACTATGTAACCACCAGTAATTTCAGTTGGGCCAGAATCACCTCTGTAGAAGGAATCTAACTTAAGGTATTTCCAGGGAGGGGCTAGTTTATAACTTATGAACCATCT
Organism: Orientallactaga sibirica; assembly: GCA_036365145.1. Classification (NCBI taxonomy): domain Eukaryota; kingdom Metazoa; phylum Chordata; class Mammalia; order Rodentia; family Dipodidae; genus Orientallactaga; species Orientallactaga sibirica. The sequence continues at coordinate 69,812,108 of JAEOAD010000004.1, read as the reverse complement.
TTCTTAAATACACTAGTAAGGTGACACAATTTCCTTACTAATTGAATTCTGTTGTTCCTTGGTTTATAGCTCTATTCCTTTCCAAACCTGAGGAAAACAATTATACCAAGCATTGCAAAATATGGAAGTGGCACGTGCATACATCAAGCAGCTAGGTTCAAAGCTCAAGGCCAAACTATAACAATCAAATACTTCTAAAACTTTCCATTTGTGAATATTAGCCAGTTTGTTTTCAGTAACTATGTTTTGTCTAGAGCTCTCTGAATCTTCCTACCCCTAGTAGCACTTCTTTTCTTTTAATAATTTAATTTAAGATATGGTTTTCACTACTTTGAAGAAATATAAACCTAGTCATAGCTAACTTACTATATTATTCCAAGGTCATTCTGACCAACATACCACACACACACACACACACACACACACACACACACACACACACACACACGTGTTTTTCAAAGATTCATCAAAATTTGAGGAGCTTGTGCCAATGTTTTACTGCTGGTTTGTGTAGTTTTAGGTTCTATCCCATAGGGGCTCACTAATTTCATTGGAAATTAAAGAAATTCACCTGAGCCCTATGCTTTATTTGATCCATGTGTGAAGAATTGGTGGTAAAGCCATCAATATGCCTATTGACCTGGCTTGGATATCTTTAACTCTTCACTGAGAGTATCTTGAAAGACTTAGAAATTACACAAGACTCCATGAACTGACCCAAATGAAAGCCAATGTTTTCTATAAGCAGGAAGGAAATGTGTAGAGCTCCTCACATTTGGACCAAGTTCTGGTTATCTAGATGTGAAAGTGCATGCTGTTGTCCCTATTTGTTTAATGACAGCAATTAGCTCATTTTTCCCATGCAGCTAATTTCCATTGTCCTCTTCCATGCAGTGGTCTAAACTAGATGTTTCCAATTCAAGTGGCTCTTGGAAAACCTTAGGCTGAGGTTAACATGAAGCCATTGTGATGGGGCTGACAATCTTACCACTTCAAGAATCTCCCCAGGAAGTGGATTATAAGGAGAAAGAGAAGGCTAAAACACTATACTGGGTTGTGGTCCTTTCCATTTCCTATCAGGTAATTCAACAGTGATAAAGAATGAGAGTAAACTTCTTTTTCATATAGCATGAAGTCCCATTTCAATGGGAATAAAATGCTTCTAAGGTGAATTCAGGACTCTAGGTGAAAGACCTTGGAAAAACAGAACAGTGAACAATGAGTCATTGTTCCAGAGGATGTCTGGGATACAGAACAATTAGAAATAAGATGATAGCAAGCTAGCTGAGGCAGTCCATGGAAAATTGGAAAAATAGGAGTAAACTACATGAGGCCTTTATTAGTGTGAGCCTGTGGATATTAGCACTCTCTTATAATAATGCTAATTGCACATTTTATTTAGTACAATTAACATAGCTTATCAACTTGAAGGAACTAAATATAACATGAAAGAAATAAAGCTGAAATAAAAAAAAAAACATTATGATGATCCTGAGAACTATATTGGACATCCAAAGATCTAGACTCAGTCCTTATTTTTATTCAGATTGAGCTAAGATCCATCTCACTAAAGCTTCTTTTATTAATTCCCTTTATAGATACATAGGGAGCTGTGAGAACAGGAATGCAGCATAGTTACATTTCTGTAGGGATCAGCTTTTGTGGGAGGGTGTGTGATTTCTATTCCCTCAGTCATAATACACCTTTAAATCTTTAACTTTCTGAGAACCTATTTCTTTTGCATAGTTCATATTTCTAAAGTTCTTTGACCATTTATTTTTGCACACATTCTCATCATCTTAATTACATACTTTTAATCTCACACTTGTTCAAATCTAAATAACCCCTTGCTCTTTTTCTAAGTAAGTAAAGTCAAAAACTTGAAGATATGATAATAGCATAAATATCAAGCCAATGATATTTCAAAAGATAAAAAATACAGACTTCCAAAGAAATGGGAAGAAAATAAAGGTCAGGTGTACCAACACATAAAGAAGCAGTCTGAAATTAAAAGATTAATGATCACTTTGAGTTGCTTTGTTATTATTCTGTAGAAACCCTACTTAGTCATTTGGTTAGATAAACAAAATCTTGCCTTCTGTTCTTTTGTTGATTCTTCTGTTTTTCCAAATGTATGGAGAAAATTATGAGAGAGGAATGTTGCTTTTGATGATCGATACAAGTCTTTTGCTTATGAAAGGTGCTCTTGCCTACCCACTTTGGGTTTGAGTCATGTAGTGATCTTGTCTAGTGCAAACTGGGTTTGGTCTCCTAATCTCACAGATGAGCATGGTGGGAGGGTAGAAGGCAGCTAAACAAAACCTCAAGATAATGGAAAACAACAAAATTAAATTTCCATGTACAAACTGAAGACTTCATCCTGGGGCCAATAATAATAGTATGGTTTTATTTTTTTCATTAAATACACCAATTAAATCACCAATTATTTTTAGGAACATCTGTGTAATGTGAGTTATCATAGGTGTTCTGGAAGCAAGAGAATGAGTCTATAAGTTGAGAAATCTCTGTATATATCATGTGGCACTTCAAAAACAGTACACATTACACAGTGAAAACTTTGAGGAGAACTGCTCCAAAGAACCCTCGTTTTAGATTACTTTTCGGCTTAGATTATCTAATATGATAATTAAGTAAGACTTGAATCTTTAAAGGAAAAGTGAAGGAGGATGAAATTACAGAAAAAGATTTACAATCCAGAAATGTAAACAGTCACTGAGTAAAAAGTCCATTTTCCTTATAACACTTCCAATCCTACATTAGACAGTAGGCTAGCTGTAGTAATTACATTAAAACATGGGACTAATCTGGGTGTCTTGGGTCCCTGACAAATGATTTATTTTGGGGAAAAAGTTACAGTTCAGTTTGTGGTTATATATATATGGTTAATGGATAATTTTATTTGGAAAACTGACCTTTATTTTCAACATCTATAATATTCCCTTTTCCCATAGTTTTATACTTCTTTCTATGGGTCCACAGTATTACACAAATTATCAAACCTTCAAAGGACAGGCACTTTAATTGCTATTGAATCTGCATGCAAAGTCATCCTGTTTTTGCTGTTTTTCTCATATACAGACATTTGTATTTGAAAGTTTTTGCAAATTATTGAAAAGTAACACATTTTGTTTATGCTAAGTAAGTTTTAGGCTGTCATTAAAAATGAAAAGTTATGAAGTATAAAGCTGTAACATGTATCATTGATTCTTGTGTGACAATTTCTTTTACATAAAGTTAAGCTGTATCTCACGACATATATCTTTAATTTAAAACAAACAGATTAAAATTATGATTATGGACTTCTTTGCATGGATTTTATGCAATTCATATGTGAACATATACAGACACTCAAGCAGTAACATTTACAATAAATGAACAAAGATGTGTCATAAGTAGGGTTCACCTAGGAAGAAAAACTTGCCTAGACAAGCTCTGCCAGCTTTGCTAAAATACAAGTATGAGTGACACAGATTTCTCAATTCACCTTACTAGATTACTTCAGGGCAAATTGTCAGGGGAATGTGTCATAGGAGACCAAGATTATCTTTCATTTTTATTTTCAGCTAGTGCTACTACATTTGAAATGTTTTACTCACTGTTTTGCAAAATTCCACTGTGAATGTAAGAGGAGAAACATATCAGTTGGAAAGATGCAGGTGGGATAAATGCAAGGACAGGGAAGGAAGTGAATGGTCCAGAACACAAGCAACCAGAAGTATGGCACTCAGAGAAGTCTACCCTACAAGTATTCCCTCTAATATTCATCTTCCTCATCAAATTCCTCTATATTAACACTCACCAACTACGGTGGGAAGAAAAAGTACAGAACATAAAAACAACAATCCTGATCAAAGGAAGACACTTCAGTGAGAATAAGCAAAAACAGAACATGGCTCCTACTACTACAAAGCCTTGTTTACTCAGAGTTTCTCTCTCAAGGAAATTGCAGCTTTTATTCTGACACCTAGAAGAAGCAGCATTAAGGGGAATACTATCTTACTAGCTGTGGCAACAAGAGGTAGGAAGGGATGTGTCTTTTCAACTCTTATCTTCATTACTTTCTGCAGCTTAGCAACATTTAATTACTAGCAACAGAAAGTCCATTCCATACAGGTTATATTAACAAAGACTAAAGCAAAGGAACTTTCTGGCTCATTAACCAGCAGTGCAGGTACATGACAGACTTCACTCAAAGGGCACATGGTGGTCAGGATGCTGCCTCTGCATGTTTGTTGTTTCCCTTCTCCCTCTCTGATACAGACACTGATCTCAAGTAGGTTCTTTCTCACCCAATTGTCTTAAGATGGCTGCCAGCCACAGCTGGGGCTTCAGGCTTTCTTGTTTGTGTTCAGCAAGGAATAGAGGAAGGAGTCTGTGTCTTAGCTTTCTCTTAAAAATTCTTTAGGTAAGTATTTGAAGGGAATGGGAAAACAAAGCTAATTGAATGCCTATACTGCTGGCTATACTGCTGTTATCTCTGGTACAGGAGTTTCATGTCCTCTGCCAGCATCAGAAAGCAGTGGCAGACACCAATAGAACACAATCTCAGAGCCTTCACAGTTAATGATAGACTTAATTTTCTCATTTACCCTGGAAAAATGGGACCAGTTTTATCTTCCTCACAGAATTATTGGCATAAATGAACAGACTAATATTCCTGTAGACATACTGTTGACAGATATAAGATGGGACGATACTACTTTAACACAAGTTGACTGTTGGTTATAAGTAGAATCTTGTGTCATAGCAATGAGAATTTCAAAATATAATACGTTATTGCTGATTACAGCTTAATAAAACTCTACATTCTCTAGGTTACTCTAACATGAGCAATGTGGATCACAGACCAGTATCCTTAGACTAATCAATAGATTTGGGCCCTGTAGTATGATCGGTGATTGGTGCTGTCTTGCATTACACACCTATTCCTAAACCATCCATTGTAGGAATAATAGGGGGATCTCACACTGGCCTAAGCAATCAAAGTTCAACCTTGGAAGTTTGGGTGGGCTTGCTCCTACTCAAAACCATGTGACTAACAGTGATGGAAAGATGTGGAGACATGAGGAGTGTGGTATTTCTAAGACAACAAAGATATTGTCCTGAGACAGAGGACAGTGTTGGATACCATGTGTGGTAGTATAAATAGAAGGCTCCCAATACATTTAGTGTTCTATTAGTATGTAGTTTGGATCTGCAGCCACTGGGCTGGAGGTGTCACTCAGCAGATCTTAGGGTCCAACACTAAGGTATGGTGGTAGACTTGTAATTTTAGTCTAAAGATATGCAAAGTGCCTGGAGTTCCTGAAGTGTGTTTGTTGTGGTATGGCTTTTTGTTGTTGTTGTTGTTGTTGTTGTTGTTGTTGTTGTTGTTGTTTGGTTGGTTGGTTTTGTTGCTTGGAGCTTTTCTCTCTCTCTCTTTCTTTATTTGTTTGGACCTATGAAAGTAGGCCACATTCTTCTGTCATTATGAAACTTCCCCTAGATCTGTAAGCTTCAGTAAATATCCCTTCCTCCATAATTTTGCCTGGTTTAGAAGTTCATCTCAGCGACCTAAGGCTGTCTACTACACCATGCCAAGGTTCCCCACTGGGGACTTAGTTCCTTGTTCTCTAGTCCTTGATGGTATCTATGTAGGATTCTATTTCAAGAGATCATGAAATTAGCTAGTCCCTTGACTCACATAAGTTGGTTTAATTCAGAAATAACTCAGGGTGAGTTAGACATGATAGTGCATTCCTGCATTCCCAGCTATTCAGGATGTTGAAGTTGGAGGATGCCTTAAGCCAAGGAGTTCCAGACAAACATATACAATATGCAAGACCCCATTTCAGAAATAAGTTAGGGTTTATCCGAAATCCTACCTGAAGAAACAATTTTGCTGGATGAAAATACTTTTATGAAACTTACCCATATATAGAAAAGTTTGCTTATTAGAAATATAGTACATAACATCTAAAAATAGACAAAAGATACTAAATTGAATAAGATTAAGTGCTGGTGATATGACCCAGTGGGTAAAGCACTCACTATGCAAATATCAGGATCTGTGTTCAGATCCCCAACACCCTTGTTAATTGCCTGGCATGGTGGTGCACAGCTGTCATCCAAGCTCTGGTAGATGGAAACAGGTATATTCTCTGTGGCTCACTCTAGCCAAACTGGTTCAGTAAGAGACCTTGACTCAAAGAATAAAGTGAAGAATGATTGAGGAAGTCACCCAATATTGACCTTAGGCCTCTACATACATGACACATACACAAACATACATGCACACAACAAACATGCAAAGAAAAACATCTGGATGTGCTACTTCTGCATAAAATGGCAGACTAGAAAGAGCATAAATATGAGCTGGTGAAGGAAAAAATCAACATAAGAACTAAAAGACTCTATCCCAATGAGTAAAATTGAAGAAGAGCCTCAGAAAACCATGAAGAAGTAATATTACATAAAGATATTCAGGAAAATAGGGATAGGGTTAATAACTCGTAGCAATACCAGTCAGATCGAGCTTGTGCCAGGAACACAGCTCCAAGCTCTTGGGCACAGAAGAAGCTGCCTAGGAACCCCAATACCAGGTGCTACTAGAAATACAAATATGAAGGTGAGAGGTCCCCGGAAGACTACAGGCAAGCACCAGAGGGATTTGGAATGGAAACTAAGACAACTACAATGCATACACCTCCTTTTCCTATCCTGTCATAGTCCAGAGATGAAAGGAGCCACTCCTAGACACTGAAGGACCCTAGACTCCCAGGAAATGGCTCAACCTATAACAAGAGAACTTCCTATCACAGAATAACTCTGGAACTACTCACACACAAGCAAAGGATGGCAAACAAAATTCCATGCACATGGAACCAGGAATTAAGGAGGTGTCAGTATTCTAATATCTGGGGAAAAAAAAGACTTCAAACTAAAATTAATCAGAAGAAATGAAGAAGAGCACTGCATACAATTAATGATCAATCCATTAAGAAGACATTATAGTTCTAAACATACAGGCACATCTAATTTCATAAACATTACTAAATATAAAGTCAGAGATTAACCCAACACAATAATAGTGGGTAAGCTCAATACCACACTCTTACCAATTGACAGAACATCTTGACAAGAAATGAACAAAGAAACATTGGCATTAAATGACACCATAGGTCAAATGGAACTACCAGACATTTACAAAACAGTCTATCCTGAGACCATACCTTGGGAAAAAAAAAATAGTCTACCCACCCACTACAGCATACACATTCTTTGCGCAACCCACAGAACTTTCTGTCAAATAGATCACATATTAAGACAAAAAACAATTTTTCACTAATATAGGAAAACTGAAATAACTTCTTGTATTCTGTCTGGCTACAATGGAATAAAGTTAAAAATCAGTAGCAAAACTAATTACAGAAAACACATGAACTCATGGAGAACAAACAATGCATTCTGAATGATGAATGAGTCATTGATGAAATCAAGAAGGAAATGCAAAAAATTCAAGAACCCAACAAGAAGATCATACACCACAACCAAGTGGACTTCATTCCACAGATTTTGGGGATGGTTCAACATATGTAAATAAGTAAACATAATTTATCACATAAATAGACTCTCAGACAGAAATCACATAATCATCTGAACTGATGCACAAAAGGCCTTTGACAAAATCCAATATCCCTTCATGATAATGTTCTGAAGAGGCTAGAGGTAGAAGGCACATATTTTAGCATAATAAAGGCTGTGTATGAGAAATCTACAGTCAACATTATGGTAATGGAGGAAAACTTGAAGCATCTCCACTATGATCATGAACAAGTCAAGAGTGTCCACTCTCTCCACTTCTACTCTGCATAGTCCTTGAAGTCTTTGCTGAACAATACCAAAGAGAAGGAAATAAAAGGGAAACAAATAGGAAAGGTTGAAGTTAAAGAAGACTTATTTGCGACTATGCCACACATAAAGAATGCTAAAGACTTCTAGAACTGATAAACATTTGCAGCAAAGTGACAGGATATAAAATTAATATACAAAAATAAGCACCTTTCTTATATACCAATGACAAACAGAGACATACAGAGAAATAAATCAAGGAAGCAATCCCATTCACAATAGTATTAAAAAAATAAACATAACCAAGGAAGTGAAAGACTCCTACAATGATAACCTTAAAACACTTATAAAAGAAATTGAGAACGGTACTAGAAGATGAAAATACCTCCTTTATTCATGAATAGGAAGGATTAAGATTGTGTAAATGGCCAGGCTAACAAAAGAAGCCCACAAACTCCATACAAGCTCAATCAAAATTCCAGCATTATTCTTCATAGAAATAGAAAAAAGTCAACCCTGGATAGCCAAAACAATCTGGAGGAAAAAAAAAATGCTACTAGAGGCATCACTATGTGTGATTTCAAGGTATACTACAGAGCTATTATAATATAAACAGCATATACTTACATAAAAACAGAGATGTAGATCAATAGAATACAATAATGGACCCAAATATCAGTTCACACAAATATAGCTACCTGATTTTTGACAAAGATGACAAAAATGCACATTGGAGACAAGACAAAATCTTCAAAAATGGTTTTGAGTAAAGTAGGAATCTTAATGTAACTAGATGGTAAGACCCTATTGCTACATCACACATTTCAGTTGCAGGATGTAGAGAAACTAACCTAAAACTTATTTAGAACTTTCCTCCCTAGCTTTCTTCATGCCAGAAGGTGCTATACAAGCTGCTTGGGGAAGAAAAACCATCAACAGTCCCATCTAGCTGTGGACCCTGTGTATTCCACAACTGACCTGGCAGGAAAATGTGCTCATAGGTCCAATACCAGCATCAATGTTATGGGAGTAACCAACCACTTTCTTCTTCTTTTTTTTTTTCTCTCTTTTTTTTAAAAAAATATTTTATTATTGAAAACTTCCATAATTATAGACAATAAACCATGATAATTCCCTCACCCCATACTTTCCCCTTCACAACTCCACTCTCCATCGTATTCCCTCCCCCTCTCAATCAGTCTCTCTTTTATTTTGATGTCATCATCTCATCCTATTTTACCTGGCCTTGTGTAGGTAGTGTGAGGCACTGTGAAGTCATGGATATGAAGGCCATTTTGTGTCTGGAAGAGTGCATTGTAAGGAGTTCTATCCTTCCTTTGGCTCTTACATCCTTCCTGCCACCTCTTCTGCAATGGACCCCAAGCCTTGGAAGGTGTGATAGAGATGCTTCTAATGGGATAGGAGGCCTGCTCCACACAAGGGAATTCATGCCTAACACTGGCCAAAAAACTATATTTAGGGATGGGACATATGCTAAGCAGACATCATGTCACACTGCCTTATAAGTATCTCTATTTGTTCCCATAAATTAGTACTGCTTGGAGCTTTGATCACAGAATTTTATTACTATAATGAATAGCAGTTAATACAGAATAGATGCATAGCTGACAAGATTGCTAAGAATAAGTGACTACTGTGTGCTCAGCCTCTAATAAACTATCAGAAAGAATATATGAGCATGAGATTGGGGAGGAGGACTATTAAATGCTGTCTTCAGGATAAGACGTGGCTGTACCACTCATGAATTCACAACAGCTATGGTTTTCAGCACAAAACTGAGCCTGTCAATAGCTCACCATTGATAGTCAAGGATCCATGAGACGCCGCACCTCCTGGAGTAGCTAATGGCAGCTTATGTTTGCTAGGAGAGGTGAAGTAAGGTTCAGTGCTGTGGCCACTGGCAAATGCCCATTCCACCATGAATTACCTTCCACCTATGACCATTTAATCAACCCTAATTTAAGTAAATAATTTTTTTAATAAAGGCATGAAAGTAAGATGGGGATTAAGGAGAAGAAGAAACTTGTTAGTGGAAGGGGAGGGCGAGAAGAGATTGTTGTTGGAAGAAGTAAAATCAAAATATAAACATGTATACAATGTCAAAAATAGAAAAATAAATAAATAAAATAACAACATGTGTTGCTGTTATCATTTTTTACTACTGCCATGCATATCACTACAATCTTGTCAACTTGAAATAACACCTTCTTTTCTGCTCCCAGTCTCTGAAGGTAAGATTCCAACATGGCATAGCTAGATTCCCTCTTTAGGAATTCACCACATACAATCTAAGTCTCTAGTGCCATGGTTTTCATTTAGAGCCAAGTTCCTTGGCTGTTGACAGGCAATCCCCTATAGTTTCAGAAATAAAGTTTCCATTTCTTTGGCACATGCCCCTCTCACCTTAAAAGTACCCTGGAAGGAACATTGCATCTGTCTTATGATTTGAATCTCTATGGTTCATATTCTTATATTGGCCCCACCAGAATAATTCAAGATACTCTTTATTTAACGGTCCACTAATTACTAAACTTAATTACATCTCTAAACTTCCTTCTGTCATGAAACAAAACCACTCTAGATTCAAATCACAAGACAGATGCAATGTCCCTTCCAGGGTACTTTCAAGAGTACTAGCACCGGTGTGAGAAGATCATGTGGGCCCAAATTCGGTCACACATACAGTAGAGGATTTATTCTGCACACTGCTGAAAGCAAGTAGGAGTAAAGGAAGCCCACCATGGGGAGAAAACTCAAGTGTGGGTTCTTTAACTTTCACATTCTTGTGAATAATTTCTTTATGTGTATTGATGTATGTAAATATATGTGCAAATTACACAAAGATAAAAAATGCTGAGACTTCATTTGTTCTCATTTCAGTTTCTAAAACCTCTGCTATGCAGCCTGGGAATCAGTAATAAGGACAACTTTAAAAGAATCTGCCTGCACTTATCTTGTTTTTTTTTTTTTTTTTTTTTTTTTAGACAGTACAAAGAAAATTAAGGTTTTTCTTCTTTGCCATACATATAATACTCAGAAGTGAAAGCTTAATTAACTTGTCAGAATTATGGCATCTACTTTCTTGAACTGCTGTATCCACCTTCCCAAAAGATTTGAAACAGGAAGAATAAGCCTTCCTTGTGCATTCACTAGGAGAACTACACATGCACAGCCACACTGCCCTCCAATACTGCTTCCTGTCATGGAAGGTGGTGTTTCCATCCCTCAGAGTGAGCATCCACTTTCACCATTGGTCAAGAAATGTTTCAATTATTCCCTAAGGTGGATCACATCAGTTGCAAAGATGAAGAAAAGCAATATAGCTAATTACCATGTACCAAATTTAGCTTTTTCAGGAAGACAAAAAATATTCTAAAACACAAAGAAGTTGACAATACCAGTGTTGTCTACAAGTTAATTTTCACTTTCTTACTATTAACTTTTTAAAATATTCTACTTTTTCAGAAAGTGATGTTCCCAGAAGCATCTCAAATATTGGAGCAGATCCTCTCAATGTGTGAGCTTTCCCCTGGGTCTAAATTATTTACCTTTGAAAGCTGCATAAACTCCTAACAGAAGCCAAGAGACTGAGTGTACATTACAAATTGCTTCTTAGCTTACTAAGTATAATTCTAGGGATTTGAGGTACTTGCATCTACTGGAAAAGATTGACAATTTCTTTTTCAATCTTTCTTTGCCATTCACTTCATTACATTCCCCCTGTAATATGCAAGTCAGTTTTCTTAGCTAAGTTATGATTCCTGATATAACCTCTTATCTCCCTGATAATGTCTTTACTCTGAAATGGCATAGATTTTATTTTCTAGTATTAACTGCTAGACAGGGAAGCCTCTATGGTTTGCTTGGATGGCTGGGTTATTTAGTAAAGCTCTTTATGTTGCTCTGTGCCATTGTTTTCCATCTTAGCAATTGAACAAGTTGTGCAGAAAAAGAAATTGAACCTTTTAGTACTAGTTATTTTCAATTAATGTAATTGGATTGGTCATTATTCTAGCACCTTTTAAAAAATAAAGGATAATGTCATAAATTAGTGAGTTATAAGATTATCCACAAAAATTAGAAGGATAATTGAAATCACTTTTCATTATTCATTCATTATTCATTGTTTCGTTTTCATGAATGTCTACCGAGGTGAGGTAGTCCTCTGACCTCCCTTGGCTTTGCCTTTATTCAGATAAACTATCATCCTATGTTGTTAGGCTATCTTTATCATTTATCTTTCCGATTATCAAGTCAGCTCAAAAATCTACTCCAAAATCTAAATTCTTATGTAAAAATGCCATCCATACTTGTCTTTGCACTTAGAAGGAATCTTATGATTTATCAGATATATAAGATACCTCGTTCCAAAGAATAAATTATTTCTAATCGTAAAGTTTTATCATCAAAAAGAAGGCAAAAGGCCTGGAGAGATGGCTTAGCGGTTAAGGTGCCTGCCTGCCAAGCCTAAGAATGCCTGTTCCATCTCCAGGTCCCACATTTAGCCAGATGTAAAGTGATGCAAGCACGCAATGCCACGCTTGCCCACAAGGGGGTGAACATATCTGGAACTCATTCACAGTGGCTGAGAGGCTGCTGGCGCCCCCATTATCTCTCTCTCTCTGCTTCTTCCTGTCTGTCTCTATCTCTGACTCTCTCAAATTTAAAAAAAAAAATTTGGTTTGGCCACCTGCCACATGGTTTCAGGTTAGGAGTGACAGATAAACGATGCGACGCTTATCTTTTTGTGCTTGGGTGAGCTCACTGAGGATGATCTGTTCCATGTTTGACCATTTTTTCAAATTTCCTTATTTCATCTTTCCTTACTGCTACGAGAATTCCATAGTATAGATATACCACATCTTTGTTATCCATTCATCTAGTGATGGACACCTGGGTTGATTCCAGCTCTTTGCTATTATGAATTGAGCAGCTATAAACATGGTTGAGCAAATGTCTCTGATCTGAGGCTTGGGGCCTTTAGGGTATATGCCCAGTAAGGGAATAACTGGGTCCATTGGTAGGTCTATGGTCATCCTTTTCAGGAGCCTCCATATAGCTTTCCATAGTGGTTGAACCATTTTACATTCCCACCAGCAGTGAAAAAAGCATTTATTTTCATTTTTTTTTAATACTAGCCATCCTTACTGGGGTAAGGTGTAGTGGCAATCAGCCATGGTGGGTAACCAAATGCTCTTGATTTGGCTAATAGATCCACTCAGTGGTATGGAACTCATTGCTGGAACTGGGAAATAAGTCAAAACCAGGTACAAAAAATGAGCTCAGTCTCCAAGATCAAGATACCACCAAATGTGGGCTAGAAGAGAGCCAACGATATAAATTTCCCAGATGGTCATCCCTTCTACCTAGTACTAACTTTTCTCTCCGATGGAGAATTTGTTATCTTTTTCAGGTGGACATCTACCTGAAGGGAGGAACCACACCTCACCAGGGCCCCAGCTGAAACCATAGAACAACGCACAAGAGTTTATTCATGGCAAGACACCAGCAAAAGGCAAAGGAGATAAACACAGAGAACATCCACCTCCAACTAAGCCAGAGATCCAGCTCATGAGCCAAACTAGGAAGCAGAACTGAAATGACCCCAATGTGGCTCAGGGAAACTTGCGGAAGAGGTAAAAGATTGTTAGAGCCATAGTTGGGGCATTATGCACTTGACCTCAAACAAGATGAAAGACCAGACTCCCCATTGACAAGGGTCCCTTTGAAAGAGGGAGGACAGGGAGGAGGACAATGGATCCTTTACTATGAATGTAAAATCAAAATAATATAAATAAAAATATATATATATTAAAAAAAAAAAAGCAGGCAAAAGACTGTGGAGATGACTCAGTGAATAATGTGCAAGCATGCATACCTGAATTAAGAGTCCCAGAATCTATATAAAGTCAGACACTATAGTTCAAACATCAGTAAACCCAACACATTTATAGCAAGAATGGAGGCAAAAGACAGGAGAATCTCCTGGAAGCTCATGAGCCAACTAGCCTGATGAGCATAAGAAAACAAGGTTCCATGAAAGGACCTCAAACAAGATCAAGCCAGAAAAGAACAGAAATTCATATATTCACCAAAAAAGAAATATTGGATAATTGTTTTAATTTGCATGTGTTTTTCAACTAGAAAACAAAAAAGTAAGCAACCTAAAAAGACCATGAAAAAGAGTTTGAGGTCAAAAGTTCTGAAGAACAGCTATATTCAAAAAAGAAATATTGGATTCATTTTAATTTGCATGTGTTTTTCAACTAGAAAAAAGAAAATATTAAGTAAAAGACTGAAAAGAGCTTATTCTGAACTGCTGCATTCATATACCATTTGTTTGTGGAATAGCATACCATTTGTTTGTGGAATGCAAAGCTAGTTTTTTTTTTTTTTTTTTTTCTGTTGAAATTTAACATTCCATTTATCTACCTGTGTTTTTAAGTGGAAATTTCCTAACAAGAGGGCCTTCTGTATCAGGATTGAAAGTGTCAACACATGTAAACATTTCCTAACTTTATCATTTCTCTGTGTCCCAGTGGTGAGTATAAGCAAACACAACTCTCAGGACACTGGATTCAATATAGTGTAGGAGACTGCAGACTAACTGGGTAGTTGGGAGCTGGCTGATCTGGGTTGAACTTGTCTTATGCTTGTGTCAGTTACAGTCAGTTGAAGAGGAAGAGCAGAGTCCCACAAGGCTTGAGAAAGCTTAAAGTCAGAGCGAGGACATCATTTCTGATATATCCTGTCAGCAAAAGAAAACTTCAAGGCCATCTCAAGTTCAAGGATAGAAAAGGAGACCATATTCTAATGAGGATAGTGACAAACACACTTAAAATAAGGATATATGCAAGCGTTTATGGAAGTGAGTGAAAGGCTGTGGTCATTTTTAAAATTAGTCTTCAACAACAATCTTGTGAGTAATATAACCTTCCTGAAGTAATTCTGACAAAGTTTCCTTTACTGCATCAAATAAATAATATTTCATTCATAGTCTAATGATTTTTCATAGCTAAAATAAAAATGCACAGTGAATTTACCAAGGAGTTTTGTTTGGTACACAATGCTATTCCAATTTTTTTCCTATTTGTCAAATACAAAGAATTTCCAAAGTCAATTAAATTCAACCAAGTAAGTGTTCTTTCCCCTTAACTCCCATATGTCTCTGTCCCTTCTCCATCTTTGGTATATTTGGTTAGTTGACTAGTGTTCATTTCATTCCAGGAAAAATCCCAGGGTTTGATACATGCTAGGCAAGTGTTTTACCACTGAGCTAAATTCTCAACCTCCTCCCTTTATTGTTTATTTGTTTTTGAAGCAAATATCGTCATTTAGGAAATAAGAATATTGTTTCTTAGGTGGTATACACACACACACACACACACACACACACACACACACACACACACACACACATCCCAAGGAAATATTAGTCATACATAAGTCCAGCTTACCTTTGTAAGTCTTGAGACTAACCACATAGCCCTCTCTATCTCATAAAACTCTAGGGCTACTCCATAATAATTTCAGACACACAGACCCTGACTCCTTGTACACCACTGAAAAATCCTATTCCCCATTCTCATTATAAAAAGTTCACAGAAATCTTAAATTACTAAGTCCCACATTTATTTCTACACATGTGACTAATTAGATTTAGACTGGCATTTTTAATGCAATATATCAGACAAATAGGCTGGAAATTTTTTACTTGCATTAAACAAATACTCATGATGAAGATAGTTTTGAGAAAGCATCTCTTATTGTTAGCAAACATGTCTTCCCTAAAGAATAAAGCCTTTCACAAGGATGAAAAATAGAGTATTTCACTTACATTATAATTAAGAAAAACATAATCATTTACATCAGTGGAGCTCTTATTAGTACACTACAGAGTAACTTATGGAACAAGTATTGCCATTAAAATATACACATGGTGCCCTGTGGGCTTGTGTAGATCCTGTTCTTGTAAACAAGAGTGAAATATGAGCCATCCACAATGGGGGTGTTCCATAATAGTGTTGCATCCCAGATTCTCAATAAAAAGTTCCTTTAGGGAAATGAATGAGAACGGAAAATCTTTTTCTTTAGAATATCCTATAGCAAAAGCTTTCTCATGACAAGCAAATAGCTATTGCACTAGATGAAGACTATGGCTGAGGGAGAACTCATGACACCCTAGGTAGTCTCTTGCTTCCACCTCCTTTGCTTTTAAATCTCAGACATATATGTTTAAGAAAGGACAGTGATAAATCAAGCACATTAGTAGCAATCCCTCTAGGGAGAGCACTAATGTTTTCCTAAAATTGCAGAAAGAGTAAATAACAACTCCAGTTGTCTGTTAGCAGAAGTAGAAATGGCATGTGGAGGTTCCTTCAATGACTGCCTTTGAAAATTGTAGTGAAAGACTTCACTACTTCAGTTAAGGCCTCCTCTACCTAAACTGGAAGAATACTGTATCAGGTAAGTGGTCTAATGTCAAGCTGTGATAAAGTGCTACAAAATTATAGATTATTAGATTTGCTAAACTGAAGGCAGAATGATGTGGTAAGAAAAGTACTCAATTAGAAATCAAGTGACCCGGTTTTGTATTGCAGCTCAACTTGGCAGACTAGTTGGCCTCCTGTGCTCAGGTCATTTTTAGATTGTGAGCCTTTATTGGACAGACACACAAATGTGTAGCCACAACGAATGGTGCTGAGACACAAAAATTAATATGAAAGTTGTTGCTCTGTCTAGTGGGAGAGTTAGAGGTGTAATGGAAAGGCAAATGATGACATAATGTGATAGATTTGAATGGACACTGTGAACTCTGCTTGGAGAGAATGGAGAAGTAGTGATTCATGATGCCCTAGGGAGTTAAGTGAGCACCACAGGGTAGATGGCATTTTAGTTGGGTCTTGAAGGGTGAGTAGGCATTTGCCCAAGCCTGGAGAGGAATCAGCAGAAGGAGCTGTAAAGACTGAGCTGTGAAAGACTCTTCATGTTAAGCTGAGGAATCTGGAAACACAGGGACAGGTAATAATAAGCAAACATGTCTGTTGCATGCATGGAACAGCCAGATGCTTATTAGATATTGGTAATGAATCTGACTCAATCTGACTTTCCTTTTACACAAGTGGAAAGAGAAAGCAATATTTTTAGCCTAGCATGGTTGGTCAGCCTCATAAGCCTTCTCCACTAGTCTTCTCCAAAGACTATCCCAACTGCTGCTTTCATGGCTCCTATGTTTTAAGAGTAAGCAGGCTAGGATCAATAATGACCTTAAGTGTGTATGGGTGTGTGGGATCAGAGAATGTGGGGAGGAAGATTGGCTCTCACAAACTCCAGTGCAGTGCTCAGCACCTCATTGTTCTTTGTACTGAGTCAGCTCTGACCTTCAGCTCCAATTATGTCAAATAAAATCTCCACCCTTCAGTCCTTGATCTGATTTATAATGCCTACAACCTCCTTCTGACAATCTAGTGCCCATGCCCTCTAGGAATCTTCAGGTCTTTAGGTTTTGTCAGATACTGTGCTCAAAAGATTGTTTTCTAGTGATAAACATCCTTGAAACTTGCCACTGAGTCAGCTGACCGAGTGCCAAATGTCACACTCTCTCGAGCAACTGCTACTGACAATTGTTTTGCTTCATCCATTTACCAAGGCAATTTTACACTTCCTATTGGACTGCTGTGACCTGGTCACTGACCTGAGAGATTTTTGCTGTTTTTTTTTTTTTTTTCATCTCCTGTTTTACCTTCTAGACTATATTTTGCTCTAGTTTAAAGGGGGCTTAACACCTACTACCTTCTTCCTTCTATCAGGTAAGTGGTTTTAGCTCTTAGATATTACAGATATGCTTTGCTCCTTAGCAGTCATCCATACATACTCTGCTAGATCCCACCACAAAATATAGTGCATGCCAGAAAATTATATATATATATGTATATATATAATTATGGTGCTGTACATTGTGGTGTACAGTTGCAACCCAAGCACTAAGGAGTCTTACACAGAAGGATTACAAGTTTGAAACCATCCTGGACTACATATCAAAATCCTACCTGGGTCTACACAGTGAGATCCCCAGAAAGAAAGAAAGAAAGAAGAAAGGAGGGGAGGGGAAGAGAAAGAAGGGAAGGAAAAGGGAATGGAGGGGAAGGGAAGGAGGGAGGGAAGAAGAAAGGAAGGAAGGAAGGAAGGAAGGAAGGAAGGAAGGAAGGAAGGAAGGAAAGAAGGAAGAAAGGAAGGAATTATAGGTGACTTTGTTTACATATTAGTGAAAGTGTGATTTTGAAAATAGTGTCAGTTAAGATGTGTTAAATTTATATTCAGAAAAATAGCATAGAGGAAATATTATTCTTAGAGTTTCTAATCATCATTAAAAAAAAAAAAAAAAATAGTCCAGTATCTATCACAGCTTCCAGCTTCTCTTCTTCTTACTTTAAATACATCCACAAGTTTAATAATGTGGCAAGAATCTTCTTTTTTTAATGAAATTAAGAAAATGAACAGGAAGGGAGGGACGGGAAGAAAAGATGAGGAGAAAAAGGGAGGGGAGGAAGAAGGAAATTCGAACTTCACCACCAAAGATTCTGCTTCCATTAGAGCACATTCAGCTGAGAAACCTGAAGTATGGGTAAAGGAAAGAGTTATTGTCATCTTTGTGGTTATTTGGGCCACTGGATCAGATTCTAAGACTAGACAGAACCTTAGAAAGACCAGGGTTCAATCCCCAAAGCTAATCAAAACACTACTGTGTTAAGTCCAAGTTGCAAAGAATCACAGTTAACACATGAAGTAGCTAATGCCAAGCTACTGTTCCGATCCAGATTAGTGATTGTCAAAGATAATCCATCCATACAAAAATAGAGGTGCATGAGAAGTAAGGTCAATGAATGATGAAATAAAGAGGACATAAACAGAAGGAATGAGTCCAGAAAAATTCTCAAGCTTTGTAATGAGTAATTAAAGTGGTTTTATTAAGTTTCTAAGAACACCAGAAGAGTAGATGGAAAATTCCTGAACTAATTATATGAGCTCTATATTATCTGCTGCAAGTTAAATACTACCACTTGCTAATCACACAGAAATTGTGAACTAAAATTTTCCAAATCTGAATCAATTACCTTCCCTGCTAATCGGATACCTACTTATTTAATGTCTGTGACCATTGAAAATACCTTTCTCCACCCAGATGTGCCAATGAGGAACCTGACTCATCCTACTTACTTCCTTTGATTGCCCAACCTTCTACTTTCACTGTAACTAGTAGGGAGGTGTTCAAATATTTATAAACACTGAAATTTGAATGCCACATAGTATTCATGTGCCAAAAATGGTTATTTTTTTTGTATTGTCTAACTATAAAAACAGGAAATCTTAACTCATGGGCCATATACACACAAGTTTTCCAAGTCTTATTCTAGATTACAATCCCTATGCCATTTCACCTCATGCAGCCAATTTACTTCACAAGAATTTAGTCAATAAATCAAAACATTTTGAATTTGCTCTCAAATCTGTCTCCCAAATGTATAACTCATGTCTACCATCTATGAAAATATTCAACCGAGGTTTGTTAATAACTGGATGAATAATTTTAGTAGTAGTAGTAACAAAATCAGAGGAGATAAGTCCAGATTCTTGAGCAAAGCAATTTCATAGACTAACACCACGAGGTACTCACTAGCATAATCATAACAGAAAGGGGAAGGGTCATGCAGAGACGTAACTCTAGAAGGCAACCAATGCTGCCATCTCAGGCAATGGAAAGACTCTCCCAGTTAAGCAGAGGAAAGCCAAGTGTGGATGCTAAAGGAAAAGACTGGCCAGCTGGACCTCTGCATTTCAAATGTAAATTCTGAGAGTTCACTCTGGTAAGTTCTAAACTGGCAGTATGTTCATGGTTGAGTGAAGCCAGACACAAGTCTCAAAAATGACTAATTTATCATTTTCAATTAATCTAAAGTTTTTTGATAGTCAAACATTATCATAATTACCAAGTCAATTTCCCCATAGAGTTTAAGCATTCATGTAGGAAATGAAGCAATTTCGCATATTTAGCTCAAATATCTTGTATTTAAATGTAATAAAGATAAGATGATTGTAGGTTATATCCAAGAAAGAGAAAAAGCACGAATTCCATCCCAAACCTCATAATCCCTGGTTGCCCTTGTGAACATGCTGCACCTATCAGAACTCCAATTACCATCGCAAATACGTGTCTGTAGGTACATGCAAACCTCTAAGGGCATCTGGTTTGTTAAGCAATTACAGCTGTAAGAGGCTGGAAAACCACATCTGGCACACAAGAGTGAGAGTCTTGGGACTGGCAATATTAACAAAGGTGGAAAACCTCTATTTTGAGTTTATGCAAAACAGAAAGTCAGAGGCTCCCATGCACATGGCCTCAAGCATAATTTTGACTGTCAGGAAGAGCCTTCCATCTTTTCCTTTCTTATCTCCTGATTCTTCATCCATCAAACATGAAAATGTACACGAACATTTCCATCTGTTCTTATATACCTGCGTTTGAAGCATTCAGAAACTTTCAAATGTAAGAGGCAAATGACCAACTATATGCAAATAAAACTTTTGACTTAGATGTCTTCTGCTACACATTAACTCTTCTCTATTTTATGCTAGGAATACACTGTACACAGAGCTTGAGAAATGTAGTAAGCAGAACTTTAGACCTCATGAAATTCTCTTGAATATTACTCCTGTGCATATATTAACTTACATGGCAAAAAGTAATTTTGCATATGCTACTTAATTAAGGCTGTTAGTTGATTGCTCCTAAAAGGGAGATTATATCAGATTACCCATGTGGATGCAATACAATCACTTGAACCCTTAAAATCAGAAACTGAGGTAAAGGAGGATGCCAAAAGAATTCTACATTTGAAGAGAACTTCATTGAACCAGAACAGGTTGGAAAATAGAAGGGTATGAAACGGAAAGCAACAGGCCTTTATAGGTGACACAAGGCTCATTAACAGGCCTGTGAGGAAAGGAGGCATCAGAATTAAAACTGCAATGAATTGAATTCTATCCACAAGGCTGAGAGCTTAGAAGTAGATTTTTTTTTTCCTTGGGCTTTCAGATATAAAACGTGTGTGGCCAACACCTTGATATTAGATGCTTCTTTCTTGGAAAACTGTCATTGTCATGGCAGACACAGAGTACTATAAGGTCATAAGTGTATACGCTGTTTTAAGCTACCACATTTAGACAGCCCAAGGGAATAAAATGGGGAAGTTTATGTTCCACCAAGATGGTAAACAACCGATTATTAAAAAGTAATGTTGGGCTGGAGAGGTGGTTTAGCGGTTAAGGTGCCTGTCCGCTAAGCCTAAGAACCCAGTTCCAATCTCCAGGTCCCACGTTTAGCCAGATGCAAAGTGCCGCAAGGGTGCAATGCCGTACTTGCCCACAAGGGGGCATACTCATCTGGATTTCGTTCACAGCAGCTGAGAGACTGCTGGTGCGCCCATTCTGTATCTGTCTTCCTCTCCCTCTCTCTCTCTGTCTCTTTCTGTGTCTCTCTCCAAAAATAAAAATAATAAATAAATAAAAAGAAAAAGTAATGTTATAGCATGTTAGAAGTTGATAGGCTCTATTAAAGAAAAAAATAAAGGAGTCTATGTAAGGCTTGTAGGAATAAGTAAACTATAGAGTAATGTTAGAAAATGCTGACAGGAAGAATCATGAGGCCATTTTGGCTGGCATGAAACAGCTGTAGCAGGGCCTTGTTGAGAAAGGATTTGAGTGAAAATCTAAAGGGAGATGACACAATGAAGAAAATACTTAAAGTAAAAATACAAAAAGCAGGACAAATTGCATGAGTAAAACATCCTGCATCAAGGCAAAGCTGGCCAGGCTCTGGAAGAAGCCAGGATGCTATGCTCTAGAGCAGGCTCATTACAGGAAGACCAGGAGGCCAAATCACAGGGGCTTCTAAGCTACTCTAATACCACATCTTTCATTTTTACTCTCAGAGAAATGAGAGAACCATTGAAGAATGGTAAATGTATGACTTACATCACTGCCTAGGCTATGAAGAAAGATCACCCATAGTCTCAAAGTTAAACAAGAGCTAAAGACTGCAAAGTAGTAGGTGAGCAATGATGATGGCATGGGTGTATACGGCTACAATAGATGTGTTAAAAATTATCTGTTTATGTGTTGAGATCCAAGAAGAGTTCACATTGTACTGAGCATGTATTTATAATAAAAAGATTTAAAGTGACTCCTGGGTTTCTGCACTGAGTAGCTAGAAGGATGTGTTTCCCTTAACTAGTTGTTAAATAGGGAAGAACATATTTTATGCAGATGCAGAGACATTCAAAAGTGGGCATGCTAAACTGAAGGGTTCTTTAGACACATCAGTGGACAGTTTCAAAACCTCAGTCTGCAGAACTTGAAGGCACATAGGACCAAGGCATTCACTGGAAAGGCACCAACATATGGATGTTTCTTAAGGACACTGGAATAAAATCAGCATGCATACAGTTGAAGTTTACACAAGATCCTAGAATAAAACTCTGAGATAGGCCAACATTAAAGGGCTTGTGAGCAAGAGAGAAGTTTGCAAAAGGAGCAAGACAGAAATATTACTGTCACCAACCTCATATCTTTCCTGGAATTCCTTGGCATGGATTTTTCTTTCAATCTCACTTCCCATTGCCACTTCAACCATTCCGAACATCCAGATGCAAATGATGGAGAAGCAACATTTCAAAATCCCCAGTATGCAAATTGCATTGATAAGGGACATCTGGAGAAGGCCATTCTTAATTAAGTCTTATTGGCTCAACTAATCAACTTAGTGTGTGCCAGCACATACACTGATTTTCGCATTATTTCCCCTCATGTTGATCCTGCTATCCTGGACTACTTTAATTTTCCAGTCTCTACCTTCCACAGCAGTGTTTGACTATCCTAATGTTCACATATATTGTTCTATTCCATTTCTATACTTACTGATGAATTGGAGAATCGAAATTAAGTTCTCTGTCTTATAACCACATAGTTGTTAATAATAATTGTACAGTATTTGCTGAATACATGTGCATAAATTTATATTCTTTCTATTTCATCATATCAAATTTGTATAAATCTATTGAATCAAACAATAAGCTGTATTGCCAAATGGCACATTAGAATGATGAATATAATTGTGTTTCTTTTTGATTCACAATTCAACAGCTGAACTTAGACATGAGCCAATTTCTTTCAAACCTGATTCAAAATCCTAGATGGACATCAGATGTTCCTTAAAATGTCAGAAGAGACATCTTGAATTGGTAAAAAATGTGAGAAAAAAAGCAAACTAGTAATACCCCTCATCTCCATTACATCTAATATGTTTACAGTCTTTATCATGGTATTTATATATGTAGAGGATTTTCCAATATTTTTATGTATCACACACAAATAACATGTCAAATTTTTCAGTCCTCCTGAAATTACTTATGAGTGAGTACTACCCTGAAAATATTATAATTGACTAAAGATTTTGTACTAGTTTTGCTTTAGTGTGGAGGTGGGGAGGGGTGTATATCACTAGAATCTTGGCTTTCTCAGAAGCAGGGACTGAGGCCAGGCAGTAAGTGTAAGGAATTAATGTGGGTGGTTATCCTGGAGAGAAGAGAAACAGAGCAAGGATGCAAGGAGGGGATAGAAGCCAATAACCAGTATATTAAAAAGTGGGTTGGTAGTGGTACTCAATCTTAAGGAGATCTGGGAGACAGTTAAAATCATGTTTCCAACATATCCAACAGAGGAAAATATGCTTCCACCTTCCCTCATCCTTTATCAATAGTCCTTAAATTGACTCTCACTCACCCTGTATATTGGCTAAGGGCAAGCCTTTGTGTGGCAGTAACTGAATTTGCTGTAGAGAGTGAATGCCAAATGAGTTATACATGAGTCAGCAAGAGCATCAATTCTAGCCGGCTTGTATTCTTCCTACTATACTCTTCTTTACTTATAGCATGTATTATTTCATATCCGTCCAATATCCTTTCTCTTCTACAACTTACAGAACTCATCAGTGTCTTGCTTTTCCAACAAACCCTGTTTTAGTAAGGCAACCAGAGTGGCCAGTACTCATTATAGTTTCAGTAAAGACTAGTGAAAGTCCTTGGTCACAGATACAAATGCTGATATAAAGATCTATCTGTTTCCCAAGCAAAACCTATCAAAGCAGAAATACAGAGGTTACAATGAAATAAAAAATAAATCAGACTGTCAACAGGCCTGCCATGGCTCAGGGAAACTGCAGAAGAGGGGACAGAAAGATTGTAACAGCCATACAGTGGGTGGGAATACCCTTAAGTATGGTACCCCCACTATCCCATTGGGCAGGACCGAGGCCTTTATGACCCCATAGTAAATCCCATAACTCCACTGAGGAGGGCTCTAGATAAACAGGAATAGGGGAAAGGGAATAAAAGAGTATGATATGTTTAAAGAAAATCCTTTCCTGGAAAGAAGAGAAAACTCAGTTGCTAATAAGGTGTTTGCCATACAACAACAAAAAAGATTGTACCTAAATGTAAAATTATTAAAGCCACTATAGAAACCAGTATAGATATTTCTCAAAAAAATTAAAATCACCATATAATCTATCTATACCACTGTTGTGATATACTCAAGGGACTCAAAATCAGCATACAAGAGATATGTACATGCTAATATTTATTACTGCACAAGTCACAATATCCAACTTATGGAATCAAAATAGGCTACTTGTAATACAATGAATACATAACAAAAAAGTGATTTATGTGCACACATGAGTATTTGTCCACAATTAAGCAAGATTCAGAAAAAACAGTCTTGAATACTTTCTTCCATATATGGAATCTCATGTAGGAAAGAAGTATAAGGTAGAGTATTTGGGGAAAAAATAAAGATGAGTGGAGGAGTACAGAGAAGGTAATGGGGTAAATGTGATCCAAGTGTCTTTGTTAATTATGAAGATGTAATAATAAGGCAAATATATGCAATTAATATGCATTTGAAAAATAAAAAACAGGAAAGCCAGGTGTGGTGTCACATATCTCTAATCCCAAAACTTGGGAGAGAGAGAGGTAGGAGGATCACTGTGAGTTTGAGACCAGCCTGGGACTACTGAGTGAGTTCCAGGTCACTCTGGGCTAGACTGAGACCCTACCTTGAAAAAAGAAAGAAAAAAGAAAACACAGGAAAAAAAGGAAATATTTCAACACAAAAGAAAAAGAAAAGAAACAAAAGCAAGGCTTCCTCCTGTGGGTGAGTTAGTTGAGCACAGTGCTGCTTCTGGCCCTCCTATCTGCATGCAATGAAAGCTAAGATTTAAGTCAGACATAAGAAGAGACAGAGCTCTGATTACATAAATCTGTACTCCCTCATTCCAGGTGTGCCTAACCAAATACTAGCCCCTTGGACTGAATAGTTCCTTGAAAAAATGAAATATCCTCTCATAATTCAGTGATTCTTTCCTTATAGTATAAGTTGATACTCAACCATGTACATCTAAAACATCCTGACTCATAAATTTATGTATATTAGGAAAGCTACATACTCTTATTCAATATTGTTTTCCTGGGTCATGTTCAAATTATATTCAACAACATATAAAACTTAGAATATAAATTTAAATAAATAGATATAATTTTTGTCAATCTTTCCTTTATTTTTGAGAAAAATTATTTTATTGAGAAAATAAATATTTATTGGCAATAGAAACAAAATTACTAATAGATATTGGCTTGGATCAGATATAATATTAATGTCATATGAATATTTTATGAGATATAATCTTCATAGAGACCAATTTTGACTAACTGCAACCGTTGCAGGTGGTGGGACTTGACCTGAAGTCTTCCTGACTTTCTTTCTAAATTAAGGTTCCAAGGAGAAGCAAAATGAGGCAGAGAGAGAGAGAGAGGGAGACACTCAGTTAAGAATTCATTCTTGGGCTGGAGAGATGGCTTAGCAGTTAAGGTTCCTGCCTCCTAAGCCTAAGAACACTGGTTCCAATCTCCAGTAGTTCCAATCTCCAGGTCCCACATTTAGCCAGAGGCAAAGTGCTGCAAGGGCACAATGCCTCACTTGCCCACAAGGGGGTGCACACATCTGGATTTTGTTCTCAGCAGCTGAGAGGCTGCTGGCATGCCCATCTCTATCTGTCTTCCTCTCCTCTCTCTCTTTTCTCTCTCTTTTCTCTCTCTGTGTCTCTCTCCAAAAAAAAAAAAAAAAAAAAATTCATTCTTTCAATTATGGAAGTTGAAAAAGTCCATAGAATGCCTTACATAAGCTAGAAATCCAGGAAAGCCATCAGTGCAGCTCCAGTCCAAATCCAAAGGCCTGAGAAGTCAGAAACATAATATTGGTAATCAGAAAAAGATGGATGCCCCAATGCAGACACTAAGAACAAACCTTTCCTGCCTTTTACTTGGATGATATCTGACTACATTGATAAGGGTGGTTCTTTTTAATCATTCTACTAATTCAAATGATAAACTCTTCTAGAAATTCCTTCATGCTCTCTAAAATAATGTTTCAGTTTCCTGGACATTCCTTACTTCAGTCAAGTTTACACATGAAATTAATGCATAATTAATATACATGAATAATAGAAAATAGGGGAAAATGAAGAGTAATTAAGAAAGGTCTAAAGAAGATATTTTTACAGAAAAAGAAAGCCTTCTACCTGAGATCCCAAGTTGAAAACCATGATGTTTCCCTATGCTATCTTTCTCCAGAGTGTCTGTGTTTAAGCATAGTGCTGTGGGAAAGTAGCTAGAGGGACATAAATGAGGAAGTCTTTGATTATATGGTGAATAAAATTAACAAATGCATTACTAACTATCAACAGAGTGGACACTAAATGCCATGTCTGTCCATGAATGAAGATTATAAGAAGGCCAATTAAGGATGATTTTATGAAGTAGGTGCAGGATTCCATCAAGAAATGGGGCAGAGCTGGAGAGAGGCTGAGCAGCCCGATGGCCAGGTTTGATTCCCTAGTGTCCACATAAACCAAGATGCACAAAGTTTCACATGAGTCTGGAGTTTATTTGCAGTGGCTTGAGGCACTAGCGTCCATGTTTCTCTCACTCTGTCTCCTCTCTCTTTCTCTGCTTGCAAGTAAGTAAATAAATAAAATATTTAAATAAAAGAAATGGGACAAAATGGGGATTTTTAGATAAGGCATGTATCATAGAAGCACGAAGACTGTTCAAGTGATTTGGAGACTGAGAGAACGGCTAACACATCTATAAGGCAATCAGAAGTCACATTGTCTCACTTTATTCACTTGACAATATAATCACATTTCCACATCAACAAGCTGTCTGTGATGTCATTTAATTAATAAGGCATTTAAAAAGAGTTTTGAATCAACTACTTGCTTTTGTTACTTTAAGGGATAATATCTATAAAATCACATGTGCACTGTAATGTGTCTTTTCAACTACATATTGCAATAATATGCAATCACTAAAATTTTTGATACTGTTTTTCAATTTTTTTAATGTTATACTCTTACATCTCCTCACTCCTGCCCCTATTCCACTGACAACCCTCCTCAGTGGGCTTATCGGTATGCATTATGGGGTACAGAAGGTCTCAGTCAGTGTTGGTGGAAGGGAGGACTGTGCCTCAGACTAAGCCCACCCACTCTGTGGTTCAATAATCTTTCCACCCTTTCTTTCTCAATGCTTCCTGACTCTTGGCCTGTACGTTAGAAATCTGACTTTATACTAAATCCTATACTGGATTCTCTGTAGCCTCTGGATTTCTGTTTTGATGAGATTTGAGTGACGACAGTGTCTGTCGCCATCTCCACGAAACTGGTTTTCAGGCCAGCAGTGAGGTCAGGGATCATGTTGCACTTTCTCTGTGATGGCTGGTGGGCCATGGTAGATATGGTAGAGATTACCTGTTTTGTGGTAAGCAGTTTGCTTTCTTTTCTTGTTGTATTGATGTATCGTGGATCTCCCCGGTGTTCTCTGCCATCTGTAAGATAAAACAGATTTTTGAACCAAACATGAGAGCAGCTTGGATTAAAGAGGATAAGCATAGTTATTATAGCCCAGTTATTATAGTTATTGCAAAGAGCAGTAGTAGTTCTCTCAGGAATCTATGAGTTTCCTATCCATGGGATTTTGACTTGTTCCCAGTAGACAGATATCCCTTAAAATTATCTCACTTGCCAGTTTCATGGGCAAAGCATGAACACAGAGCCAGGTCTACTTGTTCTGTATCCCAACTCCACCCTTTAATTCTAATGTTAGATACTGGGCTCTCTAAAGCTGCATTTGCTCATTTGCATCATTATGAAGGTTACTGAAGTAATGACTGTGTGACTCACGCTGAAATGATTTCTTATTTACACCTCAACTCCCACCTCATGGCTCTCCCAGCATGGATGCTGATGCAGATACTTTGTTTAGCTGAAATTAGAATAGGAAATGAGAGAGAAAGGAAGGATACAGTGCTGCATGGGGAAAGAGGAGCTTTGGGAGAAGAATGAAAGAATGAAAAGGCATGTGGGCACCATTTGGTTGTGTGGGTCAACTGCAGCATAGCATTCTCATAAAACAAAGCTCCTGTGCAATATACACCATCTAGCAACACTTAGAATCAGTGAAGTAGTTTTTATTTTTTTTATTTTTATTTATTTATTTTTTTCCGGAAGGAAGTCAGCTAGGGACCTTGCCTGACTTGGCAGGTTTACAACTCATGCTCGATCTAGTCTCATCCAAAATGGCAATAAAGAAAAACCTTTTCTCCTATTCTCTTTTTTCCTTCCCTGGGGGCTTCTTCCTCAAGAGAGACTTTTCCCTCTTTGAGGAAGATTTTCCCAGTTTCCTCTCTGTTTCCCAGCCTGGTTAGGAAGGGAGAGAACTTTTGGCTTTGGTGTGTTCCTTTCCTTCTTATCTTAACTCTCCCTAAAACTAATCTCATGGGTTAGCCTTCTCTGAGTCCAGTTGTGTGCTAAAGTGGACAAGAACTCAAGAACTGAGAGCTACGGCATGGGGTTTCAAGTCCCACTCAGAGCTCTCATCCACACCACCACTAATGCAAGCACTGACAAAATTGCTGTGGGCATGGATGAGGAAGAAGAGAAACTAGACAGGGGGTGAAACCAAGTGAGAATACTAATGTGATATTAATCTTAGGTCAATCACTTGGTACAAGTTTATAGCCAATGAAGAAGAAAATGAAAGGAAAAGTAAGATTGTCAATGTTTTAAATAAAAGTCTTCCATGATTTTGACATATACAAATTGAAGTTATGTACTTTTTATGAAGTTAATTTCATCATTGTTTCAAGCTTATAGTTACCCCCTAAGACCCTCCATTTCTCTCATCTGAACTATTATTTTTATTATTGACAACTTCCATAATTATAGACAATAAACCATGATCATTCCCTCCCCCCTCACTTTCCCTTCACAACTCCACTGTCCATCATATCCCCACCACCTCTCAATCAGTCTATTTATTCTGATATCAACATCTTTTCCTCCTAGTATGATGGTCTTGTGTAGGTGTGCCAGGCTCTGCGAGGTCATGGATATCCAGGCCATTTTATGGCTGGAAGAATGAATTTTAAGGCATCCTACCCTTCCTATGCCTCTTAAGTTCTTTCTACCACCTCTTCCCCAGTGGACCCTGAGCCTTGAAAGGTGTGTTCGAGATGTTTCAATGCTGAGCACTCCTATGTCACTTCTCAGCACTATGATGGTCACCACCATCTGTAAAGAGAAGCTTCTCTTACCAACAGTGAGAGTAGCTTTAATATATGGGTATGAATGCTAAGAGAAGTGCTTACCAAGCAGTTTGGTGAGCAAAACATGTACTTTTAGGCAGACACCAACAGATGGTACACCCCTAGGTCTCATAACTTCCCCCATCATAGATTTTCAGTATCAAGCATGCATTCCGTCCCGTGAAGCAGGCCTCCAGTCCAATTTAAGAGCAGCAGGTTTCCCCCGTAACAGACATTCCACTACTTCACCTGATGGCTCATTTAGCCTGGCTAGCCAAACAAGGTTTACAGTGTCCACTGTTGTTTATCTCCACTGATGAATTCTTTCTGTCCCATGGAGCTGTATCCAACATATTTTTTTTTTCTAGTTTTCTGTCAGCTGGTCAACAGGGAGTAGGGCTTCAGCTCAGCTCCGGCAAGATTTCTCAGTGAACTTGCAACCCACGCATGTGGAGTCTTTAGCAATAGGGTCTTACCATCTAGTCCTGGTGGGAAACTGAGAGCTTAAACAATGGCCTGTAATGTTTGGGGGCATCTGAGACATCCCTGGCCAAAACTCACTGGAAGGGCTATCCCATCCCAGGCACTGAAAGTTTTCTAGTAATAATCTATTATTTGTGGGTGTGTCATTGTCCAAAAACATAGTTTTCCATATGACTTATTTATACCCTCTTAGATTTTGATTAACCTTTTCCCCACCTTTTCTTTACTCAATCTCTTCCCCTCACTTTGCTTAGGCCTTAGTAACCCCAGTAATCTGGTCTTCTACTTACATATATTCAAAACCATCCCCTTAAGTCCTTCCCTCTACTTCCTCTCTTATACCCCTTTCTAGCTCTACTGGCCTCTGATAATGAGTTTTATTCCAAATCATATACAAGTCCAAATATTGGTAACGAGGATCCACATATGAGAGAATATGAGGTACTTGGCTTTCTGGGCCACTTGGCTTTCTGGGCCTGGGTTACAACACTAAGTATAATCCTTTCCATGTCCATTCATTTCCCTGCAAATTTCATAATTTTATTTTTCTTTACCACTGGAATAGAACTCCATTGTATAAATATACCACATCTTCATTATCCACTCATCAGTTCAGGGACATCCAGGCTGGTTCCATTTCCTAGGTATTGTGAATAGAGCAACAATACACATGGATGTGCAAGTGTCTCTAAGGTAGTGAGACGAGTCCTTAGGATATATGCCTAGGAGTGCTATAGCTGGATCACATGGTAAATATATTGTTAGCTGTCTCAGGAATCTCCACAGTGATTTCCACAATGGCTTTACCAGATTACGTTCCCACCAACAGTGTAGAAAGGGTTCCTCTTTTTCTGTCTCCTCTCCAGCATTTATTTTCATGATGATTGCCATTCTGACAAGAGTGAGATGGAATCTCAAAGTAGTTTTAATTTTCATTTCCCTGATGGTTTATGATGTAGAACATTTTTTAGAAGTTTATAGGCCATCTGTATTTCTACTTTTCAGAACTATCTATTTATTTCCATAGTCCATTTTTCAACTGGGTTGTTTGATTTCTTACTATATAGTTTTTTTTTTTTAATTCTTTGTATGCCCTGGATATTAATTCTTTGTCAGATGTATAGATGGCAAAGATTTTATCCCATTCTGTAAGTTCCTTCCTTTCTTGATTCACAGTGTCCTTTTCTGTACAAAAGCTTTGTAATTTCATGAGGTCCATGTTGTTTATTAGTGGTTTTATTTCCTGAGCAACTGGGGTTATATTTAGAAAGTCTTTGCTCATGCCAATATGTTGAAGGGTTTTTCCCTACTTTTTATCTAGCAGTTTCAGAGTTTTGGGTGTGACTTTAATGTCTTTGATACATTCAGACTTAATTAATGTGCATGGAGAGAAACAAGAATCTATTTTTATCCTTCTACATATAGATATCCAGGTTTCCCAGCACCATTTGTTGAAGAGGCTGCCTTTTCTCCAATGAGTATTTTTTGGCAATTTTGTTGAAGATCAGGTGACTGTAGCTGCCTAGACTTACATCTGGGTCCTCTGTTCTATTTCATTGGTCTACAAGCCTGTTTTTGTGCCAGTACCATGCTGTTTTTGTTCCTATGGCTCGGTAAAATAGGTTAAAATCAGGTATGACAATACCACCACCCTTATTTTGGTTGCTCAAAATTATTTTGGCTACTCAAGGTTTGTTTGTGCTTCCAAATGAATTTCAGTTTTTTTTTTCAATTCCATGAAGAATGCCATTGGAATTTTGATGGGTATTGCATTAAATGTGTAAATTGCATTTGATAAGATTGACATTTTCACAATATTCTTCCAATCCAAGAACATGGTATGTCTTTCCTTCCATATCCTAGTGTCTTCTGCAATTTCTATCTTGCATGTTTTAAACTTTTAATTGTAGAGATCTTTCACTTTCTTGGTTAGGTTTATTCCAAGGTACTTTAATTTTCTGGAGGCAATTGTAAATGGGAGTGGTTCCCTGATTTCATCCTCAGCATGTTTGTTGTTAGCATATAGGAAGGGTACTGATTTCTTTGTGTTTATTTTGTATCCTGCTACTTTTTTTTTTTTTTTTGTTTTGTTTTGTTTTTTTGTGGTAGGGTTTCACTCTGGTCTAGGCTGACCTTGAACTCACAGCAATCCTCCTCCTACCTCTGCCTCCCAAGTGCTGGGATTAAAGGCATGTGCCACCACGCCCGGCTTTCCTGCTACATTTCTAAAAGGGTTTATTAGTGCTAAGAGTTTGCTGGTAGAGTCTTTAGGATTCTTTATGTATAGAATCATATCATCTGAAAATAATCATAATTTCATCTCTTCCTTTCCAATTTGTATACCTTTTATGTGTATCTCTTGCCTTATTGCTACAGCTAAAAGCACTAATACTATATTAAATAAAAGTAGGACAATGGGCAACATTGTCTTTTTCCTGACTTCAGATAAAAATCATCAAGTTTTTTTTTTTTCCTCGTTTAGTACCATGTTGGCTGTAGGTTTGTCATAAATAGCCTTTATTATGTTAAGATATATTTCTTCTATTCCCAGTTTTTCTTAGGACTTTTACCAAGAAGGGATGTTGGATTTTGTCAAATGTCTTTTCTGCGTCTATTGAGATTATCATGTGAGGTTTTATTGTCCTTCAGTCCATTTTTTTAGTATATTACATTTATCATTTTCATAAGTTGAACAATTCTTGCATCTGTTGGATAAAACCTACATTGTTGGAATGAATGATCACTTTCATGTATTCTTGTATAATTATTTGGATCTCCATACTTATTATAGGTCAATTTAAGTGGTTTTTCTTATCTTGATTTAATTTTGGTAGGTCAGATGAATCTAGGAAATCATTGATTTCTTTCAGATTTTCAAACTTGGTGTAGTATATATTCTTAAAGTATACCCTTATGATTTTCTGAAGGAATGTCCTGTTCTTCAAAGTCTGCTTTATTCCCCCCTGGATTAACAAGTTAATAGCCCACCTCGTGTGATAGAATATAACAAATGCAGGAAAGAAAGGGTCATTGAATTTGCAACACAGTTCTGTATTTTAGAAATGGCCATGGGCAATGGAAGCAGGCTTGTTGAATTACCTGCGTGGAGACCTGATAGAACCATGATGATGAACCATAGTTTGCAATGGAGACCCAGTAAAGGTACCAGGGTTATGACACGGCTGCCAAGGAGAGCTGCTGGCACTGGATGAAGTTTTCCGGGACTGTGTGTAGCCTAGCTGGAGGGGCAGAATTGGAACTCCAGAGATTTGTGGCTGGTTAGAATTATCAGACTTGTAGACTTGTTACTGCCTAGAGTTGGGCTTGGAGCAACAGTTTGATGTTTGCCATGATTCTTTTAAATCTTGCATTGCTTAAATACTTCTTTGTTATACCCAATGCCATCTTATGCAGTGTGCATGTTTATTCTGTGCCATTATGGGTTTTTTGATGTTAGGGTATTTTGGCTCAGTTAAAAGACCTTGTATTATGGCAATGTTTGAACATCATTGGGATTGATAAAAACTATGGGGACTTTTAAAGTTGGATGAGTGCATTGCATTTTACATCATGTCTGGTTATCAGTTTATGGGGGCCAGGAGCAGAATGTGATGGTTTGATTCAGGTGTCCCCCATCAATTTAGGTGTTCTGAATGCTAGGTCCCCAGCTGATGGCAATTTGGAAATTAAAGCCTCCTGGAGTCAGTGTATTATTGGGGCTGGGCTTATGGGTGTTATAACCACTTTCTTGGCAATGTTTGATACACTTTCTTGTTGCTGTTGTCCATCTGATGTTGACCAGAAGGTAATATCCACCTTCAATTGCTCATGCCATCATTTTCTCCTGTCATGATGGAGTGTCCCCTTGAGTCTTTAATCCAAAATAACCTTTTTTTTCCCCCCATCAAGCTGCTGTTGGTCAGGTGTTTTCTGCCAGCAATGTGAACCTGACTGCAACATAATTAAAAATGAATGCTGATTTTGGTTAGTTCCCTCAATGAAGTGTGACTCATTATGTACAAAGTGAAGTGTGTAATGTTATATTGCAACACAATGTTTAAATTATTGCAAATGATGGCCATATCAGGCCAATTCACCTGAATCATGGATATTAATGAG
Source organism: Orientallactaga sibirica (assembly GCA_036365145.1). Taxonomy (NCBI): domain Eukaryota; kingdom Metazoa; phylum Chordata; class Mammalia; order Rodentia; family Dipodidae; genus Orientallactaga; species Orientallactaga sibirica. Next base: position 69,777,878 of record JAEOAD010000004.1, on the reverse strand, counting down.
TGACAGGATAACCCCACCACTTGTTATCAAATGCATTCTTGACCTATAGCTGGTGCTAGCATAAGAGGTATTCTCCAGATAAATCCCAGAGTAGAAGGAATATCAAAATGGCATTAGGCATGAAGCCATTCGCTGTCTCTTCACTTGCAGAGTCCCCATTGATTCATACACATCCACCATTCAGACTTCAGGATGCTTAACACTGTTCAGCTTCCAGACATCAACCTTTCAGAGGCCAGACAACTGGCATTAGTCAACAAAGTTAATTTGTGCTTGGGGGGAGTTTGTTTGAATGCAACTTGCTAATTGTACATTTACATTTTCTACAAAGAAAGGATCATGTCCACAAAACAAAAATCCCATTGAGTCAGTTTAGGATTAACAGAGTCCCCAAAAGTAAACTAAAAGTGACTCAAGGGAAAAATTTCCTTGGACCTGCAAGGGAGAATCTGATTTTTTTTTTCTTATCTTTCTCCTAAAACCTTACAAGAGGAGGTGACTAAGTGCCTCCTGTCTTATCACTTCCTTTATTAGAAGAGAAAGTGAAAGAGAAATAGGAGAAAGTTAGCTCTCAGGTAGTTTCAGTTAGAAATTGGGGCCCAGGAAGAACCAAGAGATGGCACCCAATATGCCAACCCTCCTTGGCCCAAATGGAACTCTTGGCAGAAATGGAACTTGTGCCTGATAGAGATTCAGCTACAGTGCCTCCTGTTGTACCCAGTCTAGCATGCTGTGGATTTCACTACTTAGGTGGGCTGGCCCTGGAACCTGCCCCTTCAAATCTACAAACAAATGGGGTCTTCTCTTTTACATGCCTGGATCTGATGAAAGAATATATTTCAATCAACTATAAAGTGTATTTAAGCTCCCCCCTTGCTCTCTCTCTCTCTCTCTCTCTCTCTCTCTCTCTGTAATTCTCTGTCTGCCTCACTTTGCTCTGATCACAGGTCTACACATGAGTCTTGCCTTTTCTCCATGCCCCAACCCCCACCCTAGCTGGGTGAAAGAGAGAGAATTATACTCTTTCTTAGTCTGGGGGAACTTTTCTCCTTGCCTCTGCTCTACACTTTGGGGTAACTTCTCACTTTAATTACATGTATGATTTTCCTATCATCTCTAAATCTACCACTTCTGTATTTTCCTTATAGTCCATATCTATCAAGTGGATGCTTTCACTAACCCTAGGCTTGCTACCTATGAACTTCTCTAAACATGGAGTAATCATGGGTATAACTCTTTTTATTACTGTTTTTTCATCTGAATTTCTTGGTCTCTGCTTTAATATTTTTCTGTTATTTTTTTTCTTAAAACTTCCACCACATGCCCTCTTAACTTCCATAGGAAAGCACAAGGCATCCACTATGTGTGTTTCTTCTAAATCTCCCTAAGTCCTACCTTCCATGTGTGTATGTCTCTATTCCAGTCTTTCCTTAAAAAAACAAATTCAATTTCTGGCCTAGGGAGATGGCTTAGTTGGTAAGGCACTTGCCTTTGAAGCAGAAGAATGCATGTTTGAGTCTCCAGGTCCCAAATAACCAGATGCACAGTGATGCAAGCATGTAATGTCACACATGCATCTGGGGTTTGTTCACAGTGGCTGAAAGGCCCTTACATGCCAATTGTCTCTCTATCTCTTTGTCTCTTTCTCTCAAAATTTTTTTTTCAATTTCTCTTAAATGAACCTTATAAACTGTGCAGTGTTTTCCATCTGAGTTCATGTTTCCCACTTCTCACGTGCTTATGGTTCTGCTCTCTACCTAGATCCTAATTTCCCTTAAACATGAATCACACAATTTGTGATTCCTCCCTAAATAAACTTAATAATAAGGATAAATTATGAATTATTAAATTTATTTAGGGAGGAATCACAAATTGTGTGCATATATGTGTGTGTGTGCATGTGTGTGTATTCTATAATAAAATATTTTTAGCCAGGTGTGGTGATGCACATTTTTAATCCCAGCACTCAGGTTGCAGAGGTAGGAGGATTCCTATGAATTCAAGGTCAGTCTGGAACTTCAGAATGACTCAGGTTAGCCTGGGCTAGTATAAGATCCTCTACCTCAAAAACAAACAGACAAACAAAAAGTAAAATATAAAATCTTTCTAAACATTATACTCTGGTCTTTGTATTTCATTTTTTGAAAATCATAAGACAAAAACCTGGAAGGTCACTGACTCAGTGGAAGCTTTGTGTGGCTATTGAGTGTCCAGCACCCTTGTTTTTGAGGTACTGACCACCCAAGTGCCAAAACAAGACTCAGAGCTCTCAAAGACACCTCAAAATTCCCATATCACCGAAGTTCCTCAAACATACAGAGAACTTACTGAAACTCATGAATTCAAATAAATGCCTATAAACTACGTATTCCAATAATTAGTAATGATGCCTCCAATTGCCTTGCATGAAATAGATACAATCATGTGATACAGAGTGAGGGGAGAGCATGGAACACAGTGATGAAAATGAAGAGCTGACCTTACAATAAACTTAGGTAATCATTAGTGGCACCTAGAAATGCAATGAGAAGGAAAGGCACATGTACTGAATGTTCACTGCACCCTGTTCCCTGGGCCACCTCCATTGTCACAAGCTGCTGGTTCACTTGATCACACTGCCAAAAGCTATTCTCATTACTTTTTCAAGGAAGAAAAAAAAAAAAAAAAACTTGTTCAAAAATTAAATAACTTCCAAGGCCACATAGATTATGGCAAAGCCAAGGTTCAGACTGAACTCTGTTCAAAATTCATATTCATTATAAAATGCCCAGCAGGGAAAACAAAAAAGGCAAATCTCACAATGAATAAATAAGATGAGTTAAGTTTGGGGAGGGCAAAAATAAGATAGGCAACAAACACCTCTTTAGCAAATGAATTTTAATGACTTGAAATATCATACTAATATGCTATTACTTCCAACATATGTTGTAAAATTACTTCATTTTAAGCATGCAGTTAAGCATTCTAACCAACACCAAGCAAAAAAAAATGACATCTTATAGATATGTATATCCTGCATAATAGATGTTTACTATGTGTTGCAGAATGCATCATCCATTCTGGAACATCTTTATCTATATTTTGGTATTTAAAATGAGAAGCTTGATTTTTCTGAACCTTAGGTCATACCTAGAGGACAATCAGCCTTTGGCGACACTCTGCTCCATGCAAATCAGCATTCATTTTTTTTAATGTCCGTTCACAAAGGAGAATGATAGCAGAGTGATTCTGAGGAGGAAATGAATAATATTTCCCCTTAAGAGAAGGCCCAAGCTATCCCATGTAGAGGCTACAAAAGCAGTTGATTGTTTCCAACTGCAGACCTGGCTTATTGTGCACTTCAGAGGGACAGGTTCTAGAAAGGTGTATGAGAAGGAGGTGATGCTTTTTAAGTTCATTATTTACTATCAGCTCTAAAGAATTATGTGCATCATAAGGAGTTACTGGAGCCAGTTCCAGAATTCGAGGCAAAGCTCTACCAACAGCTTTCTAATTGAATCTCAAAAGACTGTAATTGTGTTCCACTCTGTAGTCAGCCTCTATTCCATGTGGCTACAGTCAGTTGTAGGTAATCAGATTACTCATGGGTTACTGCCTGCAGCCTGCAGGAGAGTGCCAAGAGTAGAAGGCAAAGTGTTGTAGGGTTAATGAAGCTTAATATGGTGCCAGTATCACACTGAGCCATTGCCTACAGAGTGAGAAAGGATTATATCCCATGTTAATATGCCATTTGACCCGTGCCAGAGAAGCATTCTAAATCATTGAATAAGTATGTAAGTCACCACCGAGAACTGTTTTCCATGCCAGCTCCCATTGCTGTGAAAACAAGTTGTTCCCAAGCTTGTGAATTTTAACTTTGGTGCTCTTTAAACTAAAGTTTCAACATTGGCTCCTCACATCCCTGGAAAGGCCATACAGCAATTTGGTTCCCTAAGTCAGAGCCAATGCAAGGAAACTCACCATGCCTTCTTGCAGTCTGATCTATACCTCTGTGGAGCATGCATGTGAAGCTGTTGGACTGCAAATATCCAGCACCCATCAGTGATTTCCATTCTTCAAGGTGGCCTGTGGCTGAGATGTTTAGGCCATCTTAAGCCTTAGGAATCTTACCACTGATTAAGTGTAGCAAATTGATGTCTCAAATTAAGCTCCTGCTAAAAGACTTCAATGCTTGTTAGGGAAAAATAGGAAAGCTCACTCAATGTGTGCTTCAGAAACTGACCTTCGTGACCACAGAGCTTAGGCACTGGGGCATCTCCTGGAGTTATGGAATTAATAGTTACTGCCTCTATCACAGTCTTGAGATGAGGAAGAAGATGGAAATACATCGGACAACAATTCTATTAGCAAATTTTGGTGTTCTTAAATCCATAAATATTTAGGATTAAAAACCTGCTCCACACATCAGAAAGTTCTATACAATTCTTCTACATGTACAATTAGGACATTTAAACTATTTTCCAGGGCTGGAGAGATGGCTTAGCAGTTAAGGCGCCTACCTCCTAAGCCTAAGAACGCTGGTTTCAATCTCCAGCCGTTCCAATCTCCAGGTCCCACGTTTAGCCAGATGCAAAGTGAGGCAAGGGTGCAATGCCTCACTTGCCCACAAGGGGGCACACATCTGGATTTCGTTCACAACAGCTGAGAGACTGCTGGCGCGCCCATCTCTGTCTCCCTCTCCCTCTCTGTCTGTCTCTCTCTCTCTGTGTCTCTCTCCAAAAATAAATAATAAAAATAATTTTAAAAATATTTTCCAAATTGTGTCAATCACTAAGTTTTAGAAATAACAGTTTAATACAAGTTAGTCAAAGTCCAGGCCTCAAGTGTGGAGTGTGATATTTTGTTCAGTTTTGTCTTGCCACACCCCCTTATTTCTTCCTTAAAATAGAAAGTACATGTGCAGTATACAAATTTCAAGATGTGTAAGAGTACAACCTGAAAAGAAAGAAGTGCTCCCATTTCTTACTGCAATTACTTGCTGTGTATCCTTTGAGAAATATTTGAATATATCTGCATATATCTGCATTTGTATTTATGAGTCTAAGTATGTCTACACATATGTATGTAATGAAATTCACTTTTGAAGGAATTTACATTTTCAGATTTTTGATGTGATTTTTCCTCTTTTTGAAAACTATGATAGATAATGGGCAGAAGACTTAAGCATAGAGTTTGGCAGTATTTTATGTAATGCACAGAAATATAGATTGTTTTCATGGGCTGGAGAGATGGCTTAGTGGTTAAGGCACTTGTCTGAAAAGCCAAAGGACCCTGGTTCAATTCCCCAGGACCCACGTAAGCCAGATGCACAGGGTGGCGCATACATCTGCAGTTTGCAGTGGCTGGAAGCCCTGGATTGCCTGTTCTCTTTCTCTGTATCTGCCTCTTTCTCTCCCCGAAATAAATAAATAAATTTTAAAAAGAAATATAGATTATTTTCAGATCCCATAAGATACATTTTAATATTATTCTAACCAATAGTTCTCAAAAACATCATATGTATAAAATAAAATAACATAAGCTTCTATGGCTATATTCTCTTTCATTCAATTTTATGCCTGTTGTTACAGTCAGGTTTGCATTGCTGGCAGAAATCACCTGACCAAGAGAAACTTTTGGGGAAAAAATGGTTTATTTTGGCTTACAGACTAGAAGAGAAGGTCCATGATGGCAGGGGAAAACGATGGCATGAGCAGAGGGTGGACATCACCCCCTGGCCAACATAAGGTGGATAAAAGCAACAGGAGAATGTGCCAAACACTGGAAAGAGGAAACTGGCTACAATACCCATAAGCTCACCCCCAACAATACACTGCCTCCAGGAGGCGTTAATTCCCAAATCTCCATCAGCTGGGAACCTAGCATTCAGAACACCTAAGTTTATGGGGGACACCTGAATCAAACCATCACACCTGTGAAATATGCCCATTCTCTTGTGTGAACATTAGTTAATATTTATCATCATGTAATAATATCCAATAGTATACTTATCCTCAAATTAGTTAGGGTTTTGGTTATTTACAGAATAGTGCAAAACTTAACAAAACCAGTATGAGCATTATTTATATGTCTCTAGGTAAACATCAGTACTCATTTACATTTGTTGATACCCAGAGCTAAAGGTATTGGGTCATAGGCTATATGTATGTTTAGCTTTGCTATATATTGACAGTAGCTTTTCAAAACCATCCATCAAACATCAGATAAACACTGCATAAAAGATTCCAACTGCTCCACATTCCTGCCAAGACTTTATGGTGGAAGTTATGTGACTTTTAGATGTCTTGATAAGCACTTCTCTGTAGCTTTCTAAAAATACAAATCTAAAAATTTGTATTTTACTAAAGAGTAATGACAATAAGCAATTCTATATTTATTTAAAACTTCAGCATATTTTTTTTTGTCCTGTGTAGTAACTATCTCAGTATTTACTCATTGAAAAAATGAACTAGTTGAGCCGGGTGTAGTGGCGAAAGCCTTTAATCCCAGCACTTGGGAGGCAGAGGTAGGAGGATCGCTGAGAGTTCAAGGCCACCCAGAGATAGTTAATTCCAGATCAGCCTGGACCAGAGTGAGACCCCATCTTGAAAAAAAAAAAAAAAACAAAAAAAAAAAAAAAAAAAGGAACTAGTTTGTATTGCTTATTTCATGTATTATTTAGTTTTTGGAACTCATTATAAGCCTGTGGCAAACCATATGAGTGGAAAATACTCTTAATTTTGTCCTTTTATAAACCAAGGTTAGTAATTTATCTTCATTTATATATCAATAAAAATAATCTGTTCATTTAGACAGCATGACTTGATAAACTTTGCATATTTTAACACTCATGAATCTGTCCTTACATTCAAGATGATGAATGGAGCCCAAATTTCCATTTGCTTCCTCATATTTTCTATAATCCATACTGTCCTCCCCATATCCATCTTAACTGTCAGCTGCTGATGGGCTTTCTGTTATTCAAAATAGTTGGCATTTTCCAGAATTCAATATGAAAAGGATAACTAAATACATGATCTTTATGTTTGCCTTCTTTCAATTACTAAAATTACTTTGAGATCCATCCATTTTACTTTTAACAAAAGTAGTAAGAGAACTACTTCAATTTTCTTTTTATTAGTATTAACATGGCTTATCAAATGATCTTTATTTATGATGTGTGTGAAGGGTGTGTGTGTGTGTGTGTGTGTGCATGCTGTGGTGCATGTGATATGTAGCATATGCACAAGTGTGCAGATGCATCTGCCCCATGCACCTGCATATGGAAGACAAAGGAGAACATAGGGTATTCTTCTCTTAGTACTCATACACATATTTCCTTGAGATGCTATTTCTCCCCCAAGCCAAAGCTGCTATAGATCAGTGAGCCCCTTCAATTCTCTCATCTCTGCTTGCTCTGAATTTGGGTTTCAAACTTGCTTGGTAATACCCAGCTTTTGTTTTTCCTAGTATTTTTAAGTTTTTATTTTTATTGAGAAATTTACCATATACTGCAGTTTGATTGTATTCAGGTTTTTTTTACATGAGTTCTATAAAGAAAAACTTGGCAGTCCTTGACCCAAGTGGTCTTCCTGCTTAAGCAGCAAGCCTTCACCACAGAAATATCTCCCAGACCTCTCTTTTAGACAGACAGCGAACAATATTTTCTTCTGTAAAGTTACAGATAGTCAATATTTTTGGCTCTTTCTGATCCTCTGATTTCCCTGGATGTCTAACTTTCCTGAGTTGAAAATACCCTGCCATGCTTCCTTACCTGAGGATATAATTTCTTTCTGAATATTGGGGAAAGAAACTATTTCATTTCTACGTCCATAATGTGAACTGAATTCTGACATATTTTCTTTGCAAATAATCCCACAAAATACCTTCCATTTTCTTTTTTTTTTAAAGAAAGATTCCTGTTTTTTTTTTTTTTTATATATTTATTTTAGAGCCACAGACACAGAGAGAAATAGGCAGATAGATAGAGAGAGAATGGGTGTGTCAGGGCTTCCAGCCACTGCAAATGAACTCCAGATGCATGTGCTACCTTGTGCGTCTGGCTTACATGGGTCCGGGGGAATCAAGGCTCGAACCGGGCTCCCTAAGCTTTACAGGCAACCACGTAACCGCTAATCTGTCTCTCCAGGCCCTATCTTCAGTTTTCTGACTACTAGAGTTCCCTCCTTCAATGATGGGATGTCAGCAAGCTTTCTTGTGGGGGACCAGATTAGACTGGTCCTTTTTGGAGGCATCATCCTTAAGGGAGGGACCTTATGACACACCCTTACCACATCTATGCCTCATCTATCTTCGCTCAACAGAACTGCATCAGTTGCAGTATTCATTGTCTGCCCATGTCACCCAATCAGATGTCTCTTGAGTGTGCACTTTGTCCAGGTGTGGGTGGATTCCTCCTCAGAGCCCAGGTGGATTGTCCTGAGTGTGGACTCAAAAATATATCATATTTGACCCACGGAGAAGGTTCTTCAATCCTCTCTGGCACACAACATGCCTGGGTCTCACCCTGGTAAGAATATCCTCCCCACTCACCCCACCCACAAGTTATGACAGCTGGATTCCAGAAGTAGGTGTCTAAGGAAAGTTTTGGAACAAAGGAGTGACCTGGTCTTCCAAATGCATTTCATCCTTACCACATTCTGTTAATCACAAGTAAGTCATAAAATATAACTGTGTTTAAGGACAGGGGAATTAAATTCCACCTCCAATCACTTACATTACACTCAAATGAAAAATACACTTGTCTGCTCCCATAACTTCTGCTAAAATTACTTCTATTAAACTTTCAGTATCAAACTTCATGCTTAGAATGCTCCAAAATGGGCCCAGATGACCTGGAATATTGCTGCTTAGGAACAGTATCTAGAGTTTACTTTCTTTGGATCTAAACACGTGAATTAAAATAATAAACTATATCTTCTTCACATCCCAATGGAAAGATGAGAGTCATAAAAAATGTGTACCTGTACAGAGATAAACATGATAGGAAAGAAAGGCAAAGGGGAGGTAAGTCACAGTCAAGTCTACTTTACAGTACAGTCAGCACATATGTCCAGTTCATTGACGAGGGCTTAGTCATAATGCCTTGCAATGATTCTCCATAGCTCTTGATTCCATCCTCTGGGTCCTAATGCCCCTACTCTGAATTGACTTTCCTTCTGCCAAAATGTAATCACTCATGCTTTTAGCTTAATACTACTTCTCCATTTGCTTCCTTCCCATAGAATTCTGGATGTGCCAAGGCCCCCTTTCATTTCATATGATTGCTTTCTCTTTTAATACAAGCTAACAGTGTTTCTTCCATTATCTTAAAAAAAAAAGTATGTTGGTTTTCTATAAATCTTTTCTTATAGTGTGCATCATTAAATAAAAGCCATCCACACAAATAGTTTTGAGGTACCTTCTCTGTACCTTGAGCTCCAAGTATATATATTTGGAGAGAGACAGAGAGAGAGGGAGAGGAAGACAGATAGAGATGGGCACGCCAGCTGCCTCTCAGTTGCTGTGAAGGAAATCCAGATGTGTGCACCCCCTTGTGGTCAAGTGCATCATTGCGCCTTTGTATCACTTTGCATCTGGCTAAAAATGGGACCTGGAGATTGGAACCACTAGAGATTGGAACCAGCGTTCTTAGGCTTAGAAGGCAGGCACCTTAACCGCTAAGCCATCTCTCCAGTATATTTTTATGGAATAGTATACTAAAACATACTGGAAGCTTTAATTTTTTTTCAATGGTGATTAAGTAGAACTCACAACTCTGACAAGCCCTAGATGGTCTTTACAATGGAGATCAACAGTCATTATTTACTCTGAAAAGCCATGGATGGTCTGTTCAATAGAGGTCACCTGTGAACCATGACTCTGAGTACCCTTAGATGATCTCTTTCCTGTTTAAAAAGATGCATTAGGCACTATCTGAAATCTTTCTAAAAGAAAGGCTTTAAAGATGTGTTTGAACCTTACTTCCCTGATAGTGCCCTGGATTTATCTTTGCCTGTTTGAAAATAGTTAGCCATCTGGAGATACTTGGAATGAGAAACTCAAACTCTTTTTTTTCCTGACCCCAGGTCCTGGCTTCCTTATTTAAAACAAGTTGTTTTAAAGTCCTATTTCTTTAGTTCTTGTATGTGTTTACAGGCTTTTAGGAATAAGGTAGAATCTTCAGCGCTATGCTTAGAGATCTCTTAGACTGGTTATGCAGCTCATTGGATGTCTTTGTTTTCCATATTACATTATGCAATCGTGCTGCTGAACTTTGAACTTCTGAACACAGCATAAGGGGCTCTCTCTCTCTCTCTCTCTCTCTCTTTCTTTCTTTCTCTCTCTCTCTCTCTCTCTCTCTCACACACACACACACACACACACACACACACACACAGGGTCCAAGAGCAAGTATTTCAAGGAAAATCCAAAATAAACTTCTGTGTCCTTTAGGGCCTTGTCTCAGAATTTATGAAGCATAACTTCCCTGGCACTCTACTTCCATCCAAAGAGAAAAGAATTGGGCTTTCCTCGGTGGCTAACAGCTGTGCACTCTCTTTTTCACTTATTTAAACTCTCCATGGCAAACGCCTCAGGATGCTTTAAAATTTGTTGACCAGCTTGAGTCTCTTCCAGTGATTATTCATGTCATAGTCCCAAGATCAAAGCCACAGGTTTCAGGTTTAATCACAGCATTCTAGTAAGAAGGTACTAAAATATTTCCTCTTTTTCAAGAGTCATAAAAATCTACTTCAAACAACATCATATGAATGTAAAATAATCAATTGGCATTATCCCTCAGGGCTTTGAGTGTTGGCCAGTTTGAGCTACCTGGTTATCACTAGAGTACATTTTCAAATTAAATTAACCTTTTAAACTGATACCAGAAAAGTCCCCAAACTGGATATATTATTAAAGTAACCCATGATGCTTTGAAGGATGCATACATAGTATACCTTCATGACTACATGGCCTTAGGGATGCATCATACTTCTAGTGATGTAATATTTTAACACTTTATAATTTTTAATACAATCAGGAAAAAAGAGAATGAAGAAGAAAACTTGAATATTTCTAGAATTTTATGATGATCTTCTAAGTTAAACATTAATAAAACACCAGGGAAGCATACTTACATTCACACAACCACAACAGAACTCTAATTAAGAGATGCTATGTCACTGACCTAGAAATGTGCAAACATAAGAAAGTGTCATTTATTTTACTGCATATGAAACATATCCAAGCAGGGCAATGATATGTTATGAAATTTCTGAGACCAAGAAAGGGTTATCATTTCCTTCACTGGCTCAGTGTTACAAGTCATGTAATAATTTCAGACATCCTAAAAAACAAACAGGAGAGTAAATGCTGTACAGTCTTGACTTCAGAGAGATCACCAAGATGTGCCAATTACAAAGAGACAAATCTTGGCTATGTGAACCTGCTGTGCTTCTGGTTTGTGTGTTTCTTCATCATTAAAAGTATGCATGTGGAATATAAAGAAAACCATATAGAACTATATAGAGGGATTCCTTCATTAGGGAAACTATTTGATACTTGGAGGATCAATGACATTTGAGTATATAACAACCAACAAAAAGGGCTTATTCAGCAGGAGAGATGGCTGAGCACTTAAGCTGCTTGCCTGTGAAGCCTAAGGACCCGGGTTTGACTCCACAGAACCCATGTAATCCAGACACACAAAGTGATGCATGCACACAAGGTCACACATGTGCACAAGGTGGCACATATGTCTGGAGTTCGATTGCAGTAGCTGGAGACCCTGGAATGCCAATTCTCTCTCTCTCATAAAATAAGGACTTATAAATGCTTATGCTAAAATGTCTGTGATCAATTCTACATGGGCTGTCTTCAAAATATATCTAAGATTCAAATAAGTTAAGAAATTTTTCTGTCTACCCTGACGGCCATAGATGACCTTAATTAACTTAGCTACAAAGTCATAAAAGATGCATTTTCATCCCGTGTCACAGAAGCTACCAGAGTTACCTTGATCAAGTATAAAAAATGATGGGCAGTTAGTGATTTTAGCTAATTTGCTTTAGCAATCCAATAGCATATATCTCTATAAGAAATGTAACAAAGAATTTGTTGAAGAAGAAGGCTTCCACTAAAAATCTATGATGAAAATGGAAGTATTATCAGTTCAGGTTTATTCAGCTCAGTGTCAGATCTAGATATTCCTCTGTATACTATGCCATTTCTTCAATACTTATTTACCTGATGAGACCTGGAGAATTCAAAGACAAATAAGATGCTGGTACATTTTTACCAAACCTAGAAGCTAATATGTGAAACAAAATACCTCTATTAACAACAATCTATAATAAAAGGAGAAAAGAAGCACCACTTGCCATATTTTGGTAACTATATCACACTGTAATACACATTATAAACTGACATTATGATAAATACTATTTCCAATTTCATAATAAAAACTTGTTTTGAACATACTTTAAGTCCTAATGGATATTTTCTATAACTGAAACCAGGTACTGTGGTCTGAAAAACGCTTTCTGTGTCAGAGATAAAACAACATCCAGGTAATTTGATTGAGATGCTGAAAAATGGAACTTTTAGGATAGTTTGTAGGCCTAGGGAAAAATAAGAATGAGTATTTGAAAATGATAACAATTGAAATTGGGATGAAATGATCCAGAAAATCTGGTGTGCTACGGTTTCTATAACCAACAAAAATATACCATAAAATGAAAGAGTGTTTCACAGAAGGTGGTTATTCCAAGGCACAAACATTATTGAATGTCTGAAGTGCTACGAGCTATACTGCATGATTTCTATTGCATTTTATAGATTAGCTTACATAATAATAGTGTATGGTAAGTATTGTTATAAATTGGAATTAAAAATTGGAGGTCAAATGATTTCTGAGGACTAAATATGGAAACTTAGTATGAAAATACAAAGTGACATATAACACTGAGGAAATATATCCCTAAATTTGGAAATATAACATTGTGAATAAATCAATTATCAAGGCTAATAAATAATAAGCTGTCAACTGCAAAGAAGATGATCAGCCATTGAATATGGAAATTGAGGAACTACATAGAATACTAGCCTACTTTATTTTAGTCCCCCCAGGGGGAGGACACATAGAACCTACACCAAGCCACTTACATATGGAGATACACACAGTGGATTGTGTTGGTATATCTGCAGATAGATAGTACCAGTGACAAAGTCATCATTGTGATATTTTGAAATGAATTCATCAGTTCATAACAGTAAATTATCACATAATGCAATTCCCTTTATTTCCACCTTAACTTTTTTAAGCAATGTATTACCTGGTTGCTGATGCAACTTTAGATTCTGGGTTCTTACTTTGCTTCAAGGACTGTCCTTAATAAAAAAAAAATTTTTAAAAAAGTGATCATGCTATAAGCTATTTTCACTCAAAGTTAAAATGATTACAAATAGTATCACACTCCAAGTTTACAACAGTATAAGTTCTCAAATTCACATGCCTCTTTTCACCTTCAGTAGATTGGACAGGTATTTCCAATGAAGAAAAGAGCTTAAAAAGCAGGCACAGTAAGAAAGTTCCATATATTTTTTCCTAATGTGTACTAATATTAATATTACATTTTGAGATTTTATATCATTTTTTAAATCTGGGAATAAGCCTACTATATTTCAAGGGCATCTCCTAAAACAGAAAAATCAAAAAGATGCACGCTATCATGATCAAACTGAACTAAAAAGCCTGTATGACACCCTTTAACTTGCCAGACTTCATTAACAAGAACTCTGAATCAAGTCTTGTGGTAAATTGTAATGTTACTATTAATATACAGTATCACTTAGTAGTCCGTGTCTACCTTTAAGTATCCAGTGTTTATGTCCTTGTCCCTTTTCTGATATACATCTGAATTAGCAGCTGGATTAACAAGACACTGTTCACATTTAAGCTTACTTTTATTTTATTTTATTTTATTTTATTTTATTTATTTATTTATTTATTTATTTTGGTTTCGTGAGGTAAGGTCTCACTGTAGCTCAGGCTGACCTGGAATTTACTATGTAGTCTCAGGGTGCCCTCAGACTCATGGCCATCCTCCTACCTCTGCCTCCCGAGTGCTGGCATTAAAGGCGTGTCCCACCACGCCAGGCATTAATCTTACTTTTTTTATAATCAAATTTATAATATAGTTTTAGTTTTGTTATCATGAAAACTGAGGGGATGGAGGCTACACCTGTGAGGATATACTTATTTTTCACATTTTAAAATGAAGATAGATATGGCTCTATTCACACACAAGTTTCCAAGTTTCCATGTAATGTCTACATGGATGGATTGTATTATATTCTAAGAAACACCCACATGTTCCACATGAAAATGATGACAGGTCATATCTATTGAAAGAAGGTGCAGGTGCATGACAAGTCACCCTGGATTATCATCACATAGTTCTAACACAGATTTTTTTTTTTTTTTTTTGCTGTTTCTTTTTTTTAAAAAATTGCAAGATACAACACAAAAACTTGTGGCTCTGTAGAACAGAAGCCAAGGAGCATGGGAAAAAGAAGCAATAAACGAAAAAAACATTTCCTTTTCTAGCTTCTAAGTACTCAATACTGAGAGGATTTAAACTGAATGAAAGAAGGAGATCTTTTGGAGACAAAATGTAACATAGTGTGGTATTTAAGGGTATATATATATATATTTTTTTTTTTGGTTTTTCAAGGTAGGGTCTCACTCTGGTCCAGGCTGACCTGGAATTAACTATGTAGTCTCAGGGTGGCCTCGAACTCTCGGCGATCCTCCTAGCTCTGCCTCCCGAGTGCTGGGATTAAAGGCATGCGCCACCACGCCCGGCCCTTAAGGGTATATTTTAAAAACACCAGCTTTGGAGCCAGACATACTGGCTTTGAATTATGACTTGACATAAGTCTGTGATCATGACAAAGTTATTTAACTTCTCTGACCCAGTTTTATTAATATGAAAATCATAATGAGAAGTATAAATTAAATAATATATTCAAAATTCCTAGGTGATTGCAGGTAGTCGACAGTTGTATAACATTGATTATCCTGCTTAGAAAAGGCCATAAGAGAGCCAGACAGTAAAATGCTGTATTATTTTAGCACTATAAATTCTTGCTAAAATTGAAGAATTACTCAATTCTTCCTAAAAGTATAATTTCTCAAGAATCTTAAAATAAGAAACCTGGGGCTAGAGAGATTGCTAAGTGGTTAAGCACTTGCCTGCAAAGCCTAAGGTCACAGTTGTGACTACCCAGTACCCATGAAAGCCATATGCACAAGGTGGTGCATGAGTCTGGAGTTTGTTTGTAGTGGCAAGAGGCCCTGGTGTGCCCATTCTTCTCTCTCTCTCTCTCTCTCTCAAATGAATAAATAAATAAAATGAATGACAAACCTTTTTTAGCTACAACTAAGGTAGAATCACTCACATTCAATATCTTAAACTCATTATTCATTAAGATGTATACAACTTAATTTCACATTTTCCCCACATCCTTTCATTCCTTTTTTCAAAAAATTGTTGAGGCAAGCCAATTAGACTGACTTTTTTAAAATGTGAGACAGAGAGAGAGAGAGAGAGCGCATGAGAGAGAGTTTCCAGGTACTTCAATCAAACTCCAGATGCATGTGCTACCTTGTGCTTGTGTGCGACCTTGCATGCTTATGTCATCTTGTGCATCTGGCTTATGAGGGACCTGGAGAGTTGAACAGGGGTCCTTTGGCATCACTGGCAAGCATCATCTCCCTCGCCCCTCTCATTAGTTTCTCAGTCAAAATGAAAACAATGATCGACTTTATTAACATCATACAGTGTTCACCTAAAAATAGATAAATCATGGGAAGATTTGATTGGCAATCTAAATTTTAAAAGTATCAGACTCATTTGGTTATATCCAGGAAGATTGGCTTTTACAGAGTTCTTGACTCTTGCTGAGTATAAATCCCACACTAGAGACTCCAGTTTTGCCACTCTCTCTTGGTGGCATGTGTTCCTCTGTATGGGGTATCTTAAATGTAAGCAGCAGAAGAGTTGTTATACCAACCACTGTCATCCAAATAAAACTTCAGCCATGTGCATCATTGACACCAGCTGTTTTTGCTAAGGTAGAAAGTGCAATCATTTTCTTGTAAGTACCTTTGCATGAATTCATGAATCAGATAGGTCCATTGTGTCTGTATTCAATCTAGTTGTCAATGATCATGACTTTCAGACAGAGCCTGATGAAGCCTAAAGGTATTTTAAAACCTCGGTGGACCAAAAACCAATCAATCAAAATGTATTTAAGATACACTATGATAGGCCCCCAGGAGAAAATCAAATCAGGGTGTATGGGCCAACTCAATGTATGAATAGGTTGCAATTAATACTTATGTATCTTTTTTTGCATAGTCAAGCAAATGTACAATGTTATTATTGCAAATAGCCAGCCTAAGAAAGCAATCTTAGTCATTCTACTCAAATATGCATGCATATATGTGCATGTGTGCTTATTTATGCATATATATATATATCCAACAGTCATAATCTAAAATAAACAAATCATGACGGGAAAATGATTGTAGGTTAAAATTGGCTTCCTATTTCAACTGGGTATACCTGAGCCAGTGGTACCCTTTTTTCTCCAGCCTCCTTCTTCTTTCAACCTCCAGCAGGTTTTGAATATCAGTCAGGATCTGAATATCCTGCAGAGTGAGAATTCTAGAGGATTTGAATGTTGCTAGGAGCTCAGAACCTAGCACCAAGTCTCAAGAGAAGAAACAGTAGGATTTCTGAAATTTTGCTGATTATGTCCTTTGGGATACTTCTGTTTATGTGATGTTCTGATTCATCCACTGGATGGATGAAGTGCAGGCTTCTTGGGAAGAGAGTCTTGATCAATAGGAACCACAAAGAAGACCCTTCAGAAAATTGTTTACTTTTCCTCTTAATTCAGTAATTTCTTGTGAAAAAG
Organism: Orientallactaga sibirica; assembly: GCA_036365145.1. Classification (NCBI taxonomy): domain Eukaryota; kingdom Metazoa; phylum Chordata; class Mammalia; order Rodentia; family Dipodidae; genus Orientallactaga; species Orientallactaga sibirica. The sequence goes on along the minus strand of JAEOAD010000004.1, from coordinate 69,760,913 downwards.
AAAATGTCTTGTGGTCTGGTGTGTGTGTGTGTGTGTGTGTGTGTGTGTGTGTGTGTGTGTGTATCTGTGTCTGTGTCTTTCTTTGTCTAGGCCAGAGGACAACTTTGTATATTTCAGGCACACCCATTCTTTTTTGAGACAGGGTCTCATTGGCCTAAAGCTTACCAATTAGACTAGACTGGCCAATGAGCCTTAGAGATCCACCAAGCTCTGCCTCTCTAGTGTTGAGGTTACAAGCATGGGTCTCCATCATTTTAATCTGGGCACTGGGATCAAACTCAGATCCTCATGCTTGCAAGACAAGCATTTTACTCACTGAAATATATCTGCAGCACTGGGTAGGCCCCCTTTTTTCTTGGATTGAAAACTGTTATAAAGTAAGAGATAGAGAAGGGGAGAAGACAGAGAAAGAAAGAGAAAGAACAAGAGAAAGAGGAATAGAGGGAAAATAGGGGATAAAAGAGGGAGGGTTACACAGAATGTGGGTATTCATGTTTGATATTGAAAAAATTTTTTCTAAGTCTCACATGGTATATTATATTTAATAAAACATAAAATATCATAAAATCTATTAAAAATTAAAAAGAAAAATAAAATATTATAGGGCTTACAGTAAAGTATCTAAATAAAAAAGACTATTGAGAATCATGGCAGTTATCTACATTCACTTGGTTTGACATACTTTATAAGCTTGGGATTCCAACACAGTAATAACTTTTCTAGGTATCTTTTATTTATTTTTTTGTTTTCTTTTCTCATTTAACCTCCAAATTCCCACAAGTTTCTCCCGTAGTTCCTCCTTTCTGCTAGTTTTATTTTCCATAGTCTCAGTTACCCATAGTCGATAAAAATCTGAAAACATTCAATGGAAATGTCCAAACATACGCAATTCATTTCAAATAATTTTTACTAAAGTATACTGTTATGGTTACTATATTTTATTATTATATTATAAATCTCTTTCTATAACTTATTCATAAACCAACCTTTGTGATAGCTATTCATGCATATGAAAATATCCGGTATTTACTGGGGTTAGCACTGTCCATGGTTTCAGGAATCATTTCTGGAACATCTTAGTACATATACTATTTGGACATGGGGAAATTATTGTAATACAAAATTCCCTTGAGCCCTGTTAAATTCTGTTGGGAATTACTTGGAGAAAAGATACCAAGTCCTTGTAAATCCCAGGTGAGAGAAAATCATAAACTTTCATCACTCTATGACCACTGGCACACTGTCATTGAATGGCTGCTATAGAACAAAGATAATGTTTATAAGGAACACTGTACAATATCAAAGTAGGTTCTTGTTATTCTGTTGTCTCAAGCATCTCTGTGCTTCCTCACCAGAGACCATGACTATGCTTCATAATTCTTTCCAAAGGACAGTGGAACAAGCAGTATATCCTGGCTCAGATGCAGGTGGTCTAACTCTAATTTCCCATGAACAGACCCAGATCCATACTGAGACCAGATCACCAGCCATTCTGTCACAGTAATGTCCTCCCCAAAACTTTTGGCATCCTTTATCACCAACTAATTTTGGACTTTTGTCTACCCAGATAGGTTTCCCTAATTTCTGCCATTGAGGATAAAAGATTGAGCTCTCAAACCCTACTTCCCAGGCAACATTCTGGCTTCTAGTTATCTCTCTCCCCAAGGATGGACTCCGAAACCCAAGAGGCAAGAGGACAAAAAGTATTATGTTACAAAACTCATCCAAGACAATGGGTCTTCCTTGCCTTACTACTGCTTAACTAAAAATCACTCAAGCCATTCCTTCCATAATGAAACAATATTACACCAAGAACATTACTCACAAAGAAATGTGTATGTCATTTTTACTTACTTCAATGATACATTTGAAAATTATAAACAAACATATATCATGCTATACATAAACATTCATAATGGATTAGGTATTTCTAGATATATTATGTATTCAGCATATACCTACAACATAACACACATAGCAAACACTTACTTAGATTCTATAGGTTAAAAGGCAGGTGACAATGATAGGTATTTGAATTAGCATGTCAAATAGGACCTCAGTCCATGTATTTTTCACATTTACTCTAATAGATCAGAATAATAAGGGTGAAAAGAATGAGGATTTATGAAAATAAAGGACTGTTGAGGCCAGCTGCAGGTTGACCTTGAAGCAGGACTAGGTGAAGGTATTAGAGGGAAAAGAAATTTTGGACCTCCCATCATCTATGCTAGTCATTTTACTATATTTTAGAAGACTACCTGACCTTAGAAAACAGTGGGGTCTATGAAAAGAAGTAAGAAGAATGGCAGAAAATTAAGAAGATCCAAAGGTGGCCTTTTGACTTCTCATGATGACAGTGAGTTGCCATCATACAGAGAGTACCCCTTTATAAATTTGAGGACACTACTGTCATATCACATCCTTGCTCTCAAAAACCTTTATCTTGTCAAATGAGCAACACAGACATACACAAAAGAGGAATTAAGTACCACCCTCTGTTCTCATAAAAAGTTCAATGGAGAATGAAAAAAGATATAGTATGTCATTTTTTTTCATTCTGCAATTTGCTATTTCCCTTTTACAAGCTTCTCAGTATTTCATAGAATAAGATGGAACTTTATCTGAAAGCATTTGGTAAATGTTCTTTGAGTCTGGGAGGCTGCAATTTAACAAATGGCTTCCTCACACAAACTATAAGTATGATAGAGAATGATTGACAACTATGCCAACATTGGAAAAGCAGCTGAGAGCTCAGTTTAAAATATACAGTAGCTAAGACCAGGACTGGAGTTTATCATCAGCCTGAAAGATTGTGGCTTATGTTGGCAGTATAAAATATCTGTCACTTTAATATGTCATAAGCAAACATACCAGAAGGATGGGCCCAAAAGAAACCGTTTTAAGATAACAACAATGGAATCAAAATACATTATCATCAGATAATTATTTCCTACTGTTTGATAAAGGACTCTGCTTCTAAAGCCAAAACAAACATAGAGGCATAGCCAAGATGTCTGTTTTAAAAATGGAAGACATTGATCTTATGACACACTTCTATTACAATAGTTTGACTTCTGTTACAGTCAGAAGAGGCCCTACTTAATATTATGCTATATAATTTTGGGCATGTGCTGCCAAAGAAACTTAACTCAGTGCAGCTCAGCATGTTTATCACCTGTCTGTAGACCCTTCTCCCCCATTCACTATCTGTCCCTAGCAATCCCTACAAAAGGACTGGCCCCATACCACGCCAAAATCAATAGGAACCAAAGTCTCTAATGGCAGTTGATGCATATATTGAGGGAGAGTCACCAAAAGTGGTATTTCTCATCATAGCATTTTGAAAAGCTCATTCAAAACTGAAATCCTGTATCTATCTCTTCAGCAGAACACTGCATTTATTTGGAAATGGCACTGAATATAACTAAGGGCCATGGTCCCTTCCATTGCTTTCAATGCATACATACACTTCTACTATTGAAAGGCTCAGCCTGTGTCAATGGAGTATAGGGACAAGTGTAATGCCTTATTAAAACCAGAGTCATGTTCTTAATGTGATATTAGAATAGATCTCTCCTTACAACCCTGCTTTACTCAGTGCTGTGCTGGAGATAACACTGCTTTCTTTCAACCAAACTTCAATGAGGCCTGGCTCGGTTTCCAGCTAAGGTATTTCTCTGTATCTTCCTAAATCTTATAATCACAGCCAATCTTCAGAGCAAGTGGCTAACATTCTTGAAGGAATGTTAGATAAATGAACCTGATTCTCCCCAGGCTAACTTCCACTGCCTGTCAGGACCTTGCACATATTTTATTTAATTCGACTATGTAACCAATGCTGGGCCTTCCAAACCACATGGCTTTCAACAGATCTCAGGTAGCAGAAACACTGTAAGCACTGTTGAGCACTGAGCATCATGAGAGGTGGCAGTGATCTGAGGATGAAAGAAGCAGAAATTCAGACAGAAAGACATTCACCATCATGGTGACCACACAGACAAACACAGATTTAAAATTATAGCCGATGCAACACAATTCTTCCAGAGCAAGATTAAATTGAAGAAAAGTCCCTTGAATTAGTAAGTAGATCTTAATGACAGCAAACTTGAACTACTTGAAAAGAAAAGATCAAACTGAGGTTATATTACATTTGTAATAATTGGGAGGTTATTAGAGGAGACAATGAACTGCCTTACTGGAAGTTATGCTTAAAAATTGGTAAACACTGGGTGAGAGCTGTTAGGATATCTGATGTCAAGGGAGCATTTGTTTGTTTCCCTTATGGAGGAGAGAGCGTGATCAGATTTGTGGGCTATGATGAAGGACCATTCTGGACTCTCACAGGGTTTCTTTTTAAAGTTTTCTCAAAGAAAAAAAAAATTAAAAAAACTTTTAAAAATGAAAATGTTGCTGGGGAGAATAGGCTCCCAGTAAAAACGTGTCAGTTGTCAGTTAACACCTTAGCAGGGCACAGGATGCTACAGGCTGCCAAGAGCAGTCAGGAGAGCGCTGCTCCCGGCGAGGTGGGAGAGCACCCAATATCCGCTGCTTCACAGCCGGGCCTGGGAGTCAGCCAGAGAATCCCAGCTGGTCCCGCTTTGACAAATAATTCTCATCTCCTCCAATCGCCTGGAATAGAGGAACACAAACAAGCCTCCAGTGAGCGCTTCTGCACATCACTCCCCTCACTGAGATAAGTTTTCAAGTAGATGAAGATACAGATTACATAAGTTCGATGATTTCAAATAACACCAAAATAATGCATTATGAAATATGGTGGGATAAAAGAAGAGGCCATCTTTCTCCCTCTCTGTATATGTGCTCACTCATGTCACCAACCCACACCCACTAGGGTTTTCTCCATTACCCCTGTGGTGAGGGACTTCCTACATTTGTTCTGTGTTTGCCTGCACACTTGTAAACATAACACACGTATGTAATTCACTTGTGGGGCACTCTTGCCAAGCACCACTTTATGTGGTTTAATATATTTTCATGTGCAGGAAGCTTATTTTGAAAATTCCCACATATCTTTAATTATAATAGTAATATTTAGTTAATGTAGTTAATAGTTAATAATAATAATAGCAAACATTTAACTAAGTACCCTCCACATTCTAGTGAATGAAGAACTTTGTCATTTTTTGTAGTGTTATAAAAATAATTTTTCAAATGTATTATCATAGTTAGGCAACAAGTATAAATAGAGCAGAAGTCCATACAATTATTATTCCTAATCCTGAAAATATTCTCTGCATGACTAATGCTCCAAGTTGGGTATGTGTCTTTTCAGATGTGAATTAGCTGGGTTATGTGTGCAGGAACATAATTTACTTGATTAACAACTGTCTCACATTCTTCATTGTGGTCATGTAGGTCTTTCCATGTTCAGTGTTTTTAATATTTGCACAGAAGGTATGTTAATCCATTCTGTGGTTTCATCTCAGACCAGCCAGTGACTATCTTACTGATCAGCATTGGGGTTGTGTCCACTTTTCTCTATAACAAAGGAGGCATAATAGCAAGCTCTGAGGGACCCTTAGGACACAAGTCACTACTTTCTTCAGTTGGGAACAAAGCAGCAGGTCAAAGAACAGGAAAAACATTTACCTGCCATTGTTCCTGGCCTCTTGTTAGCCCTCATATACTATTCAATCTCAATTGGTCTGGGAGTAAACTACCAAGAAAGTAAACTTGTGGCTTAAGCTAAGGCACAGAGCCCAGTTAATAACCCTGGTGACGGAAGATGATATACATCCTAAAACTGATGTCATCAAAGTGAAAATCAGGAATTTTGAGGCAAAATCTGAGATACTTATGCTTTCTTGAAGATATAAACAAACAACATAACCCTGGGAGATGTCAGGCATCACATGCTGATGTAAGAGAAATGGATCTCACAGTTCTGTGAGGGTAGAAAACAAGGTTATCAGTGGGGTTGGATGTTTCTAAAGGCTATCAGGGAAGGATCTCTTGCTGGCGTCTCTCCTTGCTGGTGGATGGCTATCTTCTGTGTCTTCACATTGTTTTCCACACATATGTTTCTGTGTTCAGATTTTTTCTTTAGTTGTCCACATAAAGACTTAATTCTAACAGGGACAAAGCCCAACCCTAAGCTCTAATTCAGAGACCTCACCTGAGGTCCTGGTTGTTAAAATTTTAACCTACAAGTGGAGGAGGGAGGCTCACACAATTCAGCTGCTAACACCAGATCAGCATCAGGAGCAGTGGCATCCTAGGGCAGAAGGAGCGAGCACATGATAATCATTGCTACAGATGAGATCCACCCAGGGATGAAAGCATAAGGTAAAGCAAGCTAAACTAAATGTTTTCTTGGAGAAACAGATGAACCATATAATCATAGGTCAGGAACATTAGGGAGTTCATAGGTAATTTTTAAAACAGAGTATTTTTAACTTTTTATTTTTAAAGAGAGGAAGAGAGAGAGAATTGGCATGTCAGGGCCTCAGCTACTGAAATCAAACTCCAGATGTTTGCACCACCTAGTGGGCATGTGTGACTTTGCACTTGCCTCACCTTTGTGTAACTGGCTAACGTGGGATCTGGAGAGTCAAACATGGGTCCTTAGGCTTTGCAGGCAAGCACCTTAACCATTAAGCCACCTTTCCAGCTCTAAAACAGAGTTTTTAATGGATGCTGTAAAGCTGAAGAAAAATGCATATTGTTTCCATTCATTAACTAATTTTCTTTTTCAAAATATCTTCATTTATTTGAGAGAAACAGAGGGAGAGAGGGAAGGAGAAGGGGAAAGAAAGGGAGAGAACAGAGAGAGAATGGGCACATCAGGGTCTCCTGCCACTTCAAACAAACTCCAGACGCATGCTTCACTTTGTTTATATGGCTTTGCATAGGTACTAGGTAACTGAACCTGGGCCATCAGGCTTGATAAGTAAGTGCGTTTAACCACTGAGCAATCTCTCCAGCCCAATTTATTAAATATTTTTCTAATTTAGAAATTAGAAAAAGAAAAAAAAGTCATTAGAGTGCAGAATCCTGGCATATACCACTAGAATCCAGTGATGGATTTTAGTATCATTATTAATACAAGCTGTAGCAGACAGCTTCAGGTTCGCTGAGATGAACTTCCAGACCAGGCACAGTTATGGAGGAAGGGATATTGTTTATTGAAGCTTACAGATCCAGGGGAAGTTCCATAATGGCAGAAGAAGCTGGCCTGCCTTCCACAAGACCAGGCAAGAGAGCAAAGCCAACCAGGCACACAGCACACAAAGCAAAAGTATAGCCCAAAAGCCACAGCACACTTCAGGAAGTCCTATTAGGCACACTTTGCATATCTTTACAATGGAATCTCAAACCATTACCATACCTTAAAACCGGCCCCCCAGTGATATTGCCTCTAGCAAGATGATTGCAGATGCAAACTATACACTAATAAAATATTGAATATATTGGGGGCCATATATTCAAACTATCACACAAGCCAACACCATGAACCCACCAGATGAGACACTTCTTAAGAAGGCACATGACTTCAGTGGCATCCTGCCCAGCACTGCACAGCCTACTTCAAGGACAAGAAAACCCCAGGCAAACCCAGGTTCAGTAGTTTGCAAAGTAGGTAACTCATACTCCTCCCAAGTGTCAGGGTCACAAAAGACAAGGGAAAACAAGTCAGTCACATACTGAAGCAGACTTAGGAGACAAGGCACTGTGCTGTACTGTCCCAGATTAATTCATTGAGAAGAAAAATCAGTGAACCTTATGGAGTTCTCCATTGGTTAATAGTATATATTCAAGTTAATATCTTAATGTTAACTAATTGTCAAAGATGTGATAAATTATCACGATGTTAACATCAGGGGAAGTGCAATGAAAGGTAGATGGGAATTCTGAGCTGTTTTTTTTTTTGTTTCTTTTACTTTTTAAAACATTTTTTCTTAAATACTTTATTTATTTAAAATTTTCTTATTTGAGAGAGAGAGAAAGAGGAAAATGCAGAGAGAGAGAGAGAATGGGCCAGACAGGGCCTCTAGCCACTGTAAATAAACTCCAGCTGTGTGGTCCACTTTGTGCATCTGGCTTACATGGGTACTAGAGAATTGAACCTGGGTACTTAGGCTTCACAGGCAAGTACCTTAACCACTAAGCAATCTCTCCAGCCCTTCCTATTTTTTTAAAAAAAAAACTTTCCAGTAAGCTTTCAATTATCTAAACATAAAATGATAAATTTCAAAAAGAAAACAGAAAAATATTGCCATAGGATATTGATTGAGTCTGAACTAAATTTGCAGAATAATTTTACAAAAATATGTCTACATATGTTTCTATTTGTTTAGGGTTGTCTTTTTTGTCTTTCTTTTTTTAATTAATTAATTTATTTATTTATCTGCAAGCAGAGAAAGAAATAGAAAAGAGGCAGACAGAAAGAGAATGGGCATGTCAGGGCCTCTAGACACCGCAAACGAACTCCAGATGCATGTGCCCCTTGTGTATCTGGCTTACATGGTTCGTGGAGAATCGAACCAGTATCCTTTGGCTTCACAGGCAAATGCCTTAACCTCTAGGCCATTTCTCCAGCCCCTTTCTTTCTCTTTTAATGGTGCTAGAGCTCAAACCCAAAGCATCATAAATGCTAGGTAAGCACTCTACCATTGAGATATGTCTCTCACTTTTTGTTTTGTTTTATCTTTTAATCAAGTTTTGTCAAACCCTTTAACATACTTAAATTTTGTTTGGTGTAGTTTATAATCTGATTACTGTTATTAAAGTTACATTTTATTACTTATTATATTTCTTACTGGTAATTGTTCTTTATGGTCAAACTACTGTTTGTAAAAGCATCTAATAGTTGGACATTTTACTGAATGTCACTCTTTAAAAGTCTTAATATTCAATTATTTTGCCAGGATTTTCTAAACATATAGTTATAACATTTGCAAATATTGTCAGTTTATGATATATAATCTTATTTTTGGTTAAGTTTGGCATGCATATAATTACACTGTTAGGCATTCTTCTCTTATTCACACTTTAATATGGAGCATCTACCATCTAACTTATTTTTTATAAGTATTAGCATCTTCACTTTTTAAAAACATGTTTAATGCATTTTCCATTACTGTTAAAATAATTCAAACTTAATATTTAGTCTAAAACAAAATAATTTTCACTACTCCCATTCTTTCTTTTTTAAAAATATATTTTATTTATTTATTTGAGAGAAAGAAAGAGGGAGAGAGAGAAAGAGAGAGAGCATGGGCATGCCAGGGCCTCCATCCACTGCAAACTTCAGATGCATGCACCCCTTTGTGCATCTGGCTTATGTGGGTCCTAGAGAATCGAACCGTAATCCTTTGGCTTTGCAGGCAAATACCTCAACTGCTAAGCCATCTCTCCAGCCCCCATTCTTTCTTTTTTATAAAGCAATTTTTGCTTCAAGTTCTAAATTTTCCTAAAGTACCACCTTAGCAACTCATGCAATATTTTGTTGTTGGTGATAAATTCCGAGAATGCTTTTATGACTGAGCATGTTTCCCTGGGTGCCTCTTTTTAACTTTATATGAAAAGAAATCCACATTGTAAATTATGTTCCCCAGTGTTTGGATGAAAATCTTTTTCTCTAGTATCTTTCCTGCAAACAAGAAATCAGATACCGGTCTGTGGTTTTCCTTTATATAAAACCATGGTTTTATTCTTAGGAAGACTAAAATTTTCTGTCACTAACATCTAACATTTTCAGGGAAAATCTAGGTGTTTTGTTTTCATTTTCCTTATTGACATCCATAAATCTCTTCAAATCAATTTAAATCTTAGCATGTTAGTCAGCTAATGTTTCAAGTGTCCTTCCTTCTCTGTCTCTTTTTAGGCTGATGATGAAATTATTTTATCTATGTTTCCTCATGTTTATTTTGTATCTTTTATCTCTTTGATCTTTGGGACATTTTCTGGAAAAAAATTTCTTCCTTATGTTTTTATTTCACAAATTCACATTTTAGCTATGCCCATTCTGGTGTTGGCTTGTTTATGACATCTTGTCTGGCTGTGTCTTTAAGATAGTTTCGTTCATGCCGAGAACCTCCTTTACAGAGAAATGTGTTGTTATTTTTTTTGTTTGTTTGCTTGTTTTTGTAACAGACTTGATAATTTTGTCATTTCTCCTAAAACTCATTTAGGGCTAATAATTAATCATATTAATTTAGCCTTTTTTTCCTATAAAAATAGGTTTGCTTTAGATTCTATTTATTTTGGGTTTAGAGACCATATTCTGTACTATTGTCTTTATTTTTTGCATTTTCGTTTTAATAAATATAGTACTAGATTAATCCATAGCAAAAGCCATAATGAAGACTTTGATTAATTATGGAAATATGTATGTCCAAAGTCTAAGTGAAAGTATGTCTTCCTCTAGCATTAAATTCAAATTTTAATTGCAAGAACCAGGGCTATGTTGCATTTGTGTGGGAGGTGAAAGAGAGATAAATTTACCATGTTTTCTGTAACAGTGTTATCAATTCACCATCTACATATCAGCTTCTCTTTCTTCCTAGCAACTGCTAGTGGATAGAGCACTGTGGTAGTTTGAATATATGTCCCCCAATATATTCAATGTTTTACTTTATAGTTTGCATCTGCAATCACCTTGCTAGAGGCAAGGTCACTGGGGCCTGGTCTTAAGGTGTGGTGATGGTTTGAGATTCCATTGTAAAGATATGCAAATTTACAGGAGTTCCTGAATGTGCTGTTGACCTTTTTTTTTTGCTTTGTGCTGTGGTGGCTGGTTGTTTTTGTTTGGCCCTGTGAAGAGCAGGCTGCTTTTCCTGCCTTTATGGAACTTTTCTGTCATTTCCCTTCCTCCATAACTGTGCCTTGTCTGGAAGTTCATCTCATTTAGTGGTACTAGATGAACCTTAATCAACCTTTGTTTTGGATGGGCATAATTTGAAGATGCCTTTGGAGTGGTAAGCCAAGTTTTATGGACTATTCTGATGAGAGTTTGAGAATGCTTGCAGACTGTATTGAACTTTGGCTTGGCTTATGAGCTTTCTAAGGGGAAGGAAAGACCTTCTTTTAGACTTTGTTGGAACTGGCTACTTTGGCTACTGTTCCGCTATCCAGACCCAGAAAGTTTGATCAAGGTTAAATTTGTAATGGACTGATGTGCTTGGCTAAAGATATAGGACTGAGGTTTTAAGATTTTAAGTTGGCAAACCTCAAGCAAGTTAAAATTATACAGGCGCTGAGACTGGTTTCAGGTTACCGAGCTGCTATTGTCGACACATTAGCAATCTTAAGGAAGGTGGAAGGAAGGTGGCCCGACTTGGAGAGGATGCCTGAAGAAAGACTGTTAGAAATGCAAACTCTTTGAAAAGAGTTGACTGGAGAAGGAACCTGCTTTTCAAGGCTTTTATTTTGTCCGTGGATTTAGAATTCCTGCACACCTGGTATTAGTTTTGGAAATATGAAAAATGCATGGAGTGGTCATGAGTTGCACACGGTTCCAGGAGCTGCTGCTGAGATGAGGCATGAGGCAGGGCATGAAGACCCTCAGGAATAGGCTGGCAGAGCCTTTGGAAGATGGACCGTGGTTTGCATGGAGACCTGAAGATATTTTGGATATACCAGGACTGTGCAAAAGGGCTACCATGGAGTGCATTGTTGGCATGGGATGAAAGTTTTCCCTGGAGACTCTGCCCAGCTGGAGGGGCGGAATTGGAAAAACTGGAGACTGGCAGTCTCTGGTTATATTGAACTTGAACTGCAGAAGTTTGATGACTGCTGATGATGGTTGAGTTTGCAATATTCTAGTCTCTCCTTGCTATGCCTTATACCAGTTAAAATGTTTACTCTGTGACTTTATATTGTTGAAAGTATTTAACTTGTTTGATTTTACAGGATTCACTATCTTAAGTTGATCAAGACTGTGAGAACCTTTGAAATTGGACTGAGTACAATTTACAATGTGTGATAGTTATAAATCTTTTGGGGCCTGGAGCTAAATATATTGGATATATTCAATGTTTTACTTTATAGTTTGCATCTGCAATCACCTTGCTAGAGGCAAGGTCACTGTTTTGTGGTGATGGTTTGAGATTCCATTGTAAAGATATGCAAATGTGCCAGCAGGAGTTCCTGAAGTGTGCTGTGTGACCTTTTGGCTGTAGTTTTGCTCTGTGTGCTGTGGTGGCTGGTTGGCTTTCTCTCTCTCTGTTTGGCCCTGTGAAGAGCAGGCTGCTTTTCCTGCCTTTATGGAACTTCCCCTGGATCTGTAAGTTTCAATAAATAATATCCCTTCCTCCATAACTGTGCCTTGTCTGGAAGTTCATCTCAGCGAACCTGAAGCTGTCTGCTACAAGCACTGTGCTGTTTTGATAGCCAAAGTTCCCATTCTGGGAATATCTTGCACCAGAACTATCAAATGCATTTGGCAAGTTTAAATATGACACAATTTACACCCAACAAATAATGGGACCAACTAATCCAAGAAGGAGGTACTGACAAAGCTACCCGTAGCCAGCTCTATGTCCTTTCCCCCCATGGCTACCAGGTCCTCTGACCTTGAACTACTTTGAAGTTCTGGAAAGAAATTATATATTTTGGAGTTGATTCCATCTGCTTATATCTTATAGGAATGATTCCCTTGTTTTGATCTGAAAATAGCACCCCATCTAGCTTATCCATGATGCTAAAAAATATTGTTTTTTTTTTTTATTTGTGCATGTTATAAAATTAAAATTGGTAGAGAGGCAAAATAACATGTTCAGACATACATTTACAAGTATAAATCTACTTTTTTGTTCTTATATAAAACACAAATTAATATATTATACTTAAGTTCTACGACCTCATGGTCAGAAGACCGAACAAAAATATGACAAGAAAGAGATAGGCAGAATACAATATTTAGAGAGCTATTTTGTTAACACAAAGACTTAGAAATAACAATGAAAATATATAAATATGCTCTGAAAATCACAAAGAGAAAGATAGCTTGAGTAAAAGCAGCTATAAAAACAAGGCAAACACAGACTTTTAAAAATGCCTTTAGATGCAAATAAATAAATGATAAAATGTATATGTACCTACATACACATGCATGAGATGTATACCTGAAATTTATATAGAATAAATTAACAGCTTATCAACAACTTCCAAGACAAGAAGGCCATTTCATCCTTCCCTCAGTACAGAGGTGTTAGGGAGGTCAGGGCTAATTTTAGTTTTGCTGTTATTCTTCATGCTAAACCCTATGGAACATTTTTTTTTTTTTTTTTAGCTGCACATTGGCAATGTGAAAGAAAATGCAAAAGGAAGCAGAATTTGTTAAAATTAATGGAAATAACACACTAATAGAGATAAGCAATTGCTGAGGCAATAGCCCTGCAGCATTTCCAGATGTTCCTTGCACATCCAGCAGTGATCCATCTAGTCCCCTATGTGCTAACCACTGGTGAAAGGAAGTTTCCTCAGGGTCTGGTACCCTTCCATCTGCAAAACAGCCTGAGGATTCAGGGGATGCTGTGTCCCTAATGGATGGATATGTATGTGCCACTGTCCCTGTCACTACAACTATAACTCTCCTCATGTTTTTATGTGACTTCATCTTTATAATTTTTAGGAACTGATGGAGTATTCAGTTCTTTACTAGTTGGTGACCTGGGCTGGAGAGATGGCTTGGCAGTTAAGGCACCTGCTTGCTAAGCCTAAGAACACTGGTTCCAATCTCCAGGTCCCACGTTTAGCCAGCCACAAAAAGTGACGGAAGGGTGCAATGCCACACTTGCCCACAAGGGGGCGCATGCATCTGGAGTTCATTCACAGTGGCTGAGAGGCTGCTGGCACGCCCATTCTTCCTCTCTCTCTTTTTCTCTCTCTCTAGTTCTCTCTCTCTCTCTCTCTCTCTCTCTCTCTGTTGCAAATAAAAAAATATTAAAAAGAATTAATAGTTGGCAACCTGGCTAGCATCCAAAGTGAGTACCAAATCACTTACTGTCTGCAGATGTATTTTTGGGCAGTGAGGGACATGAGAATTAGATGAGAAAAATAGAATATTCCTGTAGAAAATAGATGTTGTTGTTATTCTAGATAGAGCAAAGGTAATCAAAATATCACATACATGATCAGGCCTCCAAAAAGAATGGGTCACAAGTTAAAGCCTCAACTGCATAAACTGTCTTGCTTTTGTATTTAGTAGTAAGGCAATAAATAGCAAGTATATTCATCAGATAATGTTCTGATATTAACAGAAAGGGAAAATTGCAGGACATCTTGGAATAAATAAATATATTCCCATATTTGGGCTATTATGTTGTATTTTCACAACTTAAAAAAAGAAACTGGTTATTGTGGCACATGACATATAACATGGAAATGGAATCAGGAGGATTGTGAGTTTGTTATTCAAGGCCAGCCACAGCTGCATTGCAAGTTTAAGGCTTGTCTCAGCTACATACTGGAATTCTGTCTCAAAAAACTCAGTGGTAGAACATATACCTAGCATGTTGGCAATGGATTTGATTGCCAGCACTACAAAAACAATAATTTTTATTTTTTAAATAGAGGATGTTGTATCTAAAAGAAAATCTAGAAATAGAATTAGAAGGTATTTGTTGATTTTTTTTCCCCCTCACACAAAAGGCCACTGGAGATAGAAGGGCCAAGGACAATTGACAGCTCTGTGGTATCCTGAGAACAGGTCCATCTATACTTCAGTCCAGCCAGCCTGAGAGATAACTTTCAGGTTCAGGGACAGTCTGGAGTAGCTGCTAGAACTCTGCTCATCAGATCCATATGCCAGGTCACAGGAAAGAATTGCAGAGGGTATGTGTGTGAAGGCTTATCCTTGGGTCTTCTATCCCCTTTTAAATGAACTTCCTGGAAAGCTCACTCAATAGTTTTCATTTTCAATTCAGTGGCTGGAAGTAGACATGAAGCTACTACTTCTGGTAAGGAGGGCTGGGAAGAGTCTAAAGGACTTCATAGGCACAAAGAGTTAGACTGTGGCTTTCTTATAAACATGAACCTTACTGCTACAGTAACTGAGCCATAGGATTGACAAACTGAGGTTCAAATTCATTTTATAAAAACAATATTGGAACAGCCCTCGAGCATCCACTATTCATTTGGGGTGAGTTTTGGCTACAAAAAATATTCACCATCCATAATTTAGACTCTTCATTTATTTTTCACACAATTGGAAATTTAGAACAGAAAAGGCCAAGAAGCAAGAACATATGTAGTTCAGTAATATAGCATTCCTTAGTGGACCACCTAAGGCATAACAGAAGGGACTTAGTGACATTGAGACTGGATGTCATTTTGTCTTTTGCCATAGCCTTTCATCTGTGGGGAACTTACATCACCTCTGCTCTTGTTACTTCATTTAAGGGAAATGCCACAGATAGAGACTAGTTGAGGTCACACCCTTATCACTGAAGTGGAGGAAAAGTCATCTATCACCCAGTGGTTTTTGACCCCTTTCCTTACCTTCCAATTAACCTTGTCATTCTGTATACCATCTTTCCTGTTGGTTCACATTGCTGCCAGAAATCACCTGACCAAGAGCAGATTCCCAGGAAATAAAAGGGGGTTTATTTTGGCTTATAAACTCTGGGGGAAGCTCCATGATGGTAGGGAAAAATGATGGCATGAGCAGAGGGTGGACATCACCCCCTGGCCAACATAAGGTGGAGAACAGGAACAGGAAAGTGTGCCAAACACTCCTCTAATCCAAGGTCTTTTAACTGAGCCATAATTCCAAAAAAAATCATAATAGCACAGAATAAACACTCATACTGCAAAAGATGGCACTGGGCATAGAAAAGAAATATTCAACCAACATAAGATTTAAACAGGGCACACATCAAATTCTGTAGTTCCAAGTCCAACAACTCTAGTCAGTGAAAAGTCTCTAAGTCTGATAATTCTAACCAGCAACAAGTATCTGGAGTGTCAATTCTGCCCCTCCAGCTAGACTACTCCTGGAGAACTTATCTGGGGCTGGCAGATTGCCTTAGCATCCATCTCATGGTTCTGGCATCTCCACTGGGTCTCAACTGCAACCCACACTTCATCCTTATGGCTTCATTGGGTCTCCATGCAGGCATCCAGCAAACCTACTTCACACTGCCCATGACCTTTTCCAAAACCTAAGATGCTATTTCAAATTCAAGGACCCTCTCTTTCCTACATTTCTTATACTCCATAATACCACGTATGGTGCCAATTTGTAATCCGGGGGTAAGGGGGATAAATCAGACATTAAAGAACAGAATACTCCTTGAGCACTCAGGCCCCTTCAATAGAGTCTACATTCTTCCTGTTGCCCCATTACAGGTCAGCTGTCCCAACCTCAAAGTTATAATATCTCATATAATTGCAGCTGAACAGGCAAAAGTTTCAGCCCAAAGATTTCATTTCTGTGCCATATCTCTCTGCTCACACCAGTCCATTTCTATGCAAAGCAACCCTGCACAAGTTCTCAGGACACAGGTATAACAGTAAGCCTCTCACACAAACTGATTCTAGCCCAGTCCAGGCAAAGCTCTTTCTTATTCTCACAAGACAAACCTCACAGTCCATAGTTCTTACTGCATTTGGGTCTTTCAACTCTGACCCAAATAGTCCATCAAGGTGTACTTATAGCACTGCTTAGGCAAGGTTTCAAATCCTCCCACATTCTTCTTCAAAATCAGCTCCAAAAGGCCCAATCCACACAGTCAGGTATCTAGAAGCAATCCCACTCCTCTGGTAACAACTTTACTCTGGCAGTCAGGTTCACAATGCTGGCAGAAATCACCCAACCAAGAGTAGGTTGTGGGGAAAAGGTGGTTATTTTGGCTTACAGACCCGGGGGCGGTTCCTGATGGCAGGGGAAAATGATGGCATGAGCAGAGGGTGGTCACCACCCCCTGGCCAACATAAGGTAGACAATAGCAACAGGAGACTGTGCCAAACCCTGGAAAGGGGACACTGGCTATAATACCCATAAGTCCACCCCCAACAATACACTGTGTCCAGGATGCATTAATCCCCAAATCTCCATCATCTGGGAGCCTAGCATTCAGAACATCCAAGTTTATGGGAGATACCTGAATCAAATCACATTTCCTATGACAAATAATCCAAATGCTATTCCTGGATTTAATAGCCCTTAGGGTAAGTAGAAGGGAAGAGTGGATTTCAAAGTAATCACTGCAAGGATTCTGGTCTTATTACCTCATCACACAGCTAACCCAATGAATCTCTGCATAGTAGCACAGACCAAAGTACTGACACACACATTAGCTTCAACAGAATTTGATGAGTATTTGTTCCTTTAGGTTAACATATGTTCCTTCACTGAGAAATAGAACAGTTTTATAATGACAAGTACAACTTACTAATGGCCACTTCTGTCAGCTTTTCAGTCCAGCTGCCTTTAGTCTCCTGAGATGTAAATATAAATGAAAGAATTAACTATAAACGTGTATAGTGGCATGAGAAATGGTGAATAGAACACAGACCTATACTTAAAATAATTATATTAATGTTTAACTATCATGGTACTGATTCTGTTTCTAATAAAAATATTATCTAAGAGCTTCAAACTCTCATGCTATAAATAATTTTTCACATAATCTCACAAGATTGATGGACTGCGAAATTTCCTGAAAATCTTCTTGACAAATTAAAGAAGACCACCCCAATTAGGAAATTAACACAATGGATATTAGAGAAAGCAACTGGTGTTAAGACAAAAAGCTAAAACTTTGATTCAGTTGACATTCATTCTGAATATCTATTTAGATAGCTATTCTGCAAAACTTAGTGATGATCTCTGCTTAGAAGTATGATGTTGTTTATACAAAAGATTATTGTGGGCTATAAAAAGACCTGAAAAGGCAGCTGGAGAGATGGCCCAGTGATTAAGGTGCTTGCCTGTAAAGCTTAATGACCTAGGTTCAAGTCCCCAGTACCCACATAAAGCCAGCTGCATGAAGTGGCATATGCATCTGGAGTTCATTTGCAGTGGCCAGAGGTCCTGATGTGTCCATCTTCCTTCTCTGTCTCTCTTTCTGCTTGCAAATAAATAAATAAAACATATTTAAAAAATAAAAGACCTGACAAGACAAGCTAAAGCACAAGGAAAATGGGGCAGCTACAAACCAAGTATTTGTAAGACATGTAATAAAGGTTTAATAACTATAAAACATAGAGAATACTGAAGAATGAATAGATACATTTATAGTATTATTTATTACAATATTGTTTGTGGTAATAAAATTGGGAAATAATCTAAATCTTTATCAATGTAAAATAGACTATTAAAAATCAAAAGGTCTGAGAATTTTCAGGCAGTTAATGGTTGCTAGAGAGGGGCTCACAAGGCCCTGACTCTCCCTGAGAATTTATAAGAAGTCAATGGTTGCCAGGATAGACAGAGACATTTTTCTTAGTGCTGTAGATACTATTAAATTTCCTGTATTTCTACAAATAATCCCTTACCCATGCTTCTGTAAGTAACCTATATTAAACTCACTGGTTTACAAATCAGAGGGGAGGGATGTAACATTGGAAAGGGAATTAGATTAGCTGGGAAGAGAAAGGAAATTAGCATGAGTGGGAAGAGGAGAGGTTAATGGGAATGGGTAAGATCAATATATACATGTATGAAAATATCATAATGAAGCACATTATTATGTATAATTAATATATGCTAATAAAATCTTTAAAATAAAAAGATTAAAAGCAACTTTAAAATTTTAGGTAAGACAAAGTTTATGTATATGGAATTTATAATATAATAAAATATCATTTCTGTTTTTCAAATATAAATTACAAAATTACAAAAAGTGATCCCCTCAAACTACAAAAGAAAAGGTGAGCCATCACTGAAGATTTAGGGATTTCTTTTAATATTTTAATATATGTTAATTAAATCAGTAAAACCCTGGAAATTGGAGCAGTTTTTAGAACTTTTGAACAAAATTAGAAGCTTATTCACTTATTACTTATGTATAACAGTTACTATAAGTCTTTAAGATAAATGAGTATCATGAACATCAGTTGGGTCATAAATGCTAATTTGTCATGATAGGGCACAACCCAGGGACCTATGACTCTGGCTTGACCTTAGCTATGCTGTGTGGTATGTAAGACAGGAGTGTCCTTTCAGTCTCAACGAAGTTTTCTTGGGCCAAGATTTGAAAAACAATGATTCATCTTTAAAGGAAAAATTGAAGAAATAAAATAAAATTTGAGAATCACCTGTGGCACTCCCTGATGGCTGATAAGACAAAAGCCAGATGAAGATGTCTGTCATACCCTGTGTCATATTACCAGGATAGTTGCCATAGGTTTTCATGTATGTGCCCCACCTCCTCCTGTTCTTCACATACCAAGAAAGCTAGTCAGAAATGTTGACTTAAAGCACAATACATTCAGAATTACAGGAAAGGTCAAGTGGGAAAATAGAAAGTAAAAGGACTGGTCTCTGTAGAGAAAGGGTTATAATTATGTGGAGGCCTTATACACATACAGGACGATACTTCCCTAATTTTAAACCAGTTTAATAAGCAAACAGGAACTAAACGGCCCATCCGTGATCTGTGAGTAACAACTCTTAATGAATGAACAATCTATTCTCCACCCTATTTACATTTTAGCATATGAATATAGTTCCTTACTTGTTTTGAGGAGCACAGTCACACAATAGTCTTGGATGTGTATCATTTTTCTGATTTCCTTCAACTAATGGACTGAAAGCAATGCCAAGCTTTTATTACTTTGGTTCTTCAAATTCCTAACTAAAAATTTCTGATGTTAATCTCATAAAATATAGATCAACTCCCACTTTTCCCCCACTTAAAAAAAACTTTATTAGATATGGACATATTTAGTATGTAAACAACACATGTTGGTACCATCCTTTCCCTCCTCCTTGCCCCTTTCTGAAGAGGGCTTCCTCACTGGAGATGCAGGTCAACCCCATGAGGATTGTGGGTCATGCATTATGGGGGGAGAGGCAATCTCTCTAGGCAAAATGTCCCAACTTGTGTCTCTAACAATTTTTCTGGCCCCTCTTCTTCAAAATTCCCTGAGCCATACTGGGAGCATGTTAAGTCTACTTCCGTGATGGGCCCTTAGGAGCTTCTGGATCTCTGGTTTGGTAGGTGTTGAGTGTCCTCAGTGTCTATCTCCTTCACTCTTGTGCTGATATCAGGTTCACCAAGAAAGCAGCACTCTTGCTTATTTTCCCAATTCCTCTGTGGTTTCAGCTGGGGCCAGGGTGAAGTGTGCTAGGTCCTTTATCTCCTCAGGTCCAGCTTCCATCTGAAAAAGAGAAGCAGATTCTCCAACAGAGAATGAAGTCAGCTCCAGTTAAATGGGATAACCATTATTAATTTAGAGAGAATTTAAAGGGGGTAGACCCTCTTATAGCCCAAGATTAGTGGGGCCTTGACAATGGAAAGCAGAATCATTATCTAGATATGATTCTGACTTGTTTCCCAGGTCCAGATATGGTTTCTTTTCCACTGAGCAGATCTGTTAGTCAATCCAAGAGCAGCTGGTTACCCACCATGGTTATCTGGAGACTGGCTCTCTTCCAGATTCCAGTCAGGTCTCTCCAAGGTCTGTGCTGACAGTGTATGGTGTCTTCAGCAGTAGGGTTTTACCATTAACCTCTGGTTGGTCATCAAGTGTTCTGGCTGAAGTCTGTCTTTGTTTTGGGAGAGCTAGTAGGTCTCTCTGATCAACAGTTCATTGTGGATGCAAACCACATCCTGGTACAGGTAATTACAGGCCAGCACCAAAGGAAAAGAAAATAGAAAAAGACAGAGAAGAAACAGAAACAGGAGAAATTTAAGGTTAGATTTCATCTCACCCTCTCAAGGGCCCTTAAATTGAGGTGCTCCCCATAAGGTCCTCTTGAGGGTTCCACCTTTTAGTCTGACTTCCAGGATATAGAATTCTATAGTACCAGTACAATTTAGGTTCAGTTTTGTATCCCCCCATCCTTTCCCTTCCCCCAAGGCCCACCCTCCCTATTGTCCAAGCCTCAAGATGCTGTTCAGGTACATCAGCAACTTGGGCTGATCCAGGTTAAGAATGACAGATGAATGAGTCCGTGTGACATTTGTCTTTCTGTGATTGTGTGAGTTCACTGAGTTTGATCTGTTCCAAGTTTGACCATTTTTCTACACATTTTATTCTGTCATTTTTTTATTGAGGAGTAGAATTCCTTTGTTTAGTTATACCACATCTTGGTTATCCATTCATCCAACGATGGGCACCTGGGTTGATTCCAGTCCTTAGCTATTATGAATTGAGCAGCTATAAACATGGTAGAGCAAATATCTTTGAACGGAGATGTGGAACTTTTAGGGTAAATGCCCAGTAAGGGGATAATAGGGTCTGTTGGTAACTCTATACCTATCCTTTTTAGGAGTCTCCATATTGATTTCCACTGTGGTTGTACCAGCTTACATTCCCACCAACAGTGAATGAGTGTTCATATTTGCCACATCATCTTTGCCAAAATTTGTTTACATTTGATTTTTTTAATGTTTGCTGTCCTTACTGGGGTAAGGTGGAATCCCATAGTTGTTTTAATTTGCATTTCCCTAATGGTTAGGGATGCTGAACATTTTCTTAATTGTGTTAGCCATTTGTAATTCTTCCTCTGAGAACTCCCTATTTAGTTCTCTGCCCCACTTTTGGAGTGGGTTGTTTGATTTTTTTCATTGTTTAGTTTTTTGAGTTCTTTGTACATTCTAGATATTAGGCTTCTGTCATTGGTATAGCTGGCAAAGACTTTTCACCCATTCAGTAAGTAATCTATTGGCTCTGCTTATGGTATGTTTGTCTATGCAAAAGCTTTTTAGCTTCATGAGATCCCATTGGTTGAGTGCTTGTTTGATTTCCTGGGCTACTGGGGTTTTTGTTCAGGAAGTCTTTTCCCAGTCTTATATAGTGGAGAGTACCTTCTATTTTTTTCTTCCAGTATTTGAAGAGTTTCAGACCTTATGTTGAGGTCTTTAATCCATTTGGATTTGATTTTTGTGTATAGCATAATGAGTGGGTCTAATTTCATTTTGCTACATATGGTCATCCAGTTTGCCCAACACTGTATGGCACAATACAGGCCTGGTCCTAGCCAGACCGCATGACAGAAGAAAACAGGAAGTGGCTTCTGTGAACATGGCATTCTGCGCATGCTTGGTGTGACAACAGTTACAGTCCCATGCTCGCGAGAAGCCTGCTACGAGATGTCCTGTCCAGAGACAGGCTGTCATTGGTCACAAAAAGGCAGACCACCCCATACAATGAATAGCCAGCCAAGCCCCTTAAAACCCACATGCACTTCCAAAATAAACGAGTTTGCGGCAGCTCGCCCTCTGCTGCTTCCACCCAACTCCCGGAGTCTGTGTCGTGACTCTGTGCTGCTTACCCCAACTCAGCAGAGACCCTACCGTCCCTCCTGGGCTGGCCTTAGGGGGGACCACAACGTACCAGGCCATACCCCTCGGGTTTTCTCACCAGGATGGCGGGTAGCCCATGACGGGTAAGATTCCATGAGATGGGGCAACCTAAGACAGGCACCGTCACATGTGATGATCCGTTGGCGCCTGGGTTCAACAATGGCTTTCAAAAAACCATACCAGGCCATTCCCCTTGAGTTTTCTCACCAAGGTGGTGAGTAGCCAATGACAGGTAAGACTCCATGAGATGGGACAACCTAAGACAGGCACCGTCACGTATGATGATCCCTTGGGGCCTGGGTTCAACAATGGCTTGGCAAAAAACCATACCTCTCAGGGTTGCCAATAATAAAAACAAAAAGGAGGATATGTATGGCACAATACAGGCCTGGTCCTAGCCAGACCTCATGGCAGAAGAAAATGGGAAGTGGCTTCTGTGAACATGGCGTTCTGCGCAGTCTTGGTGTGACAACAGTTACAGTCCCATGCTTGTGAGAAGCCTGCTACGAGATGTCCTGTCCAGAGACAGGCTGTCATTGGTCACAAAAAGGGGGACCACCCTATACAATGATTAGCCAGCCAAGTCCCTTAAAACCCATGTGCACTTCCAAAATAAACGAGTTTGCGGCAGCTCGTCCTCTGCTGCTTCCATCCAACTCCCGGAGTCTGTGTTGTGACTCTGTGCTGCTCACCCCAACTTGACAGAGACCCTGCTGTCCCTCCTGGGCTGGCCTTAGGGGGGGACCACAACACAACACCATTTGTTGAGGATGCTGTCTTTTCTCCATTCTACATTATTAGCACCTCTGTCAAAGATCAAACATCTGTAGTTACTTGACCTAAGGTCTGGGTCTTCAATTCTGTTCTATTGGTCTATATTTCTGTTTTATTCCAGTACCATGCTGTTTTTGTCACTATAGCTTTGTAATATAGCTTTAGATTGGGTATGGTGATACTGCCAGAGGTGTCTCTTTTTTTTCCCCTGAGGATATGTTTGGATATCCAAGGCCTTCTGCCATTCCATGTGAATTTTGAGATCATTTTTAAATCTCTGTTGATTTTCTGCTTGGATGATCTGTCTGTTGATGATAGCGGAGTATTGAAGTCTCCAACAATGATGGTATTGGTGTTTATTTCTGTTTTATTATCAAGTAGATTTTGTTTTATAAACTCTGGTGCACCTGTGTTTGGTGCATAAGTATTTATGATTGTGATGTGCTCATGTTGTATCATTCCCTTGATGAGTAAGAAGTGGCCTTCTTTGTCCTTTTTGATTACTTTTGGTTTGAAGTCTATTTTATCAGATATTAATATAGCAACACCCATTTGTTTCTTATTTCCATTTACTTGTAATATCATTTTCCAACTTTTCACCCTGAGGAGGTATCAATCTTTAATGGTGAGTTTGGTTTCTTAAAGACAATAAATAGAATGGTCCAGTTTTCTGATCCATCCTGATAACCTGTGTCTTTTGATAGGTGAGTTAAGACCATTAATTTGTAAGGTTATTATTGGGAGGTTTGAATTAATCCCTGCCATGATGAGATGTTTTCTGGGGTTTGGTGCTTTCTTGTGTTTTGTACTATTTTAAGCCTGGTAGATTTTGGTTATTGTAATCTTTTTCTTGTTAGCACTTGAGTTTGGTTGACTATTCTTATGTGGAGTATCCCCTCAAGTATTCTCTGTAGGTTTGGCTTTGTGGTCATATAATCATAGAATTAACTTTTTTCATGGAAAGGTTTTCTTTCACCATCTATTATGAGGAATACTTTTGCTGGGTAGAGTAGCTTGGGTTGGAAGTCATAGTTTTTCAGACTTTGAAATGTTCCACTCCAGGCCCTTCTGGCTTTCAGGGTTTCCACTGAGAAATCTGATGTAATTATGATGAGATTGCATTTGTATGTTGTGAATTATTTCTCTATTGCTGCTTTTATTGTTTTCACTGTTAAGAGTTTTAACTATGAAGTATCTTGGAGAGTTTCTTCTTTTTTCCTGTTTGGTGTTCTGTGGGCTTCTTATATTGGGATGGGCCTTGCTTTTGAGAGATTTGGAAAATTTTCTTCAATAATTTTGTTGAATATGGTGTCTATGCTTCTGGCCTTGATTTCCTCTCCTTCTGGCATACCCATGATCTGGATGTTTAGTCATTTTAGGGTATCCCTCAGTTCTCTCATAGTCTGTTCATTTGATTTTTTGGAATTTAGCAAATATTTTGGCCTCCTGATCAATTTCTTCTGTCTTGTCTTTTAGGTCAGGGGTTCTGTCTTCCACATGAGTAACTCTGTTGGTGAGGGTTCTAGAGACATTTTTATTATTTGTATTTGATTTTTGTTTTCTGTTGTATTATTTTGCATTGTGTCCATCACTTTTTTAAGATATGATTTCAATCCAAGTCTGAGTTTCTTGATGCTTCATGGAGTTCATTCTTGCATTTGATCAAGTTTTCATTAAGCTTAATCAACTGGTTATTGAGATCTTCCATTTCTTCACTTACCTTAATTTATTCATATTGCTTTGGAGGGTTCTAATGTTTTCTTCAATCAAATTAAGCCTACTGTCAAAAGCTGAACACTCTACAAGATGATTCTGTTCAATTTCATTGATAACAATTGTTGGTGCTTTGATGGTTTGCTTCTAGTTCAATGATTTTTTTTTTTAAATCAGGGTCTCATTGGTTGTTTACTTTTCATTTTGGGAATGAATTTCTGTTCATTTCTCTATGATTTCATTGGCGGCTTCCATTGTAGGACTAGGCATCCTTGTTGGAGAGCTCTCAGTTTTCTGACTTTTGTTGGCTTTGTTGTGTTATTGTCTACCTATTTTAGGAAGATTCATTATTTTATTGAGGAGGAAGCAAGTTTTTGCATTTTGGCCTGTGCACCCTCTACCTCAGGTGAACAGGGATGTTGGTACCCAGTGGTCAGTCAGGACACCAGAGCAAAAGGCCTAATTCCACAGCTCACATAGAGACCAGGCCTCCCCAAGCAAGGCACAATAGGACCTATCAGGACCACAGGGCTGGGAGGAGCCAGGGAACAGGGATCTAACCCACTTTCTCTGAACTGTGCCCTCCAGCACACGGACCCAGACTGGCCCAGGGAACTTGGACCAGGGAACTTGGAAGAGCCAGAAAGAAGGGTCTGGCCTACTCACTCCAAACTACCATCCCCACACAGACCAGCACAAGGGACCCAGACCAGGAAGGTGGGAGGAGCCTGGAAACAGTGGCCTGGCCTACTCTCTCCACACAGCTGGGCCCACCCACACACTCCCACTTTATTTGCTGACCAGTGAAGACCCTGTTCTCTGAGACACTGATTTTTCCCACTCTACAAGTCAAGGAAAATATAATAAGTTACCTTCCTGTCAATCAGTTCTACAGTCTGACACAAGCTCTACTTGGCTACAGGACATACCATCTAACTGTCTGATTTGGAATGAATACTATTGAGATGGTAGCTACAGCTTAATCAGTGCACTTCCCAAAAAAAGTGGTGGCCAGTCCATATAATATGTCCATATAATAAAATTAATAATAATAATAATAATAAAATAATAATAATAATAAATAGCTAACACCTCTTTAGCACCTGCAACATTTAAGGAACTGTTCTTTATACTCCCTACATTTAAACTACTTTAATCCATACATGCATTATGTGAAGATGAGAAAATTGAGGTACAGAGGGGTTAAATAACTTGTTTCAGGTCACATGCATGTAAATAATGCTTTAGATTACATCATATTAAGTGATTACTATGTGATGAGAACTTCAAAAGTATGCTGTAGCATTTGTGCTGTTATCCACTGTACTATGCTCTATATGTTTTCATAATAATATAGTTCTTATTAAATACTTTGCCTCATAACTAAAATTTTTGATCTTATATACTTGGAAAGTTACAGGCTAGAAATCATTTGATTAATTCAGAACTGGTGCTTAAGACTGTACAATTTTATTTAACAGATAGAAACAATAGCCAGAGTGTTATAGAGCTGATAAGTAAAGTCATCAATAAATATATAAAGTGATTTAAGACAAATTCAAACAACAAGAAAATTTATACTAGCATGCAGGACCTGTGGTAACATGTAGTTCCCAGCATGACAGGTATCTGTGGGTGTAGGTGTTACATCAGCCAAACAAAATTGAAGCAAGGCGAATGAGTAAGTTCACACTTACAATGAGGCAGTGACACCGGCTTTCATGGGTTCAAGCACAATGCATCAATGCATCTTGTTAGTACTCGCACTGGATCACCTGCAAGTGTTGGTCTGATACTTGCTAGGGATCAGCCTTGGCTCAGTATTTCTCTGAAAGGTCCCATCAATTAAAACCACTATAAAAACTTTTACTCTTTCCTGTTGTAAAAAGAAATAACTTTCCCTGTGTCTTGAAATTTATTTATTTACCTCTCAGTCACATCACTTGTGTGAAGTATCCCTTCCTCTGAGTCCTCAAATGTTATAATTTTAGGTGAGAATTTTTTGGGATCACTGTGTGAGTCATTGACCCCCATCTGCTTTGTACTGATTTCCAGGACCCCATGTTAACCCCTATAGTGCCTCTTTGTTGGGCTTTTATCCTCTTTAACCGACAAATGTTGTCTAGTAAATTCCTGGGGTGGGGAAAACTTGAGTAATACTTAAAGAAGAAGGCAGTCAAGCTGGCTAGGTAAGTCAATACTCTTCACAAGGAATCACATCACAGATTTCTATGTATGGATAATTCACCATACCATATGCTGTTTTGGTCCTTCTTTTAGTGTACTTAGTCCTTGCAAGAAATATACAAAGGCGACTTGGCCATTCCTGTTTCATGTGAGGAAACCCAGGCTCTGAGCAGATATACTCAGCCAAGACCCCACAAGTAGTATTAACATTTGGATTCAAATACAACATTTTTTATGCCAATGAAGCTTATGCATTTAACCACAAAACTGTTGAGAAAAAAAATGATGTCAAGTTCAATTCTTTGCCTTATTATTCTGGAGTGCTGAGGCAAGGGGGTCAAGAATGTCTCTTTTAATAAACTGTCTCGCCCAGTATGTCTATTCACCCTGATTTGGCAGCAATTTCATACAATCTTTAAAAATAATCACTTCTTTTACCTCATTCTCTTTTCTCTTCTATATGTAATATAATCCATGTGGGATAGAAAGGATCCGAAAAGTATGTAGAATTAACATCTTTCTTAAACTCTCATTGCCTTAAGCTGTGAAATGCTTTTGTGTGACCACGGCTAATACAGACATAGGCTCTGTGTCCTTTCCTACCATTGACATGGCTTCCTAAGAGGCTAGAGAACAGGCGGCAGACTGGCTCAGCACAAGCAGGGCTTGGGGACATAAAGAGGACTGACCTTTATGCAGTCAGTAACTTTACATTGACGTCATGCCTCCCACCCAAATGTGCCCTGAATAATTCTTTCCCAGGCTAGGTACCATGGGAAAATACTAAACAGTGATAAGTGGCATTTAGAAGTGTACTGTAAACTGTGAAGAGAAATAAAAAATGTCCTCTCCAATGGATCCAGTGTCTCTACATAGAAGTCAGAACAAGCATGTGAGCCCAAGGCTATAGCAAGCTCACTGTATAGCTTGAAACAATACTGTGATTGTGTGGGTATCACCCCCTTAAGATCCATATCATGGGCAGGATATGAATGTGTCCCAAGCAAGGTTTGACAGCTGTTTCTGAGCTTTCTCAATTAAAGATAGAAATAGATATGATCTGCTTAGACTCCTTTATGCCTTCTATGTCTACATGGGTGAGTTACTTTTCATGTTACACAACCATTCCTAACCAGTTACCTAGCCTCTCACCTCACTAGGGCTTACTCAGCTCTGCCTTGATAGCTGCTGTCATCTGTTTATAACCCTTTTCAGGATACTCAGAATCATATCAGCACTCTGACTTTGTGATAGGCCCTAGGTTGCTTTTAAAATCACCAACAAAGCACCAGTACCAATTACACACCAAATAAAGAAGGAATCTGAGCTCTTGTAAACTGAATACTATGTTTTTATTTTTACTTTTTCCATTTTTTTATTTAGATTTTTTGACATTTACACACACACACACAACACCTTGATCAGATGTATTGTACATTACTCTCCCTTATCCCCATCAGTTTCTTCTTTGCTAACTAGTGGTATAGCCACAGAAGAGAATTACTCTGAATCTCCATCAATTTTTACCTATCATTAGTTCATGAGGAAGGAAGTGGGCTCCCATGCCCTGACCCTATATATTCCTCTATACTTAATGGAATGTTGACTGGTCCCATCATGTGTAGGTCTTGTGCAGGTAAGCACACTGTATGTGAGTTTACAAGCACAATGGTCTTTTCATGTCTGTACTCCAATGTTCCACAGCACTCCTCCCATCCTCCAGCCCCTACATTCTTTCTGTCCTGTCTTCCATGATGTTCCTGGAGCCTTAATGAGGATGATGGAATACTATGTTCTAACAAATTCAGAGAATACCCTTGTACTCCAGGTCATTTCTTTATTCGACAGATGTTCAGAGAAAGTTATCCTATGAGCTTCGTCAAATGTTAGATGCCAGGATAATGTACTCTTACTCTACAAGATAAGATACTAAAATGTTATTCTAAGATAGTTTATAGTCTAATGATGGCAAAAACATAAACATGTAACCTTGATGGAATGTAATGAGAGTTAAGCAAAAAGTACAATAGCTGGGAAATAACTATAACTGTAGGCCTAGAAATAACAAATGAACACACACACATACTCTTTTCTGCAGGGCTAAACCAGATATGAAAACAAACACTGAATGAATTTACCAACAACAAAAGCTAGTCAAGTCTTCCCCATTTGGGCCATGCCCACATGACTTAACACAGAACTTTACTTCCCAAACAACAGGTTGTATTAGGGGCTCAACATTTATTTTGTGTATTTGATCCTCCCAAGAAATATGCAATGGAGACCTGGCATCCCTGTTACAAATGAGAATACCCAGGCTCTTAGGGAACTAACTCAACCAAGACTTTACAGCCAGTAAGTATTAAAATTCGAATTCAGAGCCAGGCATGGTGGTATATACCTTTAATTCCAGCACTGAGGAGGCAGAGGCAGAAGCAGGAGGAACACTGTGAGTCTGAGGCCAGCCTGAGAGTACATAGTGAATTCTGAGTCATCCTGGACTAGAGCAAGACCCTTCCTCAAAATAAATAAATAAATAAATAAATAAATAAATTGAATTCAGGGCCTGGAGAGCTGACTTAGCTGTTAAGGTGCTTGCCCACAAAGCCTAATTACCCTAGTTCAATTCCCCAGTACCCATATAAGGCCACATACACAAAGTGGCAATGCATCTGGAGTTTGTTTGCAGTAGCTGAAGGCCCTGGCATGCCTGTTCTCTCTGTCTCCTCCCTCTCTCTCTCTCTCTCTCTCTCTGCTTGCAAATAAAAAAACAAAAAGATCTTTTTAAAAATATTATTTATTTATTTATTTATTTATTTATTTATTTATTTATTTATTTGAGAGAGAGAAAGAGGCAGAGAGAGAGAATGGAGAATGGGTGCGCCAGGGCCACTTGTCACTGCAAACGAACGCCAGACACATGTGGCGCTCCCTTGTGTATCTGGCTTACGTGGATCCTGGAGAATCAAACCAGGATCCTTTGGCTTTGCAGGCAAATGCCTGACCCACTAAGCCATCTCTCCAGCCCAATAAAAATATTTTTTAAATCTTAAAATTTTAATTCAAATTCATATTTTTGTTTGAATCTGAATTTTGGTAAATTCAGAAAAGTGACATCACTGTCTATAGTAGGTTAGAAAGGAGCATAATGTTTTGTAATGTGTTACACTCCATTCCAAGCCATTGTGTGAGCAAACCCAATTCCCTTTCCCTTTTAGGTAAACTAGGAAGAAAATTCCCCTTGGGTAGGAAGGGCAGGCACCACAGAGTGTGGCTGTGGGCTCTCCATTGTGAGTCTTGTACTTTTTTTGGAGTCCTAGGTTCTTTAGTTCTAAGTGTCATCTTGGGACTGAAGCCAGGTTACATTTCTGCTTAGACTCTAGCCAGGTCTTATGACTTCATGGCTTCCTCACCACTGCTCTCAATGATCTGCCTCTACTTTTGCTCTCCTAAGTTGTCTGTCCCCTTTAAGAAAGGAGGTGAACTAGCTAGAGAGATTGGTAAGCAATTAAAGGTACATTCTTGCAAAGTCTGCCAGCCTTTGTTCAATTTCCCAGACAGTCTTATAAAGCTTACAAGCATTTGCTTACAGTAGCAGGAGACTCTAGAGTGCCCCCCACCCACAAAAGCAAATAAATAAATAAATAAATAAATAAATAAATAAATAAATAAATAAATACTTTAACATCTATTGTTTTTATTTTTTTATTTTTGCTTTTTTCAATGTAGGGTCTTGCTCTAGCTCAGGCTGACCTGGAATTCACTATGTAGTCTCAGGGTGGCCTTGAACTTACAGCAACCCTCCACCTCTGCCTCCTGAGTGCTGGAACTAAAGGTGTACACTACTATGCCCAGCCCTTTTAAAAATATTTTATTTATTTATTTGAGGAACAGAAAGAGAGAGAATGGGTGCACCATGGCCTGTAGCCACTGCAGTCTCCAGACACATGTGCCACTGGATTGTGCATCTGGATTATGTGTGTACTGGGGAACTGAACCTGGGTCCTCAGATTTTGCTGTGAAGCACCTTAACCACTACTCCAGCTCTCCAGCCTCCAAATGAAAAGTTTTAAAATAAAGGACTGAATAGATGAGCCTGAATAAAAGTAAAATGTGTGAATCTCAATTCCAGGCAAAACGTTGTTTTTTTAAAATTATTTTTGTGTGAAAATGCAGAAATATGAATGGAAAAATCATCAATTGAAATTCCCTCCAATGCCATCATTCTTCCTCCCAGGAGCCAATATCAAATGCAATTTAAATAAACATCCTGACATGTCAGACTAGTGGAACATGCACATAATGCTGGCACTTACGAGGCTGACATAGAAGCATGCCTACAAGGTTAGCCTGGGCTATATATAGAAAGATGCTGCTGTCTTTAAAAAAAAAAATCACAATTTTATACATATACATAATGTCTGCCAATTTTGTTAAGGGCTAATACTTTTTAAAGCACTTATATCCATTAACATACTTATTCTAAGCCCTCGGTTTGACCATGGCTTAATGCTATTAGAGCGCCAAAAAAAAAAAAAAAAAAAAAAAAAAAAAAAAAAAAAGCTCTGGATTCTAATTCCAGTTTTCATCCCTGGTTCCTTGTAACACTATACAGAATCAATTTACTCTCCCTGAACTAGGATTCCCCAGCTCTAAAAAATAAATGAATAAAATAAAAAAGTAAAGTCACCCTGTGCTTGATGCTGTGCTAAGTAGATTGTTAAAATTCTATCCTAGTGCTATACATTACCACACAGCAGGAAACAAAAAGAAAGTCAAGCAGTCACCTGAGAGTAACAGTGCATGCACTGAGAACATCCTGGTAAAAAGCTCACACTGACAGCCCCATCTCACTTCCAAATATAAAAAGAGACAGAGACAGAGACGAATACACAACCAACATGAAAGTCTAAGGGCCAGAGGACTATATTATAAATTAGGAGCAGGAGAAGGTTTTTCTGGTCTTTGCAATGAATCTACATGTGATGAGCAAATTGCTTAATATCTTGGCATTTAGATTAGTCATACATAATTCAATTCAATAAATTTTGGAAACTACATGTCCCTCTGTGTTAGGTAATAGGTACTGAGGGAAAAAAAAGGATCAGGACAGAACATCTGCTTTTAAATATCCTGCAATGGCAAGAATAATAGGGAACAAGATAGTGCTGTGAACAATAATGCATAATGAAATATAGCCAGTGTTCTTAAAGCCATAGGAAAAAATGTGGTGGAGCATCAAACAGAGAGAAACACCCACTGTCTGAGGACTTTGGTGTTAAGGAGGTTGGGAACTATGGTTTCTATTCAGCCTACCTTAAATTCGGAGGTCAGTTTATAGAGCAGAGTCAGGTGAGGAGGACTGAGAGGACTATCCTGGCTCTCATTGCCTTTGAGCCTAAGAGACAAGGGTACATAGAAGGTCATCTTTGCCTCCATCTCCTCACGTTCAGGACACAGCACAGGAGAACAGATGGCATCTAAGGCTGACACAGTATCAATAAGTATTCTGGTAGTTCTCTCCACAGAAATCCCTCCCTAACATGCCCCTACTTCTTCATTCACAATCCAGAGTCCATGATGACCTGAGGCAACAGCAGAGACAGCTTCTCTTAGAGTTCACTCAGCTTCTACTGCATTTGGATACTAATAGTGAAACCATGCTATTGAAGTTCAACATCTCATTATGAAGGACAGGACACAGATAGGAGAAACAGGCTAGACTATTAGGGACACTATTTACTGCCCGTATACCTTTGAGCAAGTGACTTAATTTCTTAGTGTCAATCAGTTTTCTATTTATGATTAAAATGGGAATAAAATTTAAAGTACAGTGCTATTGGGAGAGATAAATTATATGAATGATTCATTTCTGGAACATAAGATGCCAATCAATGGTGAAGGTCATGATGATGACGGTAGTTATAATGATGGTGATGATGGCAGCCCCAATACTCACACACAGTCTGGGTAGTCTCCCAAGATACCAAGAAAAGTAGGGCTAGACATGTGGATAACCACCTTATGTATTTTATCTCTACTTTCCCTGGAATTACTTCCTGATTTTGCTGACTCATAGCATCTCCTCCTAGACTCTGATATAGTCTTTATCTAGTTCTCTTTTATTTTTAATATCCACTGAACTTTTTTTAATTAAATTTCACTTATTTGAGATAGAGAGAGAGAAAAAAAAAAAAATGGACACACCAGGGTGTCTAGCCATTGCTAATGAACTCCAGATGCATGTGCCACCTGTGCATCTGGCTGTACGTGGGTACAATGGAATGAAACCTGGATCCTTAGGTTTTGCAGGCAAGCACATTAACCACTAAGCCATCTCTCCTACCCTCTAGTTAACTTTTAATAATATTTGCCTTCCTTGCCTATTTCTCAGTCCCCATCCTGCTCCTCACCAGCACTGCATAGAGCTCATTTTGAATTTGTGTCTCTAGATTCAGGCTTTTCCACTAACCCACTCTTCTCATGGATTCCTGCATATACCTACTACCAGTCCTTCCTCTCACACACCTTGCTAACAAACACTCCTTCAACTTGGTGATTTACCTGCTGATATAAAACTTTGAGATCTTTGGGATCACCATAATAATTGCTCTAGAGGTGGAAGTCTAAGAATTAACTCTTGCAACTGTATATGCATATATACAATTTATATTACTTTTATATCATATATCATTTAATAGTATATACATTATTGCCTGCTATTTATACATTCATACTATATTTAATATATTGTCTATATAAAATATTCTACATAAAAATGGTACATTATTATCCATGTCTTAAAACAAATTGATCAATAACAAAACATCCCAAAACTTTGAATTGCAAAGTCCACTTTTCAACTAAAAAGTAGAGTCAGAACTGTTTAAAAGAAAAATTTAGAAACCTGAAAACCAAACATACATTTGTAAGACAATCACAATTTCCAACAAGTATGCCAACCAACTACCAAACAAGCTTGTATTGTCATCCTGCCCAACTACATGCTGACTGCTGGAAAAGCAGAGTATCATGAGAGCAAGAAGCCAGAGCAGTGTGTGGTCCACTTCTTGTCCATGATGATTTTGACTTCCCCTCCCTTCTCTGACCCACCCACATTCTTCTCTGATTCATCATCACACTTTCTGATTCTTAATCCTATAAAAGTTGTTAGAAATTGGCACTCACAATTTTATACTCCCAAGATAATCATCATACAAAGACACTAGAAAAAAGGAAAGAATTTAAGATACACTGTCTGGGCAGTGTGGACTTGGCCTAGTTCTCTCTACTGGCCCTGACTCATAGAAATAGATATCTCTGTTCTTGGAGAATGACTACTGGGAAATGGGTGTGTGAGAAATAGATAACAAACAAGAGGTGTAACTATCTCCATCCTGTGATCCACCAAGATAAGCCTGTCTTCTGAGTTTTGCTCTTGACAAGCCTTGTTCTGAGTATGGATGAAAGGCTTTATACTGCATGATTTGTGCAATTCTGCTCACTTATGCAGTAAGAGTCATAGGTGAAACACAGCTAGGGGCAAGAAATGTTAACTAGTTTCATGCTTTATCTGAGTACTCTATTGAAATTATAATTATCATAATTATATTCATTTCTCTAATAGAAAATAAATTCTAATGTTGGCTGAGTTACTAGGATTATTGGCTTCTTTCTCAAGCCAAGTATGCTTGTACAAGAGTAACAGTGAAACTCAGACCTATGTAATTTTTCAATAACAGTTTTATTGAGATATGATTCTTACAGTCTGAAATCCATACCTTTAGAGTAAAAACTTAAGCCATTTTAGTATATTCAGAGTAGTACAACCATCACCATTATCTAATTTGTACCACTAATTTGTCACCACTGGAGAATCCTCATTCCCCTCCTCACCAAGGCCTCTAGGGTATTTTTCCAAAGTTATCATTGTGAGCTTTTCATATAAATGGAATCATACAATATGAAAACTTCATGCTCTGATTATATCAATTGCCATCCTTTCAAACTGTATCTTTTCTATGTCATAACAGTCCATCCATTTTTATAGCCAAGTATTATTCCATCTATGCAGCTGTACTAGACCTTTGGTGGCTTCCATTCTTTAATGAATAATGCTCTTGTGAACATTCATGAACCAAGAATGGAAAAGTGATCCACTGAGTCACAGCCATGTCAACATTTGCTATTGTCTCTTTTTTACTGTAGCCAACTTAGTAGGTGCAACATGCCATCTGAATATGATTTTGACATATATTAATCAAATGATTAATAATCATTTCAGTTGATTTTCTAACTAGTAGGCTATTTCTTTACAGAAAGTGATAATCTAAAAATCTTCAGAAATGATAGTAATTATCTTCCTTCATTTAAGTCACAGTTTTTTATGCATTTTGGAGCTATCTTGTAAGGTGCATTTATGTTTATAACTGTCAAGTTTCCAAGTAAAATGACCCATTGATTGTTATAAAATGCATTTCCTTGTTTCCATAATACTTTGTCACACATTATATTTTGTCTGATATAAATATAGTGTATCCAACACTTTGTGTCATACCTTCTACTCATCCTTTTACTTTCAACCTGTTTGTATCTTTGAATCTAAACTGTGTCACTTGTAGATAGCATAGAGTTAGATGACATGTTTTATCTATTATGTCAGTATCTGACATATAAGATGTTAAATATTTAATTCATTTCCATTAAATATAATTACTGATAAGATAGAACTTGGGACTGCAGAGATGGCTTAGGGATTAAGGCACTTGCCTCCTAAGCCTAAGAATGCCTGTTCAATTCTCTAAGTCCCATGTTTAGCCAGACGCAAAGTGATACAAGGATGCAATGCTGCACTTGCCCACAAGGGGTGCATGCATCTGGAGTTCATTCATAGCAGCTGAGAGGCTGCTGGTGTGCTATTCTCTATCTGTTCCTCTCTCTCTCTCTCTCTCTCTGTCTCAAAAAAAAAAAAAGAGAGAATTTGCATCTGTCATATGTTTAGGAAAATATTTATGTCCTTTTTATTTCCACAATTTTCCATTATTGTCTTCCTTCTGTTAAAGAGATGTGTTCTAGTGTACTACTTCACATTTGATTTCTCCTATTTTGAGTTATTTTCCTAGTGGTTGCTCTAAGGTTTCTCTATTAGCATCTTAGTATAACAATGTAGTTCATAATGATATCAACCTAATTTATGATATAAAAATCTTGCTACTATGTAGCTGCATTTTACTCTATATGATACTCTTATGAAACAAATTAGATCTTTAATCATTATAAGAACACCAATAAAACTTTATTATTATGTGATTATTTTAAATTACATAGAGAATAAGTATTATAAACCCCAAACACTTGTATATATACTATATAACCTTTTTGAAAAGGCTTAATAGTACTAATATTCAAGAAAATAAAATCAAAACTAAGATATATCACCTCATACACACCATGATGGTCACTGTCAAGAACAAAAATCAATACACACACACAAAAAAAAAAAAAAAAGAAAAAAAAAAAAAAAACTGAACATAACAAATGCTGGCAAGGATGTAGAAAAATCAGAATCTTTATGTATCTTTAGCAGTTTAAAATGGGGTAGCCACTATGGAAAAAATAGTATGTTAGTTCTAGCGATCCTAATTCTAAATATAGAGCAAAAATCACTCAAAGCAGGATCTTATAGCCATATTTGCTCACCTATGCTCATTGTGACATAACAGAAAAAAAATGCCAATGAATGAAGTAATAAAGAAAATGTTTTCTGGTCACACACTGATTTCTTAGCCCATCTTCTGCTTCTGCAACACAAGACTCAAGAGTGAGTAACTTATAAAGAAGATCAGTATAGTTTGACCCAATGTTCTAGAGTCCGGTGATCTCATGAAGGCTCTGTCCCATGTCCCAGACACCTGCCACTGGGTCCCCTTCCTAACAATGCAACAATGCTGATCAATCTTCAGCATGAACTTTTCAGGGGAGAAGTCAAACTCAAGCTTAGCAAATAGAATATTATTTGGCCTCAGAAAAACAAAATGTTGCCACATGAAAAACATGGATTCACCTTAAGTATATTATATTAAATGAAAAAAAAAGATTCAAAGGTAAGTATTCTATGTTATGGTTATGAACATTGTTTAAGTATCCCCCCTCGAGTATTCATGTACTGAAATTTGTTTTTTATGATGAAGCATTCATTTGTGAATGCTTAATTCGTTTCTGGTAGATAGGGATGTGTCATGGCACTGAATAGAAGTGCCATTCTCATTCCTGACACAGGACACCATTTGACACAGTGCTAAACAGAAGATTAACTCTTGATGTCATTTACACAGAAGTGAGTCTGATCTGCCAGAGTCATGGATGGACCTTTTAAAGGTATTTAGGGGCCACACAAAGTCGTCATGGTAGAACACCCCCCCACACACACACACATACACACACATGCTGGCACCTTGTATTTTATCATTTAAGCCTTTGTACCACCACAGCACTCTGCCATCAGGAAAACCATCAGCAGCTATAGTTCCTTAGCCTAGAACCACAGCCAATGTAAATACCCAGATTCAGATATTATTTTATTATAATGACAAGTAGTTTAATACATTGTGCATTCTACTAGTAAAATGTCTAAAATCAAATGTCAGGAGACAGAGGAGAATGGCAGTTTCCAGAGGCCAAGGAGGGGAAAGTGAATTTGTTTTCAATTGCTATACAGTGATTCTTTTTTTTTTTTTTTTCTAAGTAGAGTTTCCAGAGATCTGTTCCATAGCAAAGTGAACATAGTTAAGTGACATCAGCTGATATTCAGGTTTGGAGGACTCCTCCAGAAGGGTTCCATATTACTGTGTCCCCAAACAAAAATTGAACAGAAACACATAGCTGCAGCTGAAGCAAGCACTGTTTATTAGACAAAGATCACTTCCATGGGAGGAAGAGGGCTGGAGCAAAGACAGAGGTCACACAGCCCCACTGTGCAAAGATGAAGGATTTTATAAAACATAAAGTGGGCTTTGGGATCATTTACATGACACAGCCTTTGCCCCACATGCTGTTGTATGTACTTCTACATGCAACTGAATATATTGTATACCTGAATAGCATTTTAAATCTCCACCCAGGGGTGTGCACTTTAGTATTATAATGTGCCAAAGATCACTGTCAAGCACTCTAGAGCACTTGTGCACCTGTATCAGTTTTAGCAGACCTTGATGGAGGGTATTCCAGCCTTCCAGCCAGTTTTAGGTTTTTGTTTTTAATGTATAATTTTTTATTGTCAACTTCCATACTTACAGACAATTTTAATTCCTTTAACAGCCATCATACCCCCTCCCTGTCTCCATTAGTCACTCTTTCATTTTGATGTCATCATCTTTTCCTTCTATTATGAGGGTCTTGTGAAAAAAATGTAAGAGCCAGCCAGTTTTCTTTAACAGCGAATTTCATGAGGCTTTGTGAAAGACCTTCCAGATCTCACTCTCTGCCCTACTCTCCTCCCTCAACTGGATTGTACCCTTAAAAATGACTAAGATAGCTGGGTGTGGTGGCACACGCCTTTAATCCCAACACTTGGGAGGCAGAGGTAGGAGGATTGCTATGAGTTCGAGGCAACCCTGAGACTACACAGTTAATTCCAGGTCAGCCTGGGCCAGAGTGAGACAATACCTTGAACACCACCCCCCCCAAAAAAAAGAGTAAGATA
The DNA here is from genome assembly GCA_036365145.1 of Orientallactaga sibirica. Lineage (NCBI taxonomy): Eukaryota > Metazoa > Chordata > Mammalia > Rodentia > Dipodidae > Orientallactaga > Orientallactaga sibirica. The sequence continues at coordinate 69,722,096 of JAEOAD010000004.1, read as the reverse complement.
GGTATTGTATCCAGCTCCATGTTGCTGGGACAAACATCTAACCAAATATAGTTTATGGGAAAAAGGGATTTATTTCAAGCCAACAGATCCTTAGGAAGTTCCATCAATGGCAGAAGAAGCTGGCTCCCCTTCCCGGATCCAAGTACAGAAAATCCCACCAAATAGCCAGCAAGCACCAAAAGCAGCAAGCGGGAAAGCCAAAACTGGAAGTGTTCTCTCCATATCTTTGGGCTGAAGTTCAAATCAGTACCTAGTGACAGGCCTCCCTGGAGCAGGAATCTGCCTGCTAGGGGCTGAAGTTGCAAATTCAATTTTAATAAAACACCTGAGTCTACGGGGCCATATATCTATACTATGCCACTCAAACTACCATAATAGGCACTTGTGTTTTATTTGATTTCTTATAATTACACATTATTTCTGTATTATTTACTAATAAATAGATCTCAAAACCCCTACTTGTTCTTACTTTTCTAAACCAAGATCTAGCTGGTTTTATTTAATAAACTCTGAAGATTGTTTCAAACCTTTGATTACCTTCCAGAGTTCTACAAAGTTGACTTTGATCATTTTCCCTTGTTCTTGTTGCCCTTCTAGAGGAGAGCATCTGTGAAAGTCTTTACTCCCTCATTATAGGTGTTTGATTTCCCTCATTTAAATCTTGATAAGCCACGTCCTTCAGTAATTTGGCTCAAACCTACCTGCAGCATATTCCCACATGTAACTAACAATGTTTGATATATCCAGTCTCTGACACCTTTTAGTCTTGAAATCAAACATCCAGCATCCTGTTCTTAGCACTGGCACAATTTAGCACAAATAGACAAAACAGAGAATAAAGGTCTTTCTATTTGTATTGCCACCTACCTGCCTCAGATTTTCAAAGGTTCAAATTGTTATGTCTCTGTTTACTTCTTTCCAAAAGCCATGGTTTCTATTTAGAGTAGCTGTGGAGGGGTGACCAAGCTATATCTGGTGAACTAAGAAATTAGTTCTGAAACCACGATTGCATAGCTAGGATGATGCTGTTTATTTAGATTGCATGTTCAGTCAGCGGCTCTGTAGGGCTCCTGACTAGAGGCATTCTTCTTATTGCAAATCTACTTTGTAAATCTTGAGAATGCCAGCGCATGGAGGGTCTTAGTGTGGATGCAGTTGCCAATCCCCAGCAAGCCACCCTTTGGGACAGCAGCTGCTTCCACTTACCTTAAATTATTTGAATAAGGAACAAAGAGAGAGCAGATTCTGTCTTAAATGAGAAAACCAAACAAAAGGAGGGGAAGCTGGGAACTTTGTGAATATTGAATGGTTTCAGCAGCTTACGAAAACCAAATCTGAGACTAAATAGCTCCTGTAGCAAAGGACAGAGAGTAACTGAAGCCTTTGGTACTTGATGTGTAGATTGCTCTTGAGACAGACCAGCCCTCTGTGAAGTGGCCTCCTGCACCTCCTGTGCTGAGTTACTTTTACAATTAAACAGACAACAATTGGTAGCACATAATTTCCTAAAGATAATCTTGGTTAGCATTGTCATAACATTAGCAGAACAGCCAGCCTTCAAAAGCTCATGAAGATGTATGGTCAGTCAGTAAGAACACTGACTTTTCCTTTTGTCTATTATGGTGACAGAAGAGTCCCTAATCCATGAAATGAGTATGCATGATGAGAAAGTGATCACTTCTGCTGCAGATACATCCAAAGGCCTCCTCCTATCCCATATCCCATCAGCCTCAAAGATTCTGAAGTTCTAATGAATCATTATGGTCCTCTGATTAATTCAAAGAAAATGACTTGATTAAATTCTGTGACTTAGCTGAGGGAAATACTAAAGGCAAGCAAAATGTTTTGATGACTAGGGACATAGTTCAATTGCTCCTTTAATTTCAGTGCCATGCAACCAATCTCTTGAGTTTTATATATTGGTGTATGAACAAGGTATTTGAGGTAGGGTAAATAATTCAATATTGCTTAATCCTGTGGTTTCAAATTTCCATTAGCAAATGATTGGCTTTAATAAATCTTTTATGATTAGAACTGGATACTCTGATTTCTTCAATATTCTTTACCTCACCATTGTTAACTTATGTACATCTCTTTTGCCCTTGTTTGTTTTTGAACCTAACTCATTTTTTTTGCCTTACCTCAAATGTCTGCATTCTTAATAATATGATGAAGCCCATGATGAGAAAAACAGAGCTATTGTGCTTCTACTTCTAGGATTCAGGACAGCTATGCCTTATTGCATGCCCATGTCACAACCCAATCACATTGAAATTTACTTGTACTTTGTTATCTCAAAGCCCTTTTTGCCTTTGTTTTGTGTGATTAGAGTAGCAAAGTCAACACCAGAGCATCTTTACCTCTCAATTACTAAAGTTTCTGGTTGTTGGAAAATGGTTACATTTTCTTACAAGAGGTCCTGAAATTTCTTTTAGAGGATTATGTCCTTCTCTCTATTCTTGTGGTTTAAGTACAGGAAGATTCCAACCTACTTTGCAAAGAAGACACATGACACAACTCTACCCAATCAGTACATTCTATTTCTGAGCCACAGTACTAAGTTTCATGGGCAGCCTATAACAATAATAACAACAGCCGAAACAGATGAGATTTGTACATACATTGAACCTATTTACTATTTCTAATAAGCCAAATGAGCAGGACCTACCACTGCCCTGTACCTGAGGTGGATACTGTGGACCAAAGAGGAGATTTCTGGAGGAATTTATTGGCTACTGTGTGGTAGCCAGGGACAAACCTAGGCAGTACACATCAAAACATTCTCTGTCTCTGGTACACAGAGACTCATTCTTTGCTAGAATCACTGGAGAGAAAGGGCTGAAGAGGTAAACTGAGGCAGAAACAGCTCAACACCATAAGAAACAGCCACTAAAGTGGAAAGCATATTTATTACAAAACAAACTGAATGCCTTTGACATTAATGAAGCAGCTCCCGAATGTAAGACTTGGCAGTTTTATTAACTAATAAGTTTCTCTCTTCTTAACTTGCTTTTTGATTCCTCTCATTTACAACTAAAATATCCTGTCTAATAAAATTAAGAAAAGCCTAGGGCTGGAAGATGGCTTAGCAGTTAAAGTGCTTGCTTACAAAGTACAAAGATGCAGGTTCATTCTCCAGAATCCATGTAAGCCAAAGTGGCACATGCTTCTTGAGTTTATTTGTACATCCTGGCACACCCATTCTCTCTCTCTCAACTAAATAAAAATAATATATATGAAATTACATATATATGTATGTATGTGTGTATATATATATATATATATATATATATATATGTATACCTAGTGACCGGGCCTTTTAGTGCACACCTTTAAGCTTTAATCCCAGCACTTGGAAGAACGAGGTAGGAGGATCACTGTGAGTTCAAGGTCAGCCTGAGACTACATAGTGAATTTCAGGTCTAATCCCTGCACTAGAGTGAGACCCTACCTCAAAAAACAAACAGAAAAGAAAAGCCTAGGGTTAGGGAAATGGCTCAGTAGTTCAAGGTGCTTGCTTTCAAACCCTGCTGGCCCAGGATTCAATTCCACAGTACCCACATAAAGCCAGAAAGATGCACAAAGTGGGGCATATGTATGGAATTCGTACAGAGCAAGAGGTCTGGCACTCCCAGAGTCTGCTTGATTCTTTCGCTTTCTCTCTCAAATGTTTTTTTTTTTTTTTTAATTTTAAAAATTAAAGCAAGAAATGACAGGTATAAAAATAATAGTGAATGAAAAGTTAAAAACAAACTTTAAATTAAATTTACACAAGCTGCTATCACTCACTTAGAAGAATCATCATAGAACTAGTAGGTGCTCAATCTGGTGGCCCCTCTTCAACCCAATCATCAAAAACTCATGCTGTATTAATGTCTACTTCAACTCTGTAACGATTTCTTTAGGTGACAAGACTAATGTCTGAGATCCATGCTCTATTTATGCTATGAGTTGAAACAAAATAATGTAATTGTGAATGAGAGTGGGAAATAACTTTGCAATCATAAACAGAAAGGCCACTAGTGCTCCTTGAAGGAGAAATAGAAAAAAAGTTCCCCTTAAGCCCTCTTGATGAGAAAACCTTGGAGAGTGAATCGTGATTGTCAGAGAACATTCATGAACAGAGAGAAACATTCCATGTACAATGTGACACTGTGTATTCCAGTCTGGATTTCTGTCTGCAAAGATCCGATTGGATGAGGAATCTGAGCTCCTTGCTGCATCAACCAAGGTGATCTTCTCTGTCCACAACAAAAAGGGCAAATGAGTGACCCCGCCCAATAACAGAAGTAGCAAGAAACAACTTAAATGGCATCAGGTACTTTGCCCTTCCATGCTGCCAGCACTACGCCTCAGGGTCTGTTGCTTGGAAGTGGCCTCTTATAATCAGCTCCTCTGATAAACTCGCACTGCCAAACAGGGTGCCCCTAAAAAGGCACTTAAGGGACATGAGGGGTATATGGTTACAGAATCAGTTTCATTTTTGAAGAAGTTGTATCTGCCAGTATGTCAGTGTTTGGTGAACTCAATATACTTGTATTTTTTGAAAAGTACAGGAAGGCCCCTCTCCAACTCAATCGTAAGCAATTTATACTGCATTAAAGTCTACAACTGCTTTCTGATTCTGTTGACCACTTTACTTTTTTCTTTGTGATTAGACAATTTTATCCATACTAGCTATAACATCCAGCACAGCGCCAGGTCCTCTAATTTATGTGTTAATGCGGTGTTCTGGAAGCTTGATGTTAAAATGATGAATATCACCTGGGAAGAAGATTGGAGAAGAGCAAAAGAACTGGCAAGCTGCCTTGTGGAAATAGCTTTCGACTTTATCAAACCATGGGGTAACATGTCAGATTATATTACGTACAATTAATTATTAATGCTGTCTGGGCTTTATTTTGAAAAGTGCAAACATGCACTTCCAATAATTTTCTTCCCATGGAAAATCTGTTGTGTCCCTCAAATTGAGCAGCAAAATGTCCCTCACAAAATACCTTAAGGCTTCCATCTCTCCAGATTTAGCATGCATCTGAGACAAGAAAGCTTTCACAAGCCTCCTTGCCATGGACAAAACAGAGATGTGTTTTTGCTTAATTAAAATTCTTTTTTGGCAACAGATGTCCTTGCAAAAATAGCTCAGAGTGTGGTGAAGCATTTTTATGGGCTGGGGTTCAGCAACAAGGAGCCCGTCATCTGCCTTCTCTGCTCTGAGAGCAACACAAGAGAACCAGGTGGCTGGTCACAGTTTGAAAAGTGAACAAATGTATTTATTCATTCTGAGCAATTTGCAACCTACTGGGAGAGCAGGAGCTCTCTCTCAGCCCCTTTGCTTCTGAGAGCTTAGTACGGCAAGAAAAGGGAGCTGCTTAATTGCTTCACACAGTTTCTCTCACTAAAGCAATTAGCACCCAGAGGAAAGTCCAGGAGAAGGACACAGCCAGGCCTCACACACATATGGTGGCCTGAAACTAGCCTGTCTCCTCGCCCAGACACACAGGTGATTCAATCAGCAGTGGAGGCTCAGGCCATGATGCTCTGCTTGCTGGCATCTCTGCTGCAGAAGCTGTCTTCCTACTGCCGAGCTACTTGTCCACTGAAGCACCAGTGGGCAGTGGGTGGAAGCTCGTCAGCTTTAGATGCAGTTACTGTTATTGGGCAAACGGACTCAAGGACTGAAATGACTTAGCTTAGATCCGTACATGAGACTAAAATGGCTACTGAATGCTAGGTGGTTAAGTACAAACTAAGTTAACTAAGGTACATCTAAATGTGATAACAGCCTGGACCAAACAGAAAGACATACACATTTTGAGGTAGTGGTAGAGTTCGAAACTAAGTCTTGGATGGCCCCAAATGGCCTCAAACTCATATCCCTGCTATCTTTAGAGTGCTGCTATTGCAGAAATTCACCACTATAGCTCGGTAGGAACTAAACTTTAGAAAATAAAAATGATACTTGCTAGAAGCCTTGTAGACAGGGGACATGGCTGCTATGTATGACAACCATTCAGTGGAGGCTATGTGAATCAACTGTGTGTATGCTTTCTTGTTTTTTTTTTTTGTTTTGTTTTGTTTTGTGTTTTTTTTTTAATCTAGCTGCAAAGCTAGACTATAGCAAAAGCCTTCTCTTTACTTTCAGTATATTGTCAATGGCTGAATCAAATTAATTCACTAGTGCAGAGCCTTAATTAACCTAAATAATCACAGAAATTATTCCTTTTTGTTAACAAATCTTCATGATAATTTGAGATACCAAGACTTTTGAACCATTTAAACAATTCTGTTGAAAAGCATTATAAAAGGTATCTGACATCTTTATTGTCATTCAAGGTCCACAGAACATGGATGGTTCATAGAAGGGTAGATTAAGAAATAATTCTCATCTTTTCTTTGTGCAAGTTGCAAGTATTGATGTTTCTCTTGGGATTAAAATAGTGTTTTATGTACTTTTAATATCTTACTTCCTTGGGGGTAAGTAGGATACCTGAGTGATTCATTTTAAAAACCCAAGGAGGCAGATAGGGCATGGAGTAATATGATTCACACATTTATTTGATAACTATTTAATGGTCACTTATTTAGTGATAGGCACGATGTCAGGGGCTATGGGTTTTCTAGGAAACAACACAGAGTTCTGGACATCTGGAAGCCTGAATCTTAATAGAGCACATACCCAGGACAGCATTGAACCCATTCATTCATTCATTCATTCATTCATTCATTCACTCATTTGCAATATCATGTCAAGTAGACCTAAGTGCTAAAAAGAAAAATAAAAATGATAAGAGGAGAGAGAGGGTCTTCACAGAAAGCTTTTTATGTAGGAAATATGTGGTCTATATGAATAAGGAATGAAGCATGAGGACAGGAGAACTCCAGTCAGGTGTGTGGACTAGAAAGCAATTCTCCATGATGTTTGAATATGTGAAGACATTGACATTGCATTTGCTGTGATGTGTATATAGCAATAAGGCCTGAAAGCTGAGGAAGAATCTCCTTGGCAAAGAGAAAGTTTGTTTTCTAATGAGGATAAAGCTCTTTTCTTCCTTTATAATGGCAGGGACAGGGCATGTTTGCCACCATCCACATTAAAAGATTGTGGGCCTCTAAAACCAAATCTCCGTATTCAGAACATGGAATAAAGTATGGGGAGTATCCACGTGGGCTTCCTTTTCCAACACCCCATGGGACTTAGGGGGTCAAGAAGATCAGATATTATGAAGAAGTTCATGCTACTTACTATGCTGGGAAAATAAACCAGCTAAAACTATTGATATTCATTTGTTCATGGTGGTAGGGACATTTTGTGAAGAAAGGAATGGTGAAGTGGGACAAAGGCTGAGTAAGAGTAATTGAAGACAATAAATTGGATTCCTGATTTATCAGCAGGAGTGATGAAAAATAGCAATACTGAGCATTAAAAACTTCTAAATTTTTTAAATGCTTTATTTATTTCTTTAATAGAGAAAGAGGCAGATAGAGAATGGGTGTGTCAGGGCCTCTAACCAAAGCGAACAAACTCCAGACACCTACACCACCTAGTGCATCTAGATTACATGGGTACTGAGAAATCAAGCCTGGGTCCTTTGTCTTTGCTGGCAAGTGCTTTGACTGCTAAGCCATCTCTGCAGCCCAACTTCAAGAAATTTTATGTAAGGCTGGAGAGATGGTTTAGTTGATAAAGTGGTTGCCACTCAAAGATAAAGACTTCAATTGGATCCCTAAAACTATGGTCTTCTCAGTGGGAAAGCAGAAACAGGAGAAGAATTCCCTAAGACTTGCTGGATAGTTTGTCTAGTCCAGTCAGTGAGTTTGAGGTTCACTGAGAGACCTTGTCTTCAAAACAAAAAAAGGTGAAGAATGACAGAAAATGACGCTCAATCTCTGTCCAAAACACAATGCAACTATTCATACATGAATATACAAAATATATACATGAATATGCAAAAATAATTTTTTTGGTTTTCTGAGGTACAGTCATACTCTGGCCCAGCTTGACTTGAAATTCACTATGTAGTCTCAGGGTGGTGTCAAATTCATGGAGATCCTACAACCTCTGCCTCCCAAGTGCTGGGATTAAAGGCATGTGCCACCACACCTGGCCAAAAATATATTTTTTTATAAATAAAAAGCACAGAAACCAACTAGGAGGAAATATCAGAATCAAGATTTTTATTTACTTAAAATGAGCTGCTATATTATTTTAAATGTTTTTTTTTATCAAAATGAGAAATGATAATATATTAACATGTTAGAAAATAGTCTAGAATGAAAAAATAATGATGCAGAAGAAAAACATCATCATTACAGACATAAAGATCTAAGTCACTAAAAAGGGATGAGCTGTGCCATGCTGGTGATAGTGTTGCCCTGCCATCAGAGTATAGCAATTGGTCCTATGTAACCAGAGATAAGGCCTCCTATGGTGTACAGGTGCAAGTGATGTGCAATATTTGGTGAGGAAGAGAAGACAGAAAAGTTTTCTTGTAATTGCTCCTATTGAGTAAAAGTGAATAAGAGAAACTAGAAGTGATGGGGTAAAATAGTCACACACATAACTCAAAAAGCATACTGATTGGGAAAAGTAGTCATGTTTCAAAGTCATGCCAGGAAGTATGAAATCCATGTTTTGTAGCAGGAGATGATAAGATATTGAATATTATAGAGAGTAATTCAATAAGAGGAAAAGAATGCTTGAAGAGCCAATTAAGTTGAGACATGCTTGGTTAAAAAAAAACTGGTATGGTCAACTGCAGGGCTTCTCAAAATCTTTAATATGTTATGCAGATGACAATTTTATCCCCCCTCCCAAAGAGGTATAGTATGTGATTGATGATTTTTATAGTTATTTGATTATGAACATCAGTAGAGATTTTATTTTATTTTTATTGAGAATTTTAACATATGAACATACTATAATTTGGTCATGTTCCCATCATATTATCCTTTTTTGTCCCCTCTCCCCTGCCCCTATTCCACTGAGGAACCTCCTTTTTCAAGGTAGTCCTTCCTCTGTTTAGTGTCTTTGTTCCTTTTGCCCTCTGCTGTTCTCTTTGTCAAAATGTTTATAGGATCAGAAAAGTGAAGAGCTTGTCAGGGTATGGAGAAACACTGTGGGGACATGAATGTACCAGGAGTTCATTCTGCCCCTTCTTTTTTTTTTAAATTTTTTATTATTTTTATTTATTTATTTTTGGAGAGCGAGACAGAGAGATGTCAGAGAGGGCTAAAGGAGAGACAGAGATGGGTTACATCCAGCAGTCTCTCAGCTGCTGTGAAAAAGAAATCCAGATGTGTGGTTCTCTTTTGTTGTCATTTTGAGTCTGCCTCCCTTGCCTCACTGCATCTGGCTAAACGTGGGACCTGGAGATTGGAACCGCTGGACATTGGAACCAGCTTTCTTAGGCTTAGCAGGCAGGCACCTTAGCCGCTAAGCCATCTCTCCAGCCCCATTCTGCCCCTTCTTGTGCAATCTTCCCTGAGCCTTGGAGGGCATGATAGAAATCTCCACTAGTGTTGAGCTCTCAACAGCCTTTCATGTTCTGCTTTGATGAGTTTTGAATCTCGTTAGCATCTATGTCATCTCCATAGAGGAGGTTCTCTGGCTAGCAATGAGAATAGCAATAATATCTAATGTGTTACATCCTCTGTAATGTTTCCTGGGCCCTAGAATGTGTGAAAAAGATGACTTTTCTAGTGTTAGGCACTAGGTTCTCTTCTTGTTGTCATTTTGAGTCTGGAGCCTCCCTAGTATTTTCCACTATCTATAAAAATAAGCTTCTAACCTAAAGTGAAAACAGCATTAATCAAAGGGCATAAATGCATACATTTTAAGGCTTTTAATAACCATAACATCTCCATGTAGTTAAAGAACAGTGGAATTTTCCCTGTAGGGTCTATGGCCTTCCAAAGTCATAGGATTTTGACTAAATTCTCAGTACCAGGCATGAGTGCCCTCCCGTTTAGAGAGTCTCATATCCAATCAAAGAGCAGTTGATTACCCCCATAACCCATGTGCCACTATTGCGCCACCTTTTTGCTTGGCTGGTTAATTTTGTAGCTTTCAGGACATACTTCTTACTCAGATTGCTAATGACTTTTATCTCCCATCATCTTACATAGCACTTTCTAGCACTATATCAGCTAGTTAGCAGAAAGTAGCTTCCATCTCAGTACTAGCTAATGTAGAAGTCATTGTTTCTATAGTACCTTTTTCATACCATCTTTAATTTTACATACCTTTCCCCTTACTGTCCCTCCCTTTTCCCTGTTCCTCCTGAGACTATTCCACCCTCTGTATTCTGTCCCTCTATTTGCCTTTCTACTATTATTTTCCCTAGTCCCACCTGACTTCTCCTCGCTTCAAGCCTCATTCTTGCTTCCTGACCACTGTTACTATGTTCACTATGGTGGCTCACACCTATAATCCTAACATTTAGACTGTGACAGGAAGATCATCATGAGTTCAAGAGTGCCTTGGATATATAGTGAGGTAGAACTTAGAAAATACTAAGTTAAATCATCTGCAAGTATACAACTCTCTTGCTCCTATACTCTGGTACGATAGGCTGCTGTCTTAGGTATAAAAGTAAAAGCATCAAGCAGTATTCATCAACAAACAGTGTTGTAAAAATTTTTAAAAAATAATAATGATGATGATGAATTTGATAAAATAGTCATTGTGTGGAGAGTCTATGACTTCTAAATAAACCAAGAGTAGATGTTGATTAATTGAACAATAACAAAAGAAATACTGAGCAATATTGACAGACAAAAGCTACTTCAACAAGTCATTAGTGAATAAACACTTGGCAAGAAGCCTAAGGCCAATGGAGGTCTCTACTAGAATTCCAAGAAATATGGCCATAGAAGAGTTGGGGGGTTAAAGAAAGAATTTTTAGACAGATAAGAAAGAACCCTTCCTACCGGAAGGGTTCATATAGGGTTGAAGAAAATATCTAGAAAAATGACAGTAATATACTTTGGATCCCCAACCTCCAACAAACAGGTAAAAAAGGAGTTTCCACAGTTTGGGAATGATAAAGGCATTCACAAGGCCTCAGGTTCAGAAGCAAAACTAGGAGGTGGGTTTTATCAGGGATAGAGTACACTGCAGCAGGTCTAGAGCAGTTCTAGCCTGATTTTGCTTTGAGCTGAATTCTGTGTACTTAGACTAACAACTTCTAAAATACATTTTAGCAACATTATTAAAAGTTTTCAGTACTGTGTAGGAAGAAGATTCAGAAAAGGCTGGCTAGAATTAAAATAAAATTCTAATTTATTCAAGCATTGTAGCTTCTGTTTTGGCTATTTGTGTCATTATCCTCTATATGCTTTCACTTGAAGATTATAAATGAACACATACATGTATGCATACATACCATGTGTGTATTCAGAAAGACATCAAGGCCAGGCAAACTGGAAGACTCTTGATCCTCACTAAGGCCTATAGTAATGAAAATAACTACTGGGCTGGAGACAAGGTTCAGTGGTTAAAGCTACTTATTTGCAAAGGTCAGTAGCCTGGCTTTGATTCCCCAGAACCCACATAAAGCCAGATACACAAAGTGGTACATGCATCTCAAGTTGATTTACAACAGCAGGGACCCTAGGATGCCCATTCTCTCTCTCTCTTTCATAAATGAATAAGTAAATAAATATTTGTTTAAAAAGGAAAGCAACTGTTATCTGCGAAGTGAGGCACTATAGGAGAAACTCCTATATGAGCCCAGGAAATGTTTAAGAAGAAGCTCCATCCTGCCAGACAGGAGTTTGAGTCTTGCCAGGGAAGAGTGGCATCTATATTCTTTTGGACCTGTGTCTCTAGCTGATTCCTTGTAAAAGAAAGCTATATTGGAGATGAAGAGATGGCTCAGTAGTTAAAGGTACTTGCCTGTAAAGCCTGATAGCCTGCGTTTCATTCCCCAGTACCCACTTAAAGCCATATGCACAAAGTGGTGCATGCATCTGGAGTTAGTTTGCAATGGCATTAGACCCTGGTACACCCATATTCACTCTTTCTCTCGAGTGAATAAAAAATATATATAGAAGAAAGCCATCTTGTTCTTATTCTCTGATAGTATGATGAGGCATGATCTTGCCTGACTGTAAAAGATGGGTGCCCACAACAGGACCCAAGGATTTCTCCTCCAAAAGAATTATGTGCATTTTTTTTTTTTTTTTGGAAAAATACTAATGGTCTATGACTTACAATGCTTTGAAAGGATTTTTTTTTTTTATTATTGTAGGAAAGCCACGTACTTTGAAGCCATACATGGAAAATTGACCTTTCTCTGGGCTAGTGATACACAGTGGAATACTCTCACTTGATGGTGGACAGTGGCTACAATCCACATCTCAGTCACCATTTGATCACAAAGGAAACAGCCTATACTGAACAGCCTATACTGAAATACTGTATTACTAAGTTATCATGTTCAAAAAGTTAAGAATATTAAATGCAATTTTCACTTTGGAAATTTTCAACTTGCAATGGGCATATTAGGATGTAACCCCATAATAAGATGAGACATGCCACCATCTGGAGACACCATGACTTCTAAAGAAATCAAAAGTAGATATCAACTTAAAATCAGTGAACAAACATGAGCAATAATGACAGACAAAAGACGCTTCAACAATTCATTAGTCTAGTTGCACCTGATGGAAGACTAGGGCCAAGAGAAGTCTAGTGGGGAGCATCTGTCCTCCTTGGTCCTGATACTAGAGGTCTCTTTTTAAAAACCCTTTGAATATTCTCATTAATCTTGGCCTTTAGTCTTTCTTCCATACTGCTTTTTAACACAAGGGTTGCAAATTCAAATGCCTTCAAAAGCTTGGCATGCCATTTAAATAAGTAATGCCTAGCCTGGTGTCAAGAACAGTAAGGACTATGGTACTAGAAAGGCTTTTAAAATCAGATGGCTTCAAAGCACTGTAATTGAGCTGGCAAGCTGGCACTTTGAAGCCCTCTCCTGGAATGCAAACCTGCCTCCTTTTGGAACTCACAATGTGTAGCCTGCTGAGGAGTCATTCTCACCAGCACCCCTTCCCACTGTGCTATTTCCAGTATACCTTATAAGCTTCAAGGCCATGTACATAAGCAGATGATCCTCTGTAAAAAGTGCAGAGGTAGAGAAAGGAAAGTAGGATACAAATAGCACATGCTGTACATATGTGCTACAATATCACACTGAACCCTACTAATATGTGTAATTAATATGTCTATAAAAAAATAAGAAGAAAGCACAGAGGATTTATAATGGTTTCTTCACATTTATCTTTCAAATTCACAATGCAATATAAATGTTTATTTTATGAAATACCTGATTCCAAATAAAGAATGAAAGCATATGTACAAATAATGGTATATTTCAAATCAATCTTAAATATATTATGTGCTAGTACCAATAATCATTCCTATATGAATATGTAAACATATGACATCTATATATATCATTGTATTTAATATTTATTTAACATATATAACATACAACCATATACATAGTTGTGTTACTTTCTCATTGCTGGGACAAAACACCTGACCAGAAACAGATTATGAAAGCCTTACAGTTCCAGAGGGTAGAGGTCATCGTGGCAAGGAAAACATGGCAAGATTGGAAGCAGGTTCACATCATCACATCAGCATGGAGGAAGCAGAGCAAAGAAATGAATGGTACATGCATCCATAGCTACACCCTGTTTTATCCAGCTCGAGGATCTGAGCCCATGATATAAAACCTCCCATCTTAATTAACTGAATCTAGAAAAGTCCTCATAGACTTGACCAGAGATTTGTTTCCATGGTAATTCTATATTCTGTCAAGATGACAACCAGACATTCCCTGGCTGGCTAGAAATGGCATTAGAAAAAAACATCCTTTGTGTTGTTATTTTAGGAAAGGAAGAATGAATCGACATAGGAGAAAATGAGAAAAGTTGCTTTGAGAGGGAGAGAGCATTCCTTTAATAAAAATCTCTAGTATAGTCTTCTGATTATCATCACATTTCACCTAACATATAAAACCGATGAAGGAAAAGGAAATGCACAGACATGTATAATGTACTAGAGGACTATTAGGGAAATCCAGTTTGCAAGATTTGGCCCATGTTTTGAAAACTAAGTTCATTTTGTAAATCTATCTTTCAATTGAGACATTTCATTTTAAGATTTTATTTTTGCCTGCTCTCTTCTAAAAGGATGTGTGATCTAGAGCTCTCTCAGTTGCCAGAAGGAATGCCACATACATTAACCTTAGTTGCCAAGGTCCTTTAGGCATTTGAGCTTATGTCCACTGTAACAAGCAGGGGACTGTCCATTTTAAACAATATATGTTTGATGGATAAAGTCAACAGATGATGCAAGGATGATGCCTAGAAGATTGGATCTGGGTCTCTAAAGACCTGAAGGACAGGAGAGTTCTTGCCTTTGCTTTGTCAATATAGGACATGGGCGGGGCATAAGATTTAGCTCAGAGTTGAGCACTTGCCCAGCAAATACAAGGCTGTGTTCAGTCCCCAGCACCAGAAAAAAAAAATTAAAATAGGGCACAAAACTTAAAACAAACACACATGAACATGTAAAATATTCAGGGCACTAGAAGATGCTGTCTCCCATCCTAAAGACCAGCCATCATTTTAAAAAATATTTATTTATTTACTTGAGAAAGAAAGACAGAGAAAGAGAGAAAGAAAATGAGTATACCATGGCTTCTTGCCACTGCAAATGAACTCCAGATGAATGTTCCATTTTGTGCATCTTTCTTTATGTGGATACTGGGGAATCAAACCCAGACTGGCAGGCTTTGCAAGCAAGCGTCCTTAACCACAGAGACATTTCTCCAGCCACCCCCCTTTTCATTGTTTTTAAGTAAAAAGGAAATCATTGACAGAATCAATGCTGGTAGAAATCTGGGCCATGTGGCTAACCAAGAGACTTTGAAGAAATTCTTTCTCAAGCTTAGAAGATCTGGGAATGAAATGAAACTCAAACACCCTCTCTAAATGTACTGCGTGGTTTTCTGACAGTCCCTAGGAATTCCTGGCTAGAGAATATTCTAGAAACCTATCATTGTGTCATCAAAAGGATCTAGAATTCTTAACGAATAGGTTGCCAATTTTAGTTTGAAATTCTTCCATCTAGTTGGACTATCAGGAAAATGCATGACAGGGGACAAGCTAGAAGAACTGAAACATGTCATTTCATCCTTTTTCCAATTTTGTTTCATAAGATTGAACAATCTATTCTGGAACATGCTATTCAAGTCAAGGGTGCATTCAAAATTGACAAGGAAATACTTTCTACGTGATCTTTAAAAAATACCTTAATTTATTCCCATTTCCAATTATTTTCCACTTAAATTACTTAGAAATGTCAAGGCTGCAAGAGGCTTAAACACATAGTTATGTTCCAAGGTGAAGGAGTACGTAAATAGACAGAGAAGAGAATGTGCATGGAAAGTAATTTTCCAACTTAGAGGATGTTGACAGAGAGAGTCAAATAAATAACTGCTGAATAAGAAGAAAATAGAATTGAATAAAAACAATAAATCACATGGAAATGTTAAAAGGATGCATTCAACAAGAAAATCATTTACCAGTAGCTTAGCCCAACACAGAACTACAATAAAAATTCAGCTACGTGGAATGGGTAAGGGATAGATAGAAATACCCCCAAGCTCTAGGTTACCCTTTCTGGAAACAGCAACAATAATAAGTGTCATGCATAGAATCACACTGATTGGTTAAAGAAATAGAAGGCTGCTGTCAAAAGAAATGAAAAAAAGAATAGGGTAACATGAACTTAACTAGTGAATATTAGCTGTACTTTTCTCTTGAACTCTGTGTCTTTGGATATGTCTTATGATTTCTCTGGGTCTCTTTTCTTTACTTCCAAAGTAAGATTAAATTAAGTAACTCATATGTATACTTACAATTCCAGAATTACATATCTTTACATGACGTTGCTGTAGGAAGTAATATATTAATGAATATTAATAGCCTGACCAATTACCAGTTAGCAATTTTGGAGGAGATGGCAAGACTCTAAGAACAATGGGATATAGAATAGACAGTGTCATAGTAAAAGGCAAGCATACCAGAGGCTCAAGACCTCATTCATTACAGGAACATTTATTGAGCAACTGTTCAGATTGATGTAGGGCTTGAGAGTGCTGGGGCCTTGGGCTAAACTCAAGTGACAATTCCAGCAGCCACCAGACCTGCAGCCTAAATCAGTGGCTCTGGAGCTTGCGCTAGAAGGGGAATTAAGAAATGCAGACAAGCCGGGTGTGGTGGCACATGCCTTTTATCCCAGCACTTGGGAGGCAAGGGTAGGATGATCACTGTGAGTTTGAGGCCACCCTGAGACTACATAGTGAATTCCAGGTCAACCTAGCTACAGTGAGTCCCTAACTCGAACCCCAAAAAAAAAAAAAAAAAGAAATGCAATGCAGACAAGCAAGTGAGCAGCCAAAGATAGACACTGAAGAGACAGAACTCCTAGAGAGAGAGAGGATTACCCCTGAGACAGTGGAAGACAGAGGGTGCGGCTGCCAAGATGCCTGGTCTCCTGTCCTTTTTATGTGAATTATGGAAAGACTGAAAGAAACTGGGGTAATCTTTTTTTTTCTTTCTTTTTTTTTTTTTTTCAAGGTAGGGTCTCACTCTGGCCCAGGCTGACCTGGAATTAACTATGTAGTCTCAGGGTGGCCTCGAACTCATGGAGATCCTCCTACCTCTGCCTCCCAAGTGCTGGGATTACAAGTATGTGATTGGGTATTCTTCAGATGCATCATGGACAGAACCAGTGAGAGGCCTACACACCCTGCCCTTGTCCCCTCAGCCCAGCTAAAAAACTATTTGGGCATTGCTTGCCCAATCAGCTATGGTCACACATCATGGCCATCTTGTCCACTTGCTTCCCCAACTGGTTGGATTCATTATGAAAGCTACTGACCGAGTCCTTTTTCTGTTTTTGTCTTTGAGCTGTGTGACTGTAGCTTGCAATGACTGGCTTTGTAGTTCACCATGGAGGAGCTAACTCCTATCTCAGAATCAGGTACAAAGATGAAATAGATCTAGTCCACAGTGTCTGAGGTCATGTAAGCTCGGAACAGCAGCATCTCTAGAAAGATGTTCCACAAGTGTATGGAAGAAGAAGGCTGTTTCTGAGGTCCATGTCTAGGGTAAGTGAGGGTCAGATGGGGTCAGCAAGGATTAATTAATGGGAGCCAGTCAGGTGAGATAGTGAGCAAGGGTGGTTCTGGCAAGAAAAGTGAAATTTCCAAATGCTGTAAGAACATGGCCATTGTGGAGCACAGGCTGCCTGGAGGGATGTAAAGAGATAACGAACCTGGGCAAAAGCAGTGGTCAGAGCAGTGCTCTGGTGGAAGCAATCTAAGGAGTAGTTAACCAAGTGAGGCACCCTATCATCCGTGTGCAGTGCGCTTGGTCTTACCTGCATGGAAGCATTGCTCCATCAGATGCTAAGAATCAGCAAAGAGGGGCTGTTTGTTGAAAAGAGAAAAGACAGGACATTACAGAGACATATACAACAAGAGGTGTTATCTACCCCTGTATTTCACAGGTAAAAGGGCAAAGAACAAGAGATTTAAAAAGTAGTAATTCTGGAATGAGGATGTATCTCAGGGTTGACATCACTGTGATGGGTTGACTCAGATGCCTGACCCCCACCATAAACTCATGTATTTTGAATGCTTGATCCCCACTGGTGGCAATTTGGGAGGTTCAGGTATACTGAAGGAGGTATATGGATGGAGGCAGACTTAGGGTGTTATAGCCAGGTTACTATTGCCAGAGCTCAGCTCAAGTTCTTGCTGATGTTTTCCACCTGCTGTGGCAGGAGGTGATGTCCAGCTTCTGCTCTACCATCTTTTCCCTGAAATCATGAAACTTATCTTCAAAACTATAATCCAAAATAAGCCATCTCCTCTCATCAGCTGCTTTTGGTCAGTTGTTTTGTCCCAGAAACGCGAAGATAAATATAACAATCACCAAAAACTGGAAGAAAAAAAAAAAAAAAACCTCAGTTAAAAGCAACACTGATGTTTATTTCTTGATTTTGTCTTCTGTTTGCCAGGTGTGCATCCAGCTGTCCAGTGCATATTATTGTCAGGTGCCTTGTAAGTATTAAAGTATATCCTGTCACATCCTCTCCCTCATATAAAGGACACCATCATGAAAGGCTCATTCCCTCACACTCGAATGTAACTAGAATGTTAACCTCCCCAATCACCAAGCTGCATTGTCCTCAGGAACAGAGATTTCATTTTTAACTTTGATTTTCAGAATTTACTACAAAACTGGCAAAACTAGAGGTTGCTTCATGAGTGTTAGACATACGAATGAAGATGTTCACATTCGGGTGTCTGGGGAGAAGGCTCCATGGGTGGTGTGCTTGCCTTGCAAGCATGAAGACCTGAATTTGGATTCTTAGAAAGCACTCTAAGCCAGGTGTGGTAGCATGCATCTGTAGTCCCAGTGTGCCTATAGTGGGATGGGAAGTGGAAGCAAGAATCCCTAGACATGCACACACAGTGGCAACAAGTGATCATGCCTCAAGCAAGGAAGAAAGCCAGAACCAACATTCAATTGTCCTTTGACCTCTACACATGTGCAGTGGCATGTGCACATCCACATGAACACATACACACACAAACACACACCAGGATAAACATTGGAAAAAACAATCTAAGCAGTTCACATTCTGAGTGTTTTAGGACTCATCTCCTCACAGCGGAAAGCTGCAGACCAGCAGCATCTCCATTTGCTGAGTTTTGTTAAACATGAAAATCTGCAGAGTCCAACCAGGCCCACTGAATCAGAATCTCTGTGGTCAATACTTAGAGATGTGCTTTAACAACCTTTTCTAGGTGATTTCCATGAATGGAAGTTGATTATTGCTTTAGGGAATATCAGAGGGAAAAAAGAAACTGTAAGGAATAAATGGATGAGCAAAATCAAGAGAAATTTTGACGAAAATCTATTCTTATTTTTTACTTGTGTGAGTTCCTGTTCATGTGTGTGTCCATGTCACAGCATACATTTGGAGGGCAGAGGACAACTTTCAGGTCTGTCCTTACCTGACCACCTCATTTGAGGCAGAGTCTCACACTTTGCTTGTTTTTTTTTGCTGCATTTGGTATGAACTTCTAGAAAATTTGCCTGTCTCTGCCTCCTTCGCTGTCAACATCAATGTGCTAGAACTACAAAAGTCTGCCACAGCACAGCTTCTGGCTTTTTGTATAGGGTCCGGGGAGCAAACTTGGGTACTCTGGCTTGAGCTATGCAGTGCTTTATCCACTAAGCCATCTGACCAGCCCTCTATTCCTATTAAAAGTAAGACTGAATATGACTTCCTACTAAAGTGAAGGATTAAACCCTGCCTTTGTGGTAATTCAGTTAAAGACAAAGGTCAGAGTAAGAAAAAAATAGATTCTGTCCCAAACAAAGGAAGAGAGGAGGAGCTTCAGAAATCCATAAAGGTAGTGATCTTGAGGAGAAGACCAGTGAAAAGTGCTCTGGCAGCAAGGCTCCTCAGCAGGGGGTAGGAAGCAAAAGAGTGTAAAAAATAAGCCAGGCAGCCTTGGTGAAAGCAGCCTGGCAGTTCCACCCACAGGACAAAGCCACAACATCATGATCCTCAAAACCGTTGTGGGTTTTGGTGAGGCAGTGGTTTCCTTTAGCAAATGGGTCACCAGTGGGAAGGAATCCCTCTGTATGCTGTGTGCAGGGCTCATTCTCTATGATTCAGGGGCAAGGTCAAGTGCCATCTTCATAGAGAACATACTGCTTGAATCAAAGATGCTCTGGGGGCCTGAGAATGGGGAACAACCACAAGACATAGATCCTGATTTAAGTCACAGCTCCAGGCAAGAGAAAGCTGGACGCAGGGTGGTGAGAAAGAGGATTGGCCCCTGACAAACTGAAAAGTGCAGGGTGCAGGGGTCTGGGCTCAGTCATGAAGTGCATAATTGTGCCTTCAGTACTCTGGAGCAGAGAACTCTGGATATGGACAATACTGAGCCTGAGGTTAGCAGGAGGGGCAGCCACTGGAGCCACCCATCTGCATTTCACCTCGCTAAAATTTCCGGTGCCCCAGCACTCTGCTTGACATGTACAGCAGCATACCCCCCAGCAGGGTGCTTAATACTCAGGAGGCCTTGAGAGTACAATACAGGCCCATGGAAAATAACTGATACCACAGGCAACTACAGCAAAGAACACATGTGCACCTAGGAAGGCATTAATGATTCAGCATCACCACAGCCCACCGGCATGAACTCAAAGTGCATCCGTACTGCTAATTTGACTGCCTCTTCCATAATCAAGAACATCAGACTCCTCTTCCAAGTGTTCCCAGATTCCCTTAAACCTGCCAATAAATTTGTCTTCTTTTCCAGCCTGCTTCCACATCTCTATAGCTGCTTCAGAAAACTTCCTTTTCCCAAGAATTGCTTCCTTATCTTAAAATGCAAATGCTAAAGGAGTTGGCAGGTTCCACTTATGTAACTTAATTAAACATAGAAAAACAAATGGACTGTTTATTTATGAAACCATCATAAGCCCTGAAATAAAGTATTTAATCGTGTTCTTCTATATCTAACTGCCTGTGTCATTCAAATTTGCAGAGGAGGACATGGTGGAGAGCAAACAAGTTGGATGATTGTCCAAGGGTCATACATAGAGTCAGAATTCAATTTCACTGCCGATTTGATGTTGGTTCATTAAAAACATTGGGTGGCAAAGGAATGAGAATTCACAGAGAAAAAAACTTGTGCATTTCATTGTTTATATGGCTTTATGGCCCCTTATGTAATAGGCCAACCCTCAGTTTCTGGCTTTTGATCCCTTACAGAGCATTAAATCCTACATTAAGGAGCACCACACCAGCATTAAAGGATGATGCGCTGGTAACCAGCTGTCCTGACAGCATGCTGAGGTGGAGAGGAACCACTGTCATTGCCAATAACATGAAGGATGCCTCCAAGTACTGAAAATTAGACTTGCAGTTTAGAAAATTATAAAATACACATAAGGTAGAATATTATGTAATCATTAAAATAATGAGAGAACAAAATTGACATAAATGCTCTGATATAGAAAAAAGAAATCCATGATATGACTATGATATTTTTGTATGTTTTTGCATTTATGTATGTTTCTAAAAATATTTAAAATGCTAAAAGAAGTGAATTTTATGCTTATATTTGGTCATACATATGGAATGCATATTCACATTCAAATATTGTGTAGTATGGATATGCATACAATATGTATACATATGTATGAATTACCTGTATTTATGTCTTCACTTGATGTGTGTGTGTCTGTGCTGCCAAACATTTAGATATGGGCAAATTTAAAATATTTTTCTTTATTTATTTGTGAGAGAAACAGAAGGAGGAGGGAAGAGACAAAGAGAGAGAAAGCAGAGAGAGAACATGAGTATGCTAGGCTTTCCTGCTACTGTAAAGGAACACCATATACATGTGCCACCTGTGTATCTGACTTCACATAGGTAATGGGGAGTTGAACCTGTGCCATCAGGAGTTGCAAACAAGTGCCTTTAACCACTGAATCATCTCCCCAGCTCTTAACAAATTTAAAATATTTTTAAATACTTTTCCTTTGGGAGAAAAATGCCTATTTTACTCATCTTTGTAATTTAATTCAAAAAATAATAGAAACATTTTTAAAAACCTAAGAATAAAGTATTTTAAATGTTTTATATTCTATGTGTTAAAAATTTCACTTATTTATTTAAGAGATAGAGGAGACACAGAGAGAGAGAGAAAGAGAATGGAAACACCAGGGCCCCCTGCTGCTGCAAAGTGCAGACACATGCACCACTTTGTGTATCTGGCTTTACATGGGTACTGGGGAATTGAACCCAGGTCATCAGGCTTTGCAGCCAAGTGCCTTTAACCACTTAGCCATCCTTCCAGCCCTATTATAAGATTTTAATGTTATCAAAATTAAATCCAAATAATACAGCAATATGTTTATCAGTGGCTTTTGAAACATTGAGAAAGGAAAATATCACTTGAGAAGTGTTGCAGACAGCTTCGGGTTCACTGAGATGAACTTCCAGACCAGGCACAGTTATGGAAGAAGGGATATTATTTATTGAAACTTACAGATCCGGGGAAGTTCCATAAAGGCAGGAGAAACGGCCTGCTCTCCACAGGGCCAAACAGAGAGAGCAAAAGCCAACCAGCCACCACAGCACACAGAGCAAAACTACAGCCAAAAGGTCACACAGCACACTTCAGGAACTCCTGCTAGGCACATTTGCATATCTTTACAATGGAATCTCAAACCATCACCACACCTTAAGACCTGGCCCCCAGTGACCTTGCCTCTAGCAAGGTGATTGCAGATGCAAACTATAAAATAATAAAACACTGAATATATTGGGGGACATATATTCAAACTACCACATTCCGCCCCTGGCCCCCAATATATTTAGCTCCTGGCCCCCAACAGATTTATAACTATCACACATTGTAAATTGTACTCAGTCCAATTTCAAAGGTTCTCATAGTCTTGATCAACTTAAGATAGTGAGTCCTGTAAAATCAAACAAGTTAAATACTTTCAACATGTAAAGGCACAGAGTAAAACATTTTTTAACTGGTATAAGGCATAGCAAGGAGAGATTACAACAATGCAAACTCAATCACCATCAACAGTCATCAAACTTCTGCAGTTCAAGTTCAATATAACCAGAGACTAACAGTCTCCAGGTTTTCCAATTCCGCCCCTCCAGCTGGGCAGAGTCTCCAGGAAAAACTTTCATCCTATGCCAACACTGCACTCCATGGTAGCCCTTTTGCACAGTACTGGTATATCCAAAACATCTTCAGGTCTCCATGCAAACCACGGTCCATCTTCCAAAAGGCTCTTCCAGCCTATTCCTCAGGGACTTCATGCCCTGCCTTCATGCTGCATCTCAGCAGCGGCTCCTGGAACCGTGTGCAACTCATGACCACTCCATGCATTTTTCATATTTCCAAAACTATTACCAGGTGTGCAGGACACAGCCATATTCTAAATCCAGGGACAAAATAAACCATAGCCTTGAAAAGCAGGTTCCTTCTCCAGTCAACTCTTTCCAAAGAGTTTGCATTTCTAACAGTCTTTCCTCAGGCATTCTCTCCATTGTTTTAATGTAAATCAAGTCAGGCCACCTTCCTTCCACCTTCCTTAAGATTGCTAATGTGTCAACAATAGCAGCTTAACCAGTCTCAGTGCCTCTACTTTTAGCTTGCTTCAGGTTTTCCAACTCAAAATCTTAAAATCTCAGTCCGATATCTTTAGCCAAGCACATCAGTCCATTACAAATTTAACCTTGATCAAACTTTCTGGGCCTGGACAGCAGAACGTAGCCATCCCTTATGCCAGTAGCCCAGTTCCAACAAAGTCCTCTGCCGTCTTTCCTTCCCCTTAGAAAGCTCATAAACCAAGCCTCAAAGTTCAATACAGTCTGCACTTAACATTCTCAAACTCTCATCAGAATAGTCCATAAAACTTGGCTTACCACTCCAGAATGCACCTTCACTTGCAAGCACCAAGTCCATGCCCATTCCTCCAAAACAAAGTTTCCAAAAGACGAATATCCACACGGTCAGGTTCATCTCACCCCACACTCCTCGGTACCACTTTACTGTTGCAGACAGCTTCGGGTTCGCTGAGATGAACTTCCAGACCAGGCACAGTTATGAAAGAAGGGATATTATTTATTGAAACTTACAGATCCGGGGAAGTTCCATAAAGGCAGGAGAAACAGCCTGCTCTCCACAGGGCCAAACAGAGAGAGCAAAAGCCAACCAGCCACCACAGCACACAGAGCAAAACTACAGCCAAAAGGTCACACAGCACACTTCAGGAACTCCTGCTAGGCACATTTGCATATCTTTACAATGGAATCTCAAACCATCACCACACCTTAAGACCTGGCCCCCAGTGACCTTGCCTCTAGCAAGGTGATTGCAGATGCAAACTATAAAATAATAAAACACTGAATATATTGGGGGACATATATTCAAACTACCACAAGAAGGAAAGGCTTGAACAACTCCATTAGTGAACTAGGGGCCCCTTTTCAAGTAAATAATAAGACAGTAGAATATTAAAGTACCTAAATTACATATGCAAAAATGATTATACATACCACTCCTAACATAAAATCCAAGAAAATCCATTTTCATATTAACTTCAGAGACCACTCATATTTCCCCTTGTATTTCTGACTGTTTATTTTGATTGTGTTTTCATTGGACGAAGATTTTCTTATGTTGTTTTCATTGGAACTGTACAAAGTATATCTGGTCTTGTTTCTACTATTTTCTCCTCCCTCTCCTACTCACATCATGTACTGTTAGGGCCAGAGAACACATTAATGACAAGGTGCTGACTTTGACCCTACACTTTCATGTCACCAGTACTTAGCCCGTGGAATAGCTGCCAATGACTTTACTAAGCCAACATGATTGTGGCAACATAAATGTAACCTATTAATATGAAAGAAATCAATATCTTCCACCCAAATTCCCTTTAACCAGATTCCCAAAATTCCCATTGAGAACCAAAACCATTGAGCATTATGACAAGGGGAAGGGTGCTGTGAATTTAAGTGAAAAGAGACAGAGAAGTGGCACTAACCTTTAAAATTAAAAAGTGTTGCTGTCATTGATAAATTTTACAAAACCACATGACTATGTTAGCCTTTTGCACAGGTTTGTGGAAGAAGCCCACACAAAGATCTAAAGCTTCATCAACTTCCCAGCAAATTTGCCTCTAGAGCTATTAAAGAAGTATACACACACACACACACACACACACACACACACACAATGGAATAAGAGAGTTGTCAAAGGATGTGGGAGAAAAATTAAGTTAGTAAAGTATCTTGGAAATCAAATGAAGAAGATTTTTCTAAATGGGAATTAGGAAACTATGTCGAATTTTCCAGACAGATTGAGCAAAACAAAAAGAAAAATGATAGAATCTGACAGCATGCAGGCCACTGTTGACTTTGATGAGCTGTGTAGATGCTCCAGAGGCCCAATATGAAGCCTGTGCATGTGAGAGGGCAGAAATAGAACTTACTCAATTACTCTTAAGGCATGACTTGCTTTCCATTTTTTGACACCTTCAGTTTATGCCATATGGGGTAATTTCTTGATGTGTGTCATCCAACCTAAAAGAAGTATGTCTTCTCATGTTTCCATGTTTTATTACTTTTCTTTTGAAAGCTGCTTATGAGGGTGGAGACATTTTTATCTCATGTTTCCAAAGCTTGCAATGCAGAAAACACTGAGTAAATATTTATCGAATGAATCAATATATTTTTCTCATGCAGATTGGTTTATATCTTGTTCTTTAAAAGTTTTTATTTATTTATTTGATTTTTTGAGGTAGGGTCTCACTCTAGCCCAGGCTGACCTGGAATTTATTACGTCATCTCAGGGTAGCCTGAAACTCTCAGCAATCCTCCTACCTCTGCCTCCCAAGTGCTGAGATTAAAGGCATGCACCACCATGTCCAACGAAAAGTTTTTTGTTTGTTTTAATATACACCCTATTTGAAGAAATAACTTTATTTTCTTGGAAGAGGACTAAATAGGATCTAAAATCTTTGGGGAGAGAGAGAAAGGAGATTGATTGTATAACTGAATAAAGATTTCTTGCCAGGTATAGTGGCTCATATCTATTATCTCAGCACCCAGGAAGCTGAGGAAGGAGGATCACCATGAGTTTGAGGCCATCCGGAGCTATGTTGTGAGATTCAGGATCCAGTTTTGGCTGCAGTGTGAGATTCTGTCTTTAAAAAAATGTATATTCTTAATGAATGGAAATGAAAATGGAACATATTGTACTAAATGAAATAACCCAAGCACAGAAAAACAAACAATTTCATGCTCTCTCATATGTGGATCCTATGTTTATGTGTATATGGGGATGTGATGGTGGGATAGGCTATCAAACTATATGGGAGTTCACCAGAAGGGAGCAAGAGGTACTGAGAAACAGGTAAGGCAAAAGCATTCACACACGTGACAGGAAAGTCAACTGGACTATAAATGGGGGATGCACAAAGCAGAAAAGAGTTATGGAGAGAAAAAGGAGAGGACAAATTTTGTTTGAAAAAAATGCCATAATGAAGCCTAAGTTTTTGTGTGACAACAAAAATAAAAATTATAAAAAACTCATTCTTAAATTACGTGTAATAAAATTCAACTAACAATTATGAGCACCTCTTCCTAGATCCTCCCAAAGACCTCAAAATGAAAAAAGGCATTTCCCAAACAAAACATGGAGTTATTTAATATAACTTGATAACTAATAAGTTAGATGGCTGGGGTTCCAGGAATAAGGGGAGCCAGGGCAAAAAGAATCCTTCCTGGGAGAGACAGAGATTGAACTAAAGTTTAAGGTTAGAAATTAGCTAGGTAAAGTAAAAGAAATTCAGTCAAACACATTGTACATATATAAGGGATGCAAGAAGTGTGGAAACATGAGAGATGGGGGATAGCAAGGTGCAACCAATAAAGTTTCAAATCCCGGGGATGCGAAACACTCAAGAATATGCCAGAGGATGACACAGACATTAACAATACAATGAAGAAGTGAAGCAAGGAAGAATTATGTGGCAAGCAGAAAGGTCTGGTTTTCACGTGTCCCTTGGAAAATTAGAACATGCCTACTCACTTAACAGGGATGTTGCTTCCAATATCCTGTTTCCAAATAATAAGATTTTTTTACTTCCTTGTTAGGACTTCCTTGTTGTTCACCTGTCCTGGTAACCCCTGCTATGCACTGCCCCACAGTCCCAGAAAGTTCTGGAAGTAAATCTCACCGCAGCTGCAGTGAAGTCACAGCGTGTCTGCTGACTACTCAAGAGTGAAAACAAATAGCAGCCATGTGCTGGCCACACATTCCAATGGGGATCCTGCCATCTGTCTTTGTGTTCATACAGTCATTCATATTTCCAGTTCATACCAGCTACATGCCACTTCCAAGCAGAACTTGGAACAGTGAGCAGAGAGAAAGTTCATGGGCAGCATTGAGCTTTGGGAAGTGTAGCGGGCTCCCACAGTAGTACACTCAGGGCAGCATAATAGCAATTGTGGTCATCACAATGTCCCAAGGTAACAAGCAGAGCTGTGGGAAGTGGAGGCAGTGAACGGACGAGTCTAAAGCCTGACTCTGTCATATTACAAAGCCTGACACACTGGACACTGGGGAGACTAAAACCAGCACAAGTCTATTCTCATAGCCTCTTTAATCCTTACCATAGGATTTAAAAGGTTTGGATTATCATCACCGTTTATGACTTAAATTGTGTCTCAAAAATATATGTTGAAGTTTTAATTCTTACTACCAGTGAATGTGACCTTTTTTGGAAGTCAACTCTCTTCCTCCTTCCTTCCTTCTTTTCTTCCTTACTTCCCTCCTCCCTCTCGCCTTTGCTTCCTCCCTCCTTTCCTTCCCTTCTTCCTAGTTTCCTTCCTTCCTCTCACTCTTTCCTTCTTTCTGTCTTTCCTTTCCTTCTCTTGCCCTCCTCTCTCTCTGGATTTTGCATGTATATGTGCATGCTCATTTGCATGTGAGAGGAGGCCAGAGGACAAACCAGATACCATCCTCAGCTACTTTTGTCCACCTCTTCTTGAGACAGGATCTCTCATTGGCCTATAGTTCATTGATTATTCTAAACCTGATGGCCAGTGAGCCAGGGATTCTCCCATCTCCATTCTCTTAGCACAAGCATTGCAGGTGCATACCACCAGGCTGGCATTTACATGACTACTGGGGATTGGATTGAACTCAGGTCCCCCGGTTTGTGAGACAACCACCTTTCCTGATTGAGATATCGCCCCAGTCCCTTAAAAGCCAAATTTCCTTGTAAATTAGGGAGGATATTAATCTAATATGATATGTGGTCATAAATAGAGGGAAGTTTGCAGTGCTTAGAAGATGGTTCAGTGGGTAAAAGTACTTGCTGTGTAAGCATGAGGACCTGAGTTTCATGCCTAGCACCCTTGTAACATGCTGAGCATTGCAACATATGACTAGCACCCCAGTGCAGAAGGGGAAAGAGACAGGATAGTCCCTGGAACTCACTAATATGCAGGCTAACTGAAAATCAATGAGCTCCAGGTTCAGCAAGAGACTCTGGCTCAATGAAATAAGGCAGAAGAATGATAGAGAAGGACGCCTGATATCCTCCTCTGGCCTCTGCTCACATGCTCATGGGGCATGCACATCTGCACACATCTGTGCATTCACCAAATATACACACAACATACTACAATAATGAGTGAGAGAAAGAGAGTTTTGTACACGTAGAGAGAAAGTGATGGGGTGCCAAGAATTGGTAGCTGTCATCAAAAGTTAGAAGACAGACGTGGAATTGATTGTCATTTTCAGTCTTCATAAACAACAAACCTTTTGACACGGTGTGACAGTAGCCTTTTAAACTATTATTTAATATATTTCTGTGCTTTTAATCCACTCAGGTTGTGGTGTTTTGTTGTAGTATCCATATGGAACCAGTATTTCCACATCAGAAGACAAATCTGCAAAGGCCAAGTGATTTGCTTACAGTTGTTTAGAAAGAAAGAGCAAGACTTAGAAGCCAACACTGTTTCACTCTGGGGCCCCAGATATCTTCCACCCTATCCCTCTCCTAATGTTGCTTTCTCATGAAGTGCTGCTTACATGAGGTTATGAAGCCCTTCTTTTGTTTTTTTAATTTGTTTTTTATTTGAGAGAGAGAGAGAGAATGGGCACGCCAGCAGCCTCTCAGCTGCTGTGAATGAACTCCAGACATGTGTGCCCCCTTGTGGTCAAGTGAAGCATTGCGCCCTTGAGTCATCTTTGTGGCTGGCTAAATGTTGGACCTGGAGATTGGAACCGGCCTTCTTAAGCTTGGCAGGCAGGCGCCTTAACCGCTAAGCCATCTGACCAGCCGTGAAGCCCTTCTTAAAAATATTCTATTGTCAGCTGGGAAGATACCTCAGTAGTTAGAAGTGCTTGCTTGCAAAGCCTGCTAGACCAAATTCAATTCCCAAGTTACCCACATAAGCTGGACACAAAAAGTGGCAAGAATCTGGCATTTGCAGCAGCAAGAGGCTCTAGGGCAGCCAACCCACTCCCCCCCACACACACACCCAAACACCCCACACACTGTAAACTGAAGTTCCTGAAAAGAAAAATAGAAAAGTTGTGTCTGTCCTGCAAGACCATGCAACTGTTTGGAATTTCAACATGAGGAGACCAGAGTGTTGCAAGTCCAGAGCCAAATTATACTGGACTATCTTTAGCCCCCTTAGTAGCTTATTATTGCCCACCTCTGTGTTTGACCTAATATCCTTGTGACTATCAAGTGACCCGGCAAAACCTTTTTGGAATGTACTTACAGACCACTAGCTTGAAAACGTATAGAAGAGATGTCCCTGCTTTGCTATGACCTACACACCCAATGTTTCCAGCAGTGTAGCTGTAAGTGTCTTGACTTTTGACTTTCTTTACTTCTATAACTATAAAACCTTTATAAAATTGCTAATACCCTGGAACATGGAATTAGGGTAACCTGAATCTGTGTTCCTGGGCCATGGTCATTCATTTTTGGCTCCAGAATAAAGTATCTCTTATCCCATTTAAGTTTAATTTAATAATTACGGGAACTATTATCAGAAAAATCACACACACACATAAACACATACAAACAAATTAAATTTTTTAAAAATGAATAAAATAAACAGGTGATACTGAAATAAATTATATATGTATTATTTATTTATTTATTGGAGAGAGAGAGAGATACAGAAATAGGCAGGGAGAGAGAGAGAGAGAGAGAGAGAGAGAGAGAGAATGGGTGTGCCAGAGCCTCCAGCCACTGCAAACGAACTCCAGATGCATGCACCCCTTGTGCATCTGGCTTACGTGGGTTCTGGAGAATCAAGCCTCGAACCAGGGTCCTTACGCTTCATAGGCAAGCGTTTAACCACTAAGCCATCTCCAGCCCTATATATGTATTTTTAATTTTTACAACATGTAATATCTACTATGTGACTCCAGACAAACAGATTCCTTGGCAAAGTATTTTTTTCTGACAACTGAATGAAAAAAATACTGAGAATGACCTATTATTCTTAATATGAGACTAGATGTTCATATTTATTATCCATTATTAATAATACTAATAATCTTCCTGTATTAACAGAGCAATTTGAATGTTAACTGCATTCAGCTTAGTCTCATCAGACATAGACTCTGGTGTCACCTTCCTATGAAGAACAACTGGAAATGAGCCTTAGTCAGATGTCTTGGTCCTATGAATTGAAAAAATCATTTTACTGCACACATTCCTAAATTTATAAAACTGCTTCAGTGGATGCTTTCAGCTCTATACTACACTTAGTTCATCTGTTGGTATCAACTGGGGCAAGGACACAAAGTATGTTTTGTCTTGAACTGTTACCTTCTCATGTTTCTTTCTCTAATGTGGTTTCAAATAGCAAGAATATGCTCTTCTAAGCTGTTAGGAATGGTTTTTCTCTGAAGACATCAAGATGGAAGTGCTTATGTTCTTGAGTCTCCTCAGCATCCACTCTTCCTGTTGGATGGTCAGGGATAAGGTTTATGGAATCCCATGGCTAGAAAGATCCTCCTGTATAAGAGCTCGGATATCCATGATCTTACAGTGCCTAGCAATACCTTTGCAAGACCCTCAAAATAGAAGAAAAAGATGATGTCATCAAATTAAAAGAGAGACTAATGGAGAGAGGGAGGGGATATGATAGAGACTGGAGTTCTAAAGTGGAATGGGGAGGGGAGGGAAATATCAGGTGGGGTTTTTTGGTATGTAAGATTAAAAGTCAATAAAAAATAATAATTAAAAAAAAACTGGTCTCAATCCCACTGCAGGCAGAGGTAAGAGAATCGCCCAGAGTTCGAGGCCAGCCTGAGACTCCCACCAGCCTGGTCAGACCAGAAACCCTATCAAAAAAAATGGTCTCACACTGCACAGAGGGAAACAGTTCAGTTCATAATATATGTTTGCTTAGTCACTTAGTACTGACTGAACTTTGTGCGACAAATGCTTAGCCTTAATTGGTTTCTCACAGTGTTCATTATAATGACATATCACACAGAAAGCTGCACATGCAGTCCTCCTTTCTGTGGGCACTTAGAGTTGTATTGATACTTAGAATTGTAACACTGAGGTGCTGAGTTAAATTGTTTGTTCTCACAGTCATTCCTTTTTTTAACTGTTACAGGAAGGAAGAGATTGGAATGGCAGATGGGCTACTAAACCCATAACAATGCTGCTTAAAATTCTTGTTGTTTCTATTTCACACAAATTGGAATTTAATGAAAACACTTAAACATAAAATGTGTACAAGCAGATGAACCTTGGGGAAAGTGTCTCTTTCAGTGAAATGGAAAATATAGTAAAAAGAAAATTGGAGACTAAGGACCTTTGATAGACATTAACAGTTGTAACCGAATTAAATTATATGTCAGCCATAGTTCTACATTATAGAAGTCAGTATATATTATTATTGAATCACTATTTTTCTCTATTATTGAAATCATATATCTCACAAAGCCAGAACTTTTCAGATGCTAAAGCTGGTTTTAATATGTCAAACATATTTTGGCATGCATTGTTTCTGAACATCAAACTGCAGAGTATATGTGAATGTTTCTAGAGTGTGTGCACATGCATGTGTGTGAGTATATGTGACTGTACATATTTGATTCTTGCTACAATGTTACCAATTCTCATTCTTTCAGAATGAGGTGCTTCCATTTATTGTCTCAATTTCAATCTGCCTGGGGCTTAAAATAAAGATAGTCACAATTGATTTCAGATGGATATTTAGAAACTCATTCAGATTCTTTCTGAGTCAATTAAATGATCACAACTTGGCAGCTTGGTAAATGTCCTGCTGGGAACTAGATTGCAAGAGAAAAAAATACAAATAAAGATATTATGTGCAATTGTCCATCAAGAATCAAGCATTGTCAATGTCATCATAATTGAAACACCTGTTCCCATACTTGCTGGGTCCCATTTTGAGTTTAAAGTGAGAAAATTATTTTCATACTATATCTGTGGCATAATAAGAAATATATAGTGGTATCTGCTCATATTTCTGACTCAGGATCCTTAAAATCTCTGAAAATAAAACCCTTGTAGTTTTCTGAGTGATAATAGTTTTAATGTTTGGTCTAAGTCTTGAATTCCAGACTCAATGGTTTTTAAGACCCATGAGATCCTTGCAGTGATGAGTGTTCTGTGCTAAGGAGGTGACTGGTGGCTGATCACCAGACAGAACAAGCCTTAACTAAAGCTCTTTAATTGGAATCTTGAACCCCACTTTATCTCTGGGAAGAAAAGAGGGGCTGGAGTTGAACTGATCATCAAGGGCCAATGATTTAATTAATCATCATTACCTCATGAAATCTTTTTAAGGCTTCTAAACAATGGACACTGGCACACTTCTAGCTTGGTGAACACATCCATTTGCAAGGGGATGGTTCACCTCAGTTCCACAAACACAAAACCCCCCTGCTCAGGACCCCTCCAGACCTTACTCTACAGGTGAAGTTATCTGGCTGTTTGCCTTCATTCTTTGTAAGATTTTTTTAATAAAAAGTTACTAATGTACATAAAAAATTTTGCCACATTATGTGACTTATTATAGTAAGTTGTCAAACTGAAAGAAGAAGTTGTGGGTAACCCTAATTTATAGCCAGGTAATGAGACATATAAGTGACAATTTGGAACTGTTTCCTGAGGTGAGGACAGTCTTGTGGCAGTGGGCCCTTTACCTATGAGGTCTTTGACAACTACAAAGAATGAACATAAGAATGGAGCTTAAGGACCCATCTGAAGAGTTGGATAATGGGTTAGGGGGAAATTTTTCATGTATTTTAGGAACAGAAAAGGTTGTTTTGGACTGGAGAGGTAGTTAATGGTTAAAGGCACTGATGATCCATGTTCAGTTCCCCAGTACCCATATAAAGGCAGCTACACAAAATGCTATATGCATCTGAAGTTTGTTTGCAGTGGCAAGAGACACTGGCATGTCAATTCTCACTCTCACTCTCTCTCTCTTTCTTTATTTCTCTTTGCTTCTTTTTTCTCTTCTTCTTTCTCTCCCCTTGCAAATAAATAAGTAATATTTTAAAAGGTTGTTTGTCCTAGGATATTCAGTATTTTCTTTGTCTTTTATACAATAAGTGGGCCTGCATGAAATTGGCATTTATATCATAGCAGTTTTTCATTAGGAACATAATGAATCTGATTTAATCTGAAGTCAACAGTGCTTTGGGTTTTCTTCTTGTTGTTGCTCTGCTTTGAGGTAAAGTAAAGGTCCTTCATATGATTTTGAAGATACCTAAGAGCCAAATATAAGAGAGTATGTCATACATATTTGATAATCAAACAAAGGAATTATGTGAAACATTATATTATGATTTTATTATTTTTCTAACTCTGGTCTGACTGTTAAAGTAATGTTTACATGCTTCTGGACCCTTTCTGAAACTAATACAGAAGGGAGGGTATGGGTGAAGGTAATATGGAGGTTCATTACATAGTGTGAAATTATATATATATATTTCCATAATAAAGTTTCAAAAATTGAATGCAGGTTGAGTGTCATTTATCTGAAATTTTTAGGACTATAAGTGTTTCAGGGAAGTAGCTCAAGAAAAAGCTACCCAACACAATTGACACCCAAACAAGAACTGACAGAAAAACAGATGAGTTGGGAAGCAATCGTTGCCTGGTCCTTGTGATAGGTGGTGAGTTATACAACTCAAGCTGATCTGTCTGAGGGTGGAACCTCCAGGAGGGCAATCCTGATATGGCAACCTTTCCCCATATGGCATCATATGGATGGTACACTTCCTTGCTATTGCAGAATTTGCATGCTCTCTGCAGTGCATGTTAAGACACACAACCAAGACTGAATCAATAAGAATGGAGTGTCTTAGGAGGAATACCAAGGAGGCTATCTTCTTCTATGTGGTTTGGAGTGGCATTTCTCACTGATGCATGGGGTCAGCCTCATGAGTATGGAAACATACCCCAAATAGCTGATGGACTAGAAAATACACTGCACTCTTAGAAAATAAGACATGCAAATAAATCTCAGCTATCTTCCCAGAAAGAGCTTGTCTGTGTAAATGAGGAATTACAATGCTTTTTTTTTTTTAAAAAAAAAAAAAAAAGCAGGTGAATGCTATCCTTCTCATTAGCCATTGAGTTGTCAGGAAAAGTGGTGAGTTTTATACAGGCAAAAGGCTATATCAGTTAGACAAAGCAACATTGCTTTGTTTGCCAGAAAGTATTAAAAAATTCTTTCCTGGATCTGGCGTGGTGGCGCATGCCTTTAATTCCAGTACTCGGGAGGCAGAGGTAGGAGGATCGCCGAGTTTGAGGCCACCCTGAGACTACATAGTGAATTCCAGGTCAGCCTGAGCTAGAGTGAAACACTACCTTGAAAAAACAAAACAAACAACAAAGAAAATTCTTTCTCTGTGTTCTTCCAAATCATATAATTTATTGACTATCCTGTAGGTCATGAATGAAGGATCTTTGGAAGGAAATTAATGTATTCATTATTTTACAAGGTGAGAGAGGTATAAGTTCATTCTAATGAAATATTTTAATCAACTAAAGCTTATCCTATTCATGAATCAAGTCCGTATTTGGGAGGCAAAGACATGTAGTATCTCTTGAAAGAAACAACTATTTCACCAGCCACAAACCTTCCACCTATAAACCTAATTGTAGAGCATATTACTAATGTACAGGAGTGGTTTGAATGTAAAATGTCCCTCATAGACTCATATATTTGCAATTATCACATTAACTCCAGCTGGTAGAGTCTTTGAGAGGTGGAGCCTTACGGGAGGTGTGTCATTGTGGACAAGCCTTAGGATTTTATATTCCAGCTTTCACTACCATGATAAAACTTCCTCATGAGACTATAAGCCAAAACACTCCCTTTTCTCCCATCAGCTGCTTTTGGTCGAGTATTTTGTGCCAGCAATAAGAAGCTAACTATACCAATATAAACCTTCACTCTTTGAATCCAGGTTCTTAGTTCTTGAATGATTTCCATCCACACCCCCAAGATGTATTTTTATTATTAAAATAACATTCCAAAACAAATGCTAACAACAAAAGTATTGAACTGTAATTTCAATGCCACAGATTTAGAGACCCCACTCTGTGACAAGTGAGTACATGACAGAGCTCAAGAAAAGGAGCAGGCTTCATTATGGGTTTGCTGAGCTCAATATACAAACAATAGGGAAGTGAACGCAGATGAAGTAAACAACTCTTTCAAGCTTAACAGTAAAGAGAAAGAATAACATAGTAGAGCCAAGAAGTCAAACTTGACTTAAGTTTCCACAGAGAAGAATAAAACACTTTCCTAAGTTAGTAAACTGACTCATGATTGTCTATCTGTTTTGCCTGCATCATTTTACCAACAGTTAAGGAATGATCCTTCCATAAGACTCTTCCATAAGGCATGCTGGGATGCTAATTATAGAGGGAAATGAGAAAGTTAGGTAGTCTATTGGGTTGGCCTCTTCGAGAAATGATTTCATGGTTTCATAAGCAGAGCTGCTCTAACTCTAGGCCTGTGGCAGTATCCATGGTGGCCACATGGAATGAAGCAGTTCTCACAAACAGCAATGCACAGACTTAGGTAGCAGATCCATGGTTCGGAGTGGACTTTCCAGTAACAAAACATTAGCATTTGCCAGCTGATTCGTGGCAGTATTCCTCATAGAATGGTCTACAGAATCTGAGCAAAGTCTATGCTTAAGCCACAGGAAAGCCTATATAGTCTGAATGACAGAACAGAGAATACTATGAAATACTAGTAATCTTATCAAATGAGGATGGAGCCTACTTGTGTATCAAGTATGGTGCCTGGTATTTGTGATACTTTCAGGCATCATGAAATGTTTCTCC
Source organism: Orientallactaga sibirica (assembly GCA_036365145.1). Taxonomy (NCBI): domain Eukaryota; kingdom Metazoa; phylum Chordata; class Mammalia; order Rodentia; family Dipodidae; genus Orientallactaga; species Orientallactaga sibirica. Next base: position 69,686,057 of record JAEOAD010000004.1, on the reverse strand, counting down.
TTTTAATTTCTTTTAAAATCAAAAGAGAAAGTATATGCCAGCATAAATCATATTGAACTGTGCCTAAGTCATCTGCTTTTAAATAAATATAGTTAATCTGGATGTATATGTTATGAAAGAAGCAGCCTACAGAGGAAACAATGCCTAGAGTCTACCAGGATGGGGCTACAGAGCAAAGACTGAAGGGCACTGATCATGTATGGATTCCTGGGCCCTGGCACACTGGACACCAGCTTCTGGTAAGGCAAACACTCAGTTGACAACTTTATGACCTTGGACTCACTCTTGAAAATGATATGAAAATCATCAGCCATTCAGGACTTGTGGAAGAAAATGCTTTTAATTCAACTTCCCCTTGCACTAGAAGTGTCCAAGGGCAACAGTTTAAATATGTCAAATGACAAGACACAGATCTGAGAAGCCACCAACCACTGATGAGACTACAAGTCAAAGGTTGACCTTCAGAGGCCTATTTATTCCCTAGAACTGATTGACAAGAGTCACAGGTAATAAGAAATCAGAAAGATGATTCCTCCCACACCACTGGTTTCTAAAAGTGAAATAAATTAATCTTCCAAAAAGCCTGGGGCAGAAGACGAGTAGCTGATAGGGAAATAATCAAGAAAGATGAAAGGAGAAAATAGTTTTCTTCCTAAAAGGCTTGCATGACTTTTAAACCTGCTCTTTGAGCTTATTCCCATCCATGAAACTACAAGAAGGAGAGAGTATGGCAGCATTACCTGTATCAATCATAAAAGTTATCAGCAAGACGGCTCCTGTGCACTCCATCTGTGGGAAGAAAAGCATCCTGACTGCTCTGAAACACACTAAGGAGAAACACAGTCTTCTTTCGCCAGACTCACTTTTCAGCTCAGCGTATGTTCAGAATGCCAGAGGCCCTGGGTGGAAATGAGGATGTGACCAGCCACTCAAGCCAAAAAGAGATCACTTTACAACAGACACCAGCACCAAAGGCTAGAATGAAAATTTCAAGACTATTTCTACCAACTGAGTACACTTTTGAACAAGACCTCAAATACCCACATTTAGTGGTCAGGTGGCATGTGTTATTTAAAGGTAACTAAGACTTATACCTCAAGGTATTGTAGTCTCACCACCAAAAAATAAATAATACTTCCAGTTAGTTTCATTTCAAAGTCATGTTTGCATATGCCTTTGTTAACTGCACAAATATAAAATCAAAAAAGGCAAAGCTATTTTTCATTTCCACTGATAAACTTATGACACAAAAATGTATTTAAGCTTTTTACCATCAAGAGCTTTATAGGACCTCACCAAAAACCTCAGACATCTCTATGCACATGTCTTAACTTTGAACTGTCTTTCCTCCTAAAAACAGAAATCCAGTTGAAATTCCCTTCAGATGGTCAGTGTTAGAAAAGCAAATAGTGTGAGATTTTCAGACAGCAGAATAACAATCCAAGTTGTCAGGGTGGCAGCTGATCTGTCAATAAGACTTTTGCTCAATGAAAAGTCCCTGGTGTAATTAAACATTTTCTATGGCAGAGCAGAGCCGTGAGTCATCCTACTAGAAACAATATCAAAGAAGATGGCAGAGATGGTGTTTACCAGGATCCTGTCACTCATAGTCAGCCTATATTTAGAAAGGCTGAAGCTGAAATCAGAGCTATGTTTGATGACAGATACCTGGGCACAACTGGTCTACTGTGGGCTCAAAGTGCAGAATGGATAGTGTCACAACAGCTCTTGGGTACCCAATAACTCAGCACCTAGAATTCCAAGTCATCAGATCCTAGCCTTCAGACCCAATGGCTAAACTTAGTCTGGTAACTTCAAACCAAGGATCAGGGTTTTGGGGAGTCCTAAAATAAAATTGATCTGGGGGCCTATCTTTGGACATGACACAGTTCTGGAGCTAGGAATGGAATCAAAGTATCTTAAAATTTTATATGGGTCATTAGCCACTACTTAATAATAATTCCATATGAAATATTTTAAAATATTAATAATAAAGACAATGAATAGTAAACAAGTGAGAATGTGTAAAGTGAAACTCTTACAAGAAAACTAGGGATAAATTAAATCAATGCATTAAATCTCCTTATTCTATCCAAACACATGACACTACTTGGCTTTAGCTCTATCTACTGCATGAAAGAGAATAGACAAGATCTCACAGTTTGAAATGCTATCTAAGATTAAAAGGAACTAAACATATTAACATACTTCACTAAAATGCATAAAATTTATGTTTCAAAGAGATCTAAAACATTTAAAAACATGGGCATTAGTCTTTTTTAAATTTGTACAATTGTATCTTGCTTATATCACATGTAGATAAAAGACTGATCACAATGAATGAAGGATATTATTTATATGGACACAGAAAAAGAACAAATGATAATAAAATTTTATAAACAAGTAAATGTAAATTAAAATGAGGACACATGTGCCATTTTTGATAGTTATCAGAATTTCTAAAGAAATACTATCCAGGGCTGTGGAGATGCAAAGCTTGTCATGACAGTCCAAGTTCAATTTCCCAGTCACCTATGTAAAGCTGTACAAGCATTCATTTGTAGTGGCAAGAGACCCTGGTGTACCCCCTTCCTACCATATGCATGCAAAAATCTAGTAACATTTACAATAGTACTGGTTATGAATGGGAACATTTCTAGAAGCAGCTTCTTTACAGTTAGTAAAAGGCGGAAAGAATATCCAAATCATATTCATCATTATAAAAGCTTGTTTAGATTTCAGCATGGGTGAACAATCATTTGTAGATCCCTGATGGAAGAATGCTCATTCTTTTCAACTGCTAAGAGAATGCCACTAGGTTTGATGAGGAAATAAATACCCAAATCCTCAGGTCCACAGAATTCTGGAAATGATCAAAAAGGGAAATCTAGATCATCAGTAATCCCTTTTAACTTCCCCCAGAATCAATTCTTAGAACGTAACCATATAATGGAGCCATATTTTTTTGCAAAGATCTTGATTTACAATATAAAATATATCATTTTCTATAATTTTGATGGGAAAGAGAAAATGAAAATGACCAATAAAAATGGCAAAATTTTATCCATGATGTGTGCTAGTGCACACATCACATCTATTAAAATATTTTTTAAAGACATGATTTTAAGTAAAAACAAAATTTAATGATTAAGGCTTGACAATAACACTGTAGGGAATATGATGTTGACCACCATATGGTAAACTTATAGGTGAATTTAAAAAATTTTTATTTATTTGAGAGGGGGAGGGAGAGAAAGAGTTGGATATATAGAGAGAATGGGCATGTCAGGGCTTCTAGCTATTGCAAACCTTCTCCAGACATATGCACCACTTTGTGCATTTGGCTTACATGGGTACTGGGAAATCAAACCTGGGTTCTTAGGCTTTGCAAGCAAGCACCTCAATCACTAAGCCTTCTCTGCAGCCCAGCATTTTTAAACTTTCTACTCTGAATATGCGCTCCAATGATGAACATAGTATAATCTATTTGGCTAAAGTGCTTTTTAGAATTCTAAGTTCAATACCAAAATTCCATTTGATTCAAAGGATTAATTTAATACAATTTTATCATAATAACCAATGTGTAGTCTTCCTTCTAATGGCATTGTAGATTCCTTAAATTTTAATAAACTCTTTCTACATTCTTTTTAAAAAAACTAAGTTAACTAATTACTTTGTGCTTCATTCAGACTCTAGAATGGATCTTAATAAAATTGTTCACTTTGTGAATCAGAAATTTTATACCACACCAATCCCAGGTGTTCTAAGTGACCTGTAATAGTGGGTAAAAAGTGGGCACTAGGAAATGCTATTTTCACTATTGGCTTCCTGTGGAGTATGCTAGCTCATGTTCTTTGAAGAGTTTTGGACTACCTCTAAATAACAGCTGTGACGGGGAAATGCAGTACTTCAATCCTTGATTTTGGCAGTAAGTATTTGTTTTTAATGTGAAAGCAAACAAGGAAAGAAAACCTTTCCATCTGCTTTTATCAGAAAGAAAGTCAAACGGAAGTTGCAGTATCCTCAGCAAATAGCACTTGATTCTCGTGCACAAACACTTCAGTCATTTATAGACACAGCCTCCTAAAGTGTTAGGTCAACATTAGAATGATAAATAGTCAGCGGCCAGGTGCTTGAGGAGAAGTGAGGCAATGCTGAGTAGGGCTTCTCCACATTCTCAGTTTGAGGTTGCTTGTCTATAGTGAATCTCCTAGGGGGAGAGTCAAAACATCAGCCCCACTCCTTGCCAACACAAGCATGTTGGCATAACTTTCTCTTTCCTCAAAATGCCTTGTACCTTAGAAATCAATCCGTGCCTTACTCACCCCATGTTTGTGAACATGTGAAATATCTGCCTTACAAGTAGCAGAACTCCAGGCCACTGCCTGCCATGCCTATACACAGACCATGAAATAGGGCTATATAAAAGTGATAGCTGAGTTACTCGGTGCATCAGTACTAAAGCAGAAATCAAAATGCTAGTTAAACGCGACAGGAACATGGGACATGCAAGCTTGTCTCTAAATCCCCACCCACATCTCCACAAATGACCAGAAATGCACCCCTTTTCTTAAAACATAAGTTCCATTATTACACTAGAAAACTATAAGGAAGTAAAATTTGGGTGAAAATTTCTAAGCAATGTCCAAATGTAAAGCAGGTAGAATAAATGTACACAGACTAGAACTGTCACATAAGGAAGAAGGGGCATCAGAGGTGTTCCACATCCACAATCTGAGGGTAGCCACTAGAGAAATTTGTTGCATACAAACACGTAGATTAATCATGTTACACACACACACACACACACACACACACACACACACACACACACAGAGAGAGCAACCATGGAGATCCTTTGGAAGCTGCAACAATGATTATGTGTACAAGGATTACAGTGGCAAGCCAGTGTGAAGACGGAACTGAATTGCAATGTTGACAAAATGAGCTATTGCTCTTTGTCAAAAGCATGTCAGTCAGCAGAATAGTCTAGAACTTAGGGGTATTAAAGCTGGAAAAGGTCCCTTTTCTGTTCAGACAGGCAGTTTTAACTTACAGATGAGGAGAAACATGGTTGTGGTGGCCATGCCAGGAATAGAATGCATATTCCCAGATCCAAGACTGCTTCCCATTAGCCACCTTTCTCAATAAAGTTTGCTTCATGCAAAAGCAAAATGACATGTCTTCTCCTTGTTCTAGTCCAGACTGTATAAACAGAACCATGTATACAGAAGGTAAATAGAGACTTTCTGAGATGACATCTAAACTAGCATCATGGGACATATGTTTTTTTGAACCAACTCCATGAAATATGAGCACCACACTATGAAAAGAATTAAGCCAAGAGAAACAAACTTAACCAAGCAAATAAAAGATGTCCAGAGTGCATTATTTATTTATTTATTTTAAAGTGACAGACAGACACAGAGAGAAAGAGGCAGACAGAGAGAGAAAATGGGTGCACCAGGGCCTCCAGCCACTTTATGCTTCTGGCTTACATGGGTACTGGGGTATTGAGCCTTGAACCGGGGACACTGGCAAGCCCTTAACAGCTGAGTCATCTCTCCAGCCCAGAGTATATTTTTAAGTATAGCTATAATGTTCATAAATAAAATACTGGCCCTCAATAGTCTAGTACACTAAATTTTGACCAGTTTACACACTTGTCCAACCAACATAATTTAAAACAATTATATCACCACAGAGCACTGTCTTTATCCTGTCACTCATTTACCCTATTGTAGGCAACAATTTTCTTTCTTGTTTTTACATATGTATCTTTTTAGATCAACATGTAATATTTGTGCCTATTTATTAAATACATCATGATGTATGATTCATGTGTGTGCTAAATACAGCAACAACCTTCCAATTTCAATTACCACAAAATAATTTCATCGTTATTGGTATCACAAAAATGAAACCACAAAGTATATATTCTTTCAATCAATCTAATGTTTCTGCTGTTCATCTCTGTTGTGAATATAACTTGCCTGTATTTTTAGTTGACAAATAGTAGTGTTCCGTGGAACAATTACAATATATGTTATTGATCTGTTCTTCTGTTGAAAGACATTTGTCTTGCTTCCAGTTTGAGGCTAGTATGAATAGTACTGCTATGAACATTCTTTTGTGCGTATTTTGGGAAAAGAATGGAATTGCTAGGCCAGAGGGTAGATGGAAGTTTAACCCTATTTTTAAAATGCCAAACAGTTCTCCAAAGAGACTATACCATTTGACATTGCAACAGCAGTGTATTAGATTTCTGTTTGCTCTGCATCCCAATCAGCATTTGGTAGTGTCATTCATTTTGATTTTAGCCTTTCTAATGGGAACCATATAGCTTAAATTTGTATTTTTGAGATAAATAATGAGGTTGAACACATTTTCATGCACTCATTGGGGAGTCATACCTTCTTTTGTGAAATGTTTGACCTGGAGTGATTTCTATTTACTGATGGCTGTTTTGACCTTTTATTGTCAATATTTGGAAGTTTTTATATATTCTGAGTTTGAGTCTTTTGACAGATATATCAAGGACTATATCTATAATATACAACTGGTATCTTGATCACTAAACAACAATTGTGCATGGGCCCATCACTGGACTGTTTCTTTATTCTAGGAGCCAATAAAGTCTTTATAATCTGGCTTTAAACTAAGTATAACTCATCTAGAAAACAAATAATGTAAAGTTTGCTATTGTAGTCTTTTTGTCAGGATTATTTTATGTAGTATAGATGTGATGGCTAAGCTCTGTTGTCAACTTGATTTGATTAGAAATGCAGAGACCTCTAAGACAGTTCTCTGTGAGGTTGTTTCCAGGAAGGATTGACTGGGGGGTGGGGAAGTTCTTCCTCTACAGTGTGAGTACCTTTCAGTGGCCGACTGTATATAAAGAAGCTTCAAGAGAAAACAGCACATTTTCATCTGGCTGGCTGTGCTCTTTTTGGTGAGTGCCCTTTGTCCTGGTTGCCCTGGTTATACACTCATAGGTACATTTACCCTGTTTTTATGATCCTTGGAATCATTGCACGTTGGAACTGAGTTTCATCAGCCTCCCAATGTGGAGTGGGGATCTGCGGCTCTCCAGGAGTCCTCCAGGCCTTCAGTGCCAGATTGGGACTGCATCCAGTTTTGTGGACTGAATAGCTACAAGGTTCCTCCATGCTCACCCCTTGAGAGAGCTGTTGTTGGATTTCTGAACTCATATCCTAAACTAATACAATAAATCCCCTTTAAATTGCAAGCTCATTCTAGTGGTTCTGTTCCTTTGGTGATCCCTGACTAATGTACTAGAGTCTTTGCCTTTCCATATGAATTTAGAAAATGATTGCTGTTTTCTAGAAAAAAAAAATTGGAAATCTGAATTGACTGTGAGTTTGAAGAACAATTAAAAGAGTATAAACATATTTATAATACTGCCTTCAAAGCCATAGACATGGCAAATGTGTGCATTTATTTGCTTCCATTCTATCCATTAATGTTTCATAGTTTCCAATTTATAGCTATTTACATACTTTTTCACTGTGCTTGGAGATACTACTGTAAATTTTTTTAATTTAACTTTCTAATAGTTTATTGCTAGCATATATAAACAGAATCTTGGTCAAATTAACATTTATATTTCAATTATGCAAAATTCAGTTATTAGTAATAACATTTTGGTTGGTTCCTTTAGCTTTTTATATACACAATGATACTGTCTGAAAATAACATCAGTTTTGTTTATTTCTTCTAATTCATGTCATTTATTTATGTTTTCTGCATTGTTGGCTAGGACTTTTAATTCATTGCTAAATAGAAATAATGGATGTATATATTCTTGGTTTAAATCCAACCCTAAGAAACAAAATTAGGAAGTATGAAAGCACATGTTATAATTTTAAATAGTCCTTAGGATATTTCCTTCTAGTCCTTAGTTACTAATTTTTTAAGATTGGAAAGAGTTATAATGTGGTCAAATTATTTTCTGTATCAATTGAGGTAAATAATTTTATTTATTTGTTTATTTATTTATTAGTTATTTATTTGAGAGAGAAGGACAGCAACAGAGAATGGGCACTCCAGGGCCTCCAGCCACTGCAAACAAACTCCAGATACATGTGCCACCTTGTGTATATGGTTTATGTGGGTCCTGGGGAATCAAACGTGGGTCCTTTGGCTTTGCAGGCAAGTGCCTTAACTGCTAAGCCATCCCTCCAGCCAAATTGAGGTAAATAAAACTTCTAATTTATTCTAAAAATGTGGCAAATTATATTGACTTTCTCAAAAGTGTTAAACCAACCTTGCATTCTTAAAATAACATTTGGGCATAATGTACATAAATTTATGTATTGCTGAATTTAATTGTTAATTACTCAATTACTTTTATTATTTAGGTAAATAAATGTATGAAACAAAAGAGTAATTGAGTAATTAACAATAAAGAACTCTTATGCATTTAATTATATTTCTATGTTCTTCATTCATTCCCACAAATTTAGGCTTCCACTCCTTATCATTCCCTGGAGCCAATGAAACATTCTTCATCATTTCTTGGGCAAATAAACTGTCATAAGATTTCTTTCAGCTTCTGTCTGAAAACTGTACTTGTCTCATCTTTTTATTGAAGGATAGTTTTGCTAAATATAAAATTTTATCCTGTCAATTAATTTTGATTACTTTTAAAAATGCTATTTCCAGGTTGGAGAAGTGGCTTGGTGGTTAAGTGCTTGCCTGTGAAGCCTAAGGACCCCAGTTCGAGGCTTGATTACCCAGGACCCATGTAAGCCAGATGCACAAGGAGGCGCATGCATCTGGATTTCATTTACAGTGACTGGAGGCCCTAGTGTACCCATTCTCTCTCTATCTATCTGCCTCTTTCTCTCTCTATCTGTCTTTTGCTCTCAAATAAATAAAAATAAACAAAAAATGCTATTTCCTTGTATTCTGGTCTCCATTGCCTGTGATAAGAAGCCAGCTGTCGTATGATTCTGATGTTTTTCTCCAATTGCTCTGTACATTTTCCTTTTATGCCTTATTTTCAGCCATTTTGCTCTGGCAATCCAATTAGTGTCTTCTCTGTTCTATCATGCTAGAGATTCACTCAACTTTGTTGCTTTGTGGTTGACCCCTTTATTCATTGCAGAAAATTGTTAACTATTTTATTTAGGATGTCTTCTATCACATTACTGATTTTCTCCTCTACTGGGACTCCAAATACAGATTTTAGATATCCTGTTCCTTTTAACTCTTAAAATCTTTTTATGAGCATTTGAAAATTTTCTAATGATCTATCTTCAAATTCCTTGATTTTTTCCCTCTATTTTTGTCTAGCCTTTTATGCTCATCAGTGGCTAGCTCATTTCTGATGTGCATAAATTTCAATTGTTAGACTTTATGTCTCTTCTAAAATTACCTATCTTTGGTCACATGTCATCCAGCTCTTTTTTCCACTAGCTCATAACACATGCACTCATTTAAAAATACTTTATTTATTTGTGTGTTTATTTATTTAAGAGAGGGGGGAAGAGAGGGTAGACAGAGAGAGAACGGGTGTGCCAGGACCTCCAGCCATTGCAAACAAACTCTAGACGCATGCGTCACCTTGTGCATCTGGCTTATGTGGGTTCTGGGGAATCGAACCCAGATCCTTAGGCTTCACAGGCAAGTGCTTTAACCACTACACAATCTCTCTAGCCCACATGCATTCATTTGTAAAAAAATATTCTGCCTGATATAAACACTACTTGGTCCATCTTTTATATATTATATATAAGTCACATCTATATTATTATATAATATGTATTTATTATACATTATATATTAGCCACATAATGATCAAAACAAAGTGCAGTAGAGATTAAGGAAATACAATTTGTTTCCAGAAATGAGCATGTTTCATGTTAGGAAGTAGTGGTTAGACCTAATCTGTGGTTAGGCTTAATGTTGGGCTATTCTGGGCTCATTTAAACTTAATTGATCACTGGCCTCAAGTGTTTGGGGAGATCAGGATTTTCCATTCACCAGATGCCATAAATGGAGGCACATTTATGTAATGACAGAAATGGTATAACTCAAGAATAAATGAGAGAAGATTTCACTGAGTTACATCATAGAGTATAACAAAAGTATAGTAAGCCATAGAAAGTACAAAAGTCAGAGAAATGCAGCAAGAGTCCAGAATTGTTTTCTCATTTCTCTTTTTTCTTTACATGTATATGTGTGGTGTGTATGTGCTCACATGTGTGTCTGTATGCATATATGTGGAGGCCAGAGGACAACCTTGAGCGTCATCCTCTGAAACATGTCATTCATTCATTTACTTATCTATTTTTGACACAGGGTTTCTCATTGGTCTGAAACTCACCAATGAGTGGGGCTCAAACTCAAGTCTTAATGCTTGCAAGTCAAATACTTTATCTACCTATCCCAAGAAATCAGTTTTCTAGGCTGTAATTTTAAAAGGTAGTATATGTTAGAATAGTCATTCACCAACTTCAAAATGCATCACATTCACCTGATGAGGTTTCTTAAATATAGATTTCTGGGCTCTACTCTCAGTCCCTGTTTCATTAATTCTGGGGAAGGAGCACAGAATTGTATTTCAATATGCTTCTGGGTAATATCAATGCTAGTCTTGAAATTTCATGTCATAAACCACTGTGCTTGAAAGAAATTTAAGGCTAATATAACGTAAAAAGTTAACTATGATTTCAGGGATGAAGCAGTAAGACAAGGTAGATAAAGCTCTATTTCTCAGAGTATTTCCTAATATTTAGAGATAAGTAGTAGGTATGAAACACTAACAGAATATAATTCCTGATGATAATCATGTGTTTATAGACATAAAGAGATGGCAAAGAGACATTATATGTGACAGAGAGAAATTGCAAGGGACAAAGATGGTACATAGATGACAATAGTTTTTAATGGGATGATAAAACTAAGAAAGGGATAAAACTTGAAAAATCCTTGGGAAGAACTTTCTGGAGAAAACACCAAGCAGTTGGAATGGAAAGAAAACTTATGCTTTAAAGAAACAAAAATAAATATCAGAAAGTAGTTCTTATAAATGATGAGGTTTGCCAGGCATGGTGGAGCATGCCACTAATCCCAGCACTTGGGAGGAAAGATAGGAGGAGCACCATGAGTTCAAGGCTAACCTGAGTCTACATAGTGAATTTCAGGTCAGCTTGAGCTAGAGTGAGATCCTATCTCAAGAAACAAAACAAAATAAAAAAAAATGATGAGGTTTACATGGAAGATGAGAAGAATATGATAAAAGCCTCATGGAATATGAGCATGGCAAAATGAATATAATCATGAGAGTAGAGCCCAGAAATGTATATTTAAGGTAAGGAGAAGCCTTTGGAGGACTTGAACTGTTGGGTACTATGCTCTGTTTTAACATTTAGAAATATTATTCAGTTGTTTGGAGAACAGGTTGTAGAAATAGCAGGGGAAATAGTAAGTAAGGAAATAGAAAATTGGAAGAATAGTTTAGAATTCCAGATAAAACATGTTCATAAATATATCTAGAAACAATGGATATGTAGTAAAAAAGGACATACTAAACTGATAAGTATTAGTTTTCCATAAGAATAAGCAATCAACTCAATCTTATATTCAATAATGTACTCTAGATCATGTTTCCAGGTATACACCGGGGATGAACTATGTTATAGAGATTACAGGAGCAAATGGCATGAAACAACGCTAGATTTTTAATTAGAAGTTCCAATGATGAAGGCAGAATTTAGAATTAATTTGGTAGTACAAAAGATAAATTGATGACCAATGTCCTGCCAGTAAGAAAAACACTTAACAGGGTCTCCAATAATTCAGATGTATGAGTTTGTAGTACATGGAAATACAGTAGCCACTAGTTACATGTCTATTTAAATTTAAATTAAATCAAATTAAAATTTCAACTTCAGCAGCTGAATATGGGGGCAAATGCCTTTAATTACAGCACTTGGGAGGCAGAGGTAGGAGGATCATGATGATTTCAAGGCCACCTGAAAATACAGAGCGAATTCCAGGTCAGCCTGGGCTAGAGCAAGACTCTACTTTGAAAAATCACACACACAAAAATTCAACTTCAGGGCTGAAGAGGTGGCTTAGCAGTTAAGGTGCATGCCTGTGAAGCCTAAGGACCCAGGTTCGCTTCTCCAGATCTCATGTTAGCCAGATGCACATCGTGGCACATGCATCTGGAGTTCATTTGCAGTGGCTAGAGGTCCTTGCATGCCCGTTCTCTCTCTCCCCCCTCCCCTCAACCTCTAATAAATTAATAAATAACAATTTTTAAAAATTTTTAAAAATTCCACATCAATTGAACAATGCAGAAATGAAACATTTCAATCATCACAGTGAATCTTTGGACAGCAATGGATTGAGACAGCATCTTGATGGAGGACAGAATCTAAAGGACAGTTGGGAGAGGGTCGATGAGATGAATTTTAGTAAGGCAAAGTGGTAAGTAAAGCAACTATACTCCATAAACATGTGAATTTTATTTGAGAAATTTAAAAATTCTGTATAAAATACACTGAGTCAAGGGTACTGTAAAATCAGTACTTGGTGTGTTACACAATTCACCACAATATTTTTTTCAATATAGGAAAATACCATAACTGATAAGATAAATATTATGATAGCAAGTTTTTTTATCCCTCCTCTCCTTTTCTGTGGGTAATTACCAATGTCTGTAATTGACAACAGTTGATCAAATCAAAATAGGAAAACTAATAATGAGCCAGATTCTCCCACCACATTCCACCCGTTGAAGTCAGCAAAAGCTCTGTGCACACAGGGAGACACATGGCGAGCTAATCTGGCCCACTATTTACACAGCACTTTCAATCTGAGGATCTTAAAATGTTGAGCAAATATTCTCTTTTATAGGCTATCCCAGGAGGAATAACCATCATTTTTACATCTGACTAAATTGAGTTCAAAAGTTGGAGCTAAACGCTTTATGCCACCTAAGACATTAGTATTTTGCAAGTGTGTTTTCTTCTTTACACACATACATGTGTCACAGCTCACAAGGTCTGAATCGTCTGTTCTAAATTAAGAGTATTCTTCATGGCTTTACCAGCTTAGCCTCTCAAATACCATAGCCTTTACACCTACAAATTTGACTTCAGATAAGAAAGTTAATCACTGTTTCTCATTTTAACCCACATTAAACAACTTCATTCATGTAAAGGCATATCCATGGACATGCATCAGACTCGCATAATTTATTCATGATTTTAAATTTATTGGACCTTTTCAGATAAACAGTGTACAAATGTGTTAATTGAATCTTGTTCTCAATTAACCACAAGTGGATTACCCAATTCATAGGTCATTCAGACATTCTGGCCCTTGTGTCTTATCCTTAACTGCTAATTTGTGGATGGCTATCCCAGGCACTGTGCAGCTGGCCCTTATGTCATTAATAGCAAAGTGGGCTGAGGAGGGAAGAAGAGTGAGTGCTATTTGGCTCCAGTCATTTGGTTAATTAGAGAAAGAAGTAATGCTGCCAGTTTGCCCACTAGTTCAACAAAAGTACATTCAAGTCCTGAAATACACAAGGGGAGTATCAAGATGTATTTTTTTAATATTTTATTTTTATTTACTTATTAGAGAGAGAGAGATGAGAGAGAGAATGCCAAGGTCTCCAGCTACTACAAATTCCAGATGCATTCGCCACCATATGCACCTGGCTTACATGGGCTCTGGGAATCGAACCTGGGTCCTTAGACTTCACAAGCAAGCACCTCAATTACTAAGCTATCTCTCCAGCCCTCAAAACATATTTGTAGGCAGGCTTTACTCTAGAGAAATAGAAGGAGGGGAGTAAGATTTATTGTCTTCAGTTTCCACAGAAGTACACAAATTCAATCCCAATTACTAATGGTACTGATCCTAATTATCATAATGTTACACAAATCTAATTCTGCACATGGATACTGGGAAGGTCTTTCGAGTTCTTCTTTTCACCATGATTCCAACCAGGCTTCAGTGGTTTTGCACCCACGAGTTTCCACTAGTGGCCAAATTCAATGAAGCTTCACTGATACTAAAGCAGGTCACCTGGTGCAGTCTGGAGCTCAAGTCCTGACAGCTGGTGGCAATGTCAAGGCTTTATGTCTCCCTGGCCGCTAAAGAACTTGTCAAATTCCTGGAGGAAAGCAGGAGTAAACTAAGGAAAGAGAAGACTAAAAATACATGACATGTCCTTGCTGATGCTAAAGTTCCATTCTGATCAAAGGCTGGTTGTGAAGGAGCTTTCAGTGAGAGGCACAATTGTAGTGTGACCCAAAAGCCTTCATGTAAGTAAGAGTTAAGGACACCTGAGGGCCAGTCTTAGGTTTGCTTGTAATTAGTTACTGTAATTAGTTAAGTCTCTGGCCCCAGTATCCACATCTACAAGATGAGAAAATGAAAATGTCTGCACCACAGATCATATGTTAAAGTGAATACTTTACCCTGCCAAGCACTCAGGATACTCATTAAGGTTCCTGCTATGTTCTGAGCACTTATAGCTATCAACTAGCCATGGAAATGTCATGCAGTCAAACTGGACTTCAGATTTACCCTCACTGTGAGGATGGGGATGAGATGTGTTCCTCAGAATTTTAAGTTTTATTGAAAGCTCTTCATAGGCCACCTTGTAAGAAGGGAAGACAGACAGTGAATGGTTGTGAAGCTACCATGACCTCTGCTTCCTTCAACTCAAACCATAGTCACTCTGCTTCGGTATAGCTTATTTATTTAGAACCAACTTTGTGTAATTTAAACATAAAATTGGGAGGAAAACTTACACCTTTAAGTTTTTTTTTTTTACTTTATTTGAGAAAGATAGAGAGGGAGACAGAGGCAGATAGAGAGAGAGAGAGAGAGAGAGAGAGAGAGAGAGGCTCACCAGGCCCTTCGGCCACTGCAAACAAACTCTAGATACATGCCCTACCTTGTACATGAATTGAATCTGGGTCCTTTGGCTTTGTAGGAAAACATCTTAACCACTAAACTATCTCTCCAGCCCTACATTTTTATATTTTATTAGTTAATAACTTCATTGTTGAACATATAGCTTGTTGGTCATATTTCCATTAGGTTATATTCTTATATCCCTTCTTCTTCATCACCATTCCACTGAGGGCCATCCTCAGTGGGGTTATTGGTATTCATCATGAGGAGGGGGAGCTGTGTTTCAGGATACTCCTTCCCACACTGGGGCTCTTATAATCTGTCCACTTCCTCTTCCACAATGTTCTCTGAGCCATGGCAGGTGTGTTATAAGTCTCCTTTAGTGGTAAGCTCTCTGAATCTTCTGAATTTCTGCTTTGATGAGTTTTGAGCATCCTCAGTATCTACCACCATTTCCCTGGAGCAGGTTGACAGGCTAGCAATGAGAGCAGCTCTCATTTTAAAATTGCCATGTCCTGTGAATGTCTCCTGGGCGTTGGCAAATATGATAGGGATGACTCCTCTCATGGGAGGCAGTTGGCAACCATTTCTTGTCATATTGATGGGTCTTGGTTCTCCAAGGTATTTGTCTCCATTTGTAAAAAGATAGATTCACCAACCAAGAGTAAGAGTGGCTTGAATTAAAGGGAATGAACATAGTTATTTTGACGGGCATACCCTCTTTTCTTAGCCAAAGACCAATGGCAGCTTCCTTCTAGAGTCTACGGCTTTCCTATGGATATAGGACTCTGACTTGGTTGGCAGTATCAGGTACAAGTTCTTTCCCTCTGAGTAGGCTTTGTAACCAAACAGGGAGTACTTGATTGCCTGCACAGGTTATGTGCTGCTGCTTTTGCAAGGTTTGAACATCTTGCCCAGCTACTTGACTTTATAGTTTTCATGATCCCCTGCTGGTTTATATTGTTGTTCATGGTCACTTTCCCCCAGCATCTCACCTAGCATTTTCCAGTATTATGAGGCCTAGCCATCAGGAAGCAGGCTTCCATTGCAGTTCCAGCACATTCTCTCAATGTCCTGTGTCCACAGCCTCTGTTGTCTTCAGAAATAGTGCATTACTGTTTAGTTCTTGTGAAAACCAAGTGCTTTGGCAATAGTCATTGTTGTATTGGTGATCTCGTGGGTCTCCATGACTAACAGCTTACTGTGGGGGCAACCCAGTGCTGGCACTGGAATTTTTCCAGCCGATGGTCCTCTCCCACCCTTGTCATTAAGAGTTATTATATCTTTTAGTTTGTATCCAGGAGGAAGGTTTCTATGATACAGATTCATGCTGTAAATAGTTTCGTGTAATCCCCGCCACACACACACCACACACTTTTACCTCTATCCTCTTCTAAGACCCTTCCATGCCCTATATTCTGTCCCTCTACTTCCCTGTCAAGTAACCCTCCTCCTATCCCTCCCTATCTCTACTTGTTTTGTAGCTTCACTCTAGTTTCATGAAAATACTCTTGATGCTTACTACAATTTAGACTCAACTCAAGCTGTTCCAAGTTAGGAACTGCAGATGAGAGAGAACATGTGGCATTTGCCTTTCTGAGCCCGAGTGAACTTGATTAGTATGATTTTTTTTCTCCTTGCTGCTGAGTACAAACAATTCCATTGCATATATGTACCACATCCTCCCTGGTCATTTATCAGTTGATGGGCATCTAGGCTTATTTCAGTTCCTAGCTATTGTGAATAAAGCAGTAATAAACATGGCTAAGTATGCATATCTGTTGGAAAGAGCAGTTTTTAGGGCATATGGCCAGTAGAGGTATAGTTGGATCAGATAGCATATCTATTATCAGCTTTTGGAGGAGCCTCCATACTGATTTCCATAGTGACTGTACAAGTTTTCACTCCCATCAGCAGTAGATGCAAGTTCCTCTTTCCCCAATTCCTCCCCAGCATTTGTTATTATTTAATTTTTTTATGATTGCCATTCTGACTGGACTGAGATGGATGTCTGACCTGAAACTCTAAAACTAGAAGAGAAAGCAGAGAGAACACTCAAAGGTATAGGCATAGGGGACAGTAGCCTAGGGAATTAGACAAACACTCAACCATTGAGATCTCATGAAACAAACAAACAAACAAACAAACAAACAAAAACTGTTGAACAGATAAAGCAAACCGCCAACAGCATCAGTAGACAACCTATAGAATGGTAGAAAATCTTCAGCTCTACATCCAACAGAACTTTAATATCTAGAATTTACAAAGAGCTCAAAAAACTAAGCAATAAAAAAATCAAGCAACTCACTCAAAAAAAACAAATGGAGAGAGGTCTGAAAGGAAGAAATGCAAATAGCCAATAAACACCTAAAGAGATGTTCAACATCTTTAGCCATCAGGGAAATGCAAAATAGGTATTGATTTTAAAAAGTTTGAAACACAATACAGAAATTTCCAAAGAATTTTTGAGTTCTGATGCCATTAGATTTTCCAGTGGATGGTTAATTTGCCTCTTTAAATGTAAGATATTATAACTTTTAAAAAATGTTATATATAACTAAAAGTATAATATTATGCCTTCTCTCAAAATAGGGACACAAGATGAGATTTATCTGGTCATATAATTCAATCTTTTTGTAGTAATGTCAAGCTATAATTAGTACAATTAACTTAGTCTATTTTTTTCTTTTGTCTTGGATATTAAGATACATTTGTTATAGCAAAGATTTAACATTTTTTAGATCTTACCTGAGAAAACACAGTGTGAAAGCACAGGTAATCATGTAAGGGTAAAGATGAGAGTAAGAAAAGTAATAAAGGATGGTTCACAAGAAAGCAGGAAGTATTAATTCCATTATGAAGAATAGCCTTATGAATTATGGAGTATAGAAAAATAATTATATAGGTATAAATAGCCTTGTCTTAGAGGATTAATGTACACCATGAAAAGTGTGCCTATGTCTGTGTCAATATTTACCTACTGGATAATAAAATGAATTAAAAAGCAAGTTTTAGGGGATGGAGAGATGGCTTAGTGTTTAAGGCACTTGCCTGCAAAGCCAAAGGACCCAGGTTCTATTCCCCAGGATCCATGTAAGCCAGATGCACAAAGTGGCACATGTGTCTGGAGTTCATCTGCAGTGGCTGGAGGCCCTAGATTGCCCATTCTACCCCCACCCCCTACATCTTTCTCTCTCTCTCTCTCTCTCTAATAAATAAATAAAATTAATAAAAAGCAGGTTTTTATAACTCATAAGTAGCACAGGTTTTGTAAACATAATATTGGGAAAGAAGAAGAAATCCTAGAGAGTCCATGGAGACATTCTAGGATTTTCAAAAGATAAAATAAATTGCCTTTTGTTTTGTTTTGTTTTTTTCAAGGTAGGGTCTCATTCTAACCCAGGCTTACCTGGAATTCACTATACAGTCTCAGACTGGACTTGAACTCACAGCTATCCTACTACCTCTGCTTCCTGAGAGCTGAGATTAAAGGTGTGCACCACCACACCTGACTAGCCATTTTGAAACTATGTAACTTTGAACAAGTTTTCTGACCTATAATGGACCTTGATATTCATATTGTAAAATGTGAATGATAATAATATGAAAATATGAATAATCATAATATTGTCCATTTTGCTTAACCAATATGTTCTTTGTCCCTCCTTCCTTCTAGAGATGTCTGATTCCAGCCTTGTTTCCAAGAGGGTCATGTGACTCATCTGAGTAATAGAGCATGGTGGAAGGGTGATTCCATCCTATGCGTAGAACACCACCTCTGGGAAAAGATGGCTATCATACCGTGAAGAAGCCCAAGAAAGCCATTCAGAGAGGTCAATGGAAATGAAATGCATGTGGAGAAAGAGATGGATCAAGAGGCAGATAGAGACAGAGGCAGAGAGAGTATAGTGGAGGCAGATACATGAATCAAGCTATCTTTGATGTGAGTCCTCAATTCTCATCATCTAGCATGAACTAAGGATGAAACCCTGGCATGAATCCTTTCTATGTTCTTGGCCTACACATTTATGAACAAACTAAAATAACTACTTCAAGCCACTGGGTTTTAGAGTAGGTCATTACACAGTAATACTTACAAAGGAGAGACAAATTTTCAGAGAGGTATGAATGTCAAGATAGAGGAGCTGGATAGACATCTCAATCAGTAAAGTGCTTACCACTTATGCAAGGACTTGAGTCCGGCTCTCTAGCACTCATGGGAAAGCTGGGCAAGAAGGTATGCATCTATAATCCCAGTGCTGAGGAGGCAGAAAAAGGAGATTCCTGGGGCTTGCTGGCCAGCCAGTGAGAAGTCTAGCTGAGTGAAAGACCCTGTTTAAAAAGGAAAGTTGAGGGTTGGAGAGGTTGCTTAGTGGTTAAGGCGCTTGCCTGAGAAGCCTAAGGACCCTTGTTCAACTCTGCAGATCCCACATAAGCCAGACACACAAAGACGAGACAAGTGCAAGGTCACACATGCCCACTACGTGGTACAAGCACCTGGAGTTCGATTGCAGTGGGTGAGGCCCTGGTGCACCAATTCTCTCTCTCTCTCTTTATCTCTGTCTCTCTCTAAAATGAAGGAAAACTTACACCATAATGATACAAAACAAACACATTAAAAAAAAAAAAAGTAAGGTTGACAGTAAATGAGGACAACACCCAGCATCAACTTGCACAACATGCTTACACTCATGCATGGCATCCATGCACACATCTGTGCCCACACACATACAAACGTGCATATATTCACACCACACACACACATCCACACAAATGTACATGAAATAGGATCAAAGTCAGAAACATAGTACACATTGTGAGATTTTAATTTCTTAATTTCCTTTCCTTTGGATTATGGGATAAATAATATTCAACACACTCCTATGAATTTTCTCTTCTAAGTGAAAAACCACTATGTTATCCAAACACTTAATTCAGTAATATGTTAAGCACATACATACAGCCTGTATTGGGGGATTCTAGAAGGTAAAAGGACAGGTGAGTGCAGAGGAGAGGAGCTGATCTCACATTTGCTCTTCTGCTGAGGCCAATTCTTAGGACCCAGCTTTCCACAGAGGAGACTGCCCAGACATTTGAGTGTGGTTTGGGCTGCTGGTCCAAGCCAGTGCTGAAGTAGCAGCTAGCAGCAAGCAACACTAAGACTGAGCATCCTTTCAAGCAGGTTTTGCATGTTAAGTATCTCTTCTTTTTCAAATACACTACAGAGAAGTGCTCCACAAGGACTGGAAAGCCCTTGTTCCCTGCTAAGAGTCTAAAACTAGGATTCCTGTTTCCCATTCCTATTATGACCCCAGCATCTGACAAGCCCTTATGGATTTTTTGCTGAAACTATTCTTCCAGTCTTTACATTTTTTTACTCTTGCCTGAAGGCATTACTGCAAAGTGTGGCTAATCCAACTGACAGACACTTTTATGGGCATAGCTGCTTAACTCCCATTCCAGGGGGCTAAGTCTTGGCATGTTAATTTCAGTCCAGGCATCTGTCTATCTTCAGCATTAGTTCTCTGAAGAAGCTCCTCATACCTCATCCAAATAGACTTTTGGTGGTCATTCATGCGATTTTTCAATAAATATGTGTATCAATTATAGTAATACATAAAATAGCTGATAATCACACTTGACCTGCACCTCCACTGAAGTACAAGAAACGCTCTTCCAATAAACTCTGTACTTTCTGTGAGAAAATTTGGAGAACATATGTGGTAGTTTGAATATATGTCCCCCAATATATTCAGTGTTTTACTACTTATAGTTTGCATCTGCAATCACCTTGCTAGAGGCAAGGTCACTGGGGGCTGGTCTTAAGGTGTGGTGAT
Source organism: Orientallactaga sibirica (assembly GCA_036365145.1). Classification (NCBI taxonomy): domain Eukaryota; kingdom Metazoa; phylum Chordata; class Mammalia; order Rodentia; family Dipodidae; genus Orientallactaga; species Orientallactaga sibirica. The sequence goes on along the minus strand of JAEOAD010000004.1, from coordinate 69,665,313 downwards.
GGTTTGAGATTCCATTGTAAAGATATGCAAATGTGTCTAGCAGGAGTTCCTGAAGTCTGCTGTGTGACCTTTTGGCTGTAGTTAGTTTTGCTCTGTGTGCTCTGGTGGTTGGTTGGCTTTGCTCTCTTGCCTGGTCCTGTGGAGAGCAGGCCGTTTCTCCTGCCTTTATGGAACTTCCCCTGGATCTGTAAGCTTCAATAAATAATATCCCTTCCTCCATAACTGTGCCTGGTCTGGAAGTTCATCTCAGCGAACCTGAAGCTGTCTGTAACAACATACAATTAAATATTCTCAAATCACATATACAGATTTGAGCCACTCATAGAAAGACCCAACCAGCAGTCTGGTGTGTTAAAAGTGCTAAAGTGGATGGAGTTCTGGTTTTGAGTCTGAGGATAAGGCTTTGCCTGCATCTAGGCAATGCCATTTGGAAACTACGTAACTTGAGACAAGTTTTCTGATTGCAAAATGTGAAGAGTCATGGTAGGAACATGGGACTAGCCATACTATCACCCATTTTGCCTAACCAACATTATTGTGTTAAATGTAATCATAACTTCCTTCACTCATATCTACTATAAGCCACATACTGACAAGTTGCTCTGCATACCTTACTGACCATCTTCATGAGCATCCTCTGTGGGAGGTCTTATTAACCTTATTCTTGAACCAAGTGCATACAGGTTGTACAGGGCAGAATCAGTAGTAAAGCCAGCTTTGTTTGACATTTCAGTCATGCTCTGCTACATGTTGACTGCTTTCAAATAAACCTGGTTCTAGTTGGTATCAGTATTTGTCTTTTGGACTGACAAGATTCTCAGGATTTATGTCACCTAAAAAGACACACAAGATTTAGCAAAAATAAATAAATAAGTTCCAATTAATAACTGTTGGATATACAAACAAATGAATAATCCAAAATAAAACAAATTGTTCTGACTCTATTCTGAACTTTAGGCTCCATAAATAACATGACACCACTGGCACCATGAAGCATGAAGAGGATACGCTCAATATGAACAACTGTATTAAAGTAACTACAGATGCACTTGTGAAAACAGCAACTCTGACACTCATTAGCAACTATAGCCAATTCCATTAATCAGAAGGGAAGGGGGAAAGGCCCTACATTCTGCTGCCTCAAAAACAAATGTGAATTAGTATGTTTGTGAATGTTTTAAGCAACTCAGAATCACAGGTAAAAAAAAAAATCATGCATTGGTATTTTAAATGAAAGTAAGAAACTGTGCATGTTCGTGCAAAGTGTCAGGCTGTGATATTCCAATAGTTCTGCATCTCTCAAGCTAAAATGCTATCTGCATCTCACCACTGGTGGATGAAAAGATTGTGAAACAAAATTGGGCACAATCCATCAAGCTCACACCCTATGCCAACTTTAACTACTCCCTCTCTACGGTACAGGAACTAGGTAAGAATTTATGGAGAAATGTTTAAATCGTAACTGACTGCTGCTGATAGATGATTCCCAGGGTAGTTAACTCTTTCCTCTTTGATTTAAGGCCTTGTGCAGCACTGAGCATTTGTATTCATCCTCCCTCCCTCCCTCCTCACAGACCAAGGGGAAGGCGAGTGTTTTGAGTGGCTGCTGTAGACAGGCATGGAAGGGATATGTCCTCCATCATCTCAGGAGCCACAGGAGATGGGGCATAGATTCCCACTTTGAAGACATGAACATCAGACTCAGGAGAGGCTTTATCTCTTGAACAAGGTCATAGGTTATGTCAACTATAGAACTAGGATTTGAACTCAGTCTGACTACAACACTTCAGCTGCTCCTCTAAGAGGAGAAGGATGGCCTAGAGCTTTCAATGCACTAAATTAGAAGGAAAATCTAATGAATGATGATAAAGTTTGTCTAAATATTATTTTAAGATAAGGCATTAAAGAATATGGGGAAAGAGGGAACAAAGGGGCTGGGAAGGGTGGGGAGCAGTGGATGAAGATTGTTCATGAAATAGATCCATTGTTTCCGGCATTCTATAAGAACTCTGGGTAGGGCTTAAGTCATTTCATTTAAGTGGTTTAAACATACTTTTCCAGGTGCTTGGAGTTTAAATGAATTCCTTGTTCTATATGCCCTCAGCAGACTTCTAAACCCAAGGCCATTTTCAGTAACTTTCCTGCTTATACAGAAGGTGGAGAAACACCAGGCATAGTTGAGAGCTTGTCCCTGCATGACTATTCACAGTGACTGTCCACTGTCTCTACTCATTATTCCAGCACACTCTTCTTTCATCCATTTCACTCCAACTCAATATTTAGACTTGCTACTTTGTTACTTGATTTGTTTTCAGAGTAATTCTAGATTCTTATTATACAAACCTACTTCTGTAAATTTGCCACACTGCTCTTCTGCCTAAGTTCTAAGAAACTTCTAACATAGAATGACTTGTTGGACAATTACTTAACATCGTTCACCTCGAACACATGAACGAGGAGCAAACCCAAGTGTCAATGACTCCAACCACAAGTTTACAAAGCTGTCTATGCAGTCATATGGGGAGATGGGGAGACTTCAGAAAATCTTGATCCTTTACCCAACACCAGATCAATTGAACTACAGTCTCCCAGACACTGCTCCAGCAGAAATATAGCTGAGTTCTCTATGATGACAACTCTCTTGCAAAGCTCTCATGGCTGGTATCCTAGAGAAACCTATCCAAACAGTGTACCCAAGCTCTACTTTCAAATACACTTCTGCCTCAGGCTACCTCTCTGGCGTGCTACCATAATAAATACTAATAAGTTCAGTCAATAATGTGAAGACTTTACAGTGGTAGTTTTGTATCATTCAATATGACCAGTCAGGTGACTGACCTAAATTCTGCTGTCAGCAAATGATTTGTGGCCCATTGGCAAAGATGCATACCTGAGCCTTTTAGTTTTTCTACCTGTCAAGAGGACTGGCAGCATTTGGAGATTACCTGTCATATGAGGAAATAAGTGATGGGTCCTAAATTTTGCCTTTTTCTCTATAAATCCTCAGACAATGGTGAGCAGCAGAGTTCATACCCCATCCAAAGTTGGCACATTTTACTAGCTCTCTTTTTCATGAAGAATGCAGGCTTTAGGTTTTCTCTGCATTCATTTTATGTTTTTCTCATGATTATACATTCAAGTCCGAGAGTCTGCTATAGCAACTGCTGGTGACCACATTAGCTAAAATATCTAGGGAATGGGAAATTGCTTAGTTAATAAAGTTCTTGCCACACAGCATGAAGACCTGAGTGCAGATTCCCAGCACCCACATGAAAGCCAAGTGGCATACTACTGTAATCTCAGTATGCAGGAGAATCTCTACGGCTTGCTGGCTAGCTAGTCTGTGAGAGCCAGGTTTAGTGTCTCAATTAAGCAATTAAGTGAGACACCAACACTAACATCTTGCCTCCACACATACATGCACATACATCATATATACATGAACATAAGCATATATTCACATACATACATACATCACATGTACACAAATATATCTGAATTCGTAAGTCTAAAGTTAAAGTCCTCCATCAACTGACTCTTTCATGTTGGCCAATCTTACTTATTCTTGCTCCTCCATGTAGATATTTAACTCTAATACACCTTTATTCTGATGCTATACCTGACTTGATTTCTATCTCAATGTTATGTTACTATTCCTACCTAGAATTAACTCTGTTCTCCTCTATTCCACCAATTAAAGTTCATTTTTTTCTTGTGCCAGTTTTCCATCTACTTCCTTCTCTGATCACTTTTCCCCAAGACCTACAAATGCTCTTGTGTTCCCTTTCTTCAAATCTCAAGTTCCATTCACTCCAAAAAATATCAAGATACCAAATTAAATCTACCACATGATTTCCTCTGCCTCGGATTCCATCAGGAGCTCTATCAACCCTGTGTAAAGAAAAGTTGCTGAAATAAGATCAAAGATTCTCTACTTCAACCTTCCCCTTGTGCTGCAAAATCTATACCTTTGCTTGATATGAAGAGTACCCATAATGCTTTTGTGCCCTTATCTGAAAACAGCAGAGGCCTAGCAAAATTGTTTCATTACTCTATATCAACATGCATTTGAAAAAAAATTAATTAATTGTCTAATTCTATTAAAATTTAAAAGCCATAATCCTAAACTATCACAGAGATACTGCAGCATGGCTTCTGGCTTCTTGTACCTTGCTCTTTTGAAAATCTCCTCCTTCAGAAATGCTTAAGAAACAATAATTGTTAGGACATCCCCCAGGCAAAATTCACAGCAAATGGTGACATTCAGATCACCCTCTTCTTCAAATCATAAATCATCATTGAAATTACTTTAGTTTGACTAGCTACATGCTAAAGAAATACAGCCAGTCAGATTAGATGCTAAATCAAATAAAATTTAATATCCTCTGAAATCACCATAATTTTAGAGTAAGTATAAAATGGAAAAACCATAACTTAAATTGATTAATTCAAGTGCATCCGACTTTTATTGGAAAGTTTGGCTTATAAGAGTCACAAACTCAAATAAAATGATTTTTTTATCTCAAAGCCATGCATTGACATCATAACAGTAAGTTGTTTATTTTATTTTTATTTGAGAGCTAGAGACACAGGGAGAAAGACAGAGACAGAGCTAATGAGCGCACCAGGGCCTCTAGCCACTGCAAACGAACTCCAGACACATGTAGGAGTAGGACCTTATGGAATTAAATACATATCAAGTATAATATGAAGCAATCACAGAAATAAAAATGTTCTTTTTGTCTTAAGGACACCATTCATGAAGTTCATCTCTTTTTATTCACTTTATGTTTAATTTTAAAATTCTCATATTTTCAAGTTAAATTTTGCCCAAGCATTGAAGCAAATATATACTGAACTTTTCTTAGGATTTGCCTTGTGAAAAAGAAACAAAGTATATTCAATAGAAAAGAGGAGGGCGCATCTATAAACTTTGTCATATATTGAAGGCTTTGCAGATTTCCAAAGTATTCATCAGAAAATTTGTCTATAGTTTTCATACAAGCAGATTCAGGTAAACAAGTAATATATAGTTTATTGAAGATATCAAATAACTTTAGTAGAGACTATGGCAGATTAAAATAATCCCTGTTCTTGAAGAAAAGAATTATTATGTGGGAATATTGAAATGTGTCATCAGAAGGAACCAGCTTACCTGCTTTACTACTGTTTCTCTAAACAAGTTAAGTATATATATTTCACCGAAATATTTTGTGCTTCAGATTACTTTTGAGGTTTCTACCTAATATATTTCAGTGATACTCAAAATGAGGTTGAATTCAGTACTCAAGACTAAACAAAGGAATCAAAGTCCTGCAAAGAGCAAAAAGAAGGTCTGCTCTGAGGGTATGGAGGATGAGAAAAGAGGCAGTACAAAATCAACTGCAACTGAGGCTATCAGCTCACATTATAGGGAGTTTGAAGGAACAAGTGTTCAGCTCCAATACATGGGCTTACAACGTTGAGAGCAGGGTCATTGTGCACAGAGACATTGCCTCTCCCGCATAAGTGATAGCTACCCCCACGAAGCAAGACCCACAATCTCCAAGGGGGGAGGGCAGGGAGAAGGCTAACGATGGTACCATCATGGCTGTATTCACACTATATATATAACTAATTTTTAAAAAGTACAAAATAGTTATAGAACAGTGCTTCCAGCCATCTGCCTGAGAAGCGCTTATGCCTCTTGTTACAACATAGATATAAGGTCCTGTCCCAGACTTAAAAAAAATCACAACTATTTTGCCTAAAGCCCAAAACATCAATATTTTAGGGATTTTTATATACATCAAATTTTGACAAGTACCACAAGGTACACACTATAATAAAATGACAAGCTTCACACTTGGGTAATGGGACTAGAACCTCACGTCTTTGAGACGAAAACAGAAATGAACAGTAACAGTGCCTGTCTCTCTAAATCACTGTGAGGATTAACCTAAGTGAGTCTATGTATATGAGCCATGAAAAACAGGTACTGTCCATATTCCACCTCAGTTTCCTTAACACATATGCACACCTCAGACTTCTGGGCCCTGATATAGATGGAGAAAGGAACCAGAATTCTGAGAAAGGCTTCAAGACACCGGAGATTAATTTTTTCCTTTGTGTGACTACAGATGCTAAAACATTCCTGCTGAAGCACCTAGCCAATTTCCTCTGTAACCAAAGTTCAGTTTGGCTTGGATAAGGGCACTAATGCATTTTCATGCCTCCTGAAAGTGCTGGACCTTGGCTTGGCATGGAACAGGGCAGTAATACATTTACACACCTCCCGAAAGCAGTAGACTTCTGTGCTTTTGTGAATTAAGAATCAAGGCTGATTTACATAATGTTTAGAAAGCTCACAAACTTTGTATTTTGTCTAAAATAATTGTGATTCTCCAAGGTTTTCCCAACTGTGCCAATTTGGCTCATGCCACTTGCTTGGATTGCCAGCCTGCATCCAGATTTCTCAGTCTAATCTTTGGCAAGATGATGCTAACTCCAGTTTCAGGACCAAGTGACTGGCAGGGGCCCAACAGTCGAAGCCTGTTCTACTGCCAAATCCACACTGGCCAGGAAAAGGCTTCAAGAATGTGAAACAAAAGAGAGGCCTTCTCTTCATTATAAAACTCAATTGAGTTGGCCACCCAGCAGCTGGTCACAGGGACAGCCCCACACCTCCAGCCCAGGGGAAGCCAAGACCAGAGATGTCATTAGAAATAGCAGGGAGACACAGTGGAAGACATGCCAGCATGGTCTGTAATTCAGAGGTGAAAATGGAAGGCAAAAGAGTTTGATTAGTTAGCTCATTTCATATAAATACAATATTCCAGCAACTGCTTCTTCTGTCTGTGCTGGCCATATATTCAGGGATTACATAAATGGCAAAGGATGAAATATGTACTCTTAATTATCTGAGATAATTGATTAGGACTTACAGTCAGCTAACCAGTTCACTTGAAGTCCTAAATTATCTTTCTGTACTACCTACCTTGATCAATAGACCATAAAATTGCCAAATCTCACTTTACTTTATAATCTATGCTAATAAATATCATTCTCTAATAAATATAGCAGTGGCAGCACAGCCAGTAAACCTCCCAGTTCTGAACATAGTTATTTTCTATTGCCACTTTGAAGCATCAGAACACTAATGATATGGACACTGAGCCACAGGAGTTATATACATAGCAGGGGATTGTCCTGATCGTCCACCCACAACACATCAGGGGAAAGTAAAATGCAGAAAGGCACACCGAACCTGGAACTCAGGTGTAATTAGAACATATAAATTATTCCTTCTCTTTTTATTTAAGATTCATGAAGCCATTTAATCATAAATAGTGAGAAATATTTCTTTCTGTTTCATTACAATTCAGGTAATTCGGCAATTTATCATCAGCATTTCTCTAGAGGTTTTCTTCTAGGGCTAGTTTCAAAATTTGCCCTGAAAGGTAACATTCGATCTTTCAATCCCAATAGACTCATTTAACAAATTAGGTTATCCCATTATAGGCTTAATAATATTTTCCCTGCATCTATTCTAAGACCCTTGGTAATGCAGAGGAAAAAAGAAACACTTAACAAAGGAAAAAAGTGAATATATATTATTGGCATTTCATACATAAAGCTAATTAAGCACACAAAGTATGTGCAAATATTAGAACGTAGCTGAACATATTGTGAAATGCATGCAGACTAATTAAAAGCACAGGACTTTAGGTATTTACAATGTATGGCTCACATCTTTGGAATTCAGGTCTTAAGATAACCTCTGCTTCATGTACTGAGCCAGGTAACTACAGTAAATTGTGTCAAGTGAGACAACTACATTAAAATGCTATTCAGAGCCGGGCGTGGTGGCGCACACCTTTAATCCCAGCACTCGGGAGGCAGAGGTAGGAGGATCCGAGAGTTCAAGGCCACCCTGAGACTACATAGTTAATTCCAGGTCAGCCTGGACCAGAGTGAGACCCTACCTCGAAAAACAAAAAAAAAAAAAAAAAAAAAAAATGCTATTGAGGGCTGGAGAAATGGCTTAGTGGTTAAGGTGCTTACCTGTGAAGGTTAAGAACCCAGGTTCAATTCCCCAGGACCCACATAAGCCAGATGCACATGGTGACGCATGCATCTGGAGTTCTTTTGCAGTGGCTGGAGTCCCTGGTGTGCCCATTCTCCTCCCCTTCTTTCTCTCTCTCTCAATAAATAAATAAATAAATAAATAAATAATTTAAATAAACCACTATTGGAAACACCTGAAGCTCATTACCCAACAGAAGTAGATGAGCACTGAAAATTTAGCGAGCTGTTTTGTTTTCTTCAATGCCACATAACTGCCTAACTCATTTTAACAGGCTGCCAAATAGTGGTATGCATTGAACATCTGAAGTGCAGAGGTAACCAAGTCACCCAGTTGCTTTGACATCATCTAAAATCAAACACAATATGCATATTTTCAATCAATTTACTTTGGATTCATTTTTATATATGAAACATGGTCAGTGTTCCATGAACACATTTTCAGAGAAAGATTACTATAAATATGATGTGATAATGACTGGAGTGTTTCGAGGAAGGACAGGAGGAGAAAAGAAGGCAAGTGCAAACTCTCATGAAATTTAAAATAAACTGTGAACTAAGACTTGGCATTTTATCATTTTTAAACCAAAATCTAATTAGTAAGTTCTGTCTTTTAAGAGAATATTGCAAGCTTCTCCTTAAATAAATATTCAATTCAAGCCTTGAAAAAAGTAATGACTGCTTAAGATTCTTGCTGTAATAAGAAATTCTGCTTCCCAAATTTGACAAAAAAATAGTACAATAACACCACAATAAATGACTGAGATCAAAAGAAGATGAATTTAATAAATCTCATTTTTAAAATACAGATTTTGGATTTGGATATCTATAAATTATTTGCAATTTAATTTCCAAAAATTAATTTTAGCCTCTTTTTAATTAAAAAAAATTGTTTGGGTACTGTGTGTGTGTGTGTGTGTGTGTGTGTGTGTGTGTGTGTGTGTGTTCTAGGCATGTAGGTAGGCATGTGTATATGTGCAAGAGGCTGCATGGGCATGTGTGTAGATATGTATGTGGAGGTCAGATACTTATGTAGGGTATCTTCCTCAGGTGCTTTTCACCTTACTTGTTAAGATGGAGTTAGCAGTGAACTCAGTGCTCTTCAGTTGGCCAAGCTGGCCAGCAAACCCTGGGGATTCTCCTATCTCTGCCTCCTCAGCAGTGGGGTTATAAGCATGCCCAATATTTCAGGCAGGTGCTAAAGATTTAAACCCAGATCCTCATCAGTACACAGCAAGTACTTTTCTCACTGAGCCAACTCCCAGCCCATGAATTTTAGACTCTCACAGTAGAAGAAAGCATCAATGTGGAGACATTTTTAAGTGTTGAAGAAGGTCTCTTAAAATAATTTCCATGTTTGACCTTAAAATATATTCTAAAGAATCCTGGTTGCAAAGCAAAATGAACTAATTAATTAAACTACACATCAATTCTCTAAGAGTTAAAAGCTCTTCCCAGACCAAATATAGAATTGATTTATTCTATTAACTGCTATCTAAGGCACAATCAAAAGTAATAAATAAAATTTCAATGATGATTTTACAGAGAAGTAAGAAATAAATATACTTTAGACTACAATTTCTATGCTGAAGATCAGTTAAACAGAATATGTAACAGCTAAATATAACTCATGGTTTTTTATCAACACAATATAATAAGCCAAACCAAGACTTGGGTGCGAGGAATGCTAAGTCTCCATTAATTACCTACTGAATGATCCTGTGAAAATTTTCTTGGCTTCTCACACCTGTTTCAGAATTTGCAAAATGGAGTAACAATATATATAAAGTGAAAGATACTTGATCTTGGTTAATGACATTAATTTTATAAAGCCTCTAGCCTTTTGCTTAATAGAATATAAAAATATCAAAAGATGTTTCTAGTAAAAAGCTCAATAGAGGCTGGGAGTGGTGGCTCACGCCTTTAATCCCAGCACTCAGGAGGCAGAGGTAGGAGGATCGCCTTAAGTTCGAGGCTACCCTGAGACTACATAGTGAATGTCAGCCTGAGCTAGAGTGAGACCCTATCTTGAAAAACCAAAAAAAAAAAAAAAAAAAACCAAAAAAAAAAAAAAAAAAACAAACAAACAAAAAAAAAAAAAACTCAATAGGAATAAAGTTTGAAATATATTAAAAACCAGAGACACAGAAGGGAATTTTGGCTCTTCATGACTATCATTTCTGTCAGGTAGGAGCTATAAAAGTATCAGTTCATGTCAAATCCTGGAAATGCATAGAACATCAATATGCTGTTGGCTGGTTGGTATCTAAAAGATTATTTTTTTTTAATTTTCAAGGTAGGGTCTCACTCTGGCCCAGGCAGACCTGGAATTAACTATGTAGTCTCAGGGTGCCCTCAAATTCATGGTGATCCTCCTACCTCTGCCTTCCCAGTGCTGGGATTAAAGGGGTACACCACCACACTCAGCTTAAAAGATTTTTAATATTTATTTACTTATTTGAAATAATGAGAAAGGAGAGAGAGAAAGAGAGAGAGAGAAATAAAACACCAAGGCCTTCTGCTACTACAAGAAAACTGCAGACACGTGTGCCACTTTGTGCATGTGGCATTATGTGAGTACTGGGGAATCAAACTCATGCTGTTGGGCTTTGCAAGAGAGCACTTTTAACCACTGCGCCTTCTCTCTAGCTTGATGTCTAAAAGATATGATAATTAGTTTAGCTAATATACATCTGAAGATTTTTATCTGAGTTCCAAGCAACAAATACTTTGGCCTTTGACCTGCACAAATAATTTTCTTGAAATTCCAGCTCATTTTCTTCTAATTCTATAAAACCTGTACCTAATAATAAATTGATCCCATTTCTGTTGTCTACTCTCTCTAGGGGGTTCATAGGAGTGTAGTAGAATATTTTCCAAGTGTGCAAGGTAGACCATTCTTTCCATCATTTCAACTTGTGGGAATTAAGACTAGGACATAGACATAGGCTTACTCCTGTGAGCATGGACTGCAGAAGGAGAAATGTCTACACCAATGATGTGATAGCTCGAAGTGGATGCAAGGATGTTTTGCTAGTTGCAAACTCACTAAGCTATTATCCACTGACCATATAAGCTACCCCTGGTCATTAGCCTTTTAGACTATAAAACAAACTCCTCTTCTTTTTCAAAAAATAAAAATAAAAAAATAAATAAATATATATAAAATCCAGCAAAGAAATCTATATGGCATACCAGTATGACATTCAAGGTACAGATAAATGGCTGAGAGGAATTAGGATATAATAAAAAATATTTGAGTTACAATGAAAAAATGAAAAATTGTCATGTGATTTATCCATTTCCCAGAGTTTAGTCCAAATTAGATTAATTAATTCAGCATAACTTTCTTCTGTGTTTTCAGTTTGTGGCAAAAATTAAAGATGGTACATGTGAAGCTCCTTACATGATCTAACAGAGTGGAGACATTCATCCACTGCCACTAGCTAGAAAATGCTAAAGATATAAAAACAGAGAATCTTTGTCAAGAATATTGTCAAAAAATTGTCAATGAGTGGGGCTAGAGAGATGGCTCAGTACTTTAGGAGATTGTTTACAAAGCTTAAAGGCCAGGGTTCAATTTCATTACCCACACAAAACCAGATGCACAGAGTATCACATGCATCTGGAGTTCATTTGCATGTCAGGTGACCTTAGAGTGTCCCTTTCTTTCTCTCTTTCTTCTTCTTTCCCTCTCTGTCCTTGAAAATAAATAAATATATTTTTTAATTCAATGAGCTATAAAAAGCTATTTTTATCAATTTAAGTATGATATAATATTAATGAGCTAAGTTAAGCTTGTTTCCCTACTCTAAATAAGATATTTTAATCAGAATTTGACTCCATTTCGTTCAATTCTTTAATAGTCAAGGAATGTTTAACACAACAAAGAAGTATAATGACTCTACGATTAAGAATCATTAGTTAGAATTTAGGACTTTAGTGTATATGTGTATAAAATAAAAGGAATCAGTCATATATATTTTCAGATATAAAAATCTACTACTGTCAATATTCTAGACAAAACAGAATATGGATATTTTAAAAACATTAACTTTTTATCAGGATTTTTTTCTAAGAGAACACATGTGCTTTAAAAAAAAAAAAAAAAAAAAAAATATTCCAGAGATGGAAAGACCTGCTGGTTAAGGTGCTTACCTGCATAGCCTAAGGACCTGAGTTGGATCCCCCATTACCCATGTAAAGACAGATGTACAAAGTTGCTGGCACATGTGTCTAGAATTCATTTGGAGTGGGTGGAGGGCCTGGCATGCCAATTCTCTCTCTACCTGCCTCTCTCTCTCTCTTAAAAATATAAATGTGGGATAGGCCAAGTCTGTATGCATAATGCCGCAACTTGAACTCACAGACTCATCTCAGTGAGTGTGCATTCCTGTATTTGATATAATTTGCTAGGTAAACCCTTACCATGCCATCTTACAAGGTCATCATTTATTTATGATGCCTTTTTGGTAGAAAAAAAAAAACAACTTCCTTTTTAAAGAAAAGACTGAAGCTTACTCTACGATAGAATAAAAGTCTTGAATGCATACCTTTGGGATGCAGCTTCATTTGTGTAAGAGAAATAAACAATAGAATATATTGTTTAAATCAGACAATATTTTCATATGATTGAATACTCAGAGAATAATATTCTCACTAAGTAAGGGAATCCACTTACAGATAAAGTAAGATATTTAAATGATATACTAATCTTCTAAAAGGATTTCTTTTTTTGGCATATGCCAGGGCTTCCCCAGTGCTGTGTAATTCTAGTTAGTAAAGATATCCCACTTAAAAGGAATCACTAAGTCTATATCAAGTTGGAAACACCATAATCTGTTTCCGTCTTTTACAGAGTCACATGTATATGAATATGTTGAACGTCCTGATAAGACCTGCACATAAAGTAACCCATTTATCCTCCTATGACCTTACAAAGTACAATCCAGGCATTCCTACTTAAGTAACACGTCTACTTACAGAATTATAACATATAGTCAAGGGTTAGTAAGAAAGGTAGCTCTCACACCAGCTATCTTCATCATTTTCACTTCAGTGGAATATATTGTTTTTAACTTACTATTTAGCCCAAGAGCTGACTTAGGGCTAAGTCCTACCAATGGTATAAAAGCTGAAATTTCTTGATAAATCCAGTTTATTCTTGCAGTGCAAACTGCCCTAAAAAATACAACCAACTCTCCCTGCTAATGTAATAGAGCCATGCAGAAATTAAAAATACATTAAAATGATAAGACACTGGACAAGTATAATGGGAAGGAGTACTCATCTGGAACAGTGGTTGTTAAAGTCCAGTCTCTGAAACCTTATTAAAAATGCAATTTCTCAGGCTGGAGAGATGACTTAGTAGTTAAAGCACTTGCCTGCAAAGCCTAAAGATCAAGGTTCAATTCCCCAGTACCACTTAAGCCAGATACAGAAGGTGGCACATACATCTGGACTTTGCAGTGATCAGCGGCCCTGGTGCACGCATTCTCTTTCTTTCTCTCTCTCAAACTAATAAATAAATAAGATATTAAAAATTATTTTTTCTAAAAAAAAGAGATGCAATTTTTCACAAGTCCCATAAACTGGAGGATAGAAACCATCTATCTGTATTCTAAGGAGTCTTTTCCAGGTGATTCTAGTCCCACAAAAGTTTGAAAATTATTACCTAAGACTCAGAAAGTCTGGTCTCATGTTCTATGCTTAGTCCTTACATATTTGTGACCTTGAACAACTTTTACCCGAAATTTCATTTCCACGTCAACAAAACAGTAAGATTTACACATTCCTGGCCTTTTATTATGATTTTAAAGTACAGAAGGAATAATAAACTTAACCTGACAAAGGTATAAAATTACAAAATAATATCAAAAACCTGGTCATTTTAAAAACCAAACTACCTCTGAAAAGTCAAATTTCTTCATTAATTTCAAAGATATAATTGAAACCAATCTCAAGAATTAACTAGCAAAAAAATAATCGTTATACAATTATACAAATAGACAAGTAGGATTTAGAATACCAATAATTCTACTTTTAGTAAAACAAGTAAATACAGATATTTAAATCCATTCTCTTAAGTGTTTATTGGAGTGTAGGGAGAACGGATTTGGCAGCATGCTAAGAAGCAGGGATCAATTATCAGAAAGAATCAATGTAAGTACTGCCTCTTTAGGAGCTCTAAGTGAAAGAGGTTGGCTGGGGAAAAGGCAACATTCTGTCTCTTCCCAGCCCAGGTTATGACAAACACCTTAACACATTCATAAGGATTAGCTCCTGACATCAGCAGTTTTCCCCATGGAATTTACATTTTATTATTTTTCAGCCTCTTAAGGACTTTTATAATTAATTTCCCATGTCCAGAAAGCAATTTCCATAGCCTCTGTGAACACGTAACGAGGGAGGCATTCATTAGAAACGCACACTCAGAGGTGCTCAATGTCCATTTGATGAAAAGTGGTGGGGAAAAAAGATCGATGCCAATGTTGTCTCTGTATCTCCATCTAGTCCTTTCTTCCCTTCCTTTAATCCCAAGAGATATTTCTGAAGCACCACACCTGAGAAATAAACTGACATGACTTCACTACACAAACAAACTTGTCAGGCTTCTAAGTCAGAGCAGTCTGAAAATATCCCCAAGCCTGCAAGCCACTTGCAAGCTCACCTGCCAAGGGAATTGCCCACTGGCATTCACATCTAGTGACCTACTAACAAGAGCACAGTGATGGAAAGGAAGGGAAGGGAAAGGAAGCTTACTGGCCTGCCTATAGCTAAAGAGGTGGTTTCCATTCACGACATCTGCTGCATTGTTAACACATATGGAGAAGCATGCTTAGAGGGACTGAGGTTATTTATATTCACAATGGAATGTCCCTATATTTGGGGTCTTAACATAGCATAGGAAATCCTCCAGGGATGCTGTGCCTAAAGTCCCATTTGTTCACATAGATGAGTGAAGAGTCATTTTCACTGAAAAAGTTATACTCAAATTCACAGTACTGTGATAAATTTGATCCACAGGAGGAAAAAAAAAAAAGCCATTTTGTCACACCAGCACTTTCCATGTGTTTCATGTTAATATCCAAATGTAGAAAAGTATTTTGCCCTATTTTTAGGTGATTTTTTTGAAAAGAAAAGTGCCCACTTTCTCTGTAATCTTTATTTTAAAAGGCCTCCCTAGACCCTTCTCTCTAAGAAATTGGGTCAATGAAAGAGAATGAAATATTAAAAGCACTTTGAGAGGAAAGGGAGCATAGCTATACAAATTAATGTCATGCTCATTTTATTATGTCTGATATCAGTTACTGTAAATGCAGACATTACATCAAATAGATGTGAAGGAATGATACCCAAGCTTTACCTGAGAGTTTTTGTTATATGTGTGCATGACATAGAAGTCTCCAACTTTTGAAAAAGATACTGGTACTTCTGTGGCCCACTCACTCTCTTTTCATAAGTGGAGATGAGCACACTGAACTCATTTTTATTTTATTTTTATTGAGAACTTTATTATATGAACATATTGCATATTCCTATTGGGATATGCTCTCAGGCGCCCTCTCCCCTGTCCCCATTCCACTGAGGGCCCTCCTCCATGAGGTTGTCAGAAGTCATTGTGGAGTGACACATGTATTAGTCAATCTGTGGAGGGGAGGGACAATGCCTCAGAAAACACCTTTCCACCCTTTGACTTGCATTCTTTTTGTATCCTCGTCCACAATGTTCCCCGAGCCTTGGCAGGAGTGTTATAAGTTTCTGTTAGTGTTGAGCTCTCAGCAGCCTCTGATTTTTGTGTTTTGCTAAGCCTTGAGTCTCCTCAGTGTCTACCACCATCTCCCTAGAAGAAGTTCTCAGGCTAGCAGTGAGAGTAGCACTCATATTTAATTTGCCACTTCCTCTGCAGTGTTTCCAGAGTTCTGGCAGATATGATAAAGATTATTTATCTCATGATAGTCCATCAACTTTCTTTTCTTGTCATACTAATGGGTCTTGTGTCTTCCCAGTATTTGATGCCATCTGTAAAAGCCCAGTTCTCTATCCAATACTGAGAGCTGTATGGATCAAAGGGAATTAACATAGACATTTAGAAGAATTATCAACAGGCATAGCCTGAACTTTTAGCCAAAGAACAGCAGAATCTTCCTTGTAGGCTCTATGATCTTCCAAGCCGTAAGACTCTGACTTGGTTCTCAGTACCAGGTATGGATTTCCTCCCATTGCATATGTCTCATGTCTAATCAGAGTCACTGATTACCCTCATAGCCTATGTGCTGTGTGCTGCTATTACACTGGTGTATATGTCTTGACTGGCAGGTTGATTTTGTAGTTGGCAAGATCCCTTTCTTGTTTGTGCTTTTGGTGACTTCTATCCAACAGCACTTTCTAGCTCTATGGGAGGCAAGCAGCAGGGAGCTTGTTTCCATCTCATTTCCTGAATGATCTCTTAATGTCCAGTAACTCCAGCCTGTAGTACCTCCAGCAATATTGTCTTACCATTTAGTTCTGGTGGGTAACAAAATGCACTGGCAATATCATGCATTGTTTTAGGGGCCTCATTGACCTCCCTGACTAACAACCTACTTTTGGGAGTCAACCAGTTGTGGCACCAGGTTTTATCAGCAACAGCCTATGGGTTTAATATAAAGCTTTCTCCACCCCTGTAGGGTGCTTCTGCCCCAAATGTACCTCTGTATCTCACATTAAGAGAGTTACATCTTTTAATTAGCTAACAAAGAGGGAAGATTCATGCCATCATTAGTTTTGTGTATCTTTCGCCTCTCCTCCCTCCCTTATCCCAGCCCCCCTTCCACTGCCAGTATTCTGTCCCTCCACTTGCTTGTCTAGCATGTCCTCCTCTCCTTCCTCCCTGCTTCTCCGCTCTCCAAGCTTTATCTTGGATTCCTTACCAAGACCACTGATACCACTCCAATTTATAAACACATCAAACTATTCCATGCAAGGGTCTGCATATGAGAGAGAACATCCCGTATGTCTTTCTGAGTCAGTATATCTTCCCTTAGTATGATTTTTTTCATGTCCATCCATTTTCCTGCAAAATTGATAATTTCATTTTTTTCCCTTACCACTGAGTAAAATTTCATGGAGTTATATGTATCATGTTTTCATTATCCATTCATCAGTTGATGTGCTTCTGGGCGGATTTCAGTTCCTAGCTATTATGAAAAGAGCAGCCAGAAACATGACTGAGCAAGTGTCTCTTTAATAAAAAGTAGAGTCTAGGGTATATGCACAGAAGTGGCACAGCTCAGTCATATGGTGGATATATTTTAACTTTTGTGAAAAACTTCCAAACTAATTTCCACAATGGCTATACAAGTTTGCACTCCCACCAATAGTGGATGCAGGTTCTTCACACCCTCAACAGCATTTTTTGTCATTTGATTTATTGATGACAACCATTCTGACCAGAGTGGAATCTCAAAGTAGTTTTAATTTGCATTTATCTGGTAGTTAAAGATGTTGAACATCTTTTCAGATGTTTGTTGTCCATTTGCATTTTTTCCTTTGACAACTCTCTATTCTGTCCCTATACAATTTTTTGAGTGGGTTGAATGATTTTTTTGCATAGCTCTTAAGGTTTTTTTTTATTTTAGATATTAAACTGCTGTCAGATATAAAGCTGGTAAAGATTTTTTCCCTATTTTTCATTTTGACTATTGACTCTGTTGATGGCTTGTTTAGCTGTACAGTCGATTTTTAGCTTCATAAATTCCAATGGTTGAATATTTGTCTAATTACCCTGGGCTAATGGGGTCTTATTAAGAAAGTATTTCCCTATGTCTATATCTTACAGTATTCTACCTACTTTTTCTTATTATAATTTTAGGGTTTCAGGTCTTATATTGAGGTGCTCGATACATTTGGATTTTATTTTTGTGCAGGGTGAGAGAAGAGGGTCTAGATTCATTCTTCCATGTGTGATTGTCCATTTTCTCTGGCAACATTTGTTGAAAATACTGTCTTTTCTCCATTTTTTTTTTTTTTTTTTTGCCTCTTAGTCAAAGATCAGGTAGCTATAGTTACAAAAACTTATACATGGGTATTCTATTCTATTTCATTGATCTTTGTGCCTGTTTTGTGCCATTGCCATGCTTTTTTATTCCTATAGCTGTGCCGTATATTTTGAAATCAGGTGTTGTGACACCACTAGTAGTGTGCTTCTTGCTGAAGACATTTTTGGCTATCACAGGACATTTTTGCTTTCATATGAATTTAAGACATTTTAAAAATATTTCTATGAAAAATGGAGGTAGACTTTTGTTTGGAATTGCATTGAATTTGTATATTACTTTGGGTAGGATGGCCATTTTTACAATATTAATTCTCTCAGTCCATGAGTAGATGAGATCTTTCTATCCTCTTGTGTCTTCCTCAATTTCTTTCTTGAGTATTTAAATGTTTCCATTATAGTTGTCTTTTACTTTATTAGGGAAATTCCAAAATGCTTAATTCTTTGTGGCAATTGTAAATGGGGCTGCTTCTCTGATTTCTTATTCCCTATGTTTGTCATTAGCATATAGGAAGGCAACTGGCTTTTGTGTGCTGTTTTTACATTCTTCCACTTTGTTGAAAGAGCTTTATCAGTTCTGGGAATTTTTGGTAGAGTCTTCAAGGTCATTTACATATAGAATCATGTCATCTGCAAATAAGGCCAATTTGACTTCTTCTTGTCCAACTTCTGTTCATTTTATTTATTTCTCTTCATTTATTCCTTGAGCTAAGCCTTCAAGTGCTGTGTTAAATATCAATGGGGATAGTGGACACTTCTGTCTTGTTCCAGAACTTAGTGGGACTATTTCAAGTTTTTTCCCATTTAATAGGATATAAGCTTTAGGTCTATTTTATATAGCCCTTATTATATTGAGATATGATCCCTTCATACCTAGTCTCTCGAGGGTTTCAATCAGGAAAGGATGTTGTATTTTGTCTGTGGGCTTTCCAGCATCTATTGAAATGATCATGTGATTTCTGTCCTTAAGTCTATTTATGTGATATATCATGTTTATTGATTTCTATATGTGGAGTCATCCCTGAATCCTCTGAATGAAACCTACTTCATTCAGATGTGTGATAGTTTTCATGTGTTCTTGGATTTGATTTGCAAGAATTTTACTGAGAAGTTTTACATCCAATTTGAGCATAAGTATTCATTTTTATATTTATTTATTTATTTATTTATTTATTTATTTATTTATTTGACATAGAAAGAGGCAGATAGGGAGAATGGGCACACTGGGGCCTCCTGCCATTACAGACAAAATCTAGATACATGTGCCACCTTCTATATCTGGCTTTACATGGGTACTGGGGAATCAAATCCAAGTTGTTAGTCTTTGCAGGCAAGTGCCTTAACCACTGAGCCATCTCTCCAGCCTTGAGCATATAATATTCGTAACAAACAGATACTGCTACCTTTGTTTCTATATGTACTGCCCATGATTACCATTACTATAACTATTTGAAAAAATTCAAAGGAAATGAGTGGAGGATACTCTAGTAGCACGTGATTCTTTGGTCAAGGTAGTGGGATTCTAGCTACATAGGGAGCTACAAAGAGTTGCTCCCTTCCTAGAAGACATACTCTGACATTTTTCCACCTTAGCAGTTCTAGGTTCACCTGAGAACTGAGAAGAAGAGTGAAGAGTGATATACTCAAGCAATAACGTCATGAAAGTTCATAATTCTTACCTCTTTGCCTTTCATACATTCTCACTTCTTTCCAGTAGGGCCAACAATCTCTACTTGCTTCTCCTCACCAGAATCATTGACCTCACCAGGCATGGTGGTACATGCCTTTAATCCCAGCACTCTGGAGGTAGTTAGATCGCTGTGAGTTCAAGGCCATCCTGAGACTATATAATGTACATAGTGATTTTTATTCTCTTTTCAGCTTGAGCTATGTATTGGTAGCATTTTTTCCCTCCCCATCTTCTTTCTTCAGCGGGGCCTCCTGAGAGACCCTTGGATCTTGAAAAACAACAAGAAAGAAAAAAAGAAAGAAAGAAAGAAAAAAGAAAGAAAGAAAGAAAGAAAGAAAGAAAGAGAGAGAGAAAGAAAGAAAGAAAGAAAGAAAGAAAGAAAGAAAGAAAGAAAGAAAGAAAGAAAGAAAGAAAGAAAGAAAGAGAAAAGAAAGAAGAAAGAAAAGAAAAGAAAAAAAAAGAAAAAAAAAGAAAAGAAAAGAAAATGAAATGAAAAGAAAAGAAACATTGCCCTCAAAATACATCCTTTGTTTAGCACTGGTTTTGGTATCACATAATTGGTTCCCTTTCTCTTCCTCTCTCATACTCACTTGTTCTTCCGTCTTATTATGGATGATACCTAAAGAAGGTTTTTGCCAGATGCAACCCCTTAATGGCAGACATCCCAGCCTCCAGAAGCATGGGCCAAAAAAATATTATAACAGTATATAATATTTATATTGTTATAATTTACCCAGTATGTAATTCTCCCCAATTCCCAACGGCTAAAGAACAAAAGGCACAGAGAATAATGATTTAATTTACAATTAAACGAAACTTTAAACATAAAAACTATTAAATTTCATACCAGGCATAGTGGCACATGGTTAGAGTGAGACACAATGGTTTGAGATTTTGGAACAAAATCTGTTTTTGTTGATCTCCTTCCCCATTCTCCTGTCTCCCCTTGTGCCCTCCCACCTCAGCCTCCTTCCTGCTTCCATGTCAGGTGTGCCCTGCTGTCCTTACCTCCCATTCTAAAATCTTCTTTCTTTTAAAAACAAATTCAGTATAAGACAAGAATTCAGTTCATGTGCCATTTTATGTGGGTACTGGCTGGCTAAATACCTCTTTATCTTCTTAGGTACCCTATTTGAAAGTTTTATTTTGCAAATACTTTTAAGTTACTTCTATTAATTTTTATAGTATCTTTCATGCATACACATACTATTGTCTGTGAGTTCAAAAATCTCTTTGACCACACATAGACTAAGAAACAAGATGGTGGTACATGCCTTTAATCCCAGCACTCTGGAGGTAGTTAGATCGCCGTGAGTTCAAGGCCATCCTGAGACTACATAATGTACATAGTGATTTCCAGGTCAGCTTGAGCTGAAAAACCAAAAAAGCCTAAGGACATAGATTCAACTCCCAGTACCCAAATAAGTCAGATGCAAAGAAAAAAAAAAAAGCAAAGAAAAGTCTGGAGTTCATTTGTTTAGCCACTGTTTTTGGTCCTGAATTGGTTCACCCTTTTCTCTCTCTCCCACTTGTTCTTCTTATTATGTCTCAAGAAGGTTTTTCAACCCCTCACATCCCACAAATAAATGAAATATTTTTATTTAATATTTATTTTTATTTTAGAAAGAGAGAACAAAGACTGTGATCAGAAACTAAGTATGGGTTTGGACACTGGTTTGAGATTTTTGGAGAAAAATATTTTCATGCCTTATCACAAACAGTCCCAGCACTCGGGAGGCAGAGGCTCAGCAGGAGGATCTTGCCTGCAAAGCCTAAGGACATAGATTCAACTCCCACCCTGATAAGTCAGATGCACAGAGGCATGTCCAGGTCAGCCTGGACCAGAGTGAGACCCTACCTTGCAAAAACAACAAAAAAAAAAAAAAAATTTTTATTTATTTATTTTTATTTTACAAAGAGAGACAGAGGGAGAGAGAATTGTTGCGCCAGGGTCTCAGTAATAGAAATCCAACTCCAGATGTTGCGCCATCTAGTGGGCACGTGAGACCTTGCCCTTGCTTCTTTTGTGCATCTGGCTTAAGTGGGATTTGGACAGTGGAACATAGCCCTTTGGCTTTGCAGGCAAAGGCCTAACTGCTAAGCCATCTCTCCACCCTGAAATATTTTTAAAGTATGGCATATTATGAGAATTTTATTATAAATGTGATTCTGTAAGTCTTAGGTGGAATGAAAGAATCTGAATTTTTAAAGCTCTTCAAATGACTTGTAATCCATAAACTATAGAAACACATTACAACCAACCAACAAAAGAAAGAAAGAAAGAAAGAAAGAAAGAAAGAAAGAAAGAATGAACAGAACAGAAAGAAAAGGAGAAAATGATGGGACAAATAAAAGAAAAATTAGAAGGAGAAGAGAAAGACATATGTGAGCACGGTTGTTCCTTTGTTAGAATCATGAGCAAATGTCTCAAAATTCTGAATTGCCCAATTGATGGCAAAGTCAAAAAAGGTGCCAGGCATGATATCAACAAGTCCCAGCATGGAAGAAGGAGCTTGTGATGGCTGCCATCAGGCTGACAAAGTGGGAGTCTGGTGTCACTGCCAAGTGAACTGAGTCCCACAGCTGCGCAGGGATCTGAAAACACTGGTTCCCACTCTGCACTCCCCCTCCCCCTCAAACATGCAAAGCATGCCTCCTTCTTTCTTCTCCACCTTCCATCCCCTCTCTGCTCCTTGTCCTCTTCCTCTATTCTCTATTCTCTAGAAGCTATTTTTCTGTCCATTCCCACTCTCCCTGAAATTTTCTGACACTTGTCCCTTTCTCCCCCTTCTGATTCTTTATTCTGCTTTCTTTCATTTACTCATTCACTTTTTAATCTTTCCATGCATGTGGGCTGTGTATATGTGAGTGTATGCTTATGTTCATTTGTGTGGGTGTGCATGTGGAATGGCACATGTGTGAACATCAGAGGTCGACCTTGTCATTACGCACCTTCCACCTTTTTTGAGGCAGAGTCATTTGCTGTTCACCTCTGCAAATGCCAGGCTAACTGGCCCATGAGCTTCTGGATTTCTACTGTCTCTGCTTTTCATTTCACATAGCAGGGTTGGGATTAGAGGTGTTTGCTACTGTGCCTGGCTTTACATGGGTTTAGGAATTCTGAACTCACCTTATCTTACTGGCATGGCAAGCATTTTACCTGCTGAGACACCATCTCAGTCCTCATTCACTTGTTTGATAAGAGGTGTATGCCTCCTTCTCTGGCATGTTGTACACAGACAGTATATAAGAGCTAGGAATGATGGGACAAGTCAATCACAGCTGTGTCTTCAGATATTTGATTAACAGTCAAGGTGAGAGATGATCTGATAAAGCAGGAAACTCTTTCCCACAGCATCTCTCAGAGCATCACCTGGTTACTCCTTCTTCTTCCACCCCTTCCTTACCCTCATTAATCTTGTAAGGTACCAATAGGTGTCAACATTCCCCCTATCTCTACACTGTCAACTGAGGGGTTTTCCTGTATGTCTCCTCTTGGTGACCTACATTGCCCCTGTCTTTGTCTTCAGCCTTGCTGAGTATCCTGAGCAAGAGCCCCCCCCACTGCTCTGCTTTCACCCAAAGTTTGAGAGCTCCTATCTTATAGATCTTATCTTGAAACTGCTATGATGCATAGGCACTCATATTACACAATTATAAACATACACATGTATATTAATTTCTCTATTATTGTGCTACAAATTACCCCCACATTTAGCAGTCAGGAAACCAGGAGCACCTTAGCTGGATGGTTCTGACTCAAAGGTTCATAGAAGACTGTAGTCAAGATGGAAACCGAAGTCTTGCCTGGGGCCATCACATTCATTTCTAAGATGGCTCAGTTGCACAGCTATTGGTTATAGACCTCAGTGTATTGAAATTTATTGCAAGAAGGACTTTGTAGCTCCCTACATGGATCTCTCATCAAGCTTCTTAAATGTCCTCACATGTAAGGAGTGGCTTTCCCAAGTGCACATCCAAAACAAGGATGGAGGAAGCCCAGTGCTTTTTGTGACCTAGCAGCAAAAGCAGCACACCATCACTTCCACTTTTGGTTAATAGACATCAATCACTAACCTAGTCACACTCAAGGGGAGGGAAATTAGGCTTTGCCACTTAAAGGAAAAGCAATGATGAATAAAAACAAAGGGCATTTCATATTTGACTCTTTAATGTCAATATACTCTGTATCCAAGTCAGGACTTGTCATTTTCCACTTGCAACCCTTTCTTAATCAAGAAGACTTTTTATGTGGTCCTGTATATACAAGTACATAAAACAGGTAAACAAATCAACTATTTCTAATAATAAATCATTCATAACTTTATTTTAAATAAACACTTTAGGGGCTAAGGAAATGGCTCCATGGATATAGCATCTGCTATACAAAAATGAGGGCCTGAGTTCAGATCCACAACAATTGTGTAAATGCCAGGTGGTCAAGGTGGCCCACCTATAATTGTAGCACTCAGGAAATGGAGACACAGGATTTCCCAGGGCAAACTACCCAGCTAGACCACCCCAATCCATGAGCCCTGGGTTCAAGTGGAAGGCCCTGTTTCAGTGAGAAAGGTGGAGAGTAATCAAGGAAGACACCCAGTGTCAACATCTGGCCTCCTACATGCACATATACATACATACAAACACGGAATGTGCACTCACCCACATTTCCTACTCACAACCAAAATCTGTTTATTCATCTCCATGTTCTCCTGTTTATTATTTATGGAATTTAAAACAAGTCTATGCAAATAACTAATTTATAAGTTACTTATTGTCAAATACAAAATAAATTCTTTTAATTTTATTGTTGGCACCAAGACAAAAAAATATATGACAGCACTAAAAATGTTTGCTTTATGGTAAAAATAAGATAGCCTAAAAATAAATCACATCATTGATTCCCATTTCAACAGGCACAGTCAGTAAACCACATTAGAGCTTATAATTCCTTTTGTGTTCTATCAGTAATGAGTTCAACAAATATTTTTGTGTTTTCCATGAAGATAACATAGAATACACAAAATTCTTATGTTCTATCTTCTAGAGAAATTTAGGTTAGGCTATAGGAAGTCACACAAACAAATATATAATTAAAACTTACTTCTAAATTAAATTGATTGTTTTAATATTTTATTTAATGCAAGCAGGGAGAGATAGGAAAGAGGGACACAGAAAGAATGGGCATACTAGGGACTCCAGATGCTGCAAATGAACTCCAGATGCATGTGCCACTTTGTGCATATGGCTTTATATGGGTATTGGGGAATCAAATCTAGGTCATTAGGCTTTGCAGGCAAGCACCTTAACCACTGAATCATGGCATGTGTTTTTATGAAAAGAAGTTTTAATAAAAGATATTGAATCCCAGCACTCGGGAAGCAGAGGTAGGAGAATTGCCATGAGTTCGAGGCCATCCTGAGACTACATAGTGAATTCCAGGTCAGCCTGGGCTACAGTGAGACTTGAAATGGAAAAAACAAAACAACAACAAAAAAGCTATTGATATTTTACATCTACAACCCCAGCCCCCGGCATGCTTCTTTCAAGAATTCCGTCTATACTGCACACTTTTCCTATTTCAACTGTGGTCCATGGAGCAGATGTATCAGCACGACCTGTGATCTTGCTGATAACATCCCCCAGACCTAATAATCAGAATCTGCACACTAGCACGCTCCCCAGGTGTTATATACTAAACTTTGAGAAGTACTATTGCAGGCTTTGTTGCCTAGTATCTTTTGTCAATTGAATTCCTGACATGATCTATGTCCATCAAGCAAATATGCCTGCACATGCACAAGAAATAAAATGAACAGTCGCAAAGAACAGCCGTTTTCAGATGTTAGCCTGCATCAGAAACATAAATCATTAGGCCTTATGCCCACAATGTCTGATTCCATAGGTCTGGGTTGAGACCTGATCATTTGCATTTCTAACAAGTTGCCAGGTGGTGCTATGCTGCTAGCTCTGAGATCACATTCTAAAAATCAGTCTCAATCCACAGATGACTTGGGCTTGGAAGGGGGGTTGGTTCTGAGACCAACGGTGGATGCAGTCCTTGCCCAGTCAACATCCTCCTGATTATGGCATACACACTGGGGTTCCAAGGCCAATGGCGGCAGCAGTTTCCTTGGCAAGCCAGTTTTTCTGTGTGGTTCCGGGCTTTGTTCCCAGAAACTCAGCCGAGAGTCTGTACTTTTAACTCTCTCAATAATTGTGTGAACTATCATAAATCTCTTTCCAAATAAACTTGTTAGGTCAGATTCTGTGGCCCACAATGGAGAACTCTGGCCAACTCAGGGTTATGCACACTGAACAGAGGTGTTCTGAAGTGTTTGTATTGTTTATTCCACTACACCTGGGTAGGTCAGCAGATAAAAAAGAAAAGACCTAGCCAAAGCCTTAGTCAAAATAAAAGTGTCTACAGTGTCATATGTTTCAGGAACCTTACTCCAGTAGTAGCAGATGACTGAGTGAAGTATGTTTCCAGGACAGGTGACAATCACTCAGTATCTGGTATCCTTGCAGGCCTAAGGGCAATACCTGAGGGACAACAGATGCTTGCATTATGCTAAACTTTCTGTAATGGTGAGTAAGAAAGATCACATTTTATTTTGAATTGTTTTTTGAAGTAGGGTCTCACTCTAACCCAAGCTGACCTGGAATGCACTATGTAATCTCAGGGTAGCCTCAGACTCACAGTGCTCCTCCTACCTCTGCCTTCCAAGTGCTGGGATCAAAGATAGGCACCACCATGCCTGGATTTTGTATATCACAGTTTTAATATCAATGAAGAAGCCATCTCTGTTGTGTATCTAAACCATATCGTGAGTTAGCAATGAAAAACCTGACTTTCAGTCATGTATAAACATATATTTAAAATAATCTTTTATAACTAAGGAAGCTAATTACACATATTAACTATTCCTCCTCTTAGAAACTTGTCATGCTATTAAGTTATGATGATATTGTCCCCCAAACACCACCAACATGCCTGTTGATAAGGCCATGTAAGGGAGGGCACCACCCTGACAGTGTTTTGGTGGTGTGGTGTCATGGAATTTATGGAGAAGTACAAGTGTGATTTTTCACAGGGCTTTCAATTTGGGGGAGGGGATAGAAATAGAAAGTGTAAAGTAAGGATTTTTTAAACATTTTTATTATTATTTATTTATTTATTAGAGACAGAGGGGGGAGAGAAAGAGTGAGAATGGGAGCACCAGGGCCTACAGCCACTGCAAACGAATGCCAGATGCATGCTCCACCTTGTGCATCTGGCTTACGTGAGACCTGGAGAATGGAACTGGGGTCCTTAGCCTTCGCAGGCATGTGCCTTAACCACTAAGCCATCTCTCCAGCCCCTAAAGTGAGGATTTTTAAGACAAATTTTCACAGAATTTGAGAGTTGAACTTGTCCATTGACAGAACCATTAAAAACCTGGGGTTGAATTTCATAGGAAAAAAATTAATTTCTGTTAATACAGACTGAAGTTTTCTTGTATAAGGTTAGTGAATTCAGTTTTCAGGGGCTAAGCTTGTGGATAGGCAAGTAAATTAGTTTAGTTCTTACATATTACTATAAGGTAAATGCCTCCAAGGAAAGAAATGTCTCTTATGAGTTGCCTAGTAAGTACCCAGCACTCATAGAAATTCTCAAGAGTTAAGTCAGAACCAAGTACTACCAAATATTATTTTATGTGGCAGAGCTTCCCAGACATAATACAAAGTCAATATGGAGGATTCTGATAGTCAGGGGAGAGTAAGATCCCACAGTATCAGTCCCGATGGGAGCTAGATATCCTTATATAAATTGCAGTTTTATAATCCTTAATTTCAGACATGCAGAACCAAAATTTATAGCAGAATTATGGTCTGACTTATGGACGTGAGAACCAGACAGGCCAAAATGGAGGGGTGGTTGCCTTCTCTTCGAAAGTGCGGCATGCATGCATTTATGGTTAACATAAGGCTATGGGGAAACCAGAGGGGAAATCTTGAATTTGACTGGATTTAAGTTCAAAATCATTGAGAAACTACCCAAACTGTAAGTAGCTAAATGAAGCTTTTGCTTTAGATGGAAAAATTAGAATTAAAATTTGGATTAAAATTGTCTAGCTAATGAAACAGAGAGTAATATTTTTGAATCTCTATGATTCATACAGTTTGTAGAAGACTACATAAACATATGTTTTCTGCCTAAAATGAAAAAATGAAGGTACAAAATCACTGTACCCTTAAAAATCGCATTCCAAAACCAGTAAATAAACAAATAAGCCTTAGGAAAAAGTAAGTCTGGACCATTAAGATTGTAAGTGAAGCTATGAAAGTTACTATAAATACGCTTCTTCTTTCTTAAAAACAAAACAAAGGTAGCAATAGCATTTTTAAGATCATACATGAATGTTCATTTTGCTTTGGGGCACCTGATGCATCCCTGTCCTGCCCTATACATATTGTACTGCAGATCAAAGTTAAATTCTACATAGATGAGTGACTGACTCATTGACCCCTGTCTCCTGGGCCTGGTGACTGACCTCAAACAGTTACAGTAACTTGGTTGGAAAAACCCTTAAGGAACTCTTATTTATGCTATTAGGCACAGCACACACATACTTCTCAGACCTTTATTCTTTCTCCCCACTTTCATTACTTTAATACTATTGGCAACAGTTGGAGTGAGACCACATGCATCACTCCTGCCTCTAACAACGGGAGGCAATTCTAACTTTGCCTTGGCCACATTAATTTCTCCCAAACTGCAGTTTAAAATTCTCTCTCCTGTTCTGCCACCTGCTTTACCTCTTTTTGCTCTTTTCAAATTCCCAACTTTTTACTCCCACTTTTTCAAATTATCCCCAACAGGTGTGCATCTCATCAAAGTAAGATTGTGGAAAAATGTACAAAAGCAAATCCACATATGTACAATTTCATGAAAGGGAAATTGCATATGGGAAGGGCTCTTGTAAATGCAATTATGTGTGAAGAGTGCTACCGTAGAGATGTGGACAAAGTGCTCAGGAAGCACTTGAAAGAGCCGTTAGACTTAAGCACCAGGCAGCTGGAGTCAAGAGGAAATCATTGTACTGGAGGCTTGTGCCAAGAGAACTCACATTTCCCAACACTTAATAAGTGAGGCAAAAGAGAGAGCAAAGTATGGACCAAAGATTTGGGGTGCGTCTGTGAACATCATTGATGCTAACTTTCAGAAGAAACATACAAGTGTTAACATTTTAACTGAATATTCTAATGAATGCTTTGATACATGTGACTCTTATTTCTTCATTAAATTAATCAAATTGAGTCTTAAAATATTATTTGGTGCCAAGCATGGTGGCGCACACCATTAATGCCAGCACTTAGGAGGCAGAGGTAGGAGGATCGCTGTGAGTTCGAGGCCACCCTGAGACTACAGAGTGAATTCCAGGTGTGACTGAGCTAGAGTGAGACCCTACCTTGAAAACCAAATATGTATGTATGTATAAAATTTGGTGATTCCTAGTATGCAATGATGTTTTTGATAGGTAACACTTCTCAGAATAAGTCGCATGAAAGTCTAAATATCCCCCCACCCCCAAATAAACTGTTCAAGCACTGTCCTAATTCTCTTCAGTAAAACATGGTAATAGTAGTATGTGAAACAGAGTCAGTCATAACCCAGGAATTAACATGATGGGGACTCAGATTAACAACTGAGACTAGCATCAAAACAATGTGGTGTTTAACTTTCAAGAAACAGACTAAATCCTGCACTACCTAGAGGGAAAATTGACATTAAGGACTTTGATATACTATCATATGATGTCATTCATACCTGGAAAGTTGCCCCCATGTGGCAGGTAGGTGAGTGTCCAAAGTGTCCTGAATAGTTGGAAATGGCCAAGAAGAAATATCCCAGTGTAAATGGCAAATTAGGTTTCACTCAAGTCAGATGGTCTCTTTGTCAGTGGGTCATTGTGGTGGGAACTCAAAGCCCACTGAAGCTGGCCCTTTATAAGGGCAACATGCCTCTCCATTTGCCCATGTAGCCTTTACTTATAGCAAAGCACTAATACCCTTTAACTCCATCCATAAGCACTCCACCATGGGTCACCATCAAACCTGTGGCAACTGCCCAGACCATCATCTGCTCTGTTAAAGAAATGTAGCTCATCTTGATTTAAAATGGTTCTACATCATAGCTTTAAATGCAGCCACTCTCAAATTTCTAAAAGTACATATGAAGATGCCTCCTCCCCAAAAGGCAAATCTTCAATACTGAAAGAAATGACTTATGGATAATTCGGCACCAAAACCACTGAGAAATTAAAATGAAATAACAGGGAAATAGATCTGGCCTGGAAAACCTAGCTAAACTGGAAAAGCTAAGACTACATGAAAATCAAATCTTCATTGTAGGACCAACTGTAAGCGTGAAAATCAAAACATTAAAAGAAGCAATGGGGGCCGGAGAGATGGCTTAGCTGTTAAGGCACTTGCCTGCAAAGCCTAAGGACCCAGGTTCAGTTCTCCAGGCCCCATGTAAGCCAGATGCATTTGAAGTTCATGTGCAGTGGCTAGAAGCCCTGGTGTACCTGTTCTCTCTCTTGCCCTCCCTTTCTCTCTCTCTATCTCAAATAAAAATAAATAAAAACTCAAAAGAAGAAACAATGATACCATCACTTCTGTGTTTCTACCATGTACTCTTGTACAGTACAATCTTTCCAAATCCCTTCCATAATAGCAACTCAGAGGAAGTAATTAGAAAGAAAAGAGGGAATATGACTGTACACTATACCTTAGAAAATCTGAGGCTCAGAAGCAAAGGATGACACAGTAACGAAAAGAATTATAAAATATTAAATGCTAAACATCAATTTCCTTTGTTCTTTCACAAGTCACTTAGCCACATATGTTAGCAAAGTATATGGAGGGATATAGTCTAGTTAATGAAAAAAGTAAAAGGGATTTTCAAATAACTAACAGTCTCTCCTTCATATAATGCTTTCCTAGGTTAATTTTAGAGATATTGCAGTGTGCACAGGAGCTAGCACATCACCCTATTTTTTTTGCTATAGATATATGAAAGAAATTTTTCCATTATTCAGAGTATCTAATTGAACTGGCATACAGGCCACCTAGGGGAGATCCACACTTAAAGTGATACATTCTCATCCCAGTCAGGCCTGGAGCACACTTTATGACAAAAAGTGTATAAAATTCCATTATCCTAAAACTCATATCTAATATATTTCTCCAAATAATTTTCAGTAATACTAATACAAACACCTTGACTATTGTATAAAGTTGAAAAGAATAGAAAGATAACTTGTAATAAAATGATATTCATTTCTACATGGAAATGCTCAGGTATCATAACAAGGAGCCATATGAACTAGTCAGATGTTTGTGTCTATACTTAGAATTCCCATGAATGTGACAGCTACAAATGGAGCCAGGTACAGGTGTGTTGCATTGGCAACTCAAATATCACAAATGGCGTTGCCGTTGGTGATGTAATTTTCTGAAACAGTGAGCAACTCCTGATAGAGTTTCTAGCAAAACAATCTTCCCTCAGTATGTATGTCACTGCATTCCTAGAAATTTCAATATGTATTAGAACTAAAAAATTATTTTGTGGGCTGGAGAAGGTTAAGATCCTTGCCTACAAAGGCTGAGGACTCAGGTTTGATTCCCCAGTACCCACATAAAGCCAGATGCACAAGGTGGTCCATGTATCTGGAGTTTGTTTGCAACAGCTAGAGGCCCTGGCATACCCATTAATTTTCTCTCTCAAATAAATAAATAAAATATTTTTTAACATTTTAAAAAGTATTTTGTGAATGTATATAAAATGGACTTATGGTTTAGTTTAAAATACTTGCAAGTAGATATTTTACCTACATGAATAGGAGACTTGAACATCATACAGAATGCAGAACTGTGTGTCTCTTCATGGAGCTGAGCTTTGCATGGCTAGACATCCAGAATCTGTGACCCCATACTATGGAAGAAATGCCACCAAACACCATAGCAATCAAAGACGCTCTCACGAATTTCAAAACTTCCCCCAGAGATTGTCATTGCTGTTGTTCAGAATCATTAAAACAAGGGAGGTGAGTGTGGTTAGTATAGTGCTGTCAGGAGGGTAAGTGGTGAGAAATGAGTCAGTATGGTGGGGAGGAGCCAGATGTTTTCATGTTGTTTATATGTTGTGGGAAGTTATCAGACGATTTTAAGAAGGAAGCAACATTATTCAATATATGATTTTAAACATCACTTGGTTTGGCATGTACAGAATAAGCTCTACAGGAGTGAGTGAAGGAGTTACAAAACTATTATTACATAAGGGAGACATGATAATGCCTTGTACCAGAGTACAAGAAATGGAATGTGGAAAGTACTATGTCCAGAATTTATGTTTGAGATGGAGACAAGAAAATATGCTTGTGGGGTTAGACGTGGGAAGGATGAAAAAACACTGTAGTCCATGTATTTTGTTGGAGCATCTATGGAGATGGGGTTTAGAGAATGAAGTTTGGGAGGAAAAATGAGAGTTTTATATGTGAGCATGCTAAATTTCCTCTTGCTTTAGTTTGAATGTGATATGTCCCCCATGGGCTCACACATGCTTGAACATGTAGTCCCCTGGTACTATTTTGGAAGATTGTATACCTTTAGGGGGTGAATCTCACTGAAGGAAGTGGGTTACTAGAGGCAGGCTTT
The DNA here is from genome assembly GCA_036365145.1 of Orientallactaga sibirica. Classification (NCBI taxonomy): domain Eukaryota; kingdom Metazoa; phylum Chordata; class Mammalia; order Rodentia; family Dipodidae; genus Orientallactaga; species Orientallactaga sibirica. The sequence goes on along the minus strand of JAEOAD010000004.1, from coordinate 69,632,818 downwards.
GGGCCTTTGTAGTACAGTCACACTTCTTGTCAATCTCTGCTTCCACACTAGATGTGATGTGACCAGCTGCCATCACACTCCTGCTACAATGTCTTTACTTCCATGATGGACTGTATGCATTCTTTCTTAAACTATGATCAAAAATAACCTTCCCTTCCTTAAGTTTCTTTTGTCAGGTATTTTATCACAACAAGAAAAATAACTAATATGCCTACTAAATATGCAAATGGAAGTGCTAAATAGACAGTTGCATATTTGGCCTGTGGCTAGGTAAAACAGTTGAGAAAAACTGAATTGAAAATTTAGAGAGAATATATAGGTAGATTTAACTTTAACATAATCTCATGTAACACTAGAATATAGGCTTTTTAATATTATTTTAATTTTATATTCATATTGGTGACTCTGTTATCCTCCTCCCTGCCCACCCCCCCCCAAAGGGACCCTCATCATTGGGGAATGTGGGTCCTGCATTATGGGGGTAGTCAAGAGTTATACGCAAAGTCTCTGTGCATAATGACCCAACTTGTGTCTCTAACACTCTTTCTGCACCCTCTTCAGTGAATTTCCCTGAGCCACATTGGGATCATTTTAGTTCTACTTCAGTGATGAGGTTTTGGGAGCCTCTGTGTCTCTGGATATCTGCCTTAGTAGGAGTTAGATGTTCTCTGTGTTTATCTCCTTCAGCCTTTTTCTGGTGTTGTGTTCACCAAGAGGTGAGATAGGCTGATCCTCCTTTTAGATTTATCGTCCATCTGAAAAAGAGAAGCAAACTCTCCAATGGAGAAAGAAGTTAGTATTAGATAGATGGAATGGCCATAGTGATTTTAGAGAGAATTTTATATGCGTAGGCCCTCATCTAGCCCACATTTTGTGGGAACTTGATCTTGGAGACTGGACTCATTTTTTGTACCTGGTTTTGACTTATTTCCCAGTTCCAGCAATGAGTTCCATTCCACTGAGTGGATCTATTAGCCAAATCAAGAGCATTTGGTTACCCACCATGGCTGTGTGCCACTACTGCACTTGTTTGAGCATTATGTCAGGTTGTTTCCTGCTGGTAGCTTAGACTGCAAGTTATTTAGGAAGATGTTGGTCATTTTCCCCCAGTCACTCATGTAGCACCCTCTGGCACTAGACTAGCTAACTGTCTGGGGACTGACCCTCTTCCAGATTCCAACCAGGTCTCTCCATGTTTCGTCTCAATTGCATATGCTGTCTTCGACAGTAGGGTCTTACCATTAACCTTTGGTGGATCATCAAGAACTCTGACAGAAATCTGTCTTTTTTGAGAAACCTTGTAGGTCTCTCTGATCAACACCTCATCATGAAAGTTAACCCTGTGCTGGTACTGGGAGTTATAAGTCAGCACCAAGGAAGGTGAAGGAAGAAAAAGATAGGTAATATAAAAGAGAAGGAGAGTATAGAGAGGAGAGGGAGATAGAGAAACAGAAAAAGATTAAGGTTGGTCTTCATGATGTTCTTTCCAGTTCCCTGTGGTTCAGGTGTTCCTTCTGCAGGCCTGCTAAGGGTACGTAGAATTCCATAGTATAGATATACCACATCTTTGTTATCCATTCATCTAATGATGGACATCTGGGTTGATTTTTTGTTTGTTTGTTTTGTTTTTTGTTTTTGATGTTGTTGTGGTTTTTTTTGGTTTTTTGAGGTAGGGTTTCACTGGCCCTGGCTGACCTGGAATTAACTATGTAGTCTCAGGGTGGCCTTGAACTCACGGCGATCCTCCTACCTCTGCCTCCCGAGTGCTGGGATTAAAGGCGTGTGCCACCATGCCCGGCCTGATTCCAGGTTTTAAAGGACACTGAGACAGAGTAGAGAAGAATACAAGAAAAGTTGGTGATACTGATAAGAAGAGAGGTTAAAGTTTTTGAAAGAGACACATCTTCTTGCTAAAAGGTTCAATATGATGAAGGTACCGAAGAGTACATTGGTTTGCACATGAGAGAGATGCTTACTGAGCTTCAGAAGGTCACTTTGGTGTGGAGTTAAGGGCAGCAAATTTTGGGCTAAGTAGAGGAAAAGTGGAGCCAGGAAGTAAAAACTAGCTACATATGACTCCCAAAACTTTTTGCTTGCTTGCTTTTTTTCTTTCTTTCTTTTTTCTTCTTTTTAATGAGAGAGAGAGAGAAAGAGAGAGAGAGAGAGAGAGAGAGAAGTGACATGTCAGGGCTTCCAGGTACTGCACGCAAACTCCAAATGTGTGCACCACCTTGTGTGCATGTGCAGCCTCTCCTGCTTATGATACCTGGTACTTTTATGGGATCTGGCGAGTAGAACATGAGTCCTTAGACTTTGCAAGCAAGCCCCTTAACTGCTAAGCCATTTGTCCAGCCCTCTCAAAATTTTTGATGTGAACATGGGAAAGAATGTAATGGGGAAACTAGAAAGAAATATGGAAACAATTTTTTTTTAATTTCAGTTTTTATTTGCAAGGAGAGAGAGGGAGAGAAAGAAAGAATGGATTGCCAGGGACTCCAGCCATTGAATACAAACTTCAAATGCAGATGACACTTTGTACATCTGGCTTTATGTGGGTACTGGGGAATCAAACTAGGGCTGTTAGGCATTGCAAGCAAGTGCCATCTCTCCAGTCCCTAGAAACAACTTTGTTAAAGTATATATTTTTATTTATTTGCATGAGAAAGAAAGACAGAGAGCATGCCAGGGCCTCTTGCTGCTGCAAATGAATTCCAGACACATGTGCCACTTTGTACATCTGGCTTTACATGGGCACTGGGTGAATGAACCCTGGCCAGCAAGCAGGCTTTGCAAACCATGTGATTTTAACTGCTGAGTCATGTCTCCATCCCAGAAACATTTTTAAGGTAGGATAAATTTGAAGTTTATATGTTGATAGGAATCAATCAGCAAAGGAGATGATGTTACTGAAAAAAGCAAGCTGTAAAATACTGAAAATAGATCTTAATAATCAAACTTGGAATCTAACAGAGGCTGAGAAGTAAGGAAATAGTATCTGGCATTGTTATTGCACTTCCCACAACCTCTGTACTCATTTTGAAGGCTAATAATTAAGGTGTACACACCTCTGCACAACCTCTGTACTTGACATTTTGAAGGCTAATTTTCAAATTAAGGAATGGTGTGATGGTTAAGTGTACCACACACATTCCTCATAAGAAGGATTAACTAAAGGAAGAATCCTTCCCCACTATTTCCCCAGAGAAATAAAAAGAAATTGACCTAGCTGCTTGGTGTTTTCTGCTTGGTACCTGCTGCTTGGTGTTGCTGCTCTCCAGTGTACTGAAGACCAGGGTGGACTGAAGAGCAGCAAGTGCCAGAGAGTAACTGAGCAGTTTTCACTCTCAGACCTGCAACCTGCTGACTAGATTCATTCTGTCCATTCTGTTCCTCTAGAGAACCCTGAATGGTATATAAATATACTGGTTTCTTCACTTAGTCCTATCTTAACATGATACTGGGTTATGTTCTATGTAGTTTTCCAGAATTTCCCCAGCAGGATTGAACTTTCCTATAGTACACTTTTTATTTGCTTTCTTTCATTTTCTTAGTTTATTCCTTGCCAGTATTTCTTGTGATGACTTCTCAAAGTATTTGTGACAATGGCTCTGTATGGAAGTCTGAGTGTAAATCAATAAATCAACATTAAGTATGCTATAAACTTTGTTAAAAATATATCATTTGAGGCTGGAGAGATGGCTTAGTAGTTAAGTGCTGACTTGTGAAGCCTAAGGACCCTGGTTTGAGGCTTGATTCCCCAGTATGCACGTAAGCCATATGCACAAGATAGCTCATGCATCTGGAGTTCATTTTCATTGGCTGGAGGCCCTGTTGCAACCATTCTTTCTTTCTTTCTCTGCCTCTTTCTCTCTGTGTCAGGTGCTCTTAAATAAATAAATAAATAAATAAATAAATAAATACATAAATAAAACTTTTAAAAAAGAAAAATATTCTTTATTAAAAAATATACATATATACATATATATTTTGAACAAAAACTAATAAAGTTAAATTGTTTTATCATTTTCTTTGAATGGTAAATGAATCAAGGAACATAATTTCAAAAATATAAAGAATCAGGCCAGAGAGATAGCTTAGCAGTTAAGGCACCTGACTGCCAAGCCTAAGAATGCATGTTCAATTCTCCAGGTCCCATGTTTAGCCAGAAACAAAAGTGATGCAAGGGTGCAATGCCAAACTTGCCCACAAGGGGGACCACACATCTGGAGTTTGTTCACAGAGGCTGAGAGGCTGCCCATTCTCTCCCCCTCTCTCTCTCTCTCCCCACTCTCTCTCTCTGTGTGTGTGTGTGTGTGTCTATGTCTCTCTATCTCTCTCAAATTAAAAAATAAAATAAGGAATCAATGAAGTAAAGATTCTGTTCTTTGAAAGGATAAACAAGATCAATGAACCTTTAGTAAAACTAACATGAAGAGGGTGAAATGAAAATTAATAAAATTAAACATAAAAAGGGAACCATTAAAACAGACACCAATGAAATTCAGAGAATCATAAGGATATACCTTAAAAACATATACTGCACTAAACTGGAAAATACAAAATAAATGAATGAATTTCTTGATACATATAGCCTACCTACCAAGATGAAATAAACCATTTAATCAGACCTATAGAAAACAATGAGATTAAAGCAGTTATAAAAACATAATCTCCAAACTAACAAAAGTCCAGATAAAAGACACAACCAAAAGAACATAGATGAAAGATTCTCAACAAAATATTTGCAAATAGAATACAGGAAAAAAGATCAAAAGGATCTTTCATCATGATCAAGTCTTAGTCTATAAATACATGGATGATTTGAATATGCAAATTGATAAATGGAATATACCATAAAAATGGACTCAAGGCTAAATTTATATTGTAATCTCAACAGATACAGAAAAGGCATTTGACAAAATCCAACATCCCTTCATGATAAAAGTCCTGAGGAAAATGGGAATGGAATGAACATATTGCAACAAAATAAAGGCTAACTCAAAATACTTCCACTAACCACAGGAATAAGATAAGAGTAACCATTTTCTCTGTTCTTATTCAGTGTAGTACCGGAAGTCTCAGCTAAGACAAAAGAAGTAATAAAAGGAATACAAATAGGAAAGGAACTGGCTCAGTGTCTAAATACTGGGCAGTTGGTGTGAGAAGCAGGCAGATTCCTCTTTGCCCATGGAAGGATTTCTGAGAGGGTCCCTCTTGTAATGTAGGGCTGTCCCCCTTGCTGCCCAACCCTGCCCCCTTCTGTGACCCAGACCCAGCCAAAAAGCTATTCCTTACCACTTCCTCCCTTTCCTGCCACCCCAACTGGACCACCACCCCCCTCATTAGCTTCAACTGACTTGTAGCAATCCGATATCCCTGCTCTGCCTTGTCACAGGGCCCTGCAATCCCAGCCACTTCCTGAAACATAGTCCCAACAGACCCACTGTCCCATCCCCTCAACCCTCAGCATCACAGAACTACCATGCATTCCCATAGTCCACCACCACCCCTGCAGCCCAGAAGCAACACCAGTCTGCTTTGTCCCATTGTCCCCCACCCCCTGCCCCTCGGGCCACCTGACCATGCACTCTTATACCCTGAACCACCAAAGAACAAGCACCTTCATCAGACCCTCAGATCCTCACCAGACCTTCACGGGCTCCAGCTCTCTGAGCAGGCAGGCCCCACTGCCATCAGAAGCCTAACTGAAATAAATATAAAAGGGAATAATCACCGAAGACACTTCATGGTAAACTACAGCTTCCTCCTAAATTTAACAAGATTCCTTCACTGTGATGGGCAGAAAACAGCACAAAAGGAATAACATGAAAAATCAAATACAAGTAAATCCAACAAGATTGCTCAGTCCCACAATGGATATCTCTAACCAAAACATAGAAAGATAACAGGATCAGAACCCCAAAATGAAGACATAAGCAATGCAACCCTGGCCAAGAAAATAGCAGAACTTGCAGAAAATCAACAAAGGGCCAATAATTGTATGAATGCTATTCTCGCTCGATTAGACCTAATAGAAAAGAGCCGGGTAGGGCTCCAAAACCAGTTAAATTACCTGAAGAAGAGTGAAAAAAGAGAGGACCTCTATAACCAGCTGGCTAAGCTCAATGAAGACATAAATAAATGCAAGGATGAATTCCAAGAAGCACTAAGAAAATCAGAAAATTATGTGAAAAGGGAACTCAACAGAGGGTTGGAAACTATACATAAAAAAGCAGTAGAAAATACAAACCAAATTGAACAAGCCCAAAACTCTACAGAAGCTCTCAAGGAGGATAGAAACTCAGAACTGGAAGACAGAACAGAAGAAACAGCTCATGAATCCAAAAGTTTCAGTAAGTTCAAAAATATTTGTGAACCGAACATGAAGGAAATGTGGGATACCCTTAAACATTCCAACATTAGGATCATGGGGATACCAGAAAGGGAAGAAATTCAGACCAAAGGAATCTAGGACTTATTCTACAAAATTATTGAAGAAAATTTTCCCACTCTCTCAAAGGAAAGTCCCATCAAGTTACAAGAAGCTAACAGAACTCCAAACTGACTGGATGAAAGGAAAAATTCTCCAGGACAAATTATCATTAAAACTCTAAATATTGATAACAAGAAGAAAGTCCTAAAAGCAGCTAGGGAGACCCAACACATTACATATAAAGGTAACCCCATCAGAATTACCTTAGACTTCTCAATGGAAAAACTGAAAGCCAGAAGGGCCTGGAATGGAACAATGTAAAGTCTAAAAATTTATGGCTTCCAACCCAAAATACTCTACTCAGCAAAAATATCCCTCATAATAGATGATGAAAGAAAAATTTTCCATGATAAAACCCAGCTGTACAACTATATGAACACAAAGCCAAATCTACAGAGAGTACTTCAGGGAATTCGCAACACAGAAGAATCAAGTATCCAATCTCAAGAGCCTACAAGAAGTAGGTAACAACCAAACTAAGAGAAGGCACAAAAAAAAAAAAAAAAAAAAAAAAAAAAAAAAAAAAACTACCACAACATGGCAGGGATTAAATCAAACCTCACAGTTATTACCCTTAATATTAATGGCCTTAATTCACCTATCAAAAGACATAAGCTGATAGGATGGATCAGAAAATTAGACCCCTCAATCTGCTGTCTTCAAGAAACCCACCACACCACTAAAACAGACACCTTCTCAGGATAAAAAGGTCAAAAATGATATTCCAAGCAAGCAGAAATAAGAAACAAGCAGGTATTTCTATACTAATATCTGATAAAATAGACTTTAAACCAAAATAATAAAAAAAAAAAAAAAAAGAAGGCCACTTCTTACTTATTAAGGGAACAGTACAACAAGAGGATATCACAATCATCTATCTTTACACACCAAACACAGGTGCACCATAATTCATAAAACAAAACCTACTTGACAACAAAACAGACATAACCATCAACACCATCATAGTCGGGGATTTCAATACTCCACTATCATCAATAGATAGGTCATCCAAACAGAAAATTAATAGGGAAGTAAGAATTCAATAAAACCATAGAGCAATTAGACCTAACAGACATCTACAGAACATTCTACCCAAATTCCACAAGTTACATATTCTTCTCAGCAGCCCAATGAACCTTCTCTAAAATAGATCATATATTGGGCCACAAAGCCTTCCTCCATATTTTTAGGAAAATCGACATAATTTCCTGCATGATATCAGACCACAATGCTGTAATGTTAGAAATTAACAACAAAAGGTATGCCAGAAATCCCTCCAGCTCCTGGAAACTGAACAACACACTCTTAAACATTAAATGGGTTGTGGATGAAATAAAAAATAAAATTGCAAATTTCCTAGAATCGAATGACAATGAGAACACATCATATCAAAACTTATGGGACACGATGAAAGCTGTCCTTAGGGGAAAAATCGTAGCACTAAATGCCTTCATAACAAAGACAGAGAGATCCCAAATCAATAACCTAACTATCCCCCTAAAGGCATTGGAAAAAACAAGAAGAAGCCAACCCAAAAAACTCCAGACAGAAAGAAATAATTAATATCAGAACAGAAATTAATGAATTCAAACTAAGAAGACAATTAAGAAAAGTGATGAAACAAAGAGCTGGATTCTTTGAAAAAATAAACAAGATTGATAAACCCCCTAACCAATTTGATCAAGTGAAAAAAAGGAGATGCTTCAAATTAATGAAATTAGAAATGCAAAAGGAGAGATCACATCAGACATAAGTGAATTTGGGAGAATCATCAGGACTTATTTCAAAAACCTCTACTCCACAAAACAGGAGAATATGAAGGAAATGGAGAATTCCTGGATACATACCACCTACCAAAGCTAAACCCAGAGCAGACTAATCTTCTAAGAAAACCTATCACACCCATTGAGATTGAAAAGGTAATCAAACACCTCCCCCCAAAAAAGAGTCCAGGACCAGATGGCTTCTCAGCTGAATTCTATCAAACCTTTATGGAAGAACTGAAACCAATTTTTCTCAAACTGCCACACAATTGGAGAACAGGGAAAGATCCCCAACTCCTTCTATGAAGCTAGCATCACCCTAATTCCAAAACCAGGCAGAGATGCCACAAAAAAAAAGAAAACTATAAACTTATTTCCCTGATGAACTTAGATGCAAAGATACTGAACAAAATCCTTGCAAACCAAATTCAACAGCACATCAAAAGCATTACCCACCTTGATCAAGTTAGGCTTCATCCCTGGAATGCAGGGGTGATTCAACATTATATAATTAGTAAATAAATAAATAAATAAGAAGAAGAAGTACCCTTCATGGGTTAATGCTGCAACTCCCCAAAACCATAGGTTGTTAGATACCTCCCAGTAAGTTGTTGGTCATGGAGACCTTTGAGGTCCCCAAAACAATACAGGCAATAGCCAATGCTCTTGCTAGCGTACCAGAAATAGATGGTAAAAATCCCATAAAGAAGCCGGGCATGGTGGCGCACGCCTTTAATCCCAGCACTCGGGAGGCAGAGGTAGGAGGATCGCCGAGAGTTCGAGGCCACCCTGAGACTACATAGTTAATTCCAGGTCAGCCTGGACCAGAGTGAGACCCTTCCTCGAAAAAACAAACAAAAAAAATCCCATAAAGAAAAGAAAGAAAGAAAGAAAGAAAGAAAGAGAGGGAGGGAGAGAAAGAGAAGAAAGAAAGAGAGGGAAGGAAGGAAGGAAGGAAGGAAGGAAGGAAGGAAGGAAGGAAGGAAGGAAGGAAGGAAGGAAGGAAAGAAGGAAGCTAGAAAAATATACATAAACACTAAAAGTAAGATGAGATTCTGAACTAGGTTTCTGCTCCCATAAAGATGGCTGGAGAAATTAAAAACCTTACAGGGAGACTGAGAATTATGTAATACTGATGTATCAATACCAGTTTACTTAATTTAGTTATACTGTGGTAAGACTTCAGGTGGCAGGAAACAAGGACCAAAATATTTAGATGGGGCAGATCAGCAACTTACACTTGAATGGTGCAGAAAAATTAAAATTCTTCATGCTCTACATGAAAGACTAAGAAATAGTTCAATAATTTAAAATTATAACAAAGACAGAAAAGCCCTCAATATATACCAACTCTAGTCTCCATATTAGGCACAGAATTAAGATATACTGAAAATCTTCTTATAAGCCTCAAGTATTGAAAACGGTAAGAATGTTGATCTTTCCCAAAAGCTCATTTCCAAGGTTACATATTCCTCTACACACACACACACACACACACACACACACACACACACACATGTGTATACATATACACACCAGGAAGAGAAGATAATAAAAGAAAGGTCTTATTTATTCTTTGATACTCTTCCCACTAGAATAGACAGCAGAGTTCCAAAGAACAAATGACCAATACCTAAGCCTGTTAAATGTCTGACTTATCCATAAAGCATCCCATTTGGCCTATAATGCTTCTGAATTGATTCTATTAAAATATCATTAATATAAGGGTACTAACTTACAAGAGTTTAGAACAAATAGAGTCTACCACTAGGCTTGTATTTAATGTGATTAAGAGTCTCATGCTCTACCGACTGAGCTAACCGGGCACCCTGTATTTAATGTGATTATATGTGTATGACTTCTTCGTTGTATTGTAACATCCTCTTATTGCTAGTGAATGATCAGATGGATAGAACTGAGACACTAGGATGTTCTAGGGAAGGTACAGTAACTTCTCTCACTTAAATGTTACTATTAATAAGAAATTGACCCATATTCTTGTACAAATCATGGATATGAATAGTCTGTCCCAAGCTAACCTGCTCCTACATAATTTTTGAGAGTTTTACTGCAGATTCATGCATTGTATTATAAACTTCTCAAGGAAATCTGATAGCCAATGTTTTGCCTAAATAGATTGCTACATAAGGCATTATATATTTTAATCTAAAACTAAGGTTTTTTTAAGTTATTATTTTTATTTATTTATTAGACACAGAGAGAGGGAGAGAACAAGAGAAAGAGAAATGAGAGAATGAGTGCACTAGGGCCTTAAGCCGCTGTAAACAAACTCCAGACACATATGCTACCATGTACATCTGGCTTACATGGGACCTGGAGAATCAAACCTGGGTCCTTAGGCTTTGCAGGCAAGTGCCTTAACTGCTAAGCCATCTCTCCAGCCCTAATACGAAGTTTTAATTTAAAATTAGCTTATAATTTTTTTTTTTTTAGTTACAATGACATATGTGTTGAATATATAAGATCTGGACAATGTTGTTGTCCAGACAAACTTCACAATGATTTGGGTATACTTAGCTTACAAGATCTACAAAATATATATATAAGAGGGAAGCTATAAGCATTGGGATAGTTTCCTCTATACTCTACTTTCTGGGACCTAGATCCTCAAAGTCCTTGAGCCTTCATAACCCTGAGCTTCAGTTTTTCTTTTTCTTATATTTTCCTATCATCACTTATTCTGGCCTCTGAGCCTCTTAACAGGATTTAAACCTCCTTCCACAGGGTAAGAATTGGTGATTGTCTTCACAGGGAAAGCAGCTTACAAAATACCAGCACAGGAGACTGGATGGGAGCTTACTTGAAGACCAGATACTTGGCAAGTGCCAGGCTCTGAGTTCTATACCTAGAACCACAAATAATTTTGTCTACCTATAATCTAGCTCATCATCTTATCTCTCAATAGCTTGGCTCACAAGTTGCCTCTGCTCACTGAATACTTCACACAGATGATTGTTATATTTTGTCCAACTTCTCTATCATTCTCAGTAGGAGTATTATTCAACAATAAGCTAACACATCATGCACTTTGGGATTTTTTTGACAAGTGTTTAATCTGAACAGTCATCATAATTCAAAAGAATGCAACTTAAGTGCAAGTTCATAGATCAAGATTTTAACTCCTGTCTCCATTTCTCTGTGGCATCTTATTATCTCATGTGATATGATTTGAGTAATGTGGGAATGGGATGCCTGCCTCAGAATGTTTTATTCACATATACTAATTATTTAAAATCCAACTATAGGAAACATATTCAGGAAATTGTCTCTGCTAATACATCAATGTCTCTGGATGGCTGGCAGTCATTAACATTGAAGATGACAAATATCACACTTTAATGAGAATAAAAACTATGTGCCTGGGTCCTGCTATGGTGGGAATCACAAGACCAGGTTCAAAGTAGGCACCCAAAAAAGGAGAAAGACAGAAAATAAGGAAAAAACCCTGAGAGAATCTAGTTTCACTAAATGCAAATTTTGCTCAAATTGGCCTCTGATCTCTAAGATTACTTCATTTTTCTCCATGAGAATAAACACTGGGAAGCATCATAATGACCAATAAGACTTCACAAGAGCTGCTGTGGATCAACTTTCTCTACCCACTTTTAGAGGGTACATAGCCCAGCCCAACCTGAGACAGTCTGTACATTTTTCTGTTCAGTAAAAGAATGCTTTTATTGATCCAATATGTTCACATTCATTGTGTATTTTCTTTGGTAACAATCATAAAACCCATGGCAAAGTCCTGTACCTACACACACACACAAATAAAAATAAAAACAAGTAAAAAACATGCTGATAGTGCTTTTTCTGAGTGCTTTTACTAAGTGTAACAACTGATCTAACATTCTCTTTTCTAATGAATGTATGTTGGTGTATTTGCCATTGTATGTGTGTGAGAGTGTGTGTGGGTTCATGGGTAGGCGTGGGTACATGAAGGCCAGAGCAAAACCTCAAGTGTCATCCTCAGGAACTTTGTCCACCTGCTTTGAGCCAGGGTCTCAAAACTGTGTAGCAAGCTCCAGGGATCCTCCTCTCGCATACTACCAGCACTGGATTTCAGGAATGCACCACAATGCCTAGCATTTTTATGTGGAATTCTGGGAATGTGAGCTATCTCCATAACTAAATTCAAACATTATCTACTTATACACCCACACTTTGATATTAAGTTTGTTTTGGACTAAAGCAGGCTCTGTTGCTCATAATGAAAAGGGTGTGTTTGCTGTTACCCAGGAAGTGGGAGCAGATCTGCCTGAAGATGTTTCTTCTAAGACACAGAAAAACCACAAACTCTGCACATCACCAGTATGTGTCATTCCACAGCACAGTGCTACAGTTTCTTCTGGCTCTGCTGGGGCAAAACACTGGCATCTGTCATTCAACCAGGTGTATGTGAGATGAGTGGAGTGATTAAAGGAAAGCCATAGTGACAAAGTGCTGTGAATGGTGTTTTCCAAAAATTTCCAAAATTGAGTGAAAGTGGTTACATCCACAGCCAATTGCAGGCCTTTATGGCCAAATTTTCCTCAAATCAAGAAATGCTACTTACATATTAAAGTCTCTCAAATGGAAAGAAATGAAACAATGCTTCTACAATAATGACCAATTCAACTTAGACGTGGAGGAAGAAAAAAGGAGTAATTTTATTAAACTCTTAGAAAACCAGTGCTAAACTCAAGGCTTACTTACTCTGTGACATTTATACTTGACCTTGCTGTTATAATAGTTGAAATTATTCTCATTTTCAAAATATGAAAGTCAAGCAACTGAAAGTTTCTATCACTCATCCAAAGGCTTCTATTAATGACTCTTGGATCAAGATTCAAACCTATGCAGGTTTGATTTTAAACATATGTGCTTTCTGTTATTCTAGGATACCAAAATATCTACTTTGTAATTGCCTATCTTCTTGGTTTGATGAGGACCAGATCTCTTTGATAAGTCATATCCACAGCCTTTTAAAATCACACAGAGGCATATGTTTCTTATACTTTGCAGTGAGGCAGCCCAAGACATAAATTAAAGCTGAGTATATACTTGCCAGAGCCTTGATACTATCATTCTGGCACAAGCTGACATGGTAGTGGGCCTCCTCGATTCAAGTTCTGTCAAATCCAATCACTTAATTAAAGCCCTGGGGATGATGGGAATTTCAATAGCAGGGCACTCTGGGAGCATTCTATAATCTAAAGCAAACACAGAAATAAAACTACTAGAGAGAACCTATCAAAGCCATAATACATCTATTACCACAGCTGTTTCTCCCCAGACACTAGGCTCCCTCCTGAGCCTATTATTAAGTGCAAATGACCAGGCTCAGTGACTGTTATTTTTAAAAACATTACTTATCGTGCATTGTGTTCTGAAACTTGTTGACTTATTTTAATTTGCATAATTATAGTAATTTTCTCCTATGTCAATGCCATGGGATTATATTAGGATTTTTGCCTTTTATTTAAGGAACTACATTGGTTCAAAAGCAAGATGTTGTTATATCATTTTTGACCCTTTCAAGCAACTGAGGTGCAGGGATGATGGAAGGGTATAGTTTACTAAGTTTACTCTTGGCTCACGGTTAGAAGAATTGGCACAGGACTGAGAGACCCAAAAAGGCTAAGAGAAATGAGGGGAATTAGGAGAGTAAATGTAAGGAGATGTCAAAACAATGGGAAGAGCTCCTGCTCTGTAGAAGTGTGCTTCAGTTTCACTATAATATTTCCTTTTGTACCAACACAAACTCTGTCATATTGGCCTCATTTTATAGAAAGTGAACTTGTGAATTACCTCATTTGCTTGGAGGCACTTATAAAACCTAAATCTATTGATTCTTCCTGTGATCATGCTCTACTCCACAGATTAAGAACTTTGCCCAAGAGTTGCTTAGTGAATACTCTGAAAATCCTCTGGCTATCACCTACCCATTCTTAGGTGGTATAATAAATCAAGAAGTCTTCTATTGCATAGCCAATGTAGTTACATATATTAAATTTTATATATTTAAATTTGGGGACTTCTCTGATATTAGATTCTAAGGTAGTTGGGACTGTAGACATAAATCACTATGCCTACTATCACTACTTAACTTGACTTCTGGAGTATACTCACAGATGGCCCAGGTCTCTTCAACATATCTCAAAATAAATAAAGCAAATAAAAGACCACTGGTAGAATCAAGAAAGCAGGATTCTGGACTTGGTTCTTGCCCATTAATCTCATGTCCAAGACCGCCACCAAAAAAATGTATAGACTTGGTAACATAAAATCTAAGACCTAGTTTCCCAATGTAGAACCTGAGGAGAAAAGCATCCCATCGCACCTCACCAGGGCACCAGCTGAAGCTATAGAGTTATAGGGGAAATGAGCAAGAGTACTGCTTTCTTGGTTAACCTGGTACAAGCACAAGGCAAAGGAGATAGACACAAAGAACACTCAACTCCTACCAAATCAGATATCCAGAGACACAGAGACTCGCAAGACCTCATCACTGAAATAGACCTAAAATGAGCGCAACATGACTCAGGGAAATTCATGGAAGAGGGGGAGGAAAGATTGTTAGAGCCATGAGTTGGGTCATTATACACAGAGTCATTGCCTCTTCTGCATAACTGATGGCTACCTACATAAGGCAAGACCCGTTGGGGAAATCAAGGACAAGGCTAACAATGGTACCATTATGGCTGTATATACACTATATACATAACTAATAAAAAAAAAATTAAAGAAGGAGGATAAGAGAGCAGCACATGGGCCCCCAGTACATGTTGGCTTTCTGTCTTCTTGTTCCTCCTTGTTTTTAAAGTTCTATAGAAAATCAGTGAGAAAAGAATAAACAAGGGCAATAGGCCCACAGGGACATTAGGTTATAAATGAGATTTATTTGACTTGAGGGTCTGGATAAAAATTATGCACAGTATATCAGAACCCCTCAACTCTCTTTCCAACTTTCTCCCTTTTTATTTTTTAAAAATATTTTATTTATTTACGTATTTGTTTGAAAGAGAGAAAAAGAGGCAGATAGAAAGAGGAAGAGAGAGAGAATGGGAGAGCTGGGGCCTCGAGCTACTGCAAACAAACCCCACACAAATACACCACCTTGTACATCTGGCTTTATTGGGGTACTGGGGAATCAATCCTGGGTCTTTGGCTTTTCTGGCAAGCACCTCAACCACTAAGCTTCCTCTCTAGCCCTCCAACTTTCTTCTTGAACAAACCCAACAAGATCACCATGCCTTCACATGCCACCAAATCCAAGCTAAACATACCCTGTTCTAAACAAAGTCAGTTTTTCTTTAAAATTCTAAATTTTCACAAAGGTCCGAAACAAGAGAACTATACTGGAATTCTCTCTCTCTTGCTTGCCTCTTCCAAACTACATCTGTAATGAGATATAGAAATACTGAACTTATGGATTAGAAAGATGGCTTAGTAGTTAAAGCACTTACTTACAAAGTCTGATGGCCCTGGTTTGATTACCCAGTACCCATGGAAAGCCAGATGCACTAAGTAGTGCATATGTCTGGAGTTCATTTGCAGTGGCAAGACGACTTGATACACTCATGTTCACTCACACATTCTCTTTCTCTTTCTCTCTCATAAATAAATGAATAAAATTAAGAAATGAAATTAGTATTTCATTAGACTTAGAACCCAAGCAGCTGAATTTGACCCAGCACTCCCCTTCACTAACTGTGATAGTTACTATAGCTCACTGAAGATAATACCTAATATAGGAAAGTCATGCACACTAGATAATAAGAAAACATTAAAAGCCTGGAAGTACTCTGAGAAAACTGTGGTAATTCTGCAAATTGTTCCTTCTTTTCATTTCTAGCATCTTCACACAGTTTATGCCTTTATGAGAACTCACCTGGATAATTACATAACGTTTTAGCCTATGAGCTCTCAAGTACACTGGTCTTGGTGTTGTCTTCTGGTACTGCCTCTCCCTGCCAATATATGTGTGCATTTGTTCCAGTCAGAACAGTACTCCTAGATATTTAAAGACCCCTGTGCTTGTCTATTTCTCCTTATTTGTCCCCTAGGATTCCTTTCCATGTAAAGTTCTCCATGTCCTTCTCCTTAGGGCTCATATCAAATTTATCTACTTCTATGAAAACTCAATTTGATTTTCCAAACTATGTCTGATATCTACCATCTTCTGAGTACATTCTGTTCCAAGAATTTTAGTAATACCATTCGTGGTCCATTATACATTTTCTTTTTTTTATTTTTCACTTTTTTTAAAAAATATTTTTATTTTTATTTAATTATTTGAGAGAGAGATACAGTACTAGGCAGGCAGAGATAGAGAGAGAAGGAGCATGCCAGGTCCTCCAGCCACTGCAAATGAACTCCAGATGCATCCGCCCCCCTTGTGCATCTGGCTTTCATGGGTCCTGGGGAGTCAAACCTGAGTCCTTAGGTTCGCAGGCATGATTCTTAACAGCTAAGCCATCTCTCCAGCTCACCATCATACTTTTCTTATGTGTTAGTTATTTGTTTATGTATGAACATGAACCTCCAAGTTATAACCTCCTTTGGGGCATGAGGATTTGAACCTCAGTCTTCACAATGCTAGGCAAGTGCCACTGAATTATAGCCCCAGCAATACCATTTTTAGGATCAAGATCCTCCTTGTGTTTAGTGGCCAGTTTCAAATATTTTTTATCCTCAACAAATTACTGAAATTGGTTATCAGTTTGAACAGGAAATTCTTATTTCCATAATAATGTGAGATACTAGCAATTTGAGCTATAACATTCAAAGGAGACATCTACACAGCCACACTTGATGAACTAAGATTTCTCAAGATATCACCAAATCATGATTGCAAATAACTAATTTGAACAAACATGATTTTGAAAGAAGTTATTGTTTTGTGGAGTTAGTCTGTTATAATAACCATAGTACTTACTTTAAATATGTTATTGAAAACAAATATTTCCCCAAATATGAGATAGTAATTGTACATGTATCACCAACTAGAAATAAGAGACTTGGAAAGAATGGGTAATATGCCAGTCTTCACAACCAGTGGCAGTTTCCTCAGTCCTGCTTATGAAAACTTCAAGACACTCCTGTATCTAATAACAAAGAAACTTTAAAATACATTCCTGAATCATGATCTTATCATTAGGGGCTTGGTAAATGTAACTGTACAGGACCAGATAGTAAATTTGTAGGCTTGTGGACAATATGGGCTACTCAAAATTATGCTAGTAACATAAAACCAACTGCGTGTGGTGGAATGAGCATGGATGAGTTCCAGAAAAGTTTGGAAACAGTAAAAATCGGGCCTGGAGCCCAAGTATACTCAGAGGCAATAGATTGAAAGTGCTATGGAAATCTCCAGTGAAAGTTCATTTATGTTCATGGCAAGAAGTAAGCAGAAGAGATCTTATACAAATATAAACCTATTTATTACTTAGTCATTTGAATTATAATTATATTAGATACCTAGGCTACAATGTTCCATAAAGCATGGAAATTGACAAAGGTATACTTCAACTCTGAAACATGCTGTTCCCTAATAGAACAGAGGTGATCTACTAAGACACATTTTTCAAATCTGAAAGTGGAAAACATTTTCAACAGTTGTTTGAAAAAAGTGGGGGATATTTAATCAATAGATTTTAAGTCAAGAAAATAAATGAAGCCACGTGCTTGTGACCTTTGGTTCCTACATTTGTGTTCCTGAAATAAAATGGTTGGTTCCAGACAGTGTGCGCATGCTGCATCTAAGACTAGAGTAATTCAACAATAAGGTATCTTTCATGACGTAGGGCCTTGCATAGGAAATCATAACTCATACAATATAACTTGTTATTAAGAGAGATGACCTTTGCTCTCATATAGCTACTAGACATATTTGCCTACACATGCATCCTGTTTACATACAAAATGCCTTTAACCCCTTGTAAGGTTGAGATCATCCACTGATAACTTCGTGTTGGAATTACAGAACACTCACACATGAGGCTGTGACAACATGTAAGAATAAGCAACACACTGCTGCTGCCAAACTCTGCCTAGGAGCTACCTGTCACCTTCCCTTATGCTCATGGCTCAGAGTACTCACTGGCTCTTATCTATTTTGGGGTATTGCTACCCATTTTTCAAGAGTACATGTCATTTATAGAATTATATTGTCATATTTGAAATGAGTCTAAACCTCAGTTTCACTTTTCATTAGCTTTCTGATTGTTGACAAGCTATTCATATTCTCTGAACCAGTTTCAGATAATAATAGCAACTATTTAATGGATTTGTGCTGTTTCCATTTAGAAACCATAATATTCATGGTCACCAGCATCACTGTATTTTCATGTCTTCTCCTCTAGGGAGCTTTTCTCAGTTGCCCAACCCCAATTCATTATTCAACATATCACAGAATTCTGTGTTCTTTTTATGTCACATTTTATTATTTGTTTGCATGTATATATTTTCTCACTAAACCAGAGTTCCATTAAATCCTCTTTAAAAAAAAAAAAAAAAAAGCTTTCAAGAAGAAAACAAGAGTCAAGTTAGTCATCTCACTATGCTAATATACAACTCTTCTTTCTAGAAACCTCTCCTTATTGTGCATTAAAGCTTGGATTTATATAAATTTGATCTTGCCTTAAGCCCCAGGAAATAGCAAAATAAATTGCATTATTTAAAACCTTAAAAGGAAGGAAAAAGAGAAATATATTCTTAAAGAATGATTGCCCAAGGACGTGTAAAGATTCCTAATAAATTCCTAGTGCCTATTACAGATATGAAGACGGGGATATGGATAGGACTAGTGATTCCTTGTGACCATTGGTAGGTTTGAGATTTAAACGTTTTTTATTGATGACTTCCATTATTATAGACAATAACCCATGGTAATTCCCTTGCTCTCCCCACTTTCCCCTTTGAAACTCCACTTTCCATCATAACCTCTCCCCTCTCAATCAGTATCTCTTTTATTTTGATGTCATCATGTTTTCCTCCTATTATGATGGTCATGTGTAGGTAGTGTCAGGAACTATAAGATCATAGATATCCAGGCCATTTTGTGTCTGGAGGAGCGTGTTGTAAGGTGTCCTACCCTCCCTTTGGTGCTTATATTCTTTCCATCGTCTCTTCAGTACATACTATCTCTTCAGTACAAACTATCCCACTCAAATACTTTTCATCTATTAGTTACTGTTCTCATTGTTATGATGACAAGAAGCAATTTAAGGGAGGAAGGATTTATTTTAGTTTATAATTCCAGAAAATATAGTCCATCATGATAAGGAAAGCTTGACAGCAGGAGCAGACACAACTAGTTACATTGTATCTATAGTCAGGAAGCAGACAGAGTGGAGAAGAAATGGGACCAGACTGAAAAGCCTCAAAGTCAGCCTCAACCGACTCAGTTCTTCCAGGAAAGCTCTACCTCCTAAATGTTCCACAACCTTCACAAACAGTGTGCCCAGTTAGGGACCAAGTGTTCAAATACATAATGAACCTATAGGAATCATTTCATATTTTAGATTACAACAGTCTAACCCTATCCTTGTAGACTTATGGCCATCTCATGATGTAAAATGTATTCAGTCCATTTTCAAAGGTCTTCATAATATTTGATAGCTTCAATATTATTCAAAGGTCCAGAATCTCTTCTGAGACTCGAATCCATTGCTTAGATGAAAGCCCCTATAAAATTAATAAACAAGGTACACACAAGTTATACAACAGTACTAAATAAGTACTCCCTTCCAAAAGGAAAGAATGGAGGCACAGCCAAGAAAGAATGTACTTAAACAAGACCAAAACCCAGCAGGCTGAACTCCAAATCCTGCAATACCACATCCAGCACCTGGGGCTCATGATGGAATCATCTGAACTCCAAAGAGCTTGGGTCACTCCACCCTTCCAGTTCTTCCATCTCTAACACATCACCTCTCTCTCTTCATGCAATGGCCTTTCATGGCCTCTGTGGTGGTTTGATTCAGGTGTCCCCCATAAACTTCAAGTGTTCTGAATGCTAGGTTCCCAGCTGATGGCAACTTGGGAATTAACACCTCCTGGAGGCAGAGTATTGTTGGGGGTGGGCTTATGGGTATTATAGCCAGCTTCCCCTTGCCAGTGTTTGGCACACTCTCCTGTTGCTGTTGTCCACCTTATGTTGACCAGAGAGTGATGTCCACCCTCTGCTCATGCCATCATTTTTCCTGCCATCATGGAGCTTCCCCCTCAAGCCTGTAAGCCAAAATAAACCTCTTTTTTCCCACAAGCTGCTTTCAGTCTGGTGATTTCTGCCAGCAATGCGAACCTGACTGCAACAGCCTCCAACCCTGTCACACATTGCCTGGCAGGTCTCTGGAATCCCCTAATCGTGCCCCTTTCATGCTTGAAAAGTTCTGCTGCCAGATTTGCATGGAGCCTAGCCCCTTTGCACCACAGCTAAAGCAGCCTCTCTATACCTTGTGGGTTGACTCAGCAAAATCATTTTCCTAAGCAATTGCTTTGGAACAACTGCATTCTCAGCTCTTTGCTCTCTCCTCACAAGTTGGAGTCTTTGATGCTTCTCTGGGTTGCTTTCTTATTGTTTCACTGCAGATCAGGAGGTGTCACTTTAGTGGGCTAATACATCTCTTTAATGACTGCAGTCTTTTTTCAGCACCAACCTTTTCTGCAGTGTTAACCCTCCTCATTCTCCCTCAGCAAACTGCATAATTGTTATATCTTTTGGCCACACTCGTCTCATTGTATATATGGGTAAGAGTAGAGCAGTAACCGTGATATAGCCTAAATGCCATCCTGCCTTGAAAGTTCCTCCACCATGTACACCCTTACTTCTAAATTCAGCCTCATTCAAGTCTCAAGTTACAGGAACAATACAACCAGTTCTTCTTCTTCTTCTTCTTCTTCTTCTTCTTCTTCTTCTTCTTCTTCTTCTTCTTCTTCTTCTTCTTCTTCTTCTTCTTCTTCTTCTCCTCCTCTTCCTTCCTCCTCCTCCTCCTCCTCCTCCTCCTCCTCCTCCTCCTCCTTTTTTCTTCTTCTTCTTCTTCTTCTTTTCTTATCAGAATATAGCCTGAATGCCCTCTAGACCACATCCTGATAGAGTCCTTATTCCCCTCTGAGACCTCATAAGCCAGGCTTATGTGGCTTCTCTTGGCATCCTGGCCTCTCAAATTTCCATTAGGATGGCCCTTTAAGCTCTGCTTGCAACCTTCTAAAACTTTTCATCCCAAAGTTTCAAATCCTTCCACATTCCTTGCACAAACCAGTTCTAGCAGCTTATGAACCAAGTTTATGACAGTAGTGGCTCCACTTTTCAGTACCATTTTTTGTAATACTTTCCCTGTTGTTATGACCAAATTCATGACAAGAAGCCATTTAAAGGGAAAAGAATTTATTTTGGCTGACACTTCCAGGATATTTGGTCCATCCTGGTGGGGAAGGCTTGGTATCAGGATCAGACAGCAGGCTGGTCATATTGAATTCACAGTCAGGAAGCAGAGAGTTAACAGGAAGTGGAGCTAAGCTGTAAAGCTTCAAGGTCCACCCCTAGTGACTCACTTCCTCCAGTAAGGCTGCAATTCTTAAAGGTTCTATAACCTTCCCAAATAGCACCAATACATCAGTCTATGGAGGACATTTTATATTTAAACCACAACATCATCTTTACTCCTCATCATTAGCATGACCTCTTTTCTCTCACTACCGATGCCAACTCTTACTATGTCTTTTGCTCTTAATAAGTCTAGCACATGTTCCTCACAGAAAAAGATGTGATTCTATACTCCCTTATAATGTTTGCCAATGTTTTCATACGTTGTTTTATTTCTGAGCTTCATGGCTCAACCTATTCTTAGCAGAATTACCTTCACTTATTTAAATCCTTGCCTTATTATTGAAAGTAGATATAAAATGCAGTCATGTGAAGAAAACCTGTACATTTGTTGTAAATCTGTAAATGAAAATGTTATACTGCTCAATAATCTTTTTATAAGGTCAGTTGATGTGTTCTTTTAAAAATGAATTATCTGAGAAAATGTCACTTTTCTTTAAAAATCATAGCACTCCCTTCCCAGAGTAATGGGAATTATCTAATCACATTTTGTATTTTGCATGAGAGACTCTAGATTCTATGCAGTAATCCCTCCTATTTAGTCTGTTTGCTTTTCCCTTTCTGGGGCTTCAGTTCCTTAAAAACAAATCAGTAACATATATATTAATAGCTCTCAACTTACATACTGATGATATTCTTGGGAAGTCGTAAGTAATTCAAAAACACTTGTTTCAAACTGAAATTTTATATAATAAAAGACGATATATTATGGCAGTTAAAAATTCAGTTTATACCCCATTATTCTCTGTATCATATCATTAGAAAAATGCAAATAGTTTGTGTAAATATCTGAATGTATCAAAAATGTTTATTCATGAACACAGCACACACCGCAACTCCTCCACAACTGTCTGGTACATCTGCAATCGTCATGAGGTGTGAAGCCATAAGGAACTCTTGCATCTAGAGTATTGTACAACAAGGTAAAGTATGAAGCCATAATGGTTATCAATTCACCTGTATAAATCCACCACTTTTATCAACAGATTTTTACTTTGCTGTTATCAGTCTGTTTCCAATCTTTTATCTGTAGGACTGATCACACTGCATTTTCAAGTTACAATTTCATTTAGACAAAGAGGTCTTCAATAAATAATTTCAAAATATGCAACAGCATGTGTAGTTAATTGAAAAGAATAATGTGGATTATGGCTAAGCAATCATTGTGCATATCATGGGAGTAACGTTACATTTTGTTGGCCTGAATACCAGGCAGTTTGTTCAGATTAATGATAGAATCTCTCACACATATAAAATTTATCAGGTAGTTAAAAACATAACATTCTAATGAGTACACATATTTCTTAAATATTAATAATTTCTTTAATGCATAAATTTATGAGTTGACAAACACATTTGAAATATGTAAGAATAATTTTAAGATAAATTAAAATTTCAATTTCTCTTGACCCTAATTTTCCTACTTATCAGACAATACCAATATACTTCTTCCACAAAATGGTAAAGATTTCATTAAGTAACATGAATGGCTGGCATATTCATGAAGTAACAGAATGACTGACATATAAGCACTCAATAAGTATTAGCCAGGGTTATGAGCTATTCCAGAAAAATGACCAACACTAATAAAAACAATTTTTTCTGGATGTCTACTCTGTCTCCAGTCCTTCAAGCCAATCAGATACATACATGTGAAATGTCCACATTGATCCATAGACATTAAGAATTAACATTTGCTCTAACTTTATCAGATCCTAACATCATGCCTTCCACATTACCACATCCCTGTGGTAGAAAATCTCATCCACAGGTTATCACTCAAAGTCACATGCATCCATCTTGTAAGACCAACACTATTATAGCTTCCTTCAGTACAAAAACTGTCTTAGTATACCCATTTTAAACTAACCTTACCTTAAATGTTCTAAATTCATGAATCTTCAATGATATTAAGTAATCCAGAATACTAACCTCTCTTGTCCCAAGACTAAAGTAACTCTCAAGCAGCAAGGAAATAATGAAAAAGTTTTATCTTCTCTTCTTCCAGCTCTTTTGCAGATATAACTATGAAAGATGCTTATCCATGGGAATAATCCCAATATGGCTACCTTTCCCCATGTAGTGTATGTCAGTGTTCCTCCTTGCAATAGTGGTGGTGGCATGTGTAATGAAACATGCAACTGAGGCCACCCCAACTGAGAATGGAGCATCCTAGGAGGAATCTCAGTGTGGCCATCTTTTACTACATGGTATAGAGTGGCATGCCTCCTTAATGAATAGGGTCCTTCATGTGAATATCAGTATGCCCCTAAACAGTGCTGATGGACTAGAGAATATATTATAATCCAGCAGCAAATAATGGTTCTTCTTTCCCTACATCCTCATGAGCATTTGCTATCATTTGTTTTCTTGATTTTAGCCATTCTGACTGGGGTGAGATGGAATCTGAAAGTAGTTTCAATTTGCATTTCCATAATGGCTAAAGATATTGACCATTTAAAAAAATATTTGTTGACAAGTTATGTTTCTTCTTTTGAGCATTTCTTTAGTTCATTTATTTATAGGCTGTTTGTTTTGTTGGGGGTATTTGGTGTCTAATTTTTTCAGTTCTTTATATATTTTAGACATCAGCCTCTTGTTCGAGATATAGCTGGAAAATTTTTTCACATTTTGTAGGATTTAAATTTGCTTTGCTAATAATTTCCTTTGCTGTGCAGAAACTTTTTAATTTTAGTACTCCCATTTGTTGATTTTTTAGGCCTATTTCTTGTCCACATTCTCTCTTATATGTAAATATTAATTTTCAATGTTTGTTTAGATCTGAATAAGGGAGGTTGCATGTAGGTGTAGGCTATAAAACTACATAGGAGGAAAATAAGTGTTAAGAAAGGGAGAGGATATCTCTATCTCTCTGCTTATAAATAAATAAATAAAATATTTGGGCCAGAGAGATGGCTCAGCAGTTAAGGCGCTAGCCTGCAAAACCTAAGGACCCAGATTTGATTCCCCAGTACCCACATAAAACTAGATAAACAAAGAGGCACATGTACCTAGAGTTAATTCTCTCTTTCTGTCTCATAAATAATTTTTTTAATGAAAAAAAAAAAATGGAGGGCAAAATGATACAGGTGACATGAAAGCAGAAAGAAGGCTATTGTAGAAAAGTGTTCATAATGAACCCTAATTTTTATATGCTAATAAAATAGTAAAATAATTAAAATTTTAAAGGAATATATTATAGAACCTGAAAGTTTATGGGATGGGATCCTAAGCAGGTTGTGGCAACAGTTGTTTGGCCTTTATTGTAGGCAATAAGACATGCAAATGATTCTCAGATATATTCCAAAAAGAACTTTCCCAGGTAGCAGAGGAATTACAATGGGAAAATGACATACAGATACTACCCATTGTATTAACCTCTAATTTGACAGGAAAAGTGAAAACATGGAGGATGCAATATAGGTGTTGGTTGGCCATTTCTTACAGATGGTAGGATATAAGAGAACCAGAGTGCAAATTAGATTTATGCTAAAGAGTGCTTCCTGGAATCTGAAAATTTGAAATTCATGGGCATAATTCGATAGTGATGAGAAGTAATATGATAGAAGTGATAGTAAAACCTCTTTTATCATTTAAGGATAGAGAAGAAGAGAAAATCCAAGATTCAGCATACAGACAGAGGTCTTAATAATGGCCTAGTACAAGAAACTATGGGAATCAGGAAATGTTTAGTATCTGAATGGCTTAAATTGAGAAAACCTTTTAAAGGAACAGTGAAAGAGCCTCTCAGCCTGGCTTGTGAGACTATGGGATATGCTATTGGGTGAGATCAGTTTTAGGGCTGTGAAAATGGGGAAGTAATATAACTACCCAGTGGCTTCAGTAGCCTGATGCAGTATGAGGAAATTGGTCCCTGAAGGATTGGCTCATATGAACCATTCGAAACCCTTGCTTATTGCTATTGGACAGGCATTTCTGAGGGAACTGTGCACTAGAAAAGCAATGTTTGGCTCTCAGTTCACTTGACCTGATAGATTTATTTATTCAGCAGATATCTTGGAACTGATATGGAACTTTTGTGACTTTGTTGAGGACCACAGTGGGACATGATCATTATTAGATAGGAGAAGTTGTAACACTCCTGAATGACATTGCTTGGCATGGGCATTGGGTTCATAAAGTGCAAAATCAATCCAGAGGAAATGAGAGAAGGACAAAGCAGAAAAGGGAATTTGTCCAGGTCACCCAAAGGCAAATGTGGCAAGATTTGTGTCAACCTGGGGTTCCTAGGAAAGAAATTAACAGAAAGTCTAATGCTGTGTTTGTAGGTTTCTGGAAGGTTTTTAAGAAAGAGCAACAGTTCATGGAAGTAAAGATTAAGTTTGTCCTAGGAAAGAGTAGTTACCCTTTCAGAGTAGGTAGCATGAAGTGTCTAGGGATAGAGGCTGTGCACTCAGCCTAGGGCCCTTTCATCAGCCAGCTGTAGCAAATAAAAAGGCAAAGGCTGCAGAGGTGGGCCAGAACCTGACAGAACCCAGAAGCCAGCTCATGACAGGTAGTACAGGCAATAGAGGCAGCCCTTGGGCCTGAGCCAGACTGAATGGCACAAGTCAGCCCCACAAAGATCATCAGGGGATATAAACATTAGCAATCTCTGGCCAGAGGAGATGCAATGAGCTCCTGGTATGCAGTGCAGCTTTTACAAGTCATTCCCCATGACGGGGTGGGCTTTCTGGTGATGATAAAGCTTCTTCTTCTTTTTCTTTTTCTTTCTTTCTTTCTTTCTTTCTTTCTTTTTTTGAGTGACTCATACTCTCCAGCCCTATTTTTGAAAAAAAAATTTATTTATTTATTTATTTGAGACAGAGAAAGTATGAGAGAGAGAGAATGGGTGTACCAGGGCCTCTAGCCACTGAAAACGAACACCAGATGCATGCACCGTTATGTGCATCTGGCTTACGTGGGTACTGGGGAATCGAGCCTTGAACCAGGGTCCTTAGACTTCACAGGCAAGTGATTAACTGCTCAGCCATCTCTCCAGTCCTCCAGCCCTTTTTAATTAAAAAATTATATTTATTTACTTATTTATTTGAGAGTACAAGAGAGAAAGAGGGAGAGAGAAAAAGAGAAAGAGAAAATGGTTGTCCCAAGGCCTCCAGCCACTGCAAACAAACTCCAGATGCATGCACTACCTTGTACATCTGGCTTATATGTTGAACCTAGGTCCTTAGGCTTCACAGCCAAGTACCTTAACTGCTAAGCCATCTCTCCTTTCCTTTAAAAAATATTTTATTTATGTATTTGAGAGGGAGTGCAAAAGAGGCAAGAGACAGAATAAGAATGGGAACACCAGGGCTTCTAGCCACTGCAAACTCTAGACACATGCGTCACCTTGTGCATCCGGCTTACGTGGGTACTGGGGAATTGAACTTAATCCTTAGGCTTCACAGTCAAGCACTTTATAGAATTTCTTTTTCATTTATTTATTTATTTATTTATTTATTTATTTATTTATTTATTTATTTAGAGAGAGGGAAGGGGGAAAGAATGGGTGCGCCAAGGCCTCCAGCCACTCCAGATGCATGTGCCCCTTTGTGCACCTGGCTTACGTGGGTCCTGGAGAGTCGAATTGGGATCCTTTGGCTTTGCAGGCAACAAAACACCTTAACCACTAAGCCATCTCTCCTGCCCAAGCACTTTAACCTTAGGCTTCAGAGGCAAGCACTTTAACCACCAAACCATCCTCTATTTCCTCTGCCCCTCCCCAAACTGAAAGTTTAGCAGTTTCTATTATCAAACATGTTACTAGTTAAGAAATGACAGAAGTAATCAGGACTTAACCTGAGGCCATTTATTGCAAAGCAATAGAGTGAACATTTTCATAAATGGCTCAAATATGAAATTTCTACATATATCAAATATTTTAAGGCAATGTTGAGGAAATTTGGCCTTGTATATATTGCTCAAAAATTAATTTAATTTTTATTTTTAAAATTGTTAGTGTTGTCTATAGTGTGGATTCATTGATTTGTGTTGTAGACGCCCAGGGAAGTTTGGATTGGCCTAGGAGTTCTATGCAGTGCAGTAGTGAATTCTTTCTGGACTAAAAATGCAAACAACACCATGGGTCATAATGATTTAAAGGTCACTAATTTGCTGTAGTTTGGATCTAGAATATTCTCCAAAGGCCCTTGGTCCCTCCCCAGCTAAGAAGTGAGCAGTCTTGTCCCATAACACACTCCTGCCATGATGAGCCTCACCAGAGAACTGACATGGAAGGGTCAGTCCACCATGCACTGACACCTCCAAAACTGCCGGCCAAAATTAAATCTTGATAAATGTATTATCTCAGCCATTTGTTACAGTAATAGAAAGCTGTCTAACCCAATCAAATGTAGTGAATCAAATGTAGGTGACCAATCTGGTAATTTAGGGTCCCAAATGCATTTTTACAATGATGTCATAAAAGATATTGCTAATAGAAATAGAGGGGATACCCTCAATTAATCACTCTTGTTGAATTAACTTTTCCTGTGGACATATAAACAAATATCTATTCATCCTAGATTGGGCACTGAAAATAGACCAAAATAAGTATTACACCACAATCCAGTGTGGTGAACCAGTGAGTTCACTGGGGTACTTGCAGGAGCAGGAATGGGGTTTTACAAGAACATGCACACAGCTCAAAGGCAGCTGCGTCATCTAGTATAGATGATGACTCAGAAGCTGCGTCTCTGCAGACAGGGCAGCTGCCTGGCAAGTCTCATCTCCAGCAATTTGTTAGTGCTCTGTTACCTTGTGAATCTTGTAAGTTTTGCTTTCCTGACTTGCTGACCTCTAGGAGGGAACGTTTCAATTCAAAGGAACTTGTTCAACATCTGGTAAGATGGTTCCCGGAAGACCTGTCTTTATTCTGTGATAGATACATGAAAACCAATTCTCATTCGCATCGTCATAGGTATATCAGAAAACTTAAAATACTCGTGCAGGCACTGTCTCAGGTCTCTTTGAGAACTATGAAGCCTTATTTATCTCAGTTTTTAGGTGGATTTAACTCAGAAACTAGGGTGCTGGATGTTCAACGGTCGCAAAAGCTCTCCTGAGTATGCAGCTCCACATTCTTTGACAGAATTCAAAGACTCGATCTCATGAACAACAATGAATTTTTAAAGGTGGAACACCATTACAAAGGGAAGACAAGTTTAGAGAAAAAGCTCTTACTAAGTTTATTAAAAAGCAAATGAAACAAAACACTTTCTAAAGAGAAAGGCATACCAGAACGCTAGAAAGTGGGTTACCAGAGTTTCTTTGTCTTGGGTTAATAAGGCTTTCTGGCTAGGGAAATAAATTTATATGAAAAAATGAGTGGAGTGAGATATGGAAAAGTGTATTTCTAGCCCAAGCATCACTTCCCCCAAGATGTCTATATGTCTCTTTTCCAATCAATAAACTGGTCTTATTCCACTTTCTGTCAGTGAATGGTCAGGCAAGAGTCCACTGCACATGTGCAAGCTTTGCAAGGGAGAAACAACAGATTCAAGAACTAAATACCAAGGAGGGACTTCATGGGGTGAAGCTGGGGCCAAGACTGGTTGTGTTGTTTGACCCAGACTCTGTCCTTCCTCTTACCTGGTCAGCTTGGTTATCTCTTACCCAGCTGCAAACCATCTGATTCTTATCAGATGTTCCCAGCTTCACTGTTTTAATCTTAACATTCATAAGGCAAAGACTCAAGACAAAACTACTGTTATAGAGTAGCTGAATTGTAACCAAGTGTACAGAATAAGATTTTGACTCTCAAGGTCCTTCCCTACTACCTAGAAAGCTTCTTCCTCCTACTTTGTCAACACTAAATTTCTCCATATTCTCACAAGGGACAGAAAGGAGGAATTAAAAACAACTGTGACTGGCAGAATGATAGAAATCAATTTTAAATTACTAAGATTAACCATAATTTCACAGTTATGAAAATACACATTTAACTTTCTTACAGTTATTTTCAAGAAGCAATTTCTCACTGTTTGTCCAAATGTATAGATCATGTCATTAATAACTATTCACACATCAATTAGAAAGTTACTTATTATAGTGTAAAATTATGCCAAAACTAGAACAGCCAATATATTTAAAATACTTCAAACTTGTAAATGAGAATAACATATACAAATTTGATCACTTAGATAATCACCATCAAAAATTATTGTTGAGGGGTTGGAGAGATCGCTTAGTGGTTAAGGGCTTGCCTGTGAAGCATAAGGACCCCAGTTCAAGGTTCGATTTCCCAGTATTCACGTAAGCCAGATGCACAAGGTGATGCATGCATCTGAAGTTCATTTGCAGTGGCTGGAGGCCCTGGTGCACCCATTCTCTCTCTCCCTCTGCCTCTTTCTCTGGCTGTCTCTCTCTCTCAAATACATAAATAAAACCAAACACAAAGTTTTTAAAAATCATTGTTGAGGAGAACGTTTGTGCATGGGGTTCCTGTCAGAATGCCAACAGAAGACAAATAGAAGTTGAAGTTAACGTCATCTTTCAAAGATAAGAGATTAACACTTTACTTTTATGAATAATTTTCACAGAGATGTTATAGATACTGAATATACATAAAGTTTATAGATTTTACTTTTTTATTTACCGAGTTTACTTAACACTGAAACAATATAATCCCCAGTCATTTTGAACTAATCATCAGTATTTTGACCTTATATGATTGATAGTATGACCCTTATAACTTATGATTCTTCTAAATTTTTCTCTGAAAAAAGAAAAGTTCATAATCATGCTGGGTGATGCATAGCCACCAAAGATTCAATTCCATAGTATTCATTTTATTGATCAACTTGAGTCTCTCTTGACTCTTGGCTTAAAGTATAGACATGGGTCTTCTCCTGCCTATGGACTTGACCATAATTAAATTGAAATTTATACTATTAGTTCTTCTCATTCTCTAGCCTTTGGAACTGGACTGGAACTATATACCACTGATTCTCCTCTGTTGCCTGCTTGCCACTGTAGATCTTGGACTTCACAACATAATCGTATGAGTCAGTGACACACACACACACACACTTCCACTTTGTCCTGTCCAGTTTCTCTGGAAGACCCCAACTGGTGCAAATAATAAACTTGTCTCTCTGATTTCATCTTATAGTTTTATTTTTTTGCTTCTATTTTTATCTTTGACTTTTGCATTTACCTAAATTTTCAGCTTTTCATGTCCTATCTTTTATGTGAAGGCATTTGTGTAAATACCTCAATACTTCTTAGAATGATTAAAAAGTAAATAAGAAATAAAACATTTTTGTGTAGTTTTTCTTCATTGTTAACAATAAATAGGAGAGTCTTTAATATTTGGTGTATTTTTATTTTTTTATTGTGATTTTACTGTTCATGTCCTGAGCTTGATACATACTAATTGGTTACATATTTGTTTGCATGCTGGATGATTTTTAAATGACAATAAACAACTATTCTTTTATTTAAAATAAATAATAATAAAATAATATATAATTAATTAATAAATAATAGTGTATAATAAAACAAATGATAACATTTATCTTATGGTATAAATAAATTTCCAGTTTGCTAATTTCCTTTTAAATGTTTATATTGCTTTTTGCTATACAGAAATCAATGAGTCCTTTAACAAGTCAAGTTAGGCATTGTTATGGCTACAATCTAGCACTCAGGAGGTTCGGACAGGTTAGTTCAAGTTCAGCCTAAGCTATATAGCAGGAGCTGATCTCAAAAAACAAAAACCTAAACAGGGCTGGTGATATTGTTCAGTGGTTAAGACACTTCCTACAAAGCATAATGACCCTGGCTTGATTCCCCAGTACCCACATAAAGCCAAATACATGGAGTGTTGCATGCATCTGGAATTCATTTTCAGTGGCTGGAGGCCCTGACATGTCCATATTCTCTCTCTCTCTCCTTTCAACTAAATAAAAAAAAATTTTAAAAATAACATTTCCAAAAAAACCTAAGTGAGGTCATTTCTGTTTGCTTTTATTTATAATATATCTTCTTTTGGATATTATATTTAAAATTATTTTGATAGTCAAGCATTATAAAGATTTCACATACTACTTTAAATTGGTGCTTGATACTCATAAGTAGTTCTTCTAAGGCTTATTTTAATAACTTTTTAAATTTTTATTATATTTATTTATTTGCAAGCAGAGAGAGAGAGGAGAGAGAGAGAGAATGGGTACACCAGGACCTCTAACCACTGCAAACGAACTCCAGATGCATGCGCCCCTTTGTGCATCTGGCTTATGTGGGTACCAGGGAATCAAACCTGAGTCCTGTGGCTTTGCAGGCAAGCCCCTAACTGCTAAGCCATTTCTCCAGCCAATATTTTAATAACTTTAAAGATATATAATTAAATATTTTACCGCCATTCATTAACTATTTAATCTTTGCCACAGATTTAATGCAACATGTTTATTATGTGTCTGTTCTCTTTCTTGGCTTACAATTTTGTTCATTTGCATTTCCCATCCACTACAACAAGCACAGCTCTGTGACAGTTACTTCAGCTTTACGACTGGTTTAAGAGAATGTCAGTGTAACCATCTACACTCCATTCTTTTTTAAATTGCTAGGCATTTTTCTATTCCCATTTTCCACATTAACCTGAGAATGATTACGTCCTCCCCATAACACACACATTCACACTCCCATCCCATATTCAGAATTAGATTACATTTATGGAATTATTTAAATGATGATAATTTCTACCTGATAGAAATAAAAAGATACTTTCCTCTGTGGCATTTTCCTGAAATTGTTGAAGATGCAGCATATTTACATAGACCTGATCTGTTAAAGCACTTTCAGTTTAGCAGAAATGGGATTGTCACTGTCAAGCATATAGAAGGGGCAACAAGCTAAAGCTTAGATGAATTTATGCATCTGCCCTGAAAAAAATCTCATGATTTGTATAAACCTATATTTTCAAAGAAAAATAATGTTAGCAGGAAAAATACATTTCTGCAAGATAATATGATAGTATGCAATCTTCCCACTATGTTTAAGTCTGAGTACATAATAAATGATCTTGCTTTCCAAAAAGTAAGAAAAATGTATTCAAATTTCTGAGCTAAGACAAAAGCGATATTGAAGCCTTTCTAATTCATCTTTTACTCATGCTTTGTGTTTATGTGCAAATAAACATAGTTTTATAATCATATATATATATATAGAAATTATGACATGGTAATATTAATTATTTTATAATGCAATCCTATTTGATTGGTCTATTGTACAATTTTGTGGGTGAAGTGTGTGTGTGTTTATACTTTAGAAAAATACTAAGCTCTGTGCAGAGGCATCAAGGACTGATATAAAGTGGGGCCTTTTCTTACTTTAATACAGCACAAACTGTAATTACATTTGGTAGATGATTAGTAACACATGACAAAAAGAAACCAGAACAACATTTCTGCACATGTCTAAGGTATGTCTTTCATTTAAGCCAATAGATAATTATCATCCACAAGTATAATAAAATGGTAAAGTTTCAAAAGACCATGTGCTTAACCAATTATAAATTATTCATTTCACAGATGAGAAAACAGATGCCAATATCACAGAGATTATATAAGTTCACATGTACTTGATAGTCATGCTCTCTGAGACTCAGTTTCTCTCTTTGAAAATAGATTCTGTTAAAGAACCAGGTGAATATAAAAGCATGATAATCTATTATATTGCAAAAATAAACATATATGTTATAATGAGAGAACTATTCAAGATGAACAAAAATACTGGGGACAGCTGGAAACTGAGTCTCAAGTTCCAACAAGAAGGCTCACATAGAGTGAAAATCTCAAAAATCTTAGTAGGATACAGTTACAGAAGGCAGAGAAAAAGTCTGTTTTTGTTAAGGCTTTATCTGCAGATTTTGATAATGTGGGATAATCTATCATCAGTTACAGTGAAATAGGCACACAATTCTGTGGGAGAGTGCTTGCATAGCGTGCTCAGGGTATGGCTTCAATGCCCAGAACACAGTCACAGCTCAAGATGAATTTTTAGAATTTATTCAATATTGTACATAACTGACATTTTTAAAATAGTAAATGCTCTGTTTATATGCACTCAAAAAGATAGCCATGGGAGATGATGGATATGTTAATTAGTTTGACTTGTAATTTTGCCATGTATTTCAGTATATACCTTAAATACATATATTTTTATATAATGAAATAAAAATAGAATGGTTTTTAAAGTTATAGCAACCTGAAAACACAAAGGAGAGAAATGAAGAGTTTGACTTTCATTCCTTTTTTGTTCTTCAAAGCAAATACTTTTTAATGGGCATATTTTACAAACATACCGAAGGGTCACTCAACAGTTATTCTCAGTACTTTTACCAGTTCTGAGTCTGTATTATTAACTACCCACTACAAAAAGAAACATTCATGAGAGCAGCACTAATTTAAGAGATAAAAATGAATATTTATAAAACAATTTGATAGCATCTGTTTAGCAAAACTACAGTAGATGTTCACCCATAGGACATATGACCTTGTCACTCATGGACTTTCAGACAACTTTAGAGTACTAGGCATGTATATTGTCTTGTCAACCAGGCCTCAAATCCAATTGGAAAGCAGTGGCTGCTCCCATAGCAGTCATGCCACTATTGCACCAGTAGGTACATCTTGTCTAGAAGGTATGTATTATAGTATGTAGGATTCATAGGTGGGTAAGACTTAATTACTTTTCTCTTCCAATAGCCTGCATAGCCCCTTCTGGCACTATGAAAGCCAGCCAGCAGAAAGGAAGCTTTTATAGGGTATGGTGGCACATCCCTTTAATCTCAGCACTAGAAAAGCAGAGGTAGGAGGATCACTGTGAGTTGGAGGCCAGCCTAGAACTACAGAGTGAGTTTCAAGTCAGCCTGAGCTAGAGTGAGACCCTACCTTGAAAAAAAACTTAAAAAAAGAAAGAAAGAAAGGAAAAGAAGAGAAGAAAGGAAAAGAAAGAAAGCTTTCAGTTTAATTCTAGCTTTGATTTCTCTAAGTCCTACAACCAAAATGTGTGCTGTCTTCAGCAACTGGGTCTTATTATCTAGTTATAGTGGACAAATAAAAATAACAATAGCCGGGCATGGTGGCACATGCCTATAATCCCAGCACTTGGGAGGCAGAGGTAGGAGGAGCGCTGTCAATTTGACACCACCCTGAGACTATATAGTGAATTCCAGGTCAGCCTGAGCTAGAGTGAGACCCTTCCTCATAACCTCCCCCCAAAATAATAATAATAATAATAATAATAATAATAATAATAATCTGTATTATTTATAATTCCTTTGGGACCTCATAAGTAGGTATCAGACACCAACTTTTGTTTGATAACCTGTAGCTTCTTTGAGTAGCAATATCCATCCATGTAAGGTACCTATAGTCAAACACTTTTTAAAAAAATTATATTTTAAATTAGCTTACAGATTAGTAGGCTTTCCATATGCCTTTTTTATAATCCTTAGTATTGGTTAAACCCTACCCCCATCAACCCTCCCCTATTCCCCCAACCTAATGGGCACATTATCACTCTCAATTTTGCCCCTCCCACCACTTTCTTATCACATGTGTTCTGTTATCCCTGCACCCAAGGCCTCGTTCTTTACCACAGTCTTGGCTTCTTTCAAGCTTCTGGACCACTACAGATACCACAAGTTAAACAAAAAAGGAAAAATTAAAAGCTAGGATCCACAGATGAAAGCAAAATTTGTTTTTTGGCATTGAGTTACCTCATTCAGTATAATTTTCAGTTCCATCATTTTCCTTAAATATCACTTTTTTATTTACAGCTTAGTAAAATTCCATCATGAGGGCTGGAGAGATGGCTTAGTGGTTAAGGCACTTGCCTGCCAAGCCTAAGAAAGCCTGTTCGAGTCTCCAGGCCCCACATTTAGCCAGACCCAAAAAGTGACACAAGGATGCAATACCACACTTGCCCACAAGGGGGTGCATGTGTCCGGATTTTGTTCATAGCGGCTGAGAGGCCACTGGTGCACCCATCTCTATCTGTCACTCGCTCTCTCTCTCTCTCTCTATCTCTCAAATTAAAAAAAATGTCCATCATGATATGCACCACATTTTCATCATCCACTTATCAACTGATGAACATCTAGGCTGATTCCATGTCCTAGCTATTTTGAATAAGAGCAAAATGAACTTCAGTGCACAATTATCTATGTGGTAGGATAGAGAGTCCTTTGAACATAAGTCCAGAAATAGTACAGCTATGTTTCATGATAGTTTCATTTATTGAGAGGTCTATATCCCAAACAACAGTAAATAATGGTTATCTTTTCCTCACACCCTAGTCTACATCCATTATTTGTTTTCTTTATTTATTTATTTTTTATTTTTTATTTATTTGAGAGAGAGAGAGATACAGAAATAGGCAGGTAGAGAGAGAGAGAGAATGGGCGCACCAAGGCCTACAGCCACTGCAAATGAACTCCAGATGTGTGCACCCCCTTGTGCATCTGGCTTGCGTGGGTCCTGGGGAATCAAGCCTCGAACCAGGGTCCTTAGGCTTCACAGGCAAGCGCTTAACCACTAAGCCATCTTTCCAGCCCCCATTATTTGTTTTCTTGACGATAGCCACTCTGACCGTCATGACATGGAATGTCAAAGTACTATTAATTTGATGTCTAAGGATGTTTAACACTTTTAAATATATGTATTATTCATGCATATTTCTCTTCTGAGAACTCCCTGTTCAGTTCCATTGCATACTTTTTGACTGGGCTGTTTACTTTGTGTTTAGTTGTATGAGTTCCTTGTATATGCTAGATATCAATCACCTGTCAGATATAAAGCTGGCAATGATTTTCTCTGATTCATAGCCTACTTTTCATTAGATTTTTAGTTTCCTTAACTATTTAGAAGCTTTTTTGGTTTCATGAGGTCACATTTGTCAATCATTTGCCTTTATACCCAGACTGGTTGGAATCTTATTCAAAAAATCCCTCCCTATGCTTGTATGTTGTAGTATACTCTGTACTTGTTATCCTATCATTTTCAGAGTTTCCAGTTATGTTGAGATTCTCCATATATTTGAGTTTGAATTTTTTATAGAGTCAGATATAAGGACCAGGTTTTTAACTCTTCTAACATGTAGATATGTAGTTTTGCCAGTACAAGTTGTTAAACATGCAGCCAACTCACACAATCACAGAAAAACAAACACTGCATGGTCTCACTCATCTGTGGTTCCTGACTTGGACCTGCTTGGGCTGCTGACATATCTGATATGCAACACAAGGTCCAGACAACAGAGATGGAAGGGTTTGGAGGAAAGGGAAGAGGAGAGTGGGGGAAAAACAAACACAAAAGTAAATCCAAAATGAGCTGGTACCATAGTAACCTTTATTCTTGAAGATAAACTAAAGCATGTAACCCTTAACAGGAGTAAGGGAGGTACTCCTGAAAAGAAGGACCCTGGAGACAGTGGGATGAAGCTTAACCCTTTTGTGTGTGTGTGTGTGTGTGTGTGTGTGTGTGTGTCCTGTAACTCCCAGTACCAGCAATCAGTTGCTTCCTGCAATGAACTGTTGATTGGAGATACCTACTAGGTCCCCAAAATAAGACAGACTTCTATAAAAGCACTTGATTATCCACATGAGGCAAAAGGTAAGACCCTATTACTGAAGACACCATATGCTGCTGACATAGAACATGGAGAGACCTGGCTGGAATCCAGAAGAGAGCACTACATGAGCTACTGGGGGAAAGTGGCCAACAATAATCTGAGCAAACAGAGGTCTAAGCTACTCAGAAACAAACACCCTGACAGTGCATGCCAGTGCAATAGTGGCACACAGCTTTGGTGAATAACCAATAGCTTTCTGATTGGCTAAGAGATCCACTCAGTATAAAGGAACCAATATCTGGACTTGGGAACCAGATCAGAATCTTATGGAGACAATGATTATGCTCTCCAGTGTCAAGCTCTCAGTAGTCTTTGGTTAACAGAGGGGTTACATACATTAAATTATCCCTAAATTAATAACGTTTATCCAGTTTAAACTATGCTGACTTTACTCTCTGTTGGAGACGCTGTTTTTCTTTTTCAAAAGATAGAGAGACTGAAGGAAATGAACTACCTCTCACACTTCAGCCAAGCCACAGTTGAAATCACAGAGGAATTTGGGAGACAAGCAAGAGTACTGCTTCCATGTTGAACCTGATAATCAGCACCAGGGTATAGGAGACAAAACCTGAGGCTACTCAACATTTACTAAAGGAGAGATCCAGACACTCCTAAGAGCTCATCACTGAAGTAGACTTAAAACTCACCCAACTACCACCTACCTTAGGGAATTTTGCAGAACAGGGTCAGAAAGACAGGTTGAGACACCATGTCCAGAGGCATTGCCTCACCCAAAAAACTGACTGCTGCTCCCACAACACTTAACCCACAACCCCATGGGGAATACCTGCAACCCCACCGAGGAGGGTCCCCAGTGGAATAGGGGCAGGAATGAGGGAAAAGAGGGTATGATCACATGATGTATCCATACAAAATATGTTGTTAATAATAATAAATAGGAAAGGAAAAAGCCAACATATCTTTATTTGCTGATATCATTCTATACACAAGACTAAAGACTCCACTAGAAAATTTCTAGAGTTCATAAAAACTTTTATCGTAGTGTCCAGACACTTTCCTATGAGTGTCCCTTTTATTCTCTTTTCTTTATCAATGCTTTAGCTAAGACTTCTACCACTACACTGAGAAGTGGAGAGAGTAGATACCTTCATGTAATTACTTTGAGTTTTTCACTATTTAGCACAATGTTGGCTATAGGTTTGTGGAACAGACTATAGTGAGACAGTTTCCATCCACCCCTAGTGTCTCAAGGGCTTTATAATGAAAGGATATTAGATTTTGTCAAAGGCCTCTTTTGCATCTATTGGGATAATCATGTGATTTCTGCCCTTTATTTCATTTATGTAATGAATTAAATTTATTAATTTATGTATGTTGAAGCCCCCCCCCATATCTCTGGAATACAGTCAAATTGATCATGATGAATGTCATTTGATGTGTTCTTAAAATTGATTTGAAAGTATGTTATTGAAAACATTTGCATCTATGTACATCAGGAAGGTGGATCAATAATTT
Organism: Orientallactaga sibirica; assembly: GCA_036365145.1. Classification (NCBI taxonomy): domain Eukaryota; kingdom Metazoa; phylum Chordata; class Mammalia; order Rodentia; family Dipodidae; genus Orientallactaga; species Orientallactaga sibirica. The sequence continues at coordinate 69,593,838 of JAEOAD010000004.1, read as the reverse complement.
TCTTTACTTATTGTGTTTATATCTAGTTTTGGCATCAGTGAAATATTAGATTTGAAATATTAGAACACAATAGAGGAGCTAGAAATAAACCCATATAACTAAGGACCTAAGCTTTGACAAAGATGCCAAAAGAACACTGGGGGAAAATGTGCTGTTAAAACTGAGGGCTAGAGAAATGGTTTAGTTGTTAAGGCGCTTGCCTACAAAGCCAAAAGACCCAGGTTTGATTCCCCAGGACCCACATAAGCCAGATTCACAAGAGTGTGCATGCATCTGGAGTTCGTTTACAGCTGGCTGGAGGCTCTAGCATGCCCATTGTCTCTCTCTCTCCCCGCCTATTTCTCTCTCTTTCAAATAAAGAAAAAAAAAAAAACTGAATATCCACCCTGTACAAAAACCAGTTCTAAGTGGATCAAAGACCTTCATCTAAAAACTGAAGCTGCTAATGAAAGACACAGGGAAAGCACTTCAAGATATGGGAATAGGCAAGAACTTTCTTAGCAGAACCATGAGGACAGGCAGTAGCCTCAAGAATGAAGACCACATGAAATTAAAAAGCTTTAGCACAGGAAAACAAATTATCATCAGAGCGAAGACAGAATACAGAAAGGGGAATAATATCTAGAATATATAAAGAACTACAAAAACTAAATACAAAAACCTGCTTATCAATAAATATCCTAACAAACTAAGGAGATAATTCTCAAAAAAGAATAAATGGCCAATAAGTATTTTAAAATGTCCAACAACTTATATCATTACAGAAATGCAAATTAAAACTGCTTTGAGATTCCATCTCACCCCAGTCAGAAAGGCTAACATTTAAATTTTAAAAACACACACAATGCTGGTAAGGATTTGGAGAAAGACAAACCTTTATTCACTATCGGGAGTGTAACTCATATAGCCATTATGAAAATCAGGGAGTTCCTCAAAAAATTAAAAATAAAACTATCATATGTCACATTCCAGTCATATACTAAAAGAAGTCTATATCTTACCACTGAGGTACTCACACATCCATGATTATTGTTACTCTATTCATAATGTTAACAATACAAATGGAACCAGCCTAGATGTCCATAAACTGATGAGTGGATGCAGTTGTGGTTATATACACAGTGAAATTTTACTTAGTAACAAAAAAATTAAATTATGAAGTTTGCAAGAAAATGAATGACACTAGATAATGTTATGTTACTTCAGGTAGCTCAGACTCAGAATATTATCTCTAACAGGTGAATCTCACCTGCTAATTTTTACATATGTGTACTTATGTGAGTGGGTAAAGGTGAATAAGCTAGAAAGGTGTCCAAAGGAGTGGGAAAGAGTCTTTAAGGGAGAGAGCTGGGGAGAATAATTGAACACATGTGATATGAAAGTAGATAGAGGAATACTTGGGGCAAAAGTGGGAGGCTGTGAAGGGAGATGAGAGAGAGAGAGAAAGTGGGGAGTGTCAACCAAATCTAGGTATGTTTGAATATTCCATAAGGAAACCCATTAATTTGTAAACTAATTAAAGATAAAATTAAATAACATAAATAATAGAAATGGAACAGTTGAATTATTGGTAGATATGACTGGCTTCCTACTGATACACCTAATAATCATACCAATGAAACTGAAATTAAATTATATTTAAAATTGTCAGCCAGGGCTGGAAAGATGGCTTATCGGTTAAGGTACTTGCCTGTGAAGCCTAAGGACCCACGTTTGGTTCCCCAGTACCCACATAAGCCAAATGCACATGGTGGTGCATGTGTCTGGAATTTGTTTACAGTGGCAGTGGTTAGAGGCCCTGGTGCACTCATATTCTCTCTCTCTCTCTCTCTCTCTCTCCCTATCTCTCTCTCTCCCAAATAAATAAATAAAAATAAAATATTTTTAAAATGGTCAACCAATGTGAACTTTTTCAATGTTCTTTCCATATTAAAAATTATAACTGATATTGCATCCATGGATAAAAGGAAGATGGCTTTCATTGGTAGCATATGTAAGGCACAAAGGAAGTTCATGGTCAAGCAGTTTATCTCAGTCTTATATAATGCCCTAAGCTTCTTTCTCAAGGAGCTACCTGTCCCATGACTTTGCCGCCTCTGGTGAGCAGGCAAGCAGAATGGAGCTCCCATCTGTGAGTCATGCATCTTCATACTCAGCTAAGAGCATACCAAAACTCTCTGGGCCCTTTTATCTTAGTGGGTAGAAATTAAATTTTAAAAACATCAGTTTACAAATTACAAATTAAGACTAGAAAATATGTGGTATTGCTTCCTCCCACACCACTTTAAGCACTGCTAAGTAATCATGGTAATTTTTCCCACTAAATACAGACTCAGCCTCAGAATTCTCCTCTAAGCAGAATTCCAAGCCACGTGTTATTGCCACTCAAGGTAAAATTCTGTAACATGATGACATAAATGCAAGTAATTTTCATCATTATGCAAAGCAGATTCATATTTCACCTGCAGGTCAAAATTTATAAAGGGCCCTCCTGTACTTTATATCATTGTTCATAACACTGGGGTGTGTGCTCTGTCAAACACCTGAAAAAATTCAGAGTTAAAGACATTCAGCTAAGAAGTAAATGAGCCAGGACATGAGCCTTTGGTTTATGAATCTGCTGTTCTTGCTATGTTTATGATAGCATCCGTGTGGGTGTGTGTATATACATGCATATATACATACACAAAATAAGAAAGGGCAAAATGAGTATAATTATTAAGTAATGCAACTAAAAGAATAGCGGTAACAATGTATAGTATTTCTTTTGATTCCTACTGAATTTCATGGTATCATTGTCATTGTTGGTATCCAATCATCAGGTAAAAGAGTCAGCTTATAAGCTTTCCAGATTTCCAGATGTCGGGTCTGTAGCAGACAGCTTGAGGTCCCTGAAATGAACTTCCAGACCAGGCACAGAGATGGAGGAAGGGATTTATTGAAGCTTACAGATCCAGAGGAAGTTCTATAATGACAGAAGAAGCTGGCCTGCTTTCACAGGTCCAAGCAGAGAGAGAAAGCCACAGCCAAAAGCCACACAGCACAACACACTTCAGGAACTCCAGGAGGAACCCAGGCACTTTGCCTGTCTTAGATTGTAACCTCAAATCCACCACCACACCTGAGAGCTGGACCCTAAGATCCACCTCCTCCAGGAAGGTAGCTGCAGATACAAACTACAAACTATATAAAACACTGACTATATTGGGGGCCATCTATTCAAACTACCAGAGGGTCCTTTAAAGAACACACTCAATTTTGTAATTCCCTCCACAGCTTGAATCTTCTAGGCTTTAGCCTTAGGTGAGATGATGATAAAGACATTTTCAATCCATACTGGCATTTTCAAGGTAGTCATCAGATTGTGATGGACTGAGCATTTACAGTGTCTGGCACTCTGTTCTTTGCATATATTATAATATTTTTTTCATTCTGGCACAACAGATTTTAGTAACTTCATTTTGTAGATGTGGAACACAGGCTCGGACTTTAACTTAATCTAAATTAGCTCAAACAGGACCATTTAGGATTTTATTATAACGCAAGAGTATAATGCAAATAGAATTTGGCTGTTAAGCTAAGAGCCAAATTTGCACACCTGAAATAATGATTTAACAGACAGCATTTTCAAAATGTCCTAATACCCAAAACATAAAGAAAGGTCTAAGACTGTTCTGTCATCATTGCAGATGCAGTCTTATGGCTCTGAAAATCCAGTAATAAGGGGCAGTTTCCTTTAAGGCAGCTTAGAAAGATGGAAAATTATGGGAGGACCAGAGGAGAGAAAGAAACCCCCTCTCTGGAATCTGCTGGAAGCCTTTCAGCAGTGAGAATCAAGGGTTCCAGCACAATTGACAACATTTGCTATAAGTGGTGTTTACATTGGAACAATATTCTTTTATATACAAATATTTTCAAAGAAGAATGTCCAAGTTACAATGAACCAGTATATATAAGCTCCGGTGTGGCCTCACTTCTCTCCAGGAATTTCACAAATAAGATTATTAACTTCATTTGCAATGAAATATCCTAACTTCTTGCATCTCAGTGACCTAGACACCTTATCAATTGTAATCCTGTCATGTGCACCTCAGGAACCACCCTCTTATCTCATTTAAATTCCTTAGCAAGCCTTTGACAAGAGCAACTTTAGAAATCCCATAAATCCTGTATCAACTCTAAGACATGTACATACAACTCTCCTTTGAGAAGCCCACATCCATGATCTCTGGTGTGCCTAACTCTTTCTTTGAGTGCCTATCTTGATATTAACCCCTGTTCTTAAGTCCATGTTAAAAAATCTCTTCTATTAAACACCCACTGCTTCATCCTGGCTCACCTTAAAACTCTTTTCTGTGATGGAACCAAGGACCTGGCTTTGTATGGGTAAAGGTCTTTAAAAAATTAAGGGACTTCCTCCAGCTGCTGCAAGCAGGGGACTGTGTCTCTGCCCTGTTACTGCTGACACTCTGAGCAGGTCCTACAGTGTCCTCTCACTTGTGGACTCACCACCATCCCCAACACACTAACATATCCTAACTTGTTTACTCATATTTCCCAAAACTTAAAAGAATATAATATAAAGAAGTAATCCACTATATAACCCTATGCATGCACACACACTCTTCTCCTCCACCTTCTCCTCCTCCTTCTTCTTCTGCCTCTCCTTATATTCTTCTCCTTCCTCCTCCTCCTCCTTGTCTTCTTCTCTTTCTCCTTCTTCTTCACTCATTTCTGACTGTGGTGCTATAACCTTCCTTACTGTCAGTGTCAATGGCATACTCATTTATGTTTTTAATCTTGTCTGTAGCTTTCAAATTTCTCATTTCTTGTCGAAATGTGGTCAATTATGCCCCACAATGCTTCCAAATGCACCTGTTGCCTCCTTCTTCATGAAAACCATATAAGATGTTCATTACCTCTGATATGAATTCTATAAGAACAGAAATCCATGTCTCTACAAATTCTGATTGGAACCTACTTTTGACATTGATTACAGAATACCTTTATCAGTGGCCACTCTTATGCATGTCTCACTGCTACTGATAACTTTGTTTTAGACACCATTTAATGTCTCAGCTCCTCTGGCTTCACATTCAAGGCTTTCTATGATTAGCATGAACCAAGGTATTGAGTAAGTACGAACTGTTGCCCTTTTTAATCTCATTTACTAACTGCAGGCTTTAAAAAAAAAAATCTTATCTAATGTTTGAGAGAGAAATAAAGAGACAGAGATAGTGAGTATCAATGCACCAGGGCCACGCCACTACAAACAAACTCCAGACACATGTGCCTCTTTATCTGCCTTTATGTGGTTACTGGGAGATCTAACCTTGGGACATGAGGCTTTGCAAGCAAATGCCTTTAACACTGAGCAATCTGTGCTGTCCTGTGCATTCCTGAGGAATTAGCTTTAGTCACATAAGTCTCAAATTCATTATCTGCTAATCATCTATATACATATATAAAATAGCATGCATATAATAAAGAATTATATAATATATTTGAGAGTACTAATAACATAATAATACCACACAAAGATGTATGATTACTGAAAAAAGTTTAGTAAGATGTCACATAAAAGCTTTCTGTGAACTGTAAAGTATTTATAAGTGTATGGAATTCTCTTGTTTATGTTTGAAAGAGCTTTTCAAATATTCTGCAGATTGAAATGTTTCTAATAGCAAAATGCTAGTTTTCCATGAAACCTTCCTTGAATCAACAAATTCTAGAGATTCTCCAGCCCCCATTTACCATCACCTCCTCTTCACTGGCAGAATCTGTCAAAGTCTGCATGACTACAGTTGTTTTGTGCATATTCTGTGTCCCTTGCACATTGGAAGAAACCATGATATGGACCTACAACTATCTTCCAAAATACACAGAATAGAGTCTTTCTGATTGAGAAATGTCTGGATTAATACATGTCATTTAGTCTGATTTTTATCTTTATGATAGTATAGAATTTCTCTCTCTTGCCCATCTGCAAATGCCCATTACTTAATAGATGAAGAAACATAGGGTCTGATAATTATTCTAAGTGTATGGTATTGCACATACATAAGTAGAAGAACAGATTACAGGGAGGGGAATGGACTAAGGGAGGCCATGGGAAGAGAATGCGTAAAAGAAGGGCAGGGAGAGGGTCAATCTAAATTCAAGATAGTGTGAATAAGACTTATGTGAACCTACTTTTTTGTATAATGGCACATCTAGAAGCTGTAGACTGTTACTAGAAAAATTTCAGTGCCTGGGATGGGATACCTTCCAGTGAGTTGTTGGCCAAGGAGGTCCCGGTAGCCTCCAAAACATTAAAGGCTTTTGCCAAAGCCCTTGGTTTCCCTTGAGAAACAAGGGATGGTAAGACCCTATTGTTGAAGACATCTCTTGCCTGAGAGGCAAGGTCACTGAGAAAGTAAGCTGGTGCTGAGCAGAAAACCTTCTCCCTGTAGACCAGCCAACTGAAAGCTGGAAAAAGCTGCACTGCATGCAGCCATATGGGAGACAGAAGTCATCAGCAGTGAAAACAGTGGACACTGACTATTCAAGTTTGGCCATACAGGCCCAATGACTGAATGGGTGCAATAGTGGCATGTCTACTCTTGGGGTAACCAACTGCTCCATAATTGGACTGAAGGCCCTCTCTACGGGAGGGAATACATACCTGATACTGAAAAACCTAAATAAAAGTCTATGGTAGGTGAGGTCATGAGCCTTAGGGGTATAAAGCCTGCTCTTGTCTGACTAAATGTATATATTATTCCCACCAAGCTGCCCTGAAAGCACTACACTTAATGTTCATATTCACATATTAATGCTACTCTCATTTCTGGTTAGAGAAGCTTCTCTTTTCAGATGGAAATGACTACTAGGATCACCCAAAAGGCAACATAGTGCTGAGAAGAAGGGATGGAGGAGTGTCCAGCACTGAAACACTCTGTCACACCCTCCAAGGCTCAGGGACCATTGTGGAAGAGGGGGCAGATAGAATGGAAGAGCCAAAGGAAGGGTATGACTTCTTACAATGCAACTGCCCAGACAGAAATTGGCCTCGATATCCATGACCTTGCAGTGCCTAGCAATACCTTTGCAAGACCCTCAAAATAGAAGAAAAAGATGATGCCATCAAATTAAAAGAGAGACTAATGGAGAGAGGGAGGGGATATGATGGAGCTTGGAGTTCTAAAGTGGAATGGGGGGAGGGGAGGGAAATATGTGTTTTTTGTATGTAAGTATAGAAGTTGTCAATAGAAAATAATAATAATTAATAAAAAAGAAAAGAAAAGGAAAAAACTGAATAAGCAAGAGACTTTGATAAAAAGAAAATAAGAACCTCTAAACATTTGTAATTTAACATTATGGTGGTTTTAAACATGTCCCCAATTTTCTAGCACTCCTCCAATCAAAACGTGGAATCTAACATGATAATGTACATCTTTTTTTTTTTTTTTTTTTTTTTTTTTTTTTTTTTTTTTTTTGCCTTTCTTAGGTAGGGTCTCACTCCTGCCCAGGCTGGCCTCAAACTCTCAGCAATCCTTCTATCTCTGCCTTCCAAGTCCTGAGATTAAAGGCATATACCACCACACCTAGAGAAAACATAGCTTTTAAGACTATGTTATACATGATGTCACAGCTCAGGCTTGCCTCTCTCTCCTTGCAATTCTCACCAATGAAGCAAAAGCATTTTGATTTGAGGAGGCTCAGGATACATAGAAAGGTACAACAGATGCTCCAACCAAGCTACCACTCATGTCTCAGCATAGAGACAGCACTTATCTCCAGATATATGAAAAAGGTGTGACTTAGCAGATGATTCTAGCCTGTCTTTTTGATGCCTAGTGGAGTAAAAAAGCTGTCTCACCAAGTTCTCCATAAATTGCAAATTCATGATCAGATGACTATTGCCATTCCTTTTAAGTCACTAAAGTTTGTATTTTCCTTATGTAAAAATAGCAAAAGTAGACATATAAATCTAAGTATGAATATTGTTATTCAATAAAAAAGCAAGCAAGGTATTGTCAGTGGCAAGCTTTACATAGGGAAACCAGGACTAAGCGAAAATAAAAAAATGTGCTGGGGTCTTTATAGTTAGTAAATGAGCTACCTAAAAAAAAAAAAAAAAAAAAAAAAAAAAAGCCGGGTGTGGTGGCGCACTCCTTTAATCCCAGCACTCGGGAGGCAGAGGTAGGAGGATCACTGAGAGTTTGAGGCCACCCTGAAACTACATGGTTAATTCTAGGTCAGCCTGGACCAGTGAGACCCTACCTTGCAAAACCAAAAAAAAAAAAAAAAAAAAAAAAAAGAAAAAGCAACAGTTCATATCCTAGTCAATTTAAGGCCACTGTATACATTTCTTCTTCATTGTTGTTTTCTCCTTAGTTCTTTAGAAAAGACATCTCCCTGTGGCCTATCTTAACACTTCAAAGAAAAACACCATTTAATGAAAATATTTAATTAATAATAATCACATTTTGAAAAGTAATAAAGGGCCTGCCTTTTATGCCCACAAAAAACACTGTCCTGGGATGGAGAAATGGCTTAGCAGTTAAGGTGCTTGCCTGTGAAGCCTAAGGACCCATGTTCAACTCTCCAGATGCCACATTAGCCAGACTCACAAAGGTGAGGCAAGCACAAGGTTGCACATGCCCACTAGGTGGTGAAAGCATCTGGAGTTTGATTGCAGTGACTGAGGCCCTGAAGCACCAATTCTCTCTCTCCTTCTCTCTCCCTCCCTCCCTCTCTCTCTCTCTCTAAAATGTAAAATAGAGTTAATAATACTGTGTCCTGAGGCAATTACCAAGGAAATACCCTCACCACATCAAAAAACTCCCCCATAAGTATATTCCATTCCTTAGGATTCCAAACCCTCATTAGATAAAACATGCTTATGTTTCAGTCACTTTCTGATGGTATGTGTAGATATGTGAAGAATTCACTCTGTAATTCCATAATATTTCTGTTACAAGTGAACAAAAGACAACTGGAAATATTTTGTAAGAAACTAGCTGCTAGAGTCTAGTTAGTTGGAATTTGGTGGCTGGATGGTAACAGGTGCACCAGCAGATAGATGGATGAATGCTTCATGTTAAAGAAACATGAAGGCTCTCTTTCTGATCATGACATAGCTTGATCCTTATTTTTAAATCTATATTCTGAGCTGATTACTAGAAATAGAAACTTCATAGGGTAAAAATTGTGGCATCTTATGAGTTCATCTGAGTTCTTCAACTTCTTGTGCCACTCTCCTATTTGGGGATCAGCAACCACAGTCACTGCACTACCAGAAATATTGGCTTGGAAGGGAAAGGGCTGATTCAGGTCCATTTGCAATAAGAATGAAAATGTACAAGTTCAATAAAAGTTTCTCCTACTTGACAAAGTAAGATATGATGTGTGGATAAAATGAGCAGGGAAGTTATAGCATTACACAGGTTATAATTTTTCTGAACTGTTTTAAAAACTGTCTCTGCAAAGCTCATTAACACCTAAAACTCTTTAGTCTTCTTAAACTTTGAACCATAAGAAGGTCATAGAGGCTGTCATCCAAAGTACATTTCTATGTTCCCCAAACATATGATCTGTGCTCTCGAGGTGACAGGTGCAGATTGGGAGGAAGGTAAAGAAAAGTAGCCGGGTGTGGTGGTGCGTGCCTTTAATCCCAGCACTCGGGAGGCAGAGGCAGGAGGATTGCCATGAGTTCGAGGCCACCCTGAGACTACATAGTGAATTCCAGGTCAGCCTGAGCTAGAGTGAGACCCTACATTGAAAAACCAAAAAAAAAAAAAAAAAAAAAAAAAAAAGAAAGAAAAGTAAAGAAGGTTTCAATCAACCAGTGTTTTAGTTAAAAACAAAAACAGATTAATATAATAACAGCCAACATGTGCAGACCATATAATATATGAAAAGTATAGTGTCTATATTTTACAGTGCCTGGACCATATCATTATATAATCCAAAAAGACAAGCCTATTATATAAGTATTGTTGTGGCTGAGAGTTCTAAATAGATACTCTTCCGTTTCTATGATAAAAGAACACCCAAAATTTAGCAGAGTCATCATCAACCAGAAAAGAACTAGATTTTTGAAGCTTCCCTCACTTACTCATTTTAGCCAATGGAATGGATGAATAGAAGAGTTAAATAACAGATTAGATAGATAACAGATATAAATAGAAGATAGATAGATAGATAGATAGATAGATAGATAGATAGATAGATAGATAGATAGATAGATAGATAGATAGATAGATAGATAGATAGATAGATAGATACAGACAGATAGATAGATTTGGCAATTGTAGTAAAACAACATTTGAAGAACATGAGTATGAAGGGACTTTGTAACATTCTTATAATCTTCTCAAAATCTGTTGTTGAATAAAATAAATCTTCAGGGGCTGGAGAGATGGCTTCATGGTTAAGGCATTTGCTTGCAAAGCCAAAAGACTTCAGTTCAATTCCCCATGACCCACATAAGTCAGATGCACAAGGTGGCATATGTGTCTGGAGTTGGTTCTCAGTGGCTTGAGGCCCTGGACCTCCCATTCTCTCCCTCGGCCTCTCTCTCTTTCTCTCTGACTCTTTTCCTCTCTTACTTTCTCTCTGTCTCTGTCTCTCTCTCTCTCTCTCAAATAAATGAATAAATTATTTTTTAAAAATCTTTAAAATATATTACATAAGCATACATACTTATAATTCAATCACTTCTAAAAGCTAAGCACAGGCTGTATTTTTAAATCATAAAATATGTTATCTCTAGTGTATATGATGTATTCTAGCTGCTCTTTCAGGTAACAAACCAGGTGGCACAATATAAGTAGATATGATAAAAGTGTATGTGATAATCTTACGCTCTAGAACCTGAGTGGCCAGGCTTAACTAGCTCTTCCTTCTCTATGTATATAAATCAGGCAAGTTTCTTATCCTCTCTGTGCCTTGATTAGCTGATTCAAGTACCCCACGGTAATGTGGTTTATATTCATAATTCTATCCCATGAGTGAATGCTATGCCCAGCAAATGAAAAATGTTGAAAGAACATTGGCCATTATTCTTACAAAATGTGTAGAAGTTCACAAAATAAAGATTTTATCTATCTGTGAAGGCAATGGGACTTTCTCTTTACAAATTAAACAGAAATGAAAGAAAGACACTCAAGCTGAATTTCTAGTGTAGTCTCTGCTACATGTGTAATGGAACCACTAACGTAGCAGTAGATGTTGGATATAGGATATCTCCACTAAAATAACCAAGGACTGGGCTGGAGAAATGGCTTAGTGTTTAAGGGACTTACCTGTGAAGCCTAAGGACCCAGGTTCAATTCCCTAGTACTCATGTAAAGAAGCCCAACATGCTGCATGTGTCTAGAATTCCATTTTAGTGGCTAGTGGCATGCCACTTCTATCTTCCTCTTTCTCCCTTTCAAATAAAAACCAAATAAATAAAATATTTAAAATATAAACTAAATAACTGAAGACATTTTGCAAAGTTAATGTCCATTATTGACCAAACTAGTTTTGGTCTTTTCTTATAGAGTAATGGATTCTTTTGAAAAATTTTGTGTTTCTTTTTTATTTTACCATTTATTTTTGGAGTTACACACACACACACACACACACACACACACACACACACGCAGGGAGAGAGAGAGAGGGGAAGAGAAGAGGGGGAAAGGGAGGGGAAGGGAGGGGAAGAGAAGGCAAGGGAAGGAAAGAGGACTCTTACTGTAACCCCAAAGTGTTAAAGATAAAGAAAATATCAAGTGCTTCAAGCCTTTCCACTAGCAAGACACTAAATCAAAATCAATAATCATTTATTTACAGACTCCTGGTTATATAAGTAAAAGCCCTATTTATTTTAAAACTACTGTAAGTTAGGTGGTTGTTTATAGCTAAATGAATTTATAATTGGTATAATACCCAATGTAAGATTTTAGGTAGACCAATATGCTGTTGGAATGGAACACGGAGTGACCTGGCTAGAATCTGGAAAAGGGTCAGTCCCCAGACAGTTAGCTTGTCTAGTGCCAGAGGGTGATACATGAGCAACTAGAGAAAAATGACTGACATCTGTCCAAACAACTCATAGTCTACTCAGCAGTAAACAACCTGACGAGATGCTCAAACAAGTGCAATAGTGGCATACAGCCATGAAGGGTTACCAACTGCTCATGATTTAGCTAACAGATCTACTCAGTGGAACAGAACTCATAGCTGGAACTGGGAAACAAGTCAAAACCATGTCCAAAAAATGAGCCCATTCTCCAATATCAAGCTCCCTCCAATCATGGGCTATAAGAGGGCCTACACATATAAAATTCTCTCCAAAATAATAATGGCCATCCCATCTATCTGGTGCTGACTTCTCTCTCTGTTGGATAATTTGCTTCCCTTTTTCAGATGGATGCTGACCCTGAGGGGAGGATCAGCCTATCGCACGTCACCAGGGCCCCTGCTGATACCAAAGAGTGATGGGGGAAATGGGCAAGAGTGCAGCTTTCTCAGTGAACCTGACTAGCCCAAGACTGAAGGAGATAAACACAGAGAACACTTAACTCCTACTAAGCCAGATATCCAGAGACACAGAGGCTTCCAAGATCTCATCACTGAAGTAGAACTAAAACAAACCCAGCATGGGAAATTCACGAAGTGGGGGCAGAAAGAGTGTTAGAGTCACAAGTTGGGTCATTATGCACAGAGACATTGCCTCTTCCCCATAACTGTTGGCTACCCCCACAATGCATGACCCACATTCCCCAATAAGGAGGGTCCTTTCATAGGGAGGAGGACAGGGAAGAGGTTATCAAAGGCATAAACATGAAGGTAAAATTAAAATAAATGTTTAAAAAGATTTTATATAGATCAGACACAAGGGCATGCACTTGTATGTCAACAACTAGGAGGTTGAGGCTAGGCAAGGTGTGTTGGTGTATGCCTGTAATTCCAGTATTTAAGAGTCTGAGGCAGGAGGATTTCTGGGAGTTTATAGACCAGTCTTGGTAACATAAACTCTTTCAAAAAACAAACACAAACCAAAAAAAACAATGTTATAGGCCAGCTGAGGACAGCACCAGACCCAATCTCAAAACAAAGAGAAGAGAAAAAGTTAATAAAATAGTGTATCAGAGAAGTCTTTCAATATCACAACTTTTAAAAACTATTTATTTATTTATTTATGAAAGAGAGAAAGAGGCAGATAGAAAGAAAATGGGCATGGCAGGGCCTCTAGCCACTGCAAACAAACTCCAGACCCATGTGCCACCTTGTACATCTGGCTTTACACAGGTACTGGAGAATCAAACCCAGGTCCCTAGGCTTTGTAGGAAAGTACCTTAACCACTGAGCAATCTCTCAAGCCCAATATCAGAATTTTTAAGGAAGAGATAACACTAAGATGTATAGTAAACAAGCTAAAGTGCTTTCAACAATTCTCTGGACTTGCGAATAAGAATATGATAAATATTAGGCAAGGGACTCTAGTACTGTAGTATGTACAGCCATAATAAAGAGTAAAAATTTAGGTCAAAAGAATTTCAATAGATGCAGAGAAGGCCTTAAACAAATATAACATCATTTCATGATCAAAACACTGAGAGACTAGGCATGGAGGGTTTATGGCTCAACATAATAAAGGCTATATATATAGCACCCAGAGCCCAAATCATACTTAATGGAGAAAGACACAAGGAGTTCCCATTGAGATAGGGGTGGGGGAAAACACGAGTGCCCATTCTTATCATTGCTCTTCAAAATAGTACTAGAAGTACTAGCTCAAGCAATAAAATAGGAGAAAAATGTAAAAGAGATAAAAATTAGAAAGGAAGAAGTCAAACTAGCCCTATTTGCAGATAATATGATCATATACATAAGTGACCCAAAAGACTCTACTTCTAAAGGTGATAAATTCTTTCAGCAAAGTGGCAGGATATAAAAATCAATACATAAAAATCAGTACCCTCCCTATAGACCAAAGACAAATATACGGAGAAAAAAATCAGTAAGGCTGTCTTGTCAAAAAATAAATAAATAAATAAAATACCTTGGAATAACACTAACCAAGTAAGAGAAAGATCTACATAGTTAAAACATAGAAACACTCAATAAAGAAACTGAGGAGGACTTGAGAAGATGGAAAAACTTTCCATGTTCCTAGATAGATAGAATTAATATTATGAAAATGGCAATCCTACCAAAAACAGCATACAGATTCAACACAATACCAATAAAAATCCCAGCATCATTCTGTGAAGACAGAAATAGAAAAATTATCTCATAATTCATATGGAAAGGCAGAAAGTCTGGGGTATCCAAACATATCCTCGGCAAAATAAACACATCTGGAGGTATCACCACACCTGATCTAAAACTGTACTACAAAGACATAATAGTAAAAACAGCATGGTACTGGCATAAAACCAGACATGGATCAATGGAACAGAATTAAAGACCTAGCCCTTGGGTCAAGTAACTACAGCTGCTTAGTCTTCAAAAAAAGAGCCACAAAGTACACTGGAGAAAAGATGGTAACTTTAACAAATAGTGCTAGAAAAATTGGATAACCACGTGTAGAAAAATCAAAACTCAACTCCAAATGGATTAAAGACCTCAATAAGAGACCTGAAACTCTTAAATGATTGGAATTAAAAATAGGAGGGATCTTCCATGATATAGAAATAGGAAAAGACTTTCTGAACAACACCCCAGCAGCCCAGGAAATTAAACAATCACTCTACCAGTGGGATCTCATGGAGCTAAAAAGCTCTTTACAGACAAAGTACCATAAATAGAGCCAACATACTACCCATAGAATGGGAGAAAATCTTTGTCAGCTATATCACTGTCAGAGGGCTAATATCTGAAATGTATAAAGCACTCAAAAAACTAAGCAATAAAATATCAAACAATCCACTCAACAATGGGACAGAGAACTGAATAGATACTTCTCAAAGGAAAAAATCAAATGGTTATACTCAACATACTTAATCATCAGGGAAATGCAATTTAAAACAACTATGAGATTTCACCTTACTCTAGTCAGGATTGCAATCATTAAAAAAATCAAATGATGGTCTTAGAAGTTAAGGCACTTGCCTGCAAAGATGAAGGACCCAGGTTCAATTCCCCAGTACCCAAATAAGCCAGATGCACAAAGTGGCACTCACATGTGGAGTTTGTGGCTGGAGGCCCTGGTGTGCCCACTTTCTCTCTCTCTCTCCTTTAACCTATGCTGATCTCACTCTCTGTTGGATAATCTGTTTTTCTTTTACAGAAAGCAGTGCAACTGAGGGCATCCAAAATCCATCAACAAGACAAGAAAAGTCAGCTGACTCCCTGTCATGAGATGAGCCACCCCTCAACATCAGCCAGGCCCAGGTGAACCACAGAGGAATGTAAGATGAGCAAGAGTGCGGCTTCCATGGCAAGCCTGACGACCTGAGCCAGGGTGAAGGAGACAGACAATGGGGATACTCAACATGTACCAAAGCAGAAACCCAGATGCTGCTGAGAGCTCAACACTAAAGGAGACTTAAAACACACCCACCATGGCTCAGGGAATTTTGCAAAAGACAGGGTGGAAAGATTGTAAGAGCCACAGGGTGGGAGGGAATATCCAGAGGTGTTGTCCCCCCCACCAACAGTGACTGACTGCTGCTCTCCCACAATCCTATGGTGAATACCAGCAATCCTGCTGAGGAGGGCCCTGAGCGTAATGGAAGCAGGGAGGAGGGAAATGATGGTACCAACACATGATGTGTGCATACAAATTTTCTACTTACTTTAAAAAAAGCAATTTATGTCAAATTCATGTCAAACAGCCCCTAATTAGTATTAATTGCAAATACTAAGACATTGAATTTTTGAATCCCCTCAATACCACCACCATTTAATCCATTTGTATCTGAGAATCAATTAGTTTCTCTAATCAATTTTTGGTAATAAGAAATCAGAATCTTTGCACATTTTTGGTTAATTGTGCCAAGAACAAATCATTCTAATGACAGTAGTAGAATAAACAACAATGAGATACAACGAATTATATTCAACACAAGTGGAACATATACTTTGAAAACCACCAAAACTTTGCTTAGTTCAAAGTCAAGCACCATCTAACTTCCAAATCCAGGGAAGGACTTTGCTTCAAGAGGTGGTGTTATCAATCAGTATCACATCTATCAAAACATGATAGAAATTAAATAGCTACAGAAGACTTAATCTCATTCTTCATTTTTAGTAAATGTATAGTATCGATCATAAAAATTATATCTTTGAGAATAGTCAGCATTTACTTTTTCCAAGTTAAGTATTAATGTGTCAAGATAACGTGAAATTTCTTGAGTATTCCCCCAAAGTTATCTTCTTCTAATTTCACAACTAGCATATCACAGACATATAATATAGACTTGGAGTCAGAGCTGCAGAAATCAAGTACAATAATCCACTGGCTTCAAACCCTGTCTAATTTTCAACAACAAACCAACAGAGGAAGCACTTAGATGAAAAGGCAGAAGTTCAGGTTCAAATGATAGCTAACTATTCCTGTGGTTGAAGCTTCCCAAGTCATAGACAAGCTGGCCCTCAGTCTGACCTCGGCTGGCAGACAAATCTGAAAGATACAGCTAATTAAACACAAAATAATGGACTATGACAAAGGTTATATACACTCAGGTAGACAGGACCATCTCCTTACCTGAGGGAGTCAGGTCATTTGCACTGAATTAGTAACCTAAATTAGCTAAAAGTATAAAAATTTAATATCTGGAAATCAAAACTACAAAAATTGGCAAGATCCTGGCCAACATGCTCTGTCGAATTCTGACAGAAGCTAAAGTAAATTGTATGACTCATAGGGAAAAGACTTAGCTTTCCATGCACAACAGTAATAAAAAGTGGGTTCACAGTTTTAGAGTAGGAAAATTAAATGTGAACATGTCTACTCGTACATCATGGATTTCCATGCTGAGATAAGGTCACCTGAGGGAATGCATGGAATTCAGTCTGCAGGGGAATGACTCTACCCATGAGCAGGCCCTGCAATTCTGAATGAAGTCACTTAATTAAGAATTTCCTTCAGTGAATGACAATGGCCTAAGCTTGCTCAGTATTTGAGAGTAGAAAGCTCTTAGTACCATAAGCACCTTAGGTTTTATAAGCAGAATTTGAGAAGGGACTGCAGATTCCTACCCTAGCTTATATAGAATGGTCTCATACATATGGTGTCATGTTTTATCCTACTACTAAAGATGAGTTAGCATATGGAAGCCATTGGTGGCTGGATGAAATACATTTTGCTTACTGCCCAGAAGATGTTCAGGCCCTTACCAAAATAAAATAAAATAAAATAAACCTAAATAATAAAATAAAATAAAAAGTGTTAAATAAATCCCAGTTTCAATTAGATCTTGAAGTTATTTGAAATAATCAAGACAAATTGAACAGTCATAGCATCTCTCCCTCACATGCTCCTGATTTCTTGGTAGACATGGTGACACAGCTTCGGCAAGCTGACCTTATCTGGTTGATCCAAAGGTCTAAGCATATAAAGCCCTCAGATTGAGTTCATTCTGAAAAGCGGTTTATGTCTATGAACTTGCTTTGCTTTCTTTTTTTAACAAGTAACTTATTTGTTAACAAAACTGATTCACAACTGCTATGGTGACATTAACTAGGTCATCATTGTGAATGGCCTCACACATCATGTCACAAATCATACAAAAACACTATGTTGGCAATTATGACTTTATTAACAACTGCTACACTGCTGCCTGAACTGGCGTGGTAGGTGTTTTTCACATGTTGAACCTTTGATTGGTCAGCTGTACATACTGCAATGTTTGGAGGCATTTTACTCAACAACTTCATGTCTGGATGATGTGCACAATAGCCAGATGCCAACTGTCTTAGTTAGGACTCAGTAATGCAAATGATGGGAAGAAACATAAGCAAAATAAAATAAAATCCAAACAAAAATGAAAACTTATATTGCATAAGATTTTTAACGAAAAACATCAAAGTAGCAGCAGATATGACTTTATCTAATTTAAAAATCATTCCCTTCAATTCCCAGATATTTCAC
This sequence comes from Orientallactaga sibirica, assembly GCA_036365145.1. Classification (NCBI taxonomy): domain Eukaryota; kingdom Metazoa; phylum Chordata; class Mammalia; order Rodentia; family Dipodidae; genus Orientallactaga; species Orientallactaga sibirica. The sequence goes on along the minus strand of JAEOAD010000004.1, from coordinate 69,575,768 downwards.
TGTTTTGATATTATTTCTTAAAAGTCCACTGACACAGAAAAATCAACCATCCTGTAAAATAAGGCAATGCTACTGCATTTGATATTTGTGTTTGGTGTACATGTATGTGTGTATGTGGGGAGGCAGTGTGTGTGTGTGTGTGTGTGTGTGTGTGTGTGTGTGTGTGTGTAGGTGCTCATATGCATGTATGTAATAACTAAATGTTTGATATCAGGTGTCTTCCTCAATTACTCTCTGCATTATTTATTGAGACAATCACTCTCACTCCTATCCAGAGCTTTCTGACTTGACTAGTCTAACTAGCTAGTTTGTTTGCTAGTCTCTGCCTTTCAAGACCTGGGATTAAAGGCTGGCCACCACAGCCCTCGGGTACTGATATAGCTGCTGGGGGTCTGGACTCAGATCTTCATGCTTGTTTAGCAAGTGCTTTGACCCAGCCTCTATAAATATTTAAGGTATTAAATGTATGTTAATTACTAATATGAGTGTCTTCCCACACCCATACACAAAATGTTATATTACCCTGTTTCTTAGAATAAATATTTGCACCATTAGAGCTCTGTTGTGGAAAGCTCCCTTAAACATTTTCATTTCCATTTGTTTCTCTTACACTTAATTCTGTATAGTATGAACTTTGCTAATCCTCAAATTTTGATTCATTTGACTTTGATATATTTTCCATCATTTCTTTAATCCCTTCTTCATATTAGGTCTGTTACATTCTGTGTAGAGGTGCATTTTCATGGTTACCTTATTATTATTTTTAAATAGATATGGCAGTCTGCTTTTTATGTTTCTTTTTGAACTGGGCCAGTTTATTTGATAAAATTGTCATTGTCATTCTAGCAGATAATTTTGGTTTTACTGCTGGAGTCTCATCGGTATATATGTGGCTCTTTTGCATCTTTTAATATCAGGTATATATTGTCATTGTTACATCTTATTTTGTTGTTTCAACCCAGAAAAATTGGTTTGAAACCAGATCTCTCTATGTAGCCCCAGTTGGCTCCAGTTGATGTGCAGCCCTGACTAACCTTCAATTCACCATCCTCTTGTCTCAGCCTCCCAAGTGCTAGGATTACCAACATGTACCACTACAACTGGCTCCAGAAACCTGAACAGTGTGTATTTGGTTATGTGTTTGGCTAATCTGTTGGGTACAGTCATTGAAATCTGTATAAAAGTAAAATGTCGTAGAGTAATGCAGGGGAATGGTAAGAGTACAGTGCTCTTGGTGATCACGACACCAGAAAAAGGCTGAAGGAGATAAACACAGAGAACATCCAACTCCAACTAAGCCAAATATCCAGAGACACAGAGGCTCCCAAAACCTCATCACTGAAGTAGAACTAAAATGACCCCAATGTGGCTCAGGGAAATTTGTGGAAGAGGGGGGCGGAAAGAATGTTAGAGCCACAAGTTGGGGCATTATGCACAGAGACTTGGCCTATCCCCCCAGAACTCTTGACTACCCCCACAATGCATGACCCCCATGGCCCATTGATGAGGGTCCCTTTGGAAGAGGGAGGACAGGGAGGAGGATAATGGAGTCACCATTATGAATGTAGAATTAGAATAGTATAAATAAATAAATAATTTTTTTTAAAATGTCCCAAAGGTGTCCGATTTTTAAACCAGTAGCAATATTTATGTGATCCCACCGCACCACATTCTTGTCAACACTCAAACCTGCCATCATAGTGTGATATCAAATTCAGGTGTGAGAGCCAGGATCTTGTCATGCGTAAGTGGTCTATGTTCAGGTGGAGATGTGCTTCTTCCCAGTGCAGCCCAGATTCACAGGAATAAGAAACAGATGCCACTTCATAACAAAAGAAGCACATGGATGCTAATGTTGAGTACATTTGAAATATTCATTATTACATTTTTATGATCATTAAATTTGATGCATGAAATAGCTTTTTTTGACCGTTTCATGTTACAACATCTCCAAAAATTCTTTGCAGTTTTAATAGTTTACCAATCAATTCCTTCCCATTTTCTGTGAGAAGAATTGTATCATCTGAGGCAAAGAACCATAAGATAATCAAATCATTGTCTTGGCTTAGATTTGATCATTGAAAACACACTGAAAACCTGTGATGTGCTCCTAAGCCTAAACCTTACCATCATAGAAGTCCTTGCAAATGTGAATAAATCTGGACCCATCCTCTCCTTAGCCAAGACCATTATGAAAATAAGTATCTGCACAATATTTGAAGAAACATATTGCCATCTTAAAAGAATATCTGTACTCAAATCTGATTATTGGAGAAAAAAAAAGACTGAGTGCAGCAAACCTACTGTTATTCTCTGTTACACAAGCAACTGTGTTTGGACTGATAGATCATTTCTGTTTTAACATGACTTGTTTCAATATGGCATAATTTGAACACACCAAAATGAAATATTTGCTTTTTACAATCCCTGTTTCAAAGCAGGAGTCAAGAAGCACAGCACCCTAGTTAGTCAACATCCCTTACTAAACCTACAGCTTTCTGACTTGTAGATCTCGTGTAACCTGTAAGATGCTCAGTGTTGACTTTGAAAGTGGAAGTGATAGCCATCCCCTTGCCTCCAGTAGACAACTGCTGTGTGTATGGCATTAAACTATTTCAGAAAAGAATTTTTGAAGTTGTAATAATCTTTATATATAAGACATTATAAGATAATATTTTGGGAACATAAATTTTTCAATTAAAGATGGTATTAGCAAGGAAATACTTGTTTTCTCTCCTAACCCATGATTTCTCAGTCAAAGTATTTTTTATTGCTGGCACAGAATAGTAGGTTTTAGAGCCTGAAGTTATATCATGAACATATACTAGAAAATCTCTGTGGTCATTCTACTGTCCTCTTGTCATTTGCTGATATTACTTTTTCTTTATGTGTCAAATCCTGAAGTTTTACTGTGGTTGAATTAGACAATGATTTATTTATCCTAATGATATATTCTTGATATTGACATCTTAAAGTCCTCATGTCTTTCACTACTGACATTTCCAGCCAATATTGCTTGTGTCCCTTATTCCCTCTATTCTTTTTTTTAATATATTTTATTTATTTATTTATTTATTTATTTATTTATTTATTTATTTAAGAGAGAGAAAGAGAGAGAGAGAGATAGGGGGAGAGAATGGGCACATCAGGGACTCCAGCCACTGCAAAAGAACTCCAGACGCATGTGCCCCTTTGTGCATCTGGCTTACATGGGTCCTGGAGAGTTGAATTGGGATCCTTTGGCTTTGCAGGCAAACATTTTAACCAC